>OY754302.1:5882455-7122164 GCA_963573255.1 Chironomus tentans
GGAATAAATAATAGCTACGATTAAGCTGTTCTTTTCCACTTATCCATTCACATTTTGTCTGTATTGTCATATACCTTTATGTTTTTATGTGTGAGGATGTGGAAAATAAAATATAGGATAACATAAAAGGAAGGAAATTAAAATGAGATGATGATTATGGGGTTTTCTTGTGTATCTTGTGTGTAAATGTGATGGAAAAATTATGTTTTAGGATTTTCTATATAACTGGGGACTGAAAGTTCAATTCAAGGTCAATTGAAGAGGTTAATGAGTGAAACTGAAAAGATGTTTTAGCAGCAAAGCTTGTTACATTTTCTCGGTTATATAAAAAATTAGCATTCATGTCACATTACTAATGTAACACCGAATATGTAATGATATAAAGTAAAACCGAATCGGCCTTACATGTCTTTTTTTGCAAAATATAGAGCAACATCATTTTTATTCACAAAGTTGCTTTATTTGTGTGCAATCTATATTAGGATTTGTTCATATTATTCTCTAGAATGTTAAGTGAATGCAATTTTGTAGTATTTTTGGAAAGTTTTGGGAGATAATTCAACTAATTCCATTCATAAATGGCACCAAAAATTTAGAGGGGAGGGGGCGTGGTTCATAGGACCGACCGAAATTTCGGCAGAAATTTCTGCAGAAATTTCGGCAGAATTTTCTTTATTTCTGCCGAAATTTCTGCAGAATTTTTTTATTTCTGCCGAAATTTCGGGGGGTTTTTTTTTTCAAATATTTATTCTGAAAATATTTTTTATATGAGCAGAAATTTCTGCAGAAATAAAAAAAATTCTGCCGAAATTTCTGCAGAAATAAAAAAATTCTGCCGAAATTTCTGCAGAAATAAAAAAAATTCTGCCGAAATTTCGGCAGAAATAAAAAAAAATTCTGCCGAAATTTCTGCAGAAATTTCGGTCGGTCCTATGAACCACAATCGAGGGGAGGGGGTCTGGAATTACATGACACCTTCATTTAAGAGAAATTTTTTTATGAAAATTTTATGACAAAAATCTAATTTTTTATGGATTTTATAAGTGAACGGCCCTGAATTGAGGTGTCATTCACAAATGACGTCCATCAAAATTGAGAATAAGTATTAACGAGTCTTATGACCCCCACCTCCAAAATGTTGGACATCATTTATGAACAGTCTCTGATAAATGTTTAAAGATCATCACCAATGCCAAAAAAGTAACAGCAAGGTTAAGCAAGCTACAGAATGTAGTCAAAGTCAAACTAAAAATACAACCTAATTAAAAATTTTAATTGAGATATCTTCATAATTTTTTATTTAATTTCCACACCTTTCTCATTTCACCACGAGAAATTTCCTTGTCAATAAGCTCATCTCCTTCCTTTCATCATCCAATTTCCGATAGCACAATGTCATTATCAACACACCACACAATTGTATACTGACAACAAAAGAACATCCGACCTAACCCACTCATCCATTCTATTTCAAATCAAAAATCCTTTTATGTGCAAAATTATGGTTAGATTGAATAGCTTTTCATTTGTTATGGACTGTTCATTTTGTGTGTGGTTTTCAGTCTCGTTTAGAGTAAGAACATTTTGCATATAATGAGGATATTCCAGTTTAAACAATGGGAATATGAATGCTTTGATTTACTGTAATTAATGAATGTTCTACGTTGAATATTGTAGGAATTTTCATTGCATAAACAAAAAGTACTCAGTTTAAGAGTTTTGAAAGTTTAAATTATACTAAGATTCTCTTCAGGGGTTACACCTGAGGGGGGCTTCCAAATATAACCAAATTCGACGTGGAACTGGCACTAAGCCATCATGACGCTTGTTTTATTTGCGCCTAAGCTGCATATTTCCCTCGAAAAACACACGCAGTGCTTCCAACTTTTATCCTTAACAGCTCAAGAGAAAGAGAGTCTTAACTTTTTTCATTCATCCTTCATCTACATTCATCCATTCACTGATAATTAGTCGAGTAGGGAAAGTTTATTCAATGAAATACTTTCGCTTTTATTTTGTTAATTGAAAGTAGATTCTTCGTAACAAAAGAGGTCGTTTATATACAATGTTCGGGCAAGGGGGGTCTGAAGTTGTATAATACATTAATTTTTTCCTACTTGAAAATTTTGTAATAGATAGAAAAAATCTAATAATTTTGATAATCAACGCTCCATTGAAAGGTTAATATTTAATAAAAATCATTTACAGCAATTTACAGAAACAGATTAATTTGATAAGTCAAAAGAAACAAATAATAGATAAAAGGCAATAAATCAGTGTTTCGAAAAACAATTTTAAATGTCAGAGAATTTAAATGAAAGCTATTGAATCGTAAAAGAAAGCTATCTATTAATCCAAAAATGTTACAAAAGTCATTAATTTTAAATGTCACTGTGATTTGGAAATACTTATCTTATTAAGGTAAGGTTGCCATGACTATTTTTAAATATTTATTTGAAACTTGATATAATTTGATGATCAAGAAGTTTAGAATGAGCAACAGGCTTTTGAGCAAAAATATTTTAGGGGTCCATGCCAATTTTTAACGGACGTAAATATTTCTGCTTTGAATTTGAATTTTTAAAATATTTTAAAAGCTATTTTAATAATATAAAAATTTAAGAAGAAATTTCAATTTGTTCTATGTCCCTGGTGTCATCTGTGATACAAAATTCATTTATTCTACCCTAAAACACATTTTTATTAAAATCTCTCACGGCAGTCGTGTTTCATTTATTTTTGAGGGAATTTCGTGTCTTCTTTTTTTTCTGCTTCATGTCTGTTTCAGATGAAATGAGACAAGCGAAAAATTTGACATTCTAAGACTTAATTTCTCTCTGACAATGATTTTAAATGCAATACCGCCCATAACACGTCACATGTCACAAGAAATATGCTTATTGTTCAACTGACTCAGCTTTTCTACTCAATTTACATTTTATGTGCTCATTTTAATTTGCCAATTGAGCATAAGGCATACATGTATGAAGAGATGAAAAATTAATAGCATGACTGTCTGTCATTATGTTTAAAGGTCAATCCCACCCTTTTATTCCCCCCTTTTAAAAGATTTATTAGGGGACGTTCACTTATTACATTTCACAGAACATTTAGACCCCCTCGTTACAAATTTTGAACCAAATATTTTTTTTAGTTTAGCCTATTACAAAATCAAAGAACCCCTCCTCTTAAAATTCGATTGTAATAAGTGAATGACCCCTTAGATACGCTCCTAAATTAATAAAATGAGATCAAACGACTTTGTCTAAAAAAGAATTTTTAGAATTTTTTTAAACAAAAAATAACTCAAATTACACAAATTTTTTGATTAAATAATGCTTGAATGTTAATAAAAGCTTTGTGCTTTTCTCACCTTTTCATCATTCAAAAAAGCACACAATTTTTTGCTTGCTTCCTTTCAAATATTTATGTTTTATATGCTCCGTTAGCTTTCACATTCATAAAATCCCATATTTTCCCTTCCACATTCAGCGAGTAACATTAAAAATAGGCTATGCTTCAATTCATTCATTCATAATTATAATGAAACAACAACTGTTGGATGTTATTTCACATTTTGTTGAGCCCCGCATTTTGTGTTTCATTATAAAATGTGATGCGTACATTAAACTTTAATTTTAATTATTTATTTATTCTGTACTCGGTGGAAATTCAATGTTTTCACATTTGGGATGGTTTTTGCAGTGAGAAAAAAATATTATAGCAATTTTTAAGGTTAAAATTGAAACATTTTGTTTAAACAAATTTTTAGAAAATGCTCAAAGCAATTTGACGAGTTTGATGAAGGTCATAACGAGTTTATGAGGATATCAAGTAGCTGATTCGCTTTTAAAACTTAAAGAGTAGATGACTTTATTCACAAATTCACAGTAATTTTGATTAATATCCTTGAAGGAGCTTTGACCTTTGGTTTTATTGTTTTTTTTTATAGATTTGGCAACAAAGTTTTAAAAAAATTCAGGGATGTGGTCTTCTTTTTTAGTCAAGTTTTTCTGCTTTTTGTTAATTCTAAAGGTAATTAAATAATAAAAGGTTTAAAAAATCTTCAAGGAAAGTCCAGACACCCTTAGAACCCTCTCTGGCTACGCTCCTGTATAAATTATTGCTTTAAGCATTGAGGGATGTAGATGTAAATGCTGAATAAAATTTTCATGTTTTTTCTTGGTTTATTACTTAATGTTGATGAGAATTTATGTGAAAATTTCATGTCTTTTTCTTTAAATGTCACAAAAATTAAAAGAACGAGGACTCAATGAAATTGTGTAGAATAAGACTGTTGACAAGGAGTCTTGTACTGGAAATGCTCTGAATTTAATTCATTTTTAATAAAAAAAATCCACCTGAATAAAAATATATTCAGTTAAATATTGAAAAAAGCTTCATTTTACGACTCTTTATTTTTTCAAATTCCACTCATCCAGACTAATTTAAAAGCATTAACCCATTTTAAGAAGAAATAAATAACTTTTAATTGAAATTTTTCTCTTCATTCAGGACGAAACTGACCCTCCATTTTTTATGAAAAGGTATTTGTTCGTTTAAAAATTCAGACATCCATCCCAAATATTTTCATCGCCTTTAAAAATTCACATTAAAGATGATTTTCTTCTTCTTCTTCTTTTCGTGCTAAGTCATGGACGAACCTCTACAAATACATAAAATTTCCTCTAAAAATAACTTTGAGGCATTGACAACAAAAATTTTACCTTTAATTCTCACCTAATATGATTCGACTTGATATTACGCATTTGATAAAGCAGAAAAAATGTTATTATGATGTACAATTCTATGGAATGTCGAATATGGTAGGGGATGTGGAAAATACGTTGCTAGGGTTTCGGACTTCATTTGGAAAAAAATAATACCGACACGAGCAAATAATTAATGAGGGTATTATTGTTTGCTTTTCGGCTATATACAATTAAAGTTATACACAAAGTCAATAGTTGGATTTAATGTATTAACAAAAAGTTCTTTAAATTAATAAAAACTTTTTTCAATTTTTCAATCCGCTACAAAATGTGAAAGCAAAGATTTTTTCCGCCCAGGAACTGTCATGATTTTACATGACACCATATAAATACAATAATACAATAAAAGTCTCCTATTATCGAAATTCCACTCTACCTAAGCAGTTCATCTCATTTAATGCCTTGAAATGTGTATCGTCATACATTGAATTTTGTTCATATTCTGCAAATACATCTGTCTACGTGTTGTATGACTGAGTGGAAAATAGAAATGAATCCGACATTAAAAGTTATGGAGTATCATTTGAAATTGTGAATGTTGCGCATAAAACTCAACTTAGGTGTCATGAACAAAATAACGTAAGATTTTTTGGGATGTGTCCACAATTAATAGTGGTAATGTAAAAAAATTCCAAAAAGGACCCCATTAATTCAGAGATTCTCCAACTTTTCTTAATACCAATTATTTTAAAAATTTTAAAAAAGGAGCTCTCACAGTGCATTAGTGTATGGTGGAACACATTTTGAGGTTTACTGCCTGTATTTTGATGAACGTAATAATTTAGCGACTCCTTAAATATTTTTAAGATTGATTAACGTCCTGTAGCTGGACAAGATCATTTAGTAATTTATGAAGTCATCAGCGGCATAGCCAGGAGAGGGTTTTTGGGTCCAAACCTCCTCCCTTATTAGAGAAATTATTTAATTTTCTAGGGTGATTCCAAAAAAAACAAACTGCTTAAAAATTTCGAAGACCCTATCCTCGAAACTTTTTATTATTATTATTATTTATTTATTTTCTTAGCTATTCTCCTGCAAATAATAAAATAATTTAAATTCCCAGCCAGAATCCAGATCCACAACTTTATCTTCATCAATAAGTGTGCACAATAAAAATATAAAAGAGCAAAACTCCCACCATAGCTTGATATGAAGTGTGATTTGCATGATAAATTGCTTAACTCTTCATCCGTATAGAAATAAAGCTATAAATTTACCATCTCACGTTCCTCTTAAGTGCACCATGAACGATTGAGTGGCGGTGAATGTTGAACGAAGTTTCGTGCTTCTAATTATCACAGAGCGGAGATGTACGTATAGTTTTTACGGCACATTGAGGCGAAAGTGAGTCATAAAAATAATTTAAAGGAAGAAGACTTTTAATTCTCCCACAACCGACAATTCTTTTGTTCGAACTTCTGCAGAACAATGAGCTTTATTATCACCATCCATTTCATTGCGTTCATCTGGAAATGGCGGAGTATACGAATAGTTAAAAAAAATTAATCGATTTATTCTCGAAAAAGCATTTAATTTTCATTTAATTTGAAAAGCTATAAAATACACACAAATGTGTAGTCTATTATTTAATGGAAATGATCAATGAAAAGTGCTATACTGGAAATTCAATTGATCTATTCAGACATAAAATGAAAAAGCTTTTCAATTTTCTATTGTTTAATGCTCTCTTTTAGTGTGCTCGAGCACGTATATTTACTCTCTATGCATAGATGATACACTTAGTGTATATGTTGTAGACAATAAATTGAAAGAATGAGAGAAGTAGATAAATATGTTCATGGAAATACTTTGATGAAGTTCAGGCCAGGGGAGAGGGATTGGGGGGTTTTCCACTCCTTTCACTGAAAAAAATCCCTTCCTCCCTGAATTTAGCCCTCGAACTTAAAATTGTATTGTAACTCAAAGCAACTTTTTATGCATTGTATTGAAGATTAAATTTAATTGTTTATAACTGATTGTATAAGGGATCGTTCACTTATTACGTTCGCTTTTTAGGGGGGAGGGGGGGTGTTTGAGATTTTGCAACAGGTCAAACAAATAAAAAAATATTCTTTGAATACAACTTTTCAACAAGGGGGAGGGGGATCTAAAATTTGGGTTTTTTGCGTAACTTAATAAATGAACGACCCCTAATCTCTTAAAACTAATTAAGTTCTGCTATCTTCTGAAGCTTTGGGATCGTTCGTAAATTACGTCACGCAAAAAAGACCTCCATTAATTTTTTTCTTATCTTTAGATTGTCACAAATTCTTCCCCCCCCCCTCCTCTCCTCAACTCCTAAAACGTGACTTAACTTACGAACGATTGATATGAGTTCACGATATGAGTTTAATTTCGTGTTAGTTCAACAAGATAAATTAGATTATTCAATAAATTTAACTTAATTCTTTTTGCTAGCACAGCAACATGTTGGAATAATGTCAACTGTAAGCTGCACTAAATAATCATTTAATTAATTGTAATGCTAATGTTAACCCCAAATTGGTGTATCAAACTAATTGGTCGATTTAATTAAATGAGTATTCAGCTTTGTTCTCATTCATATTTTTTTTTTAAATTCAGATAATTATTGAAATTATGATCCTAGCAATTTAAAAAAAAATTTAATATATGTCAATCTTTTTCAAAAGGGGGTGGAAACCCACCTAAATACACCCCTGGCTACGCCACTGAGTAAATAGACCAAGGAGCTTGAAAAGAGTTGCATATCCATCTCATAATAAATATATTTAAAGCTGGAAAACTTTTCTGTACAAACTATTAACAAAAATCTTTCCTTATTAAAATATTCATGTAAAATACTCAATTCACAGAGGAGCTACATTTGCGATAAGTGTGCAATAAATGGAATGAAAACTGCAAAGAGCATATTGAAAAGTATGAAAGGAACTTTTCGTATTTATTTTCATCTCATTTTTCTTCTTATCCAGTATGCATGGACTATTTCTAGTTTACCAGAAAAGAAGCTTTTGAATAAAAAATGAAATCATAATTTATAGTAAAATGCTTGAAATAATTCTGTTTAACATTCAACCGCAGATGAGGCAGAAAAAATGCATGAGTTTGTGATTCTGAATAATAATTATTCAAAACATTCAAAAGTTCACTATAAATCATCTATGAGAATTTATTCAGCTCAGAATCCTCAATGGCTGTATTCCAAAACCCTCAGTGATTTTTGTTGCCGTTCTTTTTAAAATACAGATAGGAGAAAAGTATTGAAGGGAGTTGCAGAGTGTTTGAAAAAAATGTGCAATTGAATGAAGAGAAAAAAGTTTATTGTTTTAGCTGCTGTTAACTAGAGCACATTATAAAACTATGGAGATGATAAACAAGTAAGAAAATTTTACAATTCTATGCTCATTTTTTAAAAAAAACAGGATTTTTAAACCCCCATCCTTAGTCTCAATTTTTTTATGAAGTTTCTCATAGTTATAAATTACTACTCTTATATATTAGATGCCGTAATTCAGGATAAACTGTAAAATTCCCAAAATACCCTGCCATTAATAAAAACAAAAGAAAATTTAGGTGAAATATCTAAAACTGCTTATTTTTGGTGTATCGCAAATTATTTTTCGACAAACCTAAGATCAATTTAGGGGTTCATTTATTACGCAATGTAAAAAACTAGTTTTAGGACCCCCTCCCCTTCCTTGTCACATGTTTTTTACACAGAAAAATTTATTTTGTTTGAAATGTCACAAAATCTTAACCCGTCTTAACACTTTGACACGTTACGTAATAAGAAAAGGGCCTCTCGTGGAGCATAGTTTGAGAATCACTGTACTAAAGGGTAGAAAAAATCAGAAAATTCACACAAAGGTTATGCACTAATAAACTGCCAAAAATCTCACCATTTTTTTCAGCCACATCGATAGAAGATGGGAAAAAAGTCGACAGAATAATAAAGTTTTTCAACAGCAAACTTCTGTTGGCTTCAATGGGAAAAAAGAGATTGAAAACTGCAAGTATAGTACTAACAACATTTAGCTTCGAAAATAAGTTTGCAAAAACTTTTCTTTTGAATTTTTCTTGTGGCCTTTGAAAACTTGTTTCTTTAAATTTTTTATGAAGCTTTTTTTGAACTAAGAAAATTTCTTGCAGTTGAAAAACTTTATAATTTGTTGTAGTATCGTTAAATGTATCCAGTTTTGAACTTTTCTAAATGCATTTTTACATATTTTAAAATACACTAGATTTTTAAATTTAATCTGATTTTGTGAAAATTCATGGTTAATATCATAATGAATTTAATTAAAATTTTATATTTTTAATTTTTATGAATTATTTATTTTTTTCAGAAAATTTCAAGCCTTCTGGTATTTTTTTTTGTTAAAAAATTTGAACTAATTCCAACTTAGTTTTCTGACTAAAAATGATTCTCATAAAACACTTCCAAATTCATCCTGAAATAAAACTAAAGGGGTCAAAAATCTTCTTTTTATTTGCAACTTTATCCAAATAATCATCACAAATTCACAACTCGTAAATTCTCTACGAATTTTATTTACAAACAAATTTATCGGAACAGATGTTTCATCAATTCAAAGAAAATCAAGTAACAAGCATGAAGAATCGAAGGATTGACTGACTGATTGATTGATTATTTGCAAATGTTTTATTTTGTTATTTCATGCAATCATTTTTCGATGTTCCATGTTTGTCTGTGAGTTTTTTGTTTATTATTGTATGTAAAATCAAAATGAATTGTTTTGGATATTCAAAAAAGGAAGAAATTGTGAGTAAATAAAGGGATTAGGTGTGAAAAGGGGCTTCTTGTGATGCTTGACTAATTTTTTCTGCTTGATTAATTATTTTTGAAGCTTTAATAAGAAAAATCTAATCGTGCATAAACGTCGTCTTTTAAAATCAGAGTTCAAAAAGAAATCTTAAAAAATTGTACATAAAGTTTGATAAAATCGTAAAAATTGCAATATTTTTACTGAATTCTGATCCTTGTTAAAAATAAAAATTTAAAATATGTGCCACAGCTTCTAAACTACCCGGGTTAGGGGAGTATAGGGTACTCTGTGTAGATAGGCTATATTCTAGGGCTCCAATATCTATCCATCTAAGGTAACCTAAAGTAAGATAGGAGGAGTTTCCTAGGGTAGTGCACCAGGGTAACCTAGATGGAAGAAAGGGGTAATGTCCCTCGGATAGCTCTAGAAACCGTCCCCAGATAGAACTTTAATAGTTATCTCACTTTGCTATTGTGCTATAACCAAAATTTAAAAGCTATAATACTAAGGAACAATACGAACGTGACTATATGCCCAAACACTTTTCCATACACGACATAGCAACACCAACTAAGTGTGCATAGAATAGAAAACATGAAATAGTACAATTCAAAATGCGAGTATAACATCATCAATCAAAGTGTAATAAATGTCAAGAAAAGCTTGTCGCAACGATTATCACAGTAGACAGGATTTTAGTCATCATCATGGAGTAAAAGTTTGATGGAAAGTTTTTTGTTTCATAAAAGAACATCAATTTTTATCATATTTTTATTACGCTATTCCTGAAAATGGAGCTGATTATTAATATTTTGTAATAAAAATTTAACTATAAATGATAATGGTTGGAAATTTAATTCTTTTAGTTGAATAGAAAATGGAGTAATAATAATAAAAAAAATGTCAGCACTTGTTGCTTATTCAAAATAAGGCTTACTAAATTATTCATCTTTTCTCACACTCCATTCATCCCTCATCACCATTATTTTCCAGAAATTGCTGATTTCATAAATTGTGGGTTGAATTCAAGATCATCAAGACCCTCCCCCAAATACAAATATATCTTTGTGTGCTTGAACAAAATTCAAATCATGTCTTGCCTTTACCTGTCTTCCAATTTACCTCTCTTAACCTTTTCATCGTCATCCTTGTAATATAAATGATTTACTAATTCCAAAGAAGAAGTAAATTGAAAAGAAGAAGAAAATAAATATAAGGAATGGATGCTTTGTGGTTCAGTTCTGTCCGAGAAGTAAATATGAAGAGAGAAATTAAATATTAAATTTTCTTTGTGAATTTCTTAATAAAATCTTGCCTTACTCAGTAAATTAGCCTCAATTCCAACAATATATTTCTTAAAAAGTAAATTTTCGCTATTCAGACTTTAAAGATCCATAGCTGATGGCAGTTAAAGAGTGAAGGTTCACCAGACCCCAACACTCATACCTAGAATGATAGTTTAAAGTGGGTTTAAATAAATTAATTCTTGTTCTCTTCCCTTATCGTGAGCTGATTATGCTTTTCCATGACACTGCTTTTTCCTTACATTTTTCTTCCTTTTATTCATTATGATAAGAATGCTACGGAGGACGAGAAATGCCTGAAATAACTCAGCAATTCTTTTCAAGCTTCAGTACTTTTTCATATTACATCTACTCGTCTTTTAATTTTACTGTTTTATGATAGGGTTATTGGAAGCAGAGTTGGGAGGTTGATCTATTTTGGAGGCATCTCTAGTGGAGTCCAGATCCTTCAGACACCAGTGATGTCGAACTCCACTTTTTCTGAAGTACACTGGAGTCCAAACTTCCGGAATCCTGTCAACTCTGGTTGGAAACATTTGTTTCCTTCTGAAAGTTCTGATCAAATTACTTTCTGAAATTATCATGTCAATTTTAAGATTCCAATTCTGTCAGTTATGAAGGCGAATATTGAAAAAAAATTATGAATGATTTTTTAAAAATTTAAATGAAAAAATCATTGAAAAAATTTTACCAGTATAAATAGTTTCTTTATAACTCTGTGAAAATAAACTAGTCTATTTTTATTTTCAAAAAAAACATCTAATTTTCTTTTTCTTTCCTTTGCTTTTTCACTTCTATTCAACTATCATTCCTCTTAAATGCTTCATAAAGAACAAGGAAAAGCAGAAATGTTATCACTGAACTGAACAATTTGCATGAATAAATTGAAATGACTGAGCATTTTGAAAGGAAAATTTTTCAATAAAAGATGATTTTTTTACTGTTAAATGAAACGTTTTCAATATGATTGATGATAGCAGATGAATCAAGGAGCTTTTAGCTTTGAAGTGGAAATAACTTTGTCATTTAGAGTAAAAAGAAATTGATTATCAGTGCTACTTGGGTAAATGTAGGGCATGTTAAGGACTTTAATTTATTTGCAAACGATATAAGTAGATGCAATGACAAATTGATTGATAGTTTAAATATGTCATTTAATGGGCGAGAGGCAGGGGCGTAGCAAAGGAAGCCAACATTGGTGCTGTATCAGGCTACTAAACTTGGGGGAGGGTATTTTTTTAGTTATCGCGCCAGGCTGAAAGTGGCAACTTTAGGAACCTCAAATTAAAAAATTGTATAAAGCTCATTAAAGCATCCTAATGACGTGAAACGAGGGGGATCTAAATTCAATTTTTTGATTTTAATTATTTATGAACGACCCCAAAAGCACTTGTCAGTTTTTTTCCAATAAAACTCGAATCTTCTTATTTTTCAACATCATCGACGTATTTTATTGAATTCAATAAAATTTGTAATATTTATAATTGAAAATTCAGCCACAGTTTGACAGTTCAACAACCCACTATAAAAATATTCTTGAAATTATACTGCATAATGACACCAACCGCAATAACACTCAAAACAAAGAGCATCATCAATGATGCAATGACATAAATTTAAATTTGGTTAAAATGAAATCAGCCACAACAATTCAAGTTTACATACCATTGCACATTGAAATGCTTTAAAATTTAATAGTTTATTGAACATTTTATAAATCCAAAGCGAGGGGAGTTCAAAGAATGCATTTCAATCAACTATAGTTATTTACAATTCATTTGGTTTTGTTATTCAGTTAATTAGTAAATTACAGAAAAGCAGAAAATTTCAAATTGAGCTAATGATGATTGTAAAACTTCAATAAGGTCACAAATTCGAACTGATCAAAATTGGAGTCATTTTGTGAATGACTTCCAACAAAAACTGGACTTTTGGATCGTCACCTTCCAATCGCCTATTACATTGAAAAGGTAGTCATCGTAAGTGAACGACCTCATATGTTAATTTAATATTTCTCATTCAAAAACTGAATTGAAACCCTAATTTAAACAATTTATATTTCTAATGGAACTAAACGTAAGGTTACACAATTAAACAACTACATTCATGACTCATTTTATATTTAAATATATATCAAAAGAAATTCCCGCAGAAAATTGCAAAGTTTAAAATTTTCTAAGTTTCTATGAGAAACTGATGCCTAATTAAATTCCATCAATATTTCACCTTGTGCTTTGTGGTTGGAAAAAAAATTCTAAAATTCCTTACAAATGCGCAAGAATCAGAATAAATTTATGAAAATTTAATTTCCACTTTATTCAAGCATTCTCCCCTAATTTTATACCTTCTAAAGACTTCATTCTTTTGGTTTGTGTGGTTTTCTCTCTGGAAGTAACAGAAAAAGCCTCAAAAGGAAGGAAAAAAAATTCCTACCTTTCAGTTGCTCTTTTTGAGTCACTCAATGAAAGAGAATTTTTAATGGATGTATGAATGAAACATTTTCTGTTATCAAAGAAACCAGAGCTCGAAGTCGATGAAATTTTGTATGGAGTCGAGTCGACTCGGAGTCGACTTCACCATACAAAATTGATAAAAATTCCTAGTCGACTTCGAGCTCTGAAAGAAACTAAATATACTGAAAAGAGCTCTTGATATTTTATCCCTCAAACTTGTATACAACACCATTCATTCATAAGTGGTCGTTTATTAATAACGTCCAATTTTTTTTGGGGGGGGGGGGGAGTTCTGATACTGTGTGACACTTCTATACAAAAAAGTGTATCTCTTTGGGTTCTAAGAATCTCTTGAGACGTCATTTATGAACAGCCCCATAGTATGACATTAAATATTCTCTCTCATCTCATTATACACCTATATATATAGTGCTTAAGTGATAAAACCAACACTCATTATGCTGAAGATAGAAGAGTATTTTCAAAATCTTATTAAGTCAAAGCACATATGGCGTTGAAGTGTACATACTTCTCATAACTAAAGTTTTACTTATTTTATCCAATTTTGAGGAGAAGAGAGATTAGAGTAAGTAATAATCTAATTGATGTTGGTAGTTTAGGGGGTTTTCAACAGGAAATGCATTAGTAAAGGATGAAATTTAGCTATTATTATTTTGCACTTATAGACCAAAAGTTTTTAAATTTTGAAAAAATAAAATTTTTTTCTTTTAAATTTAAATTAAAAAAATGAAACCTAAATACAAGTGAATGAATTTTTGAAAATAACACAGTAGTGTGCCGCAGCACACAGGGTGGGCATCACTGTTCTATTGATATATGGAAATCCCAACACAAGGATCCATTTAAAAGTCATACGGAGTTCCTAGTGTAATTTGTGTTGCTTCCATATGGTTGCCATTGCTACTTATGCTGCTCTGCATTTACACTTCGGTACTTAACAATACAGACGCTAACATTGTAATCCATGCTTTGTGGACTCGTCAGGTCGACTTGTTGTTTCGATAATAATAGGCTTTGAAAAGAAAATTTACAGTTCTGTAGGCTATAAGCAGGTTTAATGAAATTGTATCAAAGCTCAAGTCTCGTCAGCTGACTCGACTCATGCATTTTTGTTTGGAGATTCAAATCAATGAAATTCAGTTCGTTTACCATAGATTCAGGTGTGAGTGCATTTATAAATGTAAATCCAGAAATTGTCATAAAATTTCACTTAATGAGAGTATTATGGTCTTGCATTACCACAAACACTATTTTCCACATGTGAGCTCATAAAATCTAGAACATAGTTGAATGAATTTTCCCACAATCGACATCATAATTTCAAGTTGATTAACTACAAATTGTATACAGAAAAAATAGTGATATCAAGCATCCACACTGTGCACACACTAACCGAGAAGTGAATTATTGCAAATGCTAAAAATGATGTGAGCATGTAAAGAAATTTCACAGTCTTGTATGTAGTCACATGATGAGATGAAAATTTATTTCATAAATTATTCAATGATAAAATGAAAATTTCTACATGATATTCTCTCCGTGCATGTGATACGAGTAAATGATGTGAGCAGTATCGTAAAAGTTGCTCGAGGTATTTCAAAGAAAAAGGGAAAGTTTGAGAAATTATTGCACTGATTTGTTCTCAATTCATGAAATTTTTCGGATCCTTTTTCGGTACTTGAAAAAAGGGTAAAAACTTTTTTGAATCATGTGACTTATTGGATTATGAAATGAGATTTGTGGATAAAGTTTTGCGTCTCTTATTGGAACGGATCGAAAACGAGTACTCAAAAAGGAAAAAAATCGTAAGGAAAACTTTCATGATGGCCTGATTAGGAAATCTTCAAATAAAGGCAAGAAGAAAGTTTGAAACTTAGCAAGGGGTTGTTCGAATATTACGTAACACTAAAAATGGTAATTTTTGACACCTCCCCCTTCTCATAACAAATTTTGTGAGAAAATTGAAAAAAGTTAATATGAAGCGTAACAAAACTTTGACCCCCTCCCTCCCCCCTTAAGGGTTACATAATATCCAAATGAATCGTTGAAAACATTTTTGCATTCTATTTTCTAGTTTTGGTTTTCAATTATTTTTGAGGAAAATTAAAATTTCTCAAGATAATAATTAGACAAAATTCAAGCTCACAAATAAAGTTAAAAATGGGTTCAATGAATTTAAAGAATATTTTTCTATTCATGAAAATATTTAAATCTACCTTATTTTGAAATTAATTAGTTTTGTGATTTGTTTGGAATTTAATAAAGCTTAATGCTAAACTTTTAATTAAAATTTATAGCATGAGATTAACTTTTAAGACTAATATAGAACATTGTTAGGAGCATTCAACTGAATTTTTCAATTTAAAATTATTTCGAGTGACAATTACTAAGTTAGTAACAATTTAAACAGACAGTTTAAATCTTTGAACCAATATAACTTTCCGTCCTTGTATATTTTTTTGGACTTGATTAAAATTACTTAAAAACTTGAGAGTTTTTTTTTAAATTTAAATTTACCTATTTTAAAAACTTTAAGAAAAGAGTTATTAAATTTGCATTATTTATTAAATATAACTTTTGCTCCCAATTTAATTCTTTTTTTAAATTAAAAAAAACTCTCAATTTCTCAATTTGCCGTTTTTTAAGAAAAAAAGTGCACAAAAAATTTCACTAAACTATGACAACCTGCAATTTTTTTTAGATAAATCCTCGTAAATATAAAACAATCTTTTTTTCATTTGCACTGAAAATTTTTGTAGAAAATTTAACGAAGCAGATAACTCAAAAGCAAATAAACTCGAGAAATTTTTGCAATTTGTATCACATTTTCGTGTCTCAAATGATAAAATAGTAATGAAAACTTTCTCTATTCATAATAATGCACATTTTATCATCAGTTCAAATAGATTGTTCAGTTGTTGCAGTAATAAAAACTTTTCTCCTTGTATTATAAAATTTAATTCATTTTTCCAGGTGGTAAGTTTCTTCATCCCATTTTAATTTCAATGAAATTCTCATTATTTAATTTATTATAAGAATAAGTATAACAAAAGTGTTGACTGAAGACAATTTTAATTTAAAACTAGAGTTGTGTATTTTGCAGGATAGATAAGTTTTAGTATTAAACAATCAGATAAAAGTTTTTTATTGTACTTTTAATTATTTTTGTTTAAACAAATGATTTTGTATTCAAGAAGGAACTTGATTATCATTTTTACTTTCTAGAGATTCGAATGCACATTAGACTGACAAATGACGACTAATATTATATTTATTGGAGATTTTCAACATTCCTGAGCCTTGTTTTCGACATGAACAAATATTTTTTTAAATAAATACCAGCCTTTAGAAGAATTTTAGATTTTTTTCTGTTATAAATAAATAAAAATTTATTGTAAATAAAAATATAATTTTGAAGAAATAAATATGTAATTTGCGAATGACCCCAGGACAGACGATTGTTGACAAAAAATCATTTATACGTAGGCTATCTATCTGCTTGTTTTTTCAGAGGACCATCCTCAATTTTTGAAATTTGTCCTCTGAAAGTTTGTCTTCTAATTTCATAAATTGTCCTCTATTTCTAAAAATCTGTTTCTTTAAAAATTACTTCAATAAAATTTTTTATTCCACTATTTTTCAAAAAATATCTGATCAACCTATTTATACGTGTTGCTCATGCTCATACTCAGATTGGGGGTATTCCAAAGGTCAAAGCTCTCTCAAAGGGAAAACTTTCTTTAATTTGTTAGGATTTCTGAGAAAAAATTTCAAAGCTCACGATCTATTAATGCACAACTGGAATACTATTAAATATCATTGCAATATAAATAATTTGACAAAATCCTCCCACGAGATAATATCCTTCCCATTATCCAATCCATCACCCACTTGATCATGATCAAGAATTTAATTCCGTTCGAAAATGTAAAAATATCTTTACCTACTTTAAAAATCCCCTCCAACCTCTCTCGTTTTGCAAAAATCTCTCGAGATAATCTATCGTTTCGACAATTCCATGGCAATATTGAGACTCAATGATGACGAAAATATTTGCTAAATTAAATTTTTCTTCCATTTTCTTTGCACACACGACAGTTTAATTTCTAATATTAAATTTCAAATTAAGATTCAATTTTGATTGTTTTTGCACTTACCTTATTTTTGCTTCTCAAATACTCAGAATTGTGTGCTTTTGATTTCTTTTCTTTTGTCAGTAAATGTTTTCTGTTTCCTTTTATGATATTATTTTTTTTTCACCTCCGAGGCAAAGTCACAAATACTTCACAATTTTCATCATCATTAGTTTAACGAACAAGCAAAGAATGGAAGTCTCATTATTTTTTCTGTTTTTCTTCTTTCTATTCTTTTACTTTGTTTATTTTCATTTCATTTCATTCTGTTTGTTATTGACAAATGTTCATTTCAATGTGACACTAGTTACACTTTAG
The DNA here is from genome assembly GCA_963573255.1 of Chironomus tentans. NCBI lineage: Eukaryota > Metazoa > Arthropoda > Insecta > Diptera > Chironomidae > Chironomus > Chironomus tentans. Next base: position 5,900,223 of record OY754302.1, read on the forward strand.
TTTACAATGAGAATGAAGAAAAAAAACTCCCGGGGGCAAAAATGGATGTCAAGAGGAAGAATCTATGTGCGCGCGATTAAGTTTGTAGTTGGATGTAATAAAAAATTGGAAATGGAATTGAAAATGTCATGAAAGGTGAGATAACTTTTCTGTAGTGTTTGTATGTGGGTGGACGTGGTTGTGGGTCAACTAATTGATTAAGTATTTTTCAATTCAGAGAAAAAATTTGAAAAATTATAATTTTAAATATTTTTTCTTAATATTTGAAAATTTCTGGCTATGTCCTTAGATGTGCGAAGGTGCGTAGCTCAGAAGAAGGGGTTTATTGTAGGCCCCTATTCAAAAACCAATTTTTTTAACAAAATTTAACAGCTAAGAAGAAATTTTCTGGCTATACTCATGTGTATAGAATAAGAAAGCATCAAAATTTCATCTAAAAAATATCTTTTGAAACATTTATAACAAAAACCTGTTTACCAAAATTACATACAAAAAAGGTATCCCATGACACCCAATTATGAGAATTTTTTTATATATAATGCAAATAAAGCTTGTATGTTCTATTATCAAACATTCGTTTTGTCAGTTTGTAAATTTAGATTTTTCTGTGGTAGAATAGATTAAAGCATAGACAAAATGAACGTAGATGTAGGTTATTCAATAAATCATACTTGTTTAAAAATTTTAATTCATGTCAAAAGCTTTTGTTTTTAAATGAATGGAATAACAATAAATTTGTTGTGTATTTTTTGTACAATGTGATAATGAAGCAGGATATTATTAAAATGTTTTCAATATTAATTAACGAAATATGTTTAAATTAAAAGTTTGGCATTGAATGCATGCCTAAAAATTCCTGGTATTAATTTCAATTAAATTATGAATTTATTTTTGAATAAACCAAACTTTTCAATTTTGGTGGAGCTTTGGTCAGAATATAACTGAAATGATCATATAAAACTTGACCATTTTTGCCTGAATGTGAATTTAATTTTTCCCAATTGGTTAAAAATTCCATTTCTAACGTCAAAAACAAAATCATAACTTTATGGAAAAGTAAATGACATTTAAAAGTAGTTTAAAATTTTATGCTCCCTTTTATCGCATACACAGTCATCCCCGTTAGCAAATTTTAAAAGCTTCAACAGTAACTAATTAAACTTTATTCCGTTTTGCAACAAAGTTTCATTTGTATACCTCAAAACACCAAACAAACTTCCATACCTAAATATTTTATCATAATTGATTCCACAACATTGAATTTTCTGGTTTCCTTTTCAACTTTTACCGCAAATTAAAGTCATTTTATGAAATTTTTCCTATGTTTTCTTAACCGCATACAAAGCAACTTTTAATACATGACTGTATGTTTTTTATGAGCTTCAATGAAAGAATTATTTATTTTTACTGTAAATAAAATTCGTATACAAGCTCAAATATGATTGCATTTTGAGGGATTCCCTTGTGCACCTGCCATTTTAATTAATAATTTCAAAATTGATATTTACTTTTTTTGATACGCATGTGAATGGATACACGTTATTGCGGAAATTATAAAATGACCATCAAAATTTCATTAAAATATGAGACTAATTATTATTTATTATTTTTTTTGTAGTTTGTTTGAAAGTTACATTATTTTTTAAAAAAATATTAATTTGGCCATACTTTTTGCATTTATTTCTAATAATTTTTCCCCCTATAATGAGTACAAAGTGGTTCTTACAGATGCATGTTAACATTTATAATAAAGAAAACATCATTTGTGAACGACCCCAATATCCACATTGACATAAGGGGTCAATTACATATTAGGTTTGCTTTTTAGGGAGAGAAGCGTCCGAGATTTTGTAACAGGCTAAACTAAAGGATTCCTTTTTCATTAAACATTTGTAACGAGGTGGGGAGGGGGTGTCTAAAAAGCGTAACGTAATAACTGAACGAGCCCAAATTAATTTTCATTTTTATCCCAAACGAAACTCAATCAGCAACTCAATTTAAAACTCAATCTTAACTAGATCTCTAAGCTATCAAAAATTAAATATTAAAATGTTTTAATCCACAAAAAATAATATTCTACACATTCATCTCTCTGTAAAGCTTCTTCTAAACTTCTTTTTCAAGCTCTTTGCTTGAATGTTTTATAGGAACAAGAGAGGCTGAATATTAATCTTTTCCTACCTTTAACATACAAAAAGAAAACTAGAAGGTAAACGTAAAAAAACAATTTTTTGGTATAAACAAGGGAAATAAAAAAGAAGTTGAAGGAAGAGAAGGAAAAAAATTAATAGACTTGATCTAAAATTGGAAATAAATTGAAAAAAATACTCGAAGAATAATAAAGGTGGAAATGAAAATATAAAACTGAATGTTATTGAATGAGTTTTTAAGTTATTGAATAATGGTCAGGTGGAGGTGGACTAAACGCATTGTTGGAATTAGACAGGCTTATTAGAGGGACAAAATGAAACCCACGAATTTAAATAAATTACCCAAAATTATTTAAAAATGTTGAAATTTAAATTTTTGAAATAACAATTTTAAAATTACAAAATTTCAATTTGAATCTAAATTCTATTCTAAATCTATTTAAACACCCAAAAATTTTAATTTCAGCATTGAAAGTTCAAACATAAACCTAATTAAAAATAAACATTTTCCACTCATTAACTCTGCATTTCTCGACTCATTAAAAAAATTCTCATTATAAATTAATGAAAAATATGTTCGATAATTAATACTCATTTGTTGTTTAATTAATCTTTTCTGAATCAATTAATTAGGATAATGAAGAAAGAACGAACTGAAAAGTTTTGTAACAAGCCTTATTCAGGTAAATATTCGTACTTTGAAGCAAGAAACAATGTTGCATGGAAACGCTGTAATAAAATTTATGATCTCAAGGTTTTAACAACTTTTGAAGCTTTTTCTTAGAGGTAAATCAATGTAAGTCGTAAGATGTTGTAGTCATAGTTATCTCATACATAAATAAGAAAATAAGAACAAGATATTGAAAGTTAGTATAATAAATAATTAAGATTGGTTTACTTGATTGCTTTTGAAAACATTTCTACTGAAACTTTTCATCAAACTTTGACTGTTTCATGTGGTATTTAAAATTACCTAAAAACATGACAATAATAAAATCGAAATTAATCTTTATAAATTCTAATACGACAAAATGAAATCTTGAAAATTCCTAGAAAATCCCAAAAATGTCTCAGTTGTCTCAAATTTACCCAGAGCTGAAAGTCGACAAGTTTTTTGTATGAAATCATCGAATCAGAAGGGATCACGGTCTTAAGGTAGGGTATCTCTAGTACAGTGTTTCTCAAACTTTTTTGAGCCACGGCACACTTTGACTGTAGAATTTCATTCGCGACATACCATTTATAGGTAGAAAAATTTTATGGCACACCAAACCAGTAAATATTCTTTAAATTATACTGAATTAGAATAAAATCCTAGTACTGGCCCAAAATAATAAAAATAAAGCTCTAGTTTTTGAGTTTTGGATGCTTTAGTTGAGATTTTTCAGTAAAAATCTATAATATTTCTGAAAAAACATATATTTTTAGAATTTTTAAAATATTTTCGCGGCACACCTGAGCCTGTTCTATGGCACACTAGTGTGCCGTGGCACACAGTTTGAGAACCACTGCTCTAGTAGCCCTAGAAACCATTTCCTGAATTTATTTTTGGGTTCTCCATTTTTGGCATCCATTAAAATTCGAGATTTGTGATCCACCTCTCTTTTTCAGATCAACTAATTATAATTCAAAGCGAATGATATTTTTGAAAGGGCGATAAGGAATTGTTTTGAAGAAATTTGAAGATCAGGCAGTATCATATCTTATGAAATATAAAAAAACCTAAGAAAATTAAAAAAAAAATAACTTAGGGGTCTAATTTGCTAATTGCGTTAAAACTACTTTTTCAAAACCCCTATCTCACTTGTCACAAATTTTTCATAAAAAAATTATTGTATTTGGACTGTCACAATTTCTTCTTCAAACCCCCCGCTAAAGCGTGATATAATTTGCGAATTACCCCTTACGAGAGCATATTAAGAAAGGAATTCAATTGAAAAACCAGTCAATAAAATGAGAAAAACAACTTATGGTTTATTTATCAAGAAACAAAATACAAGATTTAATTTAAAAAATCATAGAGTAAATTGACATGTTTTTACTCTCGTTGTTATTGCTCCTTCTAGATCTCAATTTTGAATTGTGTAAGTTTTCAATTCTAGTCTTTATTTCCTCTTCAAAACAACAATAATAAGTATGTGACACATTGTGTATCGAGCAGAAAAAAATAACTCAATGATAGGAAAATATTATTAAAGAATTGTTTGGTTTGGTAAAGGCTGTTATCTGAAGATGACAAAAAAATCGATACACAAAGATTATTCAATATAATGAAGATTTTACAAAGAAATTTCCGGAATGAATTCAGATGATTCTCCATCATTCCTTCAATTTATCTTATTCAGACACTCATCAAATTAAATTAAATTATCATCTCTGTCAGATTCACTAAAATGCCATCATTTGAAGAACAACAAAATAGGAGAGCAATATGACCTCATATTGTGCTTATTTAGGAGCTATTCATTTATGATGTCTGTTAAAATTTTGTAAATTTATGGTCCACTTTCTCGCCTTTTGTCATAAAAATGAACCCAAAAATGTCACATAACCTCAAAATTGGACGTCATAAAGGAACAATCCCTTACACAATTTTCATATTTTTCCTTCAAATAAAAGTTTTCATTTTCAATTTTCTTAAACTTGACAATGAAATGAATTTTCATCTTCTTCACTTTATTAAACTTTCCCTTGTCGTTGCTCTTTGTTTTTCTTGAGTTTTATTCTTTTTCCATTGAAATAAGGAACGAAGAAGAGAGAGGCTCAACTTTTTTTTATATAAATTCAATTTTATTCTTGTCTTGTGCTCTTTAAAATAAAATTCTCATCTTATCTGCTTCTTTCTTGTTTTTCATCCACTTTGCTTCAATAATAATAATTTACTGGATAATTTATGGGAGATTTTTTATGCAATGTCACTTTTGTGATGTTTGACGCTTGATTTGATTTTGTTAGGGTCCTTTGAGAGATTTTGTTATCAGCGGCGTATTCAGATAATTTTCGAGGGGGAATTCCAAAAATATTTGTATGGAGGGAGGGTTTTCACTATTTATTTCTTAAGAACCCTAGCAAATTAAAGAAAGGGGGTTTCGTCGAAAGGGATTTGTCACTCAATTCACCTCCTGTTTGCACCTGTTTGTTACTAAATGATGTAATTTTGTGGAAATCATTTGATACTTGGAAATTATTTTCTTCTAAATAAAGGTGTTCAATCCTTACGACACCCCATTAACCAGTAACAGAAACCGTTAAAAATGGAAGACAGTAGTTTAACCAAGTCTGCATAAGGGGTCATTCACTTATGACGTCCATCAAAAAATGGGATTTTTAGAACTCCCTCCCCCCCTTGTCACAAATTTTAAATTCAAAAAAATTTCTTTAATATAAAGTGTCACAAAATCTCAGACCCCCCTCTCCCCTAAACCATGGACGTCATACGTGAATGACCCCTAAAAGACTTAAAATACTTTTTGTTGTTGAGATCAAAGAATTCCATAGCTGTTCTACGAATATTAGACTTATGCCAGGGAAATTATTAGATGATTAATAAAATCTTTATAAAATTGATGATGATTTGAGTTCATTGATCTGTATTATTTAAATTTTGTCCATACGGTAGCCAAACAGACATTATTTTAAAAACCAATCAGCGTCCGCTTGCCAAATTTGGACTTTTTGGTTTGTTCACCAAGTGACTCTTTTGGTGCTAAGAATACTGCCAACTTGATTATGTGGATAAAATTCAATTTTTTTAGATAATTAGTAATCAACAGAGCTATTGTAAGAATCATGAGAACTATGAAAATAATTTGAACTAGAACCTAGCTAACAAATTGGTGAAATCAACAGGTACACGAAATAAAAAATTTCTCACTTTCACTCCATTTTTAAGAAATTTTGAAACTTTTAGGATAGAATACACCAAACTCAGAACTAAATTTAATAACAAACTTTCCAAAAAAGGATACAAAATTTTCCAAACAACTACACGCACCGACACTTTCTCTTTAGCAGCACAAAATTTACAATAATCATAAGCATTTGTTTGCCAATTAGTTACTGCTTCAATTTTGTGCCATTCGTGCTTTTCATTCTTGTTAGAATGCTCAACACAGCCGTTCCAATACCTTTCAATTATTCTTCTTTTCCTCGAAAACTTTTTCCTCTCTTTTGGTGCTAACTGAATGTTCTGTAGCATTAACGAATTTTCACAGAAGAATTTTGTAATTTATGATAAACACTTTTCACTAGACACAACATTAATGGCCTTATTTTCTCTTTTCTTTTACAATTAATCCACTTGCTGATATTGTTATTATTATTCAAAGAACATCAACACCGAATATTTATACAATATCTATGTATATTCCTTATACGTAGAGAAGAGAATTCAAAAAATGCAGGAGATGGAAGCAAAAATACTCCTTATCGTATCGAGTTCAACATTGAAACTGAGAAAATGTGCACGAACGTTCGTACAGCAACAAAAAAACTTTATTTTGTGTGTGCTTTTTCGTGTTTTTGTATTTCACTAGAACTTTTGAGCGCTTTTTTTCTGGTACGGGATGCGATATGGAAGAGATGTTTGAGGTTTGTGTGCCTGGATCAAGTTGTGACATGATTGTTGAGCTTTTAATGTCTGAAAATATTAGCTTTTCTGCTTAGTTCAGCAATTAAGGACCACATTAAAGGATAAATTTAATCTTTAAAAGAAAAGTGAGCTCAACAAGTGTTTTTGAGCTGACAAGGTTAAAATATGAAAATATCAAGATTGTAGCTGATTAAAAGGCTTGATAATATTCTTTGAGATTTTTCTTTCAACCTTTTGTCCTTGAAACTTTGAAAATAAAATAATTAAAAAAGTTTTATCTTAGATAGAAATGCTGTGCTGCTCTTTGACCTCAAATCACTTCTCAAACTCTAAAAATCTATGTGCCATAAATTTTCTATTTCCTAGCTCTTATAATCCACCCCCCAAAAAAATATTGGCATGTGCTCGTTTATGTGTTCAATTGAGAAGTGTATGACACATAAAATAGAATAGAGTAGATTTTAATGGTAAAATGGGAGAAAATGTCTCTTCGCACATTTTCATATGAACATTGATTTTTGTTTATGGACACCTAGAAAAGATGTACATTTTCTACTTCCATTGAGGGATACATTATAATTTTTTATGGTAAATATTTTGGCTATGGGTTGTAATGATTTTTGCATACATGAAATGACAGCACGGAGAGCTTTCGTTGGAAGCTGTTGCCATTTAAATTTATGAACGGAAATATGAAGTTTTTTGAGGTCGTTCACTTTTGCTATTTAATGATTAGCAAGCAGGTTACTTGAATCCTATAAAAAGTGAAGAGGGGGATCTAAAAAAATATTCTAAGAGCATAATTTACATTATTTGTAAAAGTCTTTTTAAACTTGAAAAAAAAATAATCATTAAGTTCTTTTTGAGGGGTTCTTTGTAATAAAATGTAGCCTTTAATCTGATTTTCAATACAAATTCTTTTAAACTTTTCATTTTACAAGAAAACATAAATTTAAGTGAAAACTGAAGCAGTCCCTGTGGCAGGCAAAAAGTTAATAAAGTCATAATTTAGGGTTGGGTGTGCATACAGAGCCTGTTTGATATACATGGATCGATTATGAGTTTTTTCGAAGTTTAAACCAGGGGAGGGGGGTGATTTGGGTGTTAAAACACCACCCTCGATGGAAGTTTTTTTCAATTTGCTAGGGTTTTTTGAGAAGAAATCTTAAAGAACCCCCTAAATTTTGTTGTCCATATAAAAAGATCAAAACACCCCCCTCAAAAAATTTCTGTTTACGCCCCTGGCTCAAACTTTCTGATAGCAAAGGAGAAATTTTAGAAGTCAATGTAATTAAAAATTTAAACGTTTCATTGAAGCTAAATAATAACCTTTTGACCCCAAAAATTACGCAGATGAACACTTACATAATAAATTAAGGTATAAGAGTATATCCAAAAACCCTTTAACACAAACTTATTTATTCATACCCTTATGCTGTGCGAAAAAAAGAATACGTGCGTAAATAAACAACGAGAGAAAAGGAAAACATACTAATAGTTATGCAAACATATAAATGAAACTAAAAATAGATAGACAAACAGACAAGATGTATTTGCATGTGGAAAATACCGTAAGTCTCTAAATACCGATTGATTAATTAAAGCTTGTGATGTTATTGCTACTTGATGCTTGTAAAAATAAATGGAAATTGCATGAAAAATAATTACTTAGTTTCCTATTCCTGTGAACTGTGTTGTCATGTTGATTTGCCTAAATAAAATTCAATTTATATTGAGCGGAAGGATGCAATGGTGTAAGGCGGGGGTGTATTCAGAAATTTTCATGAGGCACGGGTCCCTAAGAGCCCCCTTGGCTACATTCCTGGTATAAGGATATTTAAATGCAAAAAATTCCAAAGATCCTGAAAATCACAAAAGCATTTTTTTAATTTCTTCATTTGAATTTTATGAAAGTTCAATTTTATTTTAAAAAAATTCTGACTAGCTTTTTTCAATAAATCAACATAAAAATTCTCGAGTTCGTCATTGTGTCTTTCTGAATAATTCATTTTGTGCAGTCCCATTGTCTGTGTTTTAATTATGTCTGCATTAGTACACCTTTCGGGTACACTCAACATTGTCATTTAAATAGAATTTGAACTTTTTTAAGCAATTAAGAAAAAAGATTATAAATAATTCATGGCGAGCATCTGCTAGCAATTTTACATCAGAAAGTAATGAAAAGTTTAAAATTAAAGAGTTCATTTGCACATAGTTTTGCGACAAAATGAAATGAATAGACGGAATCCTTCATAAATTAAGTAGAAATGTATTTTTTTATAAAGCTTCAGACCTTCCAGACCTCCTAAATGTTTGACATCATTTGATCCCTAAATTAATGTGTTATATCATAAATTCAATTTTGGAAAATAAAATGACCCCATTCATGAGAAAATCTGGGATTGCTGACCTAATTTTTGCATCCCATGACTTAAAGTTTATTTTTTTAAAGACAAGAGAGAAAAGTTTTGAAAATATCACAATAAATGTTCTCTAAAAATCCCTACGAATGTCCATAACCGTACAACAAATTTCTATATATTTTTTTAATGGAATCAGATCGTTACATCTCTCTTCTTATTTTATAATCATTGACAAAATAAATATCAACATGAGACACTTGCTCTCGTCTTCAAAGTCCATTTTTCTTAATTCACATAACAAACAACTCCATTGCTAGAATATAGCTAACAATTTTTTTTTCATACTTTATACATTAACTTTGTCTTGATAAAGCAACAAAAATTATGTGAAGACACGGCATGAAATGTATCAGGGGCGTATCCAGGGGGTGATTTGGGTGTTAAAATTTCACTCTAGATGAAAATTTTGTTCAATTTGCTAGGATTTAAAATACCAAACCACCTCCATGTCAAAAAAATTCAAACACCCTCCTCATAACTTCGTTCCTGAAACGTATCAACCAAAATGTGATTGTTTTTGTATTTTTCAATAGTTTCTGTGGATGATGTTCTTGGGGGTCGTTCGCAAATTACGTCACGCAAAAAACGGCATTTTCGACCCCCCCTCCCCCCTAAAAACGTGACGTAATTTGCGAACGACCCCTTGGGATAATTTTATGCAAATTCTTAAATTGTTAATAGAAATTTCCACCAGCATGATCGTCCATATCCTTATTTGGGGGGAAAATGCTGGCATCAACTCGTATCCGATGAAAATTTTCATTGAATATATTTTAGAGACTGGTTTTTAAGACTACCGAAGGAAGATGAAGTTATCTTAGTTAAACTATAATTACTCACCAGTAAAGAGCCCTAGCTTGCAAAAAAGTAAAGGAACCTAGATGACAATACGGGTACAGTCACCTTAATAGAGCAATGTATTCCCAATTTTGTGTACAGTGACCTGAATAAAAACATAAAAAAATTTCTCAAGGACACTGCGTCAGCACTTGGAAGAAAATTAATTTATGGGATTAATAGAAAAAATGAACATTTGCTGACCTCTTCAAATGTTCATTTCTTGTTTTATTTCTTTACTCAGAAAAAAGAGAAGGTGTTTAAGGAATGAGAAGAAGAAATATCAATTTAATGTGTTGGACACGAAAAAGGAACTGATGACTTTTTATGACCAACCGGAATTTCTACCTTTTTTCTCTCTTCGTTCCTGGTCGGTTAATACAACACATGTTAGAAGAACGCTATCATTGTCAGAAGTGGAAAGAAAAACGAATAAAGGAAGGAAATGATGAAGAAGAAAAAATTTCCTGCTTTTTTGCTTGCGATTTGTGGTCAAGAATATCTGTAAAGGTTTTGTCTGTTTTTTCTGTGAATTGCACATTGAATTTGATTTACACCTAAATTGTGCTTAATGCGCATCTTCCTTAAATTTCCCTTCAAACTTACCATTTTTTACTCTTAACATCTCAATTTCCTATTTCATCCATGTGTGTAAGGATCGACATTGTAACAATGATAAGACTACTTTTCTCAATCGTACCTTATACATATCAAGCTATTTGATATGCATTCAGAATGGAAACGGAAAATGAAATTGGACTTTTGTGATGAAAATGGAATTTTTATGGCCGTTCTGTTGCCCCCCAAAAGCATTGTTTACATTTTCTACATCCGATTTTGTTCCATCCTCTCTCTTTTCATCTACTAAACACACGTCTGTGAAGGAATCACATTGAAAATCATGACTGTATAAAATCTGTGAGGGTAAATTTTCTGAATCATCAATCAAAGGTTTTCATTATGCCATTTACTGAAATAACAAAAAAAAGTCAGGTTGGAAAAATGAAAATTAAGCAGTTTTTACTCCTCATTCTCATAGACATTTTGTAAAAAAAGGAGCAGAAAATGACTTAAAAGATTTAATCAATTCAATTGATATTGAGAAATTTTGTAGGAACATAAAAGTGATTTTCATTACGTTCTGTTTTCCTCTCTTTCTTGTGTGTGCTTGAAAGCTCTTTCTCTTCTCGATAGCAATTGAGAGATATCGGTGATATTCGGATTTGTGAGCTTTTACGTTAGTTGAGGTAATTGATAACAAATTTATTTTGATTTGAAGGTGACACAAGTGCTGAAAATAATTCAATAGGGACAGTTGGCGTTGAAAATAGCTTAATAAGGACAGTTCATCCATTGAACCGTAGCGTAGTTGATCATAGAACACATGATTTGGGATAGTTGTCTAAATTTCTAAATCTAAATTTTTTGAAGTGATATTGATGATGTTGATGTCCTTTTACTCCACTGTGAAGTGTAGGGCGTCTAAGAAACTTTTGAATCAAACGCGATTGCTAGATAAAGCCACAAGCTCATTGAGTTGTTTGCCCTGCTGAACTTGAATTTTTTTTGGAGTAGGCACTTTTAAGTTTGAACTTTTAGACCAAGTTTGTGAATTATGTTGTGTAATAATTTTAATTAGGTAATATTTGATTTTAAGAGCGATTTTGCTGAATATAGAAGGAGTCATTTACTAATGACGTCCAACAATTGTGTAACACTTCAAATATAATAAATTGAAATGATCTAAAAATCCAATTGTTGATGGAATTCATAAATTAATGATTTTTGATTACAGTAGTGGCTTAGCCAGAATTTTTGAGGGAGGAGGATTTTTACAGTTGAAACCTCTTACAATTTTAAATATTTTTTCAGTTTCTGCCTTTTTTCAGAGAAAGAGATGAACAAGGCTAAGATTTTTTCAATTAACTGTCTACCCCCCCCCCCCCAAATTTTCCGTAAAATCGTTTTGTCTTTTTTCATAAAAATTTTTACACAAAACGGACCAAATAATTATCGCATTAATTTTTTTCTCCCATCACCTGGCTACGCAACTGACTTACATCACTAAATAAAAATCATGAAATAACTTAATTAATAATACAATAAAAGCAAATTAAAGAATCTTTTTACTGACTAATAAAACAAAGATAATAAAACTGATTATGCCGTTCCATACTGCAAATGTCAACATAAAAAAGAATGCAAAATTAATGCGACAAAGGAAAGGAAAATAAAAAAATAAACAAGTCATGTGAGTGGGAAAAGAATCGTTCAAGCATCCATAAATTTTTATGAGAAGGCGATGAAAAGAGCAAAAACAAGAGAAATCTGTAAATCCGACATGAATGAATGAATATGACTACATGTATGATAAATTACCTTTCGTTCCATTATGCTAGTCATCTAACAAGACGCAACTCTTGTTCTTAAAGTAAAAGAAGCGATATTTTTATTGAAAAGTCAAGGACATTTATCAATGACTTGAGAATTTGCATTTGTGGAGATAAATTAATCTTCAGATCACGACGAGAAAAGTGAAAAAAATCAAATTGAAAGCTTCTTTCGCATAAAATAAATTGCTGACTAACAGCTGCTTCATTTTCTATTATCATTCAAATCAATTCCCCCAAAAAATTCGCCTTCTTATTTCGGTTCAAATATATTGAAAGACGTCTTGATGGATGTGTTTTCTAGCTTAAAGAGAATTTTATTTTTTGATGGTAATTTTATCTTTTATTTATCGGAAGAGGATTGCCCCTGAATTGAGTGGATACCAGCATCCATAATAGAATGTAGTTGATATGCATTAGACAAGTTTTACTGGTCAGATTTTATGTAAACGATTGCTGAAGTTGATGGATCTTTTGTGAAATATAAATTCTCATGGCCAAATCTCAATTGTCTTTTTCTATTCTATTTTTAAAGCTTCTTAAAATTTCTTATTCTTCACAAATTCCATTCACAATTTTTTTCCACCACAAAACAAGCATATTTTTCCTAAACAAACACATTTAGACGCTCAATCGTAATAAGAGGCAATGAAAATAGAAAGAAGACAATAGGAGATAATTTATGTTATGCATAATTTAACTTTTTTATTTGTCAGAAAAGTGGTGAGAGATTTATGGAGGAGATTGAGGAGAAAAACTGACAGGAGGAAGAAGGAAGTTGTGTGACAAATTGTTGGAAATTACTGAATGGAACGTTCTTATTTGGTAGATGTACCCAATTATAAAGCTTTGTTAAATTTTTTTAAATGCTGAAATTATTGGAGTTTTGAAGCTAGTTATGAGACACAGGGGAGGAGGGGTTCAAATAAATCTGATCACCTCGAAAGGTTGGACCTCACTCGAAAAATTACAGCCTCTGGTGAAACAGAAGAAAAGTTGGTTTTGGGGGTCAACCCCCCCCCCCCCCCCCTAATTTCTGAAAATCCATACGGTCCTGATTCGAAGAGACATCCAAAAAAAAATTCATGAGGAATAGATATCTGAAAAAATCGCAAACCAACAACCCCCCTCCAGAAAAATCATGGATACCCCACTGGTGGTTCTTTAAGTGTAATGGTCCTGAAATCAAAATTGTAAAAAGTTTATAAAATCAAAAATTCACACCTCATTAATAATTTTAATACAAACTATAAATTTAACAAACAAATGTAAACATCTGAGTAGGGTAACACAACTTCCATTACTTTTATTACTTTTACACCAAAAATATGAATTAGAATGATTAGTAACGAGAAATTAAGGTTAAAAATAGCGATGATCCTGGATAATTAATGAACTTTCCCATTCAACACCTTTTTCGTGATAATCAGCGGAATTAAAAAACAAATTTCTTTCCTAGACATTTTTTTTGAGTTGTTGTTAAACCTTGAAGCATCAACAACCTTAAAGATCGAAATTTGCAATTCTTATCTTCCATCCATCGTCACAATTTAATCTGTCGGATTTACGCAAATTACAGCCTTCAATTAATTTAATGTGAATTCCTCCACTGTTTCAACACTGAAGCATAAATTAATTTATTCCTTTCCCGCGTCTCCAATGTAAGACAGGACGATGAGAGTAAATTAATTTTGACAGACTTGCTTCCTCCACCATTCAATGGGCTCAAAATTTAATTAAGCTTTTTTTGTCTTTTAATATAGTCAGAAAATTAAGATATGTCTAAACAGCTACAGCTTGTTAAGATAAATTTATTCACAATGAATTTTCAGTGGATTTTAGTATGAATAAATTTAGATAAATATTGGTGCTTGTAGCGTTGACAGGAGATGCTTTTATGTATGGAATAATTAAGTGTATGTTTAAGATGACAAGCCTTACTCAACAATTGACTTGATTGTAAACATATTTCTTGAAATTTAAGAGATATTTTTTAATTTTAAGAGAGATTGTTGGAATGATTGTTAACAGGGTATGTTTGTTAGACCCTAGACCTGTGCTACTCAAATTATGCTCCGTGATACACTAGTGTTTTGAGAAATACTGCTCTAGACAATATCCTTCTGGTAGTTTCAAGAATATATCCCTAAGAGACCTTTAGATTTATACCGCTGGAGTACCCATAGGGTATACCCTAAGTCATACTTCTAAGGTAACCTCTGGGTAGCGTATACCATAGGGTATACCGAAAAATAGGCCTCTGAAGTAGTGAATACCCTGAAGTATGCTGAGTAACGGACCTTAGTGGTGTACCTTGAAGAAAGGGGTTATTTTTAAATCCTTAAGAAAGATTAAATGATAAAAAATAAATATCAAAGTCTCTATCAGAAATGACTATGCTCAACTTCCAATACTTTTGAACTATTGCAATCAAATTAGTATAATGTATTGAATTTAGTTATTCCTTCGAATGCTGATTGAAGTTTAATCAAACTAGAAAGTTCATTCACAGTGCACGTAAATCTTTAGCTAATTTATTATTTTGCTCATCTATGCCATTAATAAATTATCCAAGAGTTGAAGAAACTTTCGACTTGTGTCACATTTTCTAATTATCTTATTGCGTTCACAGAAAAATTTCATTACAAAAATGCTTTGCATCATTAGAGACATCAATAGTGTTCAATTATGTGATGTGGATAAGCAAACTATGGAGATCCATCAATATAAAGAAAACAACAAACACACGAAAGAAAAGTATTAACGAAAATGTCAGTTGGTAAGTGTAGTCAATTTAATTAAATATTTCTTATTGAGAATTGGGAAGAAATTGTTATTTTGCTAAATTAATTCAATTGATTGATCATGTTGATGGAAAAATTGTGGAGGAAATTCCTAATTTTCCTTTGGGGGTTATTCACAAATGAGGTCAATCAAAATTGGAAGATTTTTAGACTTTTATTGTAATATAATCTTCAATCTTTAGAGTGTCATACAGATTCCTAACTGATTTGTATAAGTCAGAGGTGTACCCAGAAAGGTCTGTACCCCCTCCGAAAAAATTTGAACCGCAGCGAGAGCACGGTTAAACATTTTTTTTGGAGGGGTCCAGACCTCCTGGGTACGCCCATTTGTATAAGTGGTACCAAAAAAAATTTCCGTCTCCATTTCCGTCACGACTCAAAAATGTCTTTCTTAATTCATATAATAATTTCAGAAAGGGGTCATTCGGATATTACGTAACGCTAAAAGTGTCATTTTTGACACCACCTCCTTCCTGGACCACATTTTGGGAGAAAATAAAAAAATAATACGTTTCATAACAAAACGTTGACCCCCTCCACTCTGCCCCCCCCCCCTCCCTAACGGTTACATAGTATCTGAACGACCCGAAAGGTTCTTGACTTAAAGAAAATTCTTTTAAAATTTGTTGGTTTTTTCAGCACGTACTCACGATCTAAAGTGCGCAATGTTTTTTCTTATTTTTGTCAAAAGAAAAATTCATGAAATTCTAGCGAAAAATTGACATGCTTAAGCTTCAAAAGAAATTTTTTTCATGACAATGAATTATGACTGAAAATTCTTTTCTTTTTGATAAAAACTTTTTTCATCATGTAAACGTTTCTTGTTCTTGGAAATATGATAATTTAGCTGTAACAAGAATGTTTTTCATCAAGTTTTATGAAGCAGAGGGCCAAGGACATAGATCAAGAGGAATTCTTGAAAATAATAAGATAGTCCAATTTTAATGAAGTCTAATTTTACAATAAAATTAAGTTATATAAATCATAATAAATAAAATAATTTTATTGGCATCTCAAATAAGTGCGTACCCAAAAAAATTCGATTGAAGGTTGAATTTTTTTTATATGGATGGGAAAATTTAGGGTGGGTTTTGGATTTTTTTCCTTAAAACCCCTAGAAAATTGAAAATAAATCCAAAAAGGGGGGTTTGACCCCTAAATACGCCTCTCATCCCAAAACCAAAAAAACCCCCATAAAAACATTGCATGTCATTCGAAAATCATCTGGTTCTTTCGTATTTGTTTATTCTCTCACAAAACTGTGTGTATTTGGCTACTGATGCTCTTCCGGCACTTTTATTTTCTGACGAGTTGTCAGGAATAAGAAGGAAAGCAAAACAAAGTGTTTTATTTTTATCGTTTACGATCATCTATATCCTTTTTTTCTATTGAATGACGCCTACGTCGATTTTTATCATGGCCGTAAAAGCTTCAAATTGTTGTTATGTGTAATTTTGTCCATTTGGATGTGATAAAATGGGGTTTTTCTCTAATTTGTAAGGGTTGATAGTAGATTCAGTGTTTGGGATGACTTAATATTGAATCTAGTTATGGGCCCATTTGTGTAAGAAGCACCAAAAAATTACCAATTGTCATTGTAACAGAAGGGACTCGAACCCATAACCTTCAATTTCTAGTTGCATGCTGTTAACACTTAACAATAGGGGGTTACCTTTCCATTTATCGATGCATCCTTCCATTTTACACATACTCCTAATTCCAACAGTATTTGATCCACAACATGAGATTTTATGGGATTAGAGGCTACAAAATGTGCAGTTGATGCATCAAAATAAATGAGAACATCATCAAAGAATTTAATTACCAAAATCTAGCACAATACGTTTATTCATTTCCACAAAATCATGTTCACAATAGCAACATCGGAGTAAGAAGCAAAATAATTCAACAACCTACAAGCATACTCATTTGCTGAGGCTAAAATTGATGATCCGTAACCGATAATCAATTGATGAATTTTCATTTTCATTTTTACGTCTCACTGTTGTTGTTCCCCACACCCACTCCATCCTCAAACTATATTTATTTGCCATGTCCGGCATGCAATTCGATGAGTGTTTGTGGCTTATTCACACACACACATTTAACTGCTATGGTTGGTCGAATGAGTACTTCTGGCTATCGATGAGGAAACAAGGCAATATTGAGCAACATGCAATATTTGGGGTTGTAGACAATCGAAAAAACGGAATTAATTACTATAGTGAAGGCTTACAGCAGAAGAGGAAAAGGCAATAGAGTAAAAGGAAAAACCATTTTTGTGTTGGAAAGCTACATATTTACAATTAAGGTTGAGTGTTCTTGTTTGTTTAAATGTTTGTAAGAAAAAAATTGAAAGTATGTCAATTAAAGGTAATTCACTTTGTGAACTTTAATGTTTTCTCAATGATGGCTAATTGAGAATCAATAAAAATGGATGTTTGCTATTTGATTACTTTGTTGTTTGCGCTAAATGCTTAGTTATTTGTTTTTGTGCAGTTTAGGGGTTAATTGAGATGAATTGATCAGTTTTTATCAGATGGGAACTGAATTAGCACGAAAGAGGGGGGAGATGGTGATGTCAACTCAATTCTTAGTTACTCGTGGTGCGTGCTTTTGACCTGGAGCAATTCTGGAAAGTTGCCAGGCGGGGGATTTGTTCCATATCTCACCAAAAAATTATTCAATTTGCGTAAAATATAATTTTACGTTACGTACGCCTTGCTTGGTGTAAATTGAAGGGACGGTGGATGGAGGTACGATGGAACTCTTGGAAGGTGGGGAGGGGGAGGGGTAAAGAGGGGGTAAAAATGTTGACCGTTGGATTGCGATGAAGAGTTTATTAAGGGAGTAAGAGGGGGTAATTGGAAGATTGGTAGGCAAAATGCACTAGTTCATAATTTTATTTAGAAAATTTCTAGATAGACCAGCTGCAGTTTCCTTCTTAAAAAGACTCTAAAAACCTAATTCTCTTAAATAATACAGTTGATTTCACTTTTAATAATTAACTCCTCAAACCCATACACACAGATAAAAGTAGGAGAATACTATCATCCTTTTACAGAACAGAAAGTTTTTGCTTTTCCCTGAAGGTATTCATTCCTTTTATTCAATTTTTTCTGTAGTTGAATGAAGTTTTTTTATTTTCATTAAATAAACATTTTCTCTTTTTTATTTTGTTTTTTCATTTCCTGTTTCATTTACAGATGAAAAAGTTTTCCTGCAAAGTTTGCAATTTTTTTTCCATCTTTTCGACTTTTTCTAATTAAATTTGCTCATCAAGATGTGTGCTTATGTATTTATTCTTCAATATTGTGTCATTGTTTTGAGAAGATTTTCTGAGCTGGAATTATCTTTGCTGAAGTGGAAATAATGTTAGAAAATTTTAAGTTGAATGATTTATTTATTAAATAAAACATAATTTCAAAGCTCATGTAAAATTGGTTTAACGATTTCTAATATTTTAACATTACTGAAAACCTCACAAATGTTTACTACGAAATAATTGAAGTGTTCAATAATAATGCGCATAATCTGACAAAGCTTCCTGATAATGCGCGCACTATGTGAAAATAAAAAATGTTGAAACATTGAAAGCTTTTCTTAATGTTTCAAAGTTGTTTTTGAAGCAACAAATGAAAATACTGAAACCAAATCCTGTAAATTCAACAAGTTCAATAAAAATAATCACAATTTTAGCAACAAATTCATTTTTATTTCATCATCTTTATTTTTATATATTTAATTATAATTATTCTTTATGTCTGAACTCCATACGATCGTATAATTTTGTGTCATTAATTTTAAAATGTTTTTTACCTCCAAAAGATTATTTTTGTTTCTTCTACATTTTCTTAGAAAGAGAAAAATTATGAAAAGAAATTTACAAAAGTTTTTTTTTCGTTCTTAAATATTTTCAAGAAATTTTTTTATAATTTTTTGTCCTCAAAAGTGACCAAAAATTGATTTTCATTTTTTTTGTTTTCTTTAAATCCTGAAATTGATCGAAACTTATTATTTTTACACATTTACGAAATAATTTAGAGAAGAAAATGCTTTTTGTTCATGAAATTTTTTTTCATCGTGAAATATAGTGTCTAAAATATGAATTTTAGCCTAAATATTAATATTTTTTTTGTTTGTTTGTATATCGAAAGAAATGAAACTAAATTCAGTGATTTTTCAGGCAAGGTTTGCTGTTTATTAGGTGAATATTTAGAGATTTTGAGGTAAAATTTTGGATTATTTTCGAATATTTTAAAAATAATCTAATCATGAATCAATCTTAAAAAAGATTTAAATTCCAAAATTTAATTTTTATAGATTTGGAAATTTTTTAACTTATTTTATTGAAATCGCTTACAGAAAATTATTCAAGAGCGTCCTCAAAAATCCAAAACACATTCTAATTAACAGCAAATCCCACCATCAGTATGGATCATAACTCATCGACATTCTTCATTTGATCTTTCCATTTTGTGACTAAAATATATTAATTATTACTTTTGTTGTTGTTTTGTTTCATGTTTTTTTTTGTGTAGATTTAATTACAATGCAATATTTTTTTATTATTTTATTTTATTTTTTTTAATAATTAATCTTCATCTTCTTCTTTTATATAAATCACAGATAATATTAATGTATATTTAAATTGTATTTAAAAATGTGATTTTTGTGAATCAAATTTATTTAATTAATCAATAAGATAAACAAAAATGTTTTTTAAAAAGGATTAAGGAACAGAAAGGAAGGATTTAAGATAAATGAAAATGATTTTTTTTCTTTTGTTCTTCGACAAGGGGTGGGTGCTTGCATTTAGGGGTTTTTGGGAATTTTTTGAGATCAGTTTTAGTTTAAATTTTTTAAATCAATTTTTGAAAAATTTATTAAAATATTTTAAAATCCAAAAATGTCTCACTACATCCCAAAAACCTCTAGATACGACCCACATACCTTAATATTTTTCACTATTATGTTTTTCTCCTTATTTTTCTTCTTCAAGTTTCTATCGTCATGTTGATCAGGTCTTTTATCATCTTTCAGAGATATTTATCATCTTAACGTTTACCGAATATTTTTTTACCACCCATAAAGTTAAGTTATTCATATTTTTGCATAGTTCAAAACCATCCCCATACCTAATCATTTCAATAAATTTTTTTTCTTGTTTTAAATTTTTATTTTTAATATTTTTCTTTTTTCAAGACTTACAAAAAATCGTAATATTTTTTTTTCTTCAAGTTTATTCTTATTCCTTATAATTATTATTAAGTACACAACTAGACTCATGTATTACACACATCATTAAAATTCCATTTCATATTTATCCTTTTGTATACATGAAATATGTAAAATGTATATAATGTATGTGTGTATGCGTGTATCATTAATAATATTATTTATTTATGTTTTTTTAATTCTTCATTATGATTTAAGTCTTATCAGTTCAGAACTTTTAACCGCGCGCAATTTCATTTTTTTTTTAAATATAATTTTAATGAAATTTTTTACTTAATTTAAATTAAAAAGATTTCTAATCTTAAATTTTTTAATTTCTTCTCCGAAATTTTACACAATTAAGGAACGGAAATTAAACGGTTTTTTGTGAAATTTTGAGATTTGATTTTTGAATTTCAAATCAAAATTCAAGATTCAAAAAACAAACCACAAAGCTTCATCAATTTAATTTTGAAAATTAAATTTCTTTACCTTAAAGTTTAATTTTTAAACTGATAATTTTTTTGTCCTTAAGTTTTCTAAAAATTTTAATTTTATATCCGTAAAGTTGAAACCTAAATTCATTCATTTTTTTTGAAAAATTTTTTCTTACGTTTTGAAGCCCAAATTTTATGTACAAAAAGTATATTTATGGGATTAGATCTTGTATATGCCAATTACAATCATAAAACACTTAATTTGTTCATCTTTAATTTTAGTTCCGAAAATTTACTAAAAAACTTTTTTTTGTTGCTTTTTACGTATAATTTTTGTGTTTCTTTCCTTCGTCAATTTTTTTGGAACACCCATCCAAATTACACAACATATTCTGTTTGTTTTCACATTCATCGGGTCTCGTGGTAGCTTTTTCTAGTTTATTTATAAGGTTTTGTTCATCATTGATATTTGCTTTTTGTTACTTTCATCGTTTTTAAGGTAGACGAACGATGTCGAGATGAATTGAAATTTAATGAAAATTTTTCATTTTTTTTTTCTTGGAAAATTGGGAATGGATTTGATTGGGGCTTTAAGATGCATAAGATCAGAATACAGGTCCCAGTAGGATTTTCTACCATCTTATCACGGGTACCCTAGATGAAAGGTAGGGGTAGGGTAGGTGGAGTGCCTTAAGGATACCCTACCTACATTGAGTTGGGTAGAGTAATCCAGGTAGCTCTAGAAACCGACCCCATGGATATCTTGGGATACTTTACCTTAACTTACTAAAGAAATGTACGGTTTGATTTAAAGTATACTTCACCTTAGCTACCGTTGCTTCAACTTAGTTCTAGGCTACCCTAGAAGTCGTATACTACCATACTACACCACCATCCACCCCACAATCACATAAAAAATGACAAAATTCCCACTAAAATTCAATCCATCTCGACTAAATAAAGTCTTTTCTAAATGATCGTATATTTAATTGAAAAAAGAGACAATCTACTAAGGACAACTGATACAAAAGAGATGATAGTCTAAATGAAAATTTTTTCATACTTTTTTCTTCTTATGTTTTCACTTGTTGTTAATTTGAACCCTGAAATTTTGTACTACCGAAAAATTTTTATCTTGTAAAGTCAGTAATTTGTAATTTAAGGTGATTTATTATTTGATTGGATTTTTTTGGTAGATATTGTGAATTTTTTTAGGGGCATTTGAATTCTGAATTCAGATTTAATATTTCAGGAGCTGCTGACCCCCTTTCCTTTCTTATTTATGAACTTTTGGTGTCCAATGTTTAAGGAGGAAAAGGTGGGCCAAAGCTATGTTTATTCCATTTTTTAAATTTTTTTGTCTCAAGATAGGAGATCATAGGGTTCAAAAATCATATTAGACCCCCAAAAATCTACTATTTTGATTCAAAAATGTACTAATTCTCTTTAATTTCCCCACAAAAGCTCACCAATCAACTACCAAAAAAAATCCACTCAAACTTCTATGATTTAATTCTCTTTTTAGTTTGTTAAATTTTGTACTTAAACATCATCCATCTGTCTATGATTTTTATGTCATCTATGTAAAATTTTTCCATTCAACTTTTATAAATTGCCGAAAAAAAAACTTTTTTTTCATTCTAAACTTTTTTTCGTTACATAATTTTTTTCATCATCATATTTGAGAAAATTTTTCATCATGTTCATGGAAAACACTGAAACATCTACTTGTACACACGAAAAAATTGTTTTTAATGCTTCATTAGTAAATTTTTTTTGCATCTTTTTTTTAATCCTAACCCTAAAAATCCTAATTTTTTTCATCATATTTTATTCTTGTATACGTTGTCTCTTAATTCGTATAATTTTGAACTCAATGCTCAATTTTCATTTTCAATTCATTTCATATCTTATTCATAATTAAAATTACTGGGGCTCGTAACAAAAAAAGTGGTTGGCAAAAATTTTATTTTATATTTTAATTTCAAAAAGTTGGAATTTAAAAATATTGAAACTTTGACATTTAAAATAAAAATGCGCGACATGCTGGACACAACCAGCAAATGCTTGATGGAAAAATTAAACTAGTTGTTGTTGATAAATTGTGGCATGTTCTGAACGTTTCTTCATATTCTGAGATTTTCTGTAGAATATTTTTTCAAATTAATTCTTCATAATCGAATTTGAGTTGTTAATTTTTTTATTAAAAAAGTAAGTTTAAAGATTTTTTTGCAATTTTTGGACGGTATTTTTTCAATACTTAAACTTCTTTTTTTCTTCAAACTTAGCGATTTGATGTTGGTTTGTTCACTTTGTTAAGGTTTTTTGTAGTTATTCAAATTTTTTGGTGATGTTGAAGTAGTTTTAATAGCGAGTTGAGAAGCTAGCGAGAATAAGGGATTTTTTAAATTTAATTTAGGAAAATAAAACACTTTCTGGTTATGCAGAATTTTTGAAAATTCCAGAAAAACTAAAAATGAGAATTTTGAATATTCAAAAAAATAAAATGTTGATATAAAAATTATAAACCTGAAAAATAAAATTAAAATCATTCCAATTGATAACTTGAGTCTTCAGAAATCCAAAGACCAAATTAATAATAAAACCAGGATTCAAGGATAAACAGGAACAAAAAAATTCAACAAACTAAAAATTCAAAAAATAATAAAACAACAAAACAAGAATTTTTTTTGATAAATTTTATATTTTTCCAAAAAAAGATGATTTTATCAATTAATGTTTTACATATAACTGATTAATGCTTAACAACTTAACATTTTCTAAAAAATAAAACTTAAGCAGAAAAATGTTTAAATCAACTTAAAAAACTAATTTTTTTGCATATTTTCATAAAGTTTATTTCTCATCAATAAGGAAACTTATAATTTTTTTTATGCACATTAAATTTTAGGCACAGGATATTGAATCTACTTGATGTTTTTAGAATCAGAATTCAAACTCCATTGCCAAATAAAAATTTTAATTTTTGAGGACGCTAATAAGTTTCTAGCTTGGATATAAAGGAAGGAAGGAAAATGTGCGAAGAAATTTATACAAACTAAAAAACAGAAAAAATAGTAAAATTAATTAAAGGAAAAATAGAACTAAATTGGAATTCTTGGAAGACCAATTCCCATTCATTAAATCATAAAATGTGTGGATTTTTTTGTTAATTTTTTTTTATTCTCGCAATTTTTAACCTTAAAAATTATTGTAAATTTTAGACTCTTTCATCGTAGAATTAAATTTTTTTCATCATATTGACTTTCCGATGTGAAAGAGTTTGCTGTATAAATCTAGTCCGATTAATTATAATTAAATTGTGTTAATTTAGATAATTACAAAATATATTTTTTTAAATCATGATTGCAATCGACAAGTCACTGTTTGATGGAATTCTCGATTTATAATTTTAATTTTATTGAACCTGAATCTTTAGTTCCTGAATTTATTTCTCTTTTCATTATGATTAATCCACTTTTCTTCAATTCAATCCAATTCTATGTTTTCTGATCAATTTGCTGTGGGGACCCCACTTAGTTCCATATTCAAACTCATAATAATGCAATCTTAATCCATGGAATCATCAAGATTAATGACTCCATAATCCATGCATGGCTGCTTCCAATTCCTTTCAAAATTCCTCCTTGTATGAGGTAGAAAAAAATTAAATTATTTCACGTTTTATTTTTAACTAAGAAAAGTCTTTTTTGCTTAATCCAAGAAAAAGGAAACTTTTTTCAGTCGATTTCTGTTTAACACAAGAAAATTATGAATTTTTTAAGGATTTGACATTGAAAAAGGAAGAAAATCATAATATTTGTTATAAATTTAAATAATACTTAAAAATTATTCCCTGAGACAATTTGATAAATTTTCTATGTGATTTCATCTTTTTTTAGTGCGAAATTTCTAGGAGCTTAAGAATCTAATTTTTTTTTATTTTTTTCGTTTATCGCAATTTTCTCTTAAAATTTATACACAAAAGATTTTTTTTAATGCACATCAAGTGCGAATATGTCCATTTTACTTATCGATTATTTTTTTTATCGCATTCGAGAATGTGACTTGCCACTTGCTACTTAAATGAAATTATATTAATTTTTTTAAAGTTTTCATGATCATCACGTGTAAGCTCTTGTACAACAGCTATGTGTATAATTTTATTAATAATATTTCATGTCTCAAGTGACTGATTGGTATCCAGTTAGACTAAATTTCATGTTTTTATCCAAAATCTATGTCATCATCTATGAATTTTGAGAAATATTTCCAAAAATCCTCAAAACTTCATCGCTGATTCAAAGGATAAAATCAGCAATATGAGACATTATTTAAATTTTGTTAAAACCAAAACAATAATGCCAAACGTAAAATTAAATTTGTGATTAAATTTTTTGATGCTCTAGCCTTCAACTACCATTGAATAAAGTCCTTAAACCTGAGCGAATTTTCATCATTTCTTAATAATTTTTTAATTGTAATTTTTTTTTGAATTTGTTAAAAGTCTAAAATAATCTAGATTTTGATAATTTTTCATGTCATTGATGCCATTTTTGTGTTATTTCGGGGTGAATTCATAGGATTTTTCAGTGGTTTATTAAGACGATCAATCTCAGAAAAATTGAGATTGACTTTTTACCTATGAGAATTCTAAAAAGTCTATAATTGAATCAGGCAACAGGCAATAATATTTTTTTGGACATGACATTGCCTGTTATTTATTAAAAATTTCTAAGTGAAATCCCCAAAAAATGTCACTAATGACATGAAAAAGTATCAGAATTTTATTAATTTTGTTTAATATTTTTACACGCTAAGTTGAAGAAAATTTTGATAGGAAATGAAAATGTTTTGAGGAAAATTTATTAATTCTCAATTAGAGAATGCAGAATTCTTCCCAAGTCATTTCCACTTTTGATCCACGATTTCATAAAATTGTCAAATTAACTGACAACTTCACAATAATCGCTGATATTTTTCGAATTAACCAGAATTAACCGAATTCCCAAAGGTTATCATTTTTAAGAAAAGTCTAAAGAAATTTTACAAATGAAGAAAAGCTCCATGCCGATTAAAAGTTTAAATTATAAGCGCTTAAATTTTTTTGTATTTGTTGAAAATTTTTAAAAAATAAAATTCTAAAATTAATGCTTTGCAAAACAATCACTTTGTAAATTTTTCTTGAAGTGGATTCTAGAATCCTTCCAGCTGCATTTTCAAAATTTTACTTTCAAAAATGCACCACATAATAAAAGTAATTAAGGATTTTAAAGATTGGTAGCTGCTGTTTTTTAAATACAAACTTTTTTAAAATTTTGAATTTTGACGCACGCTATTGTACAATATTGCTTTTTTATGTCTGTTTTTTAAATTCTTAACTATTGTTTATTATCATCGTATTTTCAACATAAAAATCCAATTTGAGTTTTTACGTTTTTTCAGGTTTTTATATAGAGCAGTGTTTGGGGGGTCATTAGACAAATTTGTCTAGCTTTCGACTCAAGAATTTCTTTTTAATCCTCAAACACTCCATTTTAATTTTTTCAGATCTATTGCAATTATTTTATCTTGTCAATCTTCTTCAATTTCATGCCTATTTCAATCCTGTGTAAGTTTGCAGTCATTGAATTTTTTGTAAATTTCGATAAAGCAGTGGTGAATGCTTAGGGGTATCCTGGAAGTAAAGCCTAGGGTTACCCCAAGAATGTCACCTCAAGATACTCCTAAATTTGCAACCATACAAGCGTCTCTGATGGCATTTAGGTCGGAAATTTTTATTTTTCCTCATTCGCTTAACATTTGCAGGATGCCACTGCTTCAAAGTGAACAGAAATGAAATTCTTCGAAGCCATGGTTGACCCTCTAAAATCTCATTCCTATATACTCTTCGATTATTCACAAATTATTCAAGAGCAACTTCATTAATTCCAGATAAATTTAAATTAATCCTCAACAAAAATTATTTACAAATCATGAAAATGTTTAAGAAAAAATTAAAGAGAAGAAGTTAAATGAGGAAGATGCATTGTTATCAGGCAATTAACAAAGAAAATATTTCATATTTCAATTAAAATAATTAAGCAACTTTTTTTCAACAATTTTATTGTATTTTTTCCTATTTTTGTTTATCATTTTTTTCTGTATCAATTAACGGTTTAAATAATTTTATTTTTTTAATTAGTTTGGGGGGTTCAGGGGTGCTGGATTATAATTGATTGTTAAATAATCTGACAATTATTTAACACCAACTAACAAACTACCCCTAAGACCCCCCAAGCTAATATTGATTCACTATTTTCATTTTTAAATTGTAAAGGACACTGCGCGATATTTTCAAGTTCATTTCATATTTTTGTATCTGTTTATTAAAAGAATAAAGAAAATTTGGTGAGAATTGTGGTACTGAAATTATTAATCGAAGACTGTAAAAGGGTTCATTCGATTCTGTGTTGATTTTTGTTACTGTTTAACTGCGTCAAGTTTTTTGGAAGTTGGAAAATAAATTTTAATTTGGGGGGAAGTAAAGGTAAAGCTAAAATGTCACTGCAAAGTCTATTGAGGGAAAAGAAGGAGAAATTTTAACCAATTGTTTCCAAAAATAAAGAAACTCACAAGAACAAAAATTTTTTACACATTTTTCATGAAAATTGTACCTGAGTGTGTTGCACATGTGACTAGGTTGAGTTTATTTTAAACACAAATTTATAAGGAAACAAAAAATTAAAAAAAAATAGAATTGCAAGTAAGAAATAGTACGGAGGAGATAATGTTGGTGTATTTTATGATTTTTTTAAGCTATTGATTCATTATGTTAATTTTTCGTAATTTTTTAAGATTGAAATTTTGTGAGATATTTGGTTGCAGATAAATTTGACCATAAAAGCTTCATAAATTAAATAATTCAAGCCTCCTGGATTGAAGCTTTTCGTCTAATTTTCCTTGCCATAACTCACAAAATTTCATGTTCATTTAAATGATATTTTTTTTCACGGCTGACTTTACTAAGTTATTAAAATTTTCACATTAGTCAGCCTGATTTTTTTAATTTGGAATCCAGTCCTGTTTATGGCATTAAAATAAAAATTCGATTCATTTAATTTTCTATTGTTTTTTGTGATTCATTTTTCCTGTTTTTGAATTTTTGACAACTTTTATGTCTTCTCGAAATTAATATATATTTTTTATTTTTTTGGGAGTGTCGAATTACCATCCAAAATTTTAAATCGTATGTTTTTGCATTTTCGTATTTTGCGTACATAAAAAGGAAAAACTGGTTAAGTAATTTAATTGGAAAAAGTTTTATAGACGAAAAAAATTGTGAAATTGAAAATTTTTGTTATCATTTTCAAAAATGGTGACAATTTTTTTGTATACTTTTATTATTTATCATTCGAAAAATGTCCATGCCAGCAATTATTTAATCTCGAAAAATAGTCGTAAAATGAAAGTATTTTCTAGAAAAATTTTCTTACATCCACATATGAAAAATCTTTTATCCATTAAACTATTCATTTTAATATATTTTTTTTCTCCATATAAATTCATATTGCATTCTTTCTTAATCGTATAATTTCATTTATTTTTTTGCTTATCGTGATTTTTTTACATTACACATTTTTTTTTGGTTGGAGGTACGAACCTTCAACTTACTTGTCCTAAACATCATTTTTATGCCTAAAAGTGTTGTGAATAATAATTTTTTTTACATCTCAGCCAAAGAACATACAAAAATGATCCTATCTAGTCTTGAATCATAACATGAATTACAGTTTTTTTTGTGTCGGGTATTAGTTTGATGATGGCAGCGCCCCTGGTATAAATTTATTTACAAAATTTTGAATTTTTTATCTTTATTTTAGTTTTGAATTGTCACCATTTTTATGTACTTTATCATCATTTTTTTTTCGTGTGTGATTAATTATTTTCATAAAATGATTATTTCTAGTTGTGATGAGATGAATCCCAAAATAACTAGAAATTCACATTAAAAGTGAGGATAGTAAGAGAAAAATAGGAGGTTTATAGCTCGAGTTTAAAGTCCTAAATAGAATTTTTTTTGTCTCACATTTTAGTAAACATTTCGCATGAAAAGTAGGAGAACTAGGTACAAAAAGAAGGGAGAAAAATTAAAAAAGACAAAAAATTAAATTTTGACCCTTAATGCTTTACAAAACAGCTAAACTACAATTTTTTATCCTTTTTCACTTTTTTTAATGCTTAAGTTAAAAACTTTTTTCAATTTTTTTTCTTCTCAAAATTTTACAAGCTATTTGATAGCTTCTTTTGCTTTGTCTTCAAAAAAGTTTGAATTTTATTGGATTTTTTACTTTTTTTTCTTATATTTCCTTCAACCCTTAATTTTAGTACGTTTTTAATATTTTTGTGTATATTTTTTTTGTGAATTTTCCTTCCTTTTTTTTCTTCAGATTTATTTACATCAAAACAATAGTCTTGCAATCTAAACATTATTTATTGGCTTCTAAGAAAACCATTTCATTTCCATTTATCCTTGACGAAAAAAATTCACAATTTTTTTTAATTCATCATTTTTATTACTCAGAATTACAAAATATTTTTTTTTGTAATATTTTCATGCGTATTTAAAGTGCTTTTCTTTCTTAAAAATCATTTCATTTTTATTTATTTTTTTGTTGACCGAAACACTTTGATTTTGTATTATTTTGTTGTCCACACATTTTTTAATCGTTTTTTGACGCGAAATCATTTTCATTTTTTTTTCATTCATTTTTTAAGCTTCAAAGATGTTTTCTTTTAGAATTTTGACATTTTTTTGTAGCATTTTCAAAAGTTTCAACGATTTTTAACTTTCATTGTTTTTTATGTCCAAAAGAGAGTTCGAAAAGGTATTTTTTACACAGCACTAGCGGAGGATTGGAATGTTTTTGGGAGATTTCGGTAGATTTTTAATTAAGATTCAAAATTTTGAATTTTTATTAGCAAAAAAATTTAAATTTATCTTAAATATTTTGAAATTTTAAGCATTTTTTCAAAAAAATTCAAGAACAGATTTAAATTTTTCAAATTTTTCAAAAGTTTTCGTTCAAAGATCACCTGAAACTTCTCAAAAATCCATTCATCCCCTTTCATTCAAGTGCTTTTCTAGTCCGAAAAAAGTTTTTTGTTTATTTATTTTTTGGTTAATATCATTTATCTGCGACACTTCCGTAAGTCCGAAAAACTATTCACTCCAAACAATAAATTTTGAATTACATTTTTTTTGTTGATTTTTATAGAAAGATTAAGTAACTTTTTTCTGCTTGATTCTGTTTTAATTTGATGATTTTTAAAATTGGTGTGTATGAATAGAATTTAAAGACATTTTTTGGTGGGGGGTTTAAGTTAAAAGTGTTGAGGGTTAGGGAAATTAGAATTGATGGGTTTTAGATTAGATTTTCTTTGGAAAATTGGGATTATAATTTTCAGATGGGACAGAATTGATACAGCTTTCTAATTGCTGAATTTTTAATTCTTTTAAATCAAAATTTTTAATTTTTTTTAAAATAATCTTAAATTGTAAAAACTTCACAATTTCTAAAATTTTAAAACTTCAATAGAAACAAATTTCAATTCAAATTCTGAAACTTTAAAAATATTAAAATTTTAAAAATTCATGAAATTTAAAAAAAATTAAAATTCAATAAAATTTAAAATATTTAAAAAAATTCAAATAATTTTAAAAAAAATTCAGTAACAATTCTATTCCATCGAAAGGTAATATTGATTTTGATTGAAGATTTTCGAGATGAAAAGTTGCACATGTGCAAATATTTTATTTGGTTTTCGTAAATTCTATTATTTTTTGTTGATGGGATAATTTTTGATATATTTTTCATAGAAAAAAATTATTGTTAACTTAAAAGTTATGATTGATTTTTCTGTATTGATATTTTTTGGATTTTTTTCGGGGAATAATAAAAATTTCAGATTTTAAAATCTAAAAATTTTTGCTACATCCGAAAAATTTCCTTTTTGTGAAATAAAATTCTTCAATTTTCATCCTATTATTTTAACTATTTCATTTTGTTTGTATTTTAATCTATATTGTAAGTCTGTGGCGTTTATTTTTCCATTCTTGTATTGTTTTCTTTTTGTTTGTAACTTCATCAATAATCATTTTTCAATAAGAAATAAAAATATTATTTGTTTATAATAATTATTATTATCATTACATAGTTTTTCATATTATTTTTATGGAGGTAGTTTGATTTCATCTGTGTGTATAAAAACATATATCAACAGTTCTATTGTAGTCTCATTATTATTTTTTCTTTTAACATTTTTTTTTGTCTTCACTTCCTTGTGAAAATTTCTCATTTTGTTGATACAAAAAAAGAAAAACATAGTACGGTATTAAAAGAAAATTAAAAATGAAGTTGGAAAATAAATGCACATTTCAAAAAAAAAATCATTCAACATAAAAAAGTCTGTTTTAAATTGTTGAACAAAAACGAGGTATTTTAAGTTATGCATCTGTATTTTTTGGGGGATATTTTCTGCTATTTTGAGTCTCTTTTTAACGATAATGACTGACTTGACAGCCATCATCAAGTAACTTTCAATTCTTTTACTACAAGTTATAATAATTAAAAGAAATGTTTTGCGTCGGAAAATTTTTTGGAGGCTAAAATTTGCGAGAGTTTTAAGACGTGAGCTTTTTGGGTATTTGAAGAATTTTTGTTGAATTTTGAGTATTTTCCTTCAAAATGTAAAGAAAAAATGGACAAATTTTTATATTTTGCCATAATTTCATCAGCCATCTCGACGGTCAAGCTACAAAACTCAAATTTTCCTCCTTTCCACCCAAATATACCGAAAAGCTAAATTCACCCCTTATTTTTATATTAAATAATTCAGACTCATTAAACAGGAGCAAACTCAGCCATCAAGTCCCTCAACTTTCGCAAATTTCCTCTCCAAAAAATTTCAACAAAAGATTTTAAAAAAAATTCCTTAAAACAGAACTTTAAATAAAAATTCTTGTTGCTTGTTTGGATTTTTTTTTCTCATCTTTTTTTTAAAAAAATTCTTTCAACTCACGTTTTAATTATAATAATAATTCCATCTTCATCTTCTTTTTCACTTTTCTTTCAATTAATTATTTAGTTAACAAATTATAAAATTATTTTACTTTACTTCAATTTTTTACTTTAATTATTATTTTTCATTTCATTCATTTGCTATTAATTTATTCTATTTTGTTGAGCGCGCTTTTCGCTGGTGAGGGAAGAACACGCCAATTATTGTGTAATTTTTCAAAAAAATAAAAAGTTTTTAAATTATAAAAAATATAAAAGTAAGTAGAAAGTGTGCTGAATAGCTCGTTGTCCATGTTATACATGGGGTGGTAACTTTAAGTTTTTAATGAGCTTTTCACTTTTGGATGGGGTGTCATCAACTTCAAACTCTCAATTTTGAGTGAATTTTATGAAACAACGACCATCCAAAAATCAGCACAAATAAGGAACAAATAAAAATATGCACAATTGTATCAATTGTCAAAAAAATAATAAAGATAGACGCAAAAAAATATAATTAAAAATTTTCTATTGATCACAGAAGTTCACTGGGTTGTAAAGAGAGGAGAAATTCAGGCATTCAGCACATTGTGTGAGGATAATGCCTGCAATTTCACCCTAAATAAAAGCAGACTTGTTACTGCTCGTGAATGCTTAATAGTAAAATTAATAAAAATGAAAAATAATAATTTTCCATCCATTCTCAATTGTTTTTTTTTATAAAAAAGGTAAAAAAACGTGTATAACGGTAACTTTTTTCAACTAGATTTGCTGATTTATTATTGCGTTAATTGAAACGCTGGTAATTCGTGCTAGGACGAAAAAGATTTTCATTTAAAATTTTATTTTTAATTTAATTAACTTAAATAATTGTCTCCTATTGCAAATATCATTCAACATTGAAGTCCGATTTTGGCAAAGTTTCCCAAGTTGCAAAAAAAAAGAAGAAATGTCATTTTTCACATGTATTTTTCTTTTTTCATTTTACAGTATACAAAGAGCCTCAAGCACTATAATAAGATGGTACAAGAGTCGATTGAAATATTTTACTGCTTTTTTTACTATTTCCATTTACTGTGATAATGAGATCATGAGATCAATATAACAACTTATGTATAATTAATTGTATTTGATATAATAATTATAGGCACCCAAGTTTCATACTATTTTTTTCTTCATCATATTTAAATTATTACTTCTTTTAATATTTCGTAAAATATATAGTTTTTAATCATCTTTCATTCATCATATTTTGAAATTTGTACATTGTCTTCTTGCATTTTTTTGCACGATTTATTTTCATTTATTTTTATCTCTTTTTACTTAAAATCATTTATTTTTAATTATTTTGCAACAAAAGAACATATTTTTTTTGTAAATAATCATCATTATTCAACCAATTGGCTGTCAATCAGCTATAATTAACGTCTGTTTGAGGTTGTGTTGAGAAATGCGGAAGAAAATTAAAAATCTGTGTGCAAAAAAATTTTTTCTTTTTAACGAATTATTTTAATTTAAAAATTCGCTTCATTTGTTGGGTCTGCTTTTGCATCTTTTCTGCTTCCTTTCAATTTAAATGGGAAAAATTGAAGCAATTTAATTGATTTGTTTGCCTCAATTGAAGCAGAATGTTAAAAATGAAGCAAAAGATTCAAATTCTCAAAATCCGTTACATTTTGCTTGCATTTAACCAACGAATGAATCGATAATTATCATATTATAATTTTACTTTCAATTATATAC
Source organism: Chironomus tentans (assembly GCA_963573255.1). Taxonomy (NCBI): domain Eukaryota; kingdom Metazoa; phylum Arthropoda; class Insecta; order Diptera; family Chironomidae; genus Chironomus; species Chironomus tentans. Next base: position 5,933,854 of record OY754302.1, read on the forward strand.
GGCAGGTACATATTTTGTTGAAGGATTCAATTGTGTTTTGTGTATTTTCTGTATTTATTATATCTCCGATGAAATTTCCAATTCTTGCATAACTCATAGCGAATATCTCATTGGAAAATTTCATTTAAAATTAACATTAAAAATTGAAACAAAACGAAAAATCCTTTTCATCTATTTTTTTATCGCATATTGTGTATGTCCGTAAATCACATGAAAAAATACAGCTCTGTGTGTATATAAAAAAATTATAGAAATGCAATGTTGCAGTCAGAAATTATCAACAAATTGATAACTCTCAATGGCAAATGCTATGTGTTTTTTTTTGCGATAATTTAAAAACAATTCTTCATCGTCTATTTTTATGTGTTTTTCTGTTTGTTTTTCTTGTAGTTCAAATTTGTTGCAATTATTTTTTTATTTTTACAGTTACTGATAATGACACTTGCGGTGATTCATATTAAAAAGTTTCGTATTTTTAAAATGAGAAAAATGAATTAAAAACAGTTTTTATTTAGTTTTTGAGTTGTGTAACTTTATCTTTCATTTTATAGACATCAAATTTGAGGAGCTGGGGTTGGTTTTGGGGGGGATCAGGTAGAAAAACTGCAATTTTTAGTTTACAGAACTACAGTGCCCCCAAAAATAACCCCAACAGCTCAAATTCTGATTAAAAATAAAAGATTTTCTCCATAATACAAGGAAGTGCTCATCAGTCACATCCCCATATTCCATATCCCCCATGTTAATTCCCCATTTCATTTCATATATATCCTTTTTTTTGTAATTGTAATGATATTGCATGTGAGTTTCATTAACGTCGGTGTAATTAACAACTGCTTTCTCTATTGTAAAGAGTAAGTAGAAATAAAAAAAAACTAATTAAAGTTTACAGTTCATGAAAAATGGATTGTCTTCTTTTTTATATTATTGCAACTTCCATTCTGTCTTCCTTCCAACCCAGACAAAATCGTTAACTTCAAACATGTTAAATGAATTTCTTTCTTCTAAATGAAAATCTTTTTCTTATTACATTTTCGCACGAGATTCTTTCATTCTCAAATGGATTACTTTGTTTCCTTTTTTTTCACTTAGTTAATAATAGTAAAAAAAATTGCATGTGCAGGACGTCTTCGAATTCTCTCGACGTATCTTTCACTTTACACATGCACATTCGCATCGTAAAACAAAAAACTTGTGACAACTTAACTTGTAAACGGAGTAACAATTTGCTGATGCTTATGCTCTCTTGCTATATGCCGACGTACTGTATTGTTACGAGTAAATGTTCTCGAACAAAATGGACAGGGTACACGAATACCTTGATGACGTTGTCTAATGTGAGCTCGTAAGTTTGTTTCGTAGCCGTATTGTCGATCACATAATGGACATTGAAGCTTCTTGCCTAGAATGAGGAGAATTTTTGGATGTGAAAATTTAAGCACTTTTTGGATAGATTTGGTAAAATAAAAGTCTTAAGAACTGAATAAAATAAATGTAAATTTAAATAAAAAAAAATACGCTACGAAATAATTTTTGAACCTAAAACTCGATCAAGCAAACAATAAACCCAGAAGATAAAAATAAAGTAACTAAATGCTCATGTCCATTTCTCAAATTAATGAAAAAAATTTCATTCTCAATAATTCTGCAAATTTCTAATTTTATAAAAATGTTTGACGTAACGTCCAGAGCACCTCAATGAGCGTTTATGTTTTTTTGTGAGATTCACAAAGTCAGCTTACCGTCAGCTGTATTTACACTTTCTCTATGAGCACTTAAGACATTGAGCATATCGGTCGGTGCTATCGTACCTTCTAAACCAACGGGAATTCCCTTGCCTGGATATGGTACAATCGGCGTTGTTGGCGTGGGTGGAGCAGATGATGGTCCTATGGGTGATTGCAACTGCCTCATTTCCATTTTCATCCGTAAATCCTCAGCACCAGCCTATAAAATTAAATTAATATTAAATTTTTATTGAGGTGAGGGACAGTTTTTGGGCTACAAGTCTTACTTCATTCTTAATGTTCAATTCCGATTCCTTATCCGTTCCATTTCGTTCGTCACGTTCTGATGTCGAAGACGTTCCATTACCTTGAGTCGTGCTTGGGCTGTGATTCTCATATCTGCTGTTGATTTTTTTTTTCATGCAGGAAGTTTGAAAAAAAATTAGCATTGAAAGTCATTCAAATGAGAAATTGAGCCTTACTTGGACTGTTGTGGTGAATCCCTTTCCGTTTGCATTGTATCCGCTTCTGTGTGTGCTGCCGAAGATCCACTGCTTGCAGGACGATAACCAGCTGTCTTTCCTACAGGGCTCGGACTTCCAGTACTTGTCTTTGAACCGTCTCTTAAAACACTTCCACGCGTTTCCTGTTGATCAATATTCGTATACAGATTCTTCATGTGACGTTTTCTTGACGGCTCGTATGGACTTGGCATGTACGGTTGGGGTTGTAAATAATTATGTGGGAAGGATGTTACAGCACCAGCCATAATCATATCTGTCTCACGCTTTATGCCACTCTTTGTTATTGGATCGAGATTAGAAAAACTATTTCTTAACCGACGTGATGGCAAATCCGTGGGCGATGAACTGTCACTCGGGAAATTTGTATTTGTTGTACAACGACCATGCTCCGTGGTAAGTCCTTTGACCTGTAAATATTTCGATATATTTAAGATTTTTGATCAATATTAAGGCAAAATATTCAACCAACCTGCAAACTCTCAGCTGCTTTTAGAAAGCTTTCAAGAGCTTTTTGTGATACATGCACTTCACCCTTGTACATAAATTCTAACAATGCGGCCATGTTCTCAGCCGACGTCGCTTCAAGAATGACGCATACTGAACCAGTTGCCAATGATGGTGTCTCAAATAAATCAGCAAAATTTTTCGAACATGCTGCTAGTATGAGCTTGTGAGCTTTAAATATTGTTCCTGAAATATAAAAAGAATTGCACCATTTTAACAAATGATCGTCTTGACATTGTGAGATTTAAATTTTTTTTTATCCCTCATAAAATATCGTCTTGAGGAAATAGCAAAAGCGAAAAGAAAATCATCAGGCGAGCACGACGAAAGCGAGAAAAAAATGTTTTTCAAATAAACGTGTGACCTTGAAAAAAATGTTCAGATTATTTTATATAAAGAATGAGAATGTAAAGAAGAAAAATGTGCTATCAGTAACCCACATACAGGGAAATAAAGAAAAATATGTGTACATATAATTTTTTTTTCTTCTCTCTATATATATAAATGTGTTATCGCGGCTGTAGAGCAGTGAGAATATAAAATAAAATTATTTTTGTACACATTGTTTTTTATATATGACACAGAAAATACACCGCTGTTCTGTTTTGCGCTGATAAGGAACGAACCAAAAGAAAAACTGCATTGTTGAGGCTTTTTTATCAGACATGAATGTAAATATATAACACAAAATATCTTGATATGAGAGAATTATGGATTGTGGAGGAATTTTTTTATATTCTTTGTGGACTATTGGAATGAACGCATTTTTAATTTAATATTGAATGTCACATTGTTTTTAGATTATGATTCGTATCGTAGGAAATAATTACTGATTTCCGTATCGAACCATATGCGTGTTCAATTATTGGAATTAAATACGTTTTTTTCTCGAGTATTTTGTTCAATACATTTTCGTGTGCATTGCATTGGTGTTTTAGGTTGTAGATATTTTTTAATTCCGCATTATGAAATTCCAAGCTTAGAAAATTGACGGTAGCTAATGTCAATTTGTATGAAAACTCGTCAATCTTTTACATGGTCCACAGTTCAACATTTAGGAAAGGATTATTTATTTTCTATCTTTCTTTCAAAGGAAAAGCCAAAGGATGAGTTACTCTTGAGAAAAATTATGAAAATACTATGATATAGTAAAGAGCAGGGACATACTCAGGGGGTAATTTGGGGGTTCAAACACCACCCTCTATAAAAACTTCATTTAATTTACTAGGATTTTCTTTAAAAAATTCTAAAATATACGCTAATTTTTATCATTCATCCAAAAAAAATTCAATACACTCCCCTTGAAAAATTTCTGGCTACATCATTGGAAAAGAGATGTTCGGATATTACGTAATGCTTAGATGGTGGGAAGTGGGAGGTTCTCGAGTTTTTTATGCCACATATTACAATTTTTATGAATTTCTAATGAAATTTGCTACGAAGAATGGTCAAAAATGGACATTATTAGCGTTACGTAATATCCAAACTACCCCTAAGATGAGGAATGTTCACTTATTATTCTCACATTATAAGGTGAAGAGATTGCATTTAAAACTGATTTTCTGGGTACCACAATAAGTGAACTACCCAAAGTAGGTGGGCTAAAAATCACATTTCTAAGAATGTCTTATTTAAGCCATTCTTCAAAAATCCAAAAGAAAAAAATTAAAAAAGTATAAACATCCATAAATAGTTCATGACCAACAAAAAATATCTGTGCACTAATTCCCCATTTTCCCAAGAAAATCTGTCAAACACAATTTTGTCTGAAAAAAATCAGCAAAAACTCATTATTCATTCATTTTTCTGTTATTTGCATGCGAATGATGACATCAAATGCGGATAAATTGCTACATTTGACAATAGTAATAATAATAATTTATTAAATATTATTTTCATACACAAGCTCGCATTGCAATGATAATAACAAATAAAAAACAATTTGAAGGTCAAATGAAGATGTTATGACTGAATGCAGTCATGAAAAGAAATACTGTATAAAAACATTTTCGGCTTCTTCTTCTCTATGTGACCTAGTGACGACTGCAAAATATCGCTCAGCGCCTCCACACATACACAATGTGTGCTAATAATGATAATCTCATTTTCATATATATTTTTTAGAACTTTATCAAATTTTACATTCACTGACATATTAAATTTTATTTTTAATCACTCAGCGCAACGAATGTGAACTGGAAATTGCATAATTTGTCCCACTTCTGAAATTCATTTAGAATGTCTATTTTCGGACAATCGTGATCACATGATTAAAGAGAAAAATTTTGAAAACACAGTATTTTAATAACTTTGTTGCCCTAGCTTCATGTTCAATATAAAAATAGCATGAAAAGCATTCATCTATCTTGATATTTTTTCTTTTGATTTACAAGTTGAAATGTTGTAGCCAACATCGGAAAATTTATTTAATTGAGAGCCTAGAAATTAAATTTCCATTAGATTTTGATGCTGAATTAAAAGTTTGCATCTAGATACTTAATTCCATCCATTGATGCATTACCCCACCCCTAAAAAATCGCCATCTTCATCATCGCATTTCATTTTCTTCTCTTCCTTCATCCAACGACTACACTTAGTCATAAATAAAAATTCTAAATGAAGTTTCATTTTTTTAAAAGATGAGAGGCATCAACAATGTTTTCATTTAACATTGAAAATATTTATTTATTTTTAAAAATATCTTCAAAAAGATTTTTTTCTTTCGTTCGACCGATATTGCATTACTAACACACATTTTTAGGCCCTCACTGACGAATTATTATTATTTTTTTATCTTGACTGAATGTGCCTCTTCTGAATTTCTGACAAAATGAGCAATTTAGTTATTTATATATCCATAAAGTCTAAAATTTAATACATACAATATTATTTTGCTGCGCTGTACGATTACATAAGCAATCAAGATCACTCGAGAGTTGCGGATACTTGCGATTGCACAAAAAATACACACAGTCGAGAGAGAAGAAATAAGTAAAAAAAATTTTTTTGTTGTTCTAAAAATAATTTTTTTAATATATTTTGGCTGATCGTGAACACTTTTTTTTGCCTTTAGACTTCCATTTTTCATGATGATATTTGATGAGATTCTTATATAAACGATTTTTCCGCGCTTCCTCACTGACAGTACGATGTGAAACGATTGAAGAATAAAATGCGTCCATGTTACACAATCTGTGATATATTTTTCGGAAAAGAAAAAAATTGGGACTTGTTGGAAGATGGCTTGAAATATTTGCGAATTGACAGTAAACTCTGGGTGGGATTGTCTCTTGTATTCTATTAGTGTCTCATTCTATATTAATTTAGCCAATTTATTAGCCATTCAAATGTCAAATCGTTTGAAATATATCCGCATTCTAAACATTGAATCAAATTTCTATTCAGACCTAAATGCACGTTCTGAATTATTTTTGATTTAAGTTTCTTGACTTGCAGTGATGTAGCAGGGGTTTTCGCATTTGGAACCTTTTAATTATGATTTTTCGGATCTATAAGGTAGACTTATTCTCATTTGAAATAGAATTGTGTAAAATATCAGATACCTAGCCAACCTCTACCCCCCAACATACCACCCCTAGCTCTTGGACTAGCTCTTGGTCCAGGATTTCAAGTAGGGATTTATTTAGACCCAATTTAAATTTTTCCACACTTTTATTCAAGAAAACTAAATTTGAACTACTCAGTCGCATTTCCAATCACCCTCTCCTTGCTATGTCACTGATAATAATTTCTAACTAACTTCACATCCCCCCAAAAAAATATTATGCAAATTCATGAAATGAACAAGAAGGAACTTACAAATAAGAAATGGAAGAAAAATATCGCAAGATTAGCACAATGACGAAAATTTTATGAAAACAGCTTAACTGTACTTACTGATAAGATTCTGTAGTACTATAATAATACAAAAATGTTATGTAAGTGTAAAAAGAGCAAAATTGAGAGATTAGATAGAGACAAGTTGGCTTAATTCATTTTTGAAAAAGCAAAACCACCTCAACCAAAATTTTGTTGTACTTGGAAAAAGGGATTATTGTGATTCATTTTAGGTATCAATACTGAATTGTATTTAAAATTTTCACATGAAAATATTTTCATCCCCCTGGATGAACCCGTAATTTTTGAAAATCGTTATCTAACAAAAATCTTAAAACCAGGATTATTTTCAATAAAAAAACAGTTCTAAGCAGAATTTAAGTAGCACTTCATTCCCGGATTATTGCAGAAAAAAATTCTCGACTTCGGACAGCAACAGCAGCTTAAATTCTCACAATTACCATCTAATGCACCTCGAAGGTCATTTTTATCCACAAGATTATACAAAGTTCTTAATCAAGATTACCTAATCGACAATATTCAGCACTCATACAAGAGAATTTTTCAAGTTTCCCCCCAACAATGTTGCAAAAACTTGTTTTAAGCTAAAAATTTTTGTACCAATCGTTGATGCAAGAAACTTATTTTTATTCCATCAGAATGAAGCACTTGTCTTTGAGAATTGAAATATAAATTTAATATTGCACTTAGCAAGATTTTTATTACGTAGACTTTGGTCTTCAAATATTTCATTAGATTATTAATATGCTTGTATTAATTTATTCAACATTGACCATGGCTTGAGACAACATTGTAGTCTTATGATGATCGAATGACTTTTTTGTGGGACATTAATTATGACATCAGATGCAAATATCGAACCTTGATGGTTGATTTGGGTGATATGAATTGCAAGAATTAAATCGAATGCAAATCTTAGATCTTAAATGTCTAAATTGATGTTTCTTAAATGTTGCAACCAAAATCACTCCCAAAAAAATATCTTTCATCTCATATCTTCTCATCATCTCAAATAGATCAAAACTGATTGCATAACTCCCAAAAAAATATTTCATTAGAATCCCATTTGCATCATCAAATGCTCATCATAAGCATCAGCATGATCACATCGGACTACATGTGTGAATGTAATTAATTATAAAATTAAGATGCAATCTACATCCATAAATTTCATAGATTGCTCCATTTTTACTACAACTCTGTGCTTAACAGCACATTGCACCATCGAGAAAAAAAAAACAAATAATTTGTGAGAGGAAAAAAGTCAGTTTCAAAATCACCGAGTGCATTGCATACATACATACTTATTACATGCTGGGGACATGATCAGCTGTAACATATTTCAAACTTTTACTTTCTATGCAACGACCTCAATAAAATAAACTATGAAATGTAAAGCGCAACATAGAAAAAAGTGGATGTGTATATACGCGTTAGCACATACAGACCTCCAAATGTATTAGTCATGGTTAATTTGATGCAACTTCTAATAGAAACATAAAATAAAATTTATGTTCATTTCGTTGTTTGGCCATCATTTTTTGAAAATAACTTTAATGACGATATCGTGGTTTTTAGGGTAATTTAGTGACTTAGAACGCATTTTAGTTTTTTAGGATGTTGTTTGGAAAATGTGAGAATTGATAAGATTTTTTTAAACTTTTGGGGTCTTTACTAGGATGGATATTAAGTTTATAGTTTCATCTAAAAAACCCTAGCCGGAATAAACCCTAATTTAGTCTTTCTTCTAGAACATTCAAGACTTTTCCGGAGTTTTTCGGTCGATTTCGTGTATTTTTTACGTTTTTGGTTTGATAACAAATTATTAAAAGCTTCTAGATTTCAAAAATTCATCAGAAGCAATCAAACTGCATACAATAATAAAATACACCTAAATCACACCATCAACCTCCAAACCACTTTAATAATTTTACACCAAAAAGTGAACAAAAAAAACGCATTATGTACATGCAGTAAATTGCGCGATGTGAATTATGAATGAATAAAATGAAAAAAGAGAAGAAAAGACTGTGTATTCATTCGTTGAGGCGCAAGCAACACATGCAAGCTGACCTATATAATTTTGTGTATTTCTTCTCTCTTCTTGGATGTTTATAATATACATGCATGTATTTATACGAAAAATGTTCTCACTGACTTTACATTGAATTATGTTAGAAATGTTAAGAAGGCCCCAAAAAAATAAATTTTGATATTAAAAAGTATGTCATACGACTACAATTGCAAATGCAAATACATTTAAGTAAAAAAAATTATTTTAAATGTACTTTTTGTCATTCATTCTGTGATCGTCATTGGCCTAACGAAATGAACAACGAATTTTTGTTATTATTTAATTTTATTTACTGTAGAGGAAAAAAAAATTGTTGGTTTTTCTCGCTCGCTCACACTTGACTAATTGACGACAGCAGTAATTATTAGTGTTATGTACAATCGCATATGTGTGATATGGCGAAATTTTCACTTTTAAAAAATTTAAAAACGCAAAAATGTGAACATAAAGTTCCATCATGTTGACATATATTTTGATGACTGCATGTGCTCACTGTGTCAAACACGCGTTGCTCATAGAATATTATTATCAATTTCAAGGATTTTTCCTTTTTTTGCCACCACAAGTGGAAGATGCGACGTGGCTTATTTTGCTTCAAAAATATTTTTGTGATTCTATTTGTGCAGATATGACGCATGTTTTGAAGGAAAATGCAGGAGATGTTGAAGATTATGAGAAAAAAAATATATTTTTTTCAATTGAATTTTTTTGATAGATGTCTGCTTACTTTCAATTTTTGTTTACTATATTCTTTGATGAGGCTATTTTTGTGATCTTTAAATTCTATTTTAAAACATTCATGCATTTATATAAAAATAAATTATCCAACTGGAAATTGATATTCTCCTAGGTCACTGATTATTTTCGAGTGTGTTATTTTCTTATCAACAAACTTTTATTGACGAAACATGAGCTTGCAAAAAATTTGAAATGCATGATTGTTTGCTGGTTTATGTAATAATTTCCAATGTGCAATTTGCGACACCTTTAGCAATATAACCAGACAGTAAATATGATTTATAATCAGGGTCTTTTGTAATTCATAGAAATTGTGATATTTCTTGAAATAGAAGCTTTTTTTAGTTTAAAAAAAATATTTAAATTAAAGATATCACTTTTTGATGAACTTAAACAAATTTGTAGAAATCACACTGACAAAAAATTCTAGGAATGATTTTTTATTTGATTTTTTAAAAATAATTTTTAAATAATTTTTTATTTGATTTTTTAAAAATAATTTTTAAATAATTTTTTATTTGATTTTTAAAAAATTATTGAACAAATTTGAAAATTATATTAAAAAGTGCATCAAATTTGATCAAATCATAAAGTTGTCAACCCAAGTCAAGGATATATAGGCTGATCAGATGCTTGAATTTTCAGAGGACAATCTTCTATGTTCTATGATCCAGGGGCATACTGAGATTTTTTTAAAAAAAAGCTCACACATGCCCTCTATTTAGGGACTCATCTTAGGAACATTTTGTCTCAAACTAGATTATTTTAATTAAATTTGAAAATTATTCTCTATTTTCTTGAAAAACATCTAGTCGCCCTACCCATACCCAAAATTTTCTTCATTTCTGCATCGAATTCAGTCATAAAAATATTCATACAAATATTCATATCAACTCAAATATCATGTCATACAAATAACAGCAAAAAACTGACATAAAAATGCCAAAACTATTGATAATTTGACAAAATAATGGGCTAAGCTACATAACAGCAATGCAAAAATAATTTTTAATCACTAACATTTGCATTTCATTACAGATCACATGGGCTGCAAAATAAAATTCCGGAACAAGAAGAAGAAAAAAATTGCACACGAGAATCAGCGAATTACCTCATCCCGCATGGATATAAAATTAAAAACATTCGAGTTACACAATCACACGATCGTATGGTGTAGCGAGTTAAAATTTATTGGCTGCAACTTGCTGTGCTTTTTTTTCTTCTTCTTATTTAATTTATTGCATTTTTTGCGCTGGTCGTTTTTTTTTGCTTTCATTCTTCCCTTTCCACATTGCTATAACGAGTAGCATGTGTGTACATATATGCATTCAGCACACTGCCTTAAAACAAAATTCACATATGTGCATAAATTTTCAAGTCACTCAATACAATCATGCGGGTACCGCCAATCAGAAAATGGCAATTAATTTCAATCTAAAATGCATTTAAAGAAAACTTTTGATTTCTTTCATACACAAAATTGTACTAAAAAGGGAGCCTGATAACCATGAAATTTATTTATTGTATTATGTTAGCCCTCAATCTTGAGACACAGTTTATGACGAGATGCGCCAATCAAGCGACGACCTTGAAAATTAATAAACATCAATTCAGTCTTATTTATATGTTTTTTTATATATTCGAGCGCATTTTCGGAATGTCTGAACAAAGAAGAGACGATAATGCTTGTGGATTTAGTTTGGTCGGCATATGTATGCAGTTGGCAGGTTTATGATGATGAGTTTGAATTTTCTTGTTGATGTATTTCTGGGAAAAATTTGCTAGGTTGATGAAAATGTGGTCGGTTATCGATTGTATCCAATTTTTAAGGATGAGGGGGTAAGTAGGGTGTAGGGTTATAGTCTGATTATAAGTTGCGTGATACACTTTAATATATGAGGAAGTCAGCAGCATAGTAAGGTGTCTGAGGTCAAAAATATACACCCCTTTAAGGGATTTTATATCCCTTTATATATGGGACTCCGGTCACCCCCACTTGCTACACCACAAAGGGGGTTATGTTGATGAAAAAAGAAGCAAATTCAAAAAATGCGCATTTAACCTCTATTTTCTAAATGCACTCTACTCAAAAAATTTTATCATCTAAATATTCAACATTAATTTCCATAAATTTACAATCAATTTCGTCTTCACACATATCTTTGAACTGTCTGCATATACGACAGAAATATTTTACATAAAGGGCATCTCTCGTGAATTCATCTCGTCGCAATATTTGTACCGTTTCTGTAGGTGTGTCTTTACGGCATGTTGATGAAATTTTTATTTATTTTTTTTACAAACAAACAAAAAAAAAAGTCTTTTTCAGAAGGCCCGAATGGAATCAATTTTTTTTTGAATGAATATGTATAAGAAGAAAATCAATATTGATATAAAAGGAAGAAGAAATGAAAGAGAAAAAGAAAGAAAATGTTACGTGAATGAATGAATGAGTGGATCGTGGATGAAGAAGAAAATCATCAATTCTTCTATGTTATCAATCGTCATCAACTGTGTCAATCGAATGAATTTTGTTTTTGTGACTTTGACATTATCAAGGCAACGTTATCGTAGGAGCCCAAAGTCAATCATTTGATTGTGATAATCTGTTGAGGCAGTGAAGTGATTTTTTTTTGTCGATTGCAGAAAATAAAGATGTTTATGTCTGTTGATGCTCGTCGAGATTTTTATGTGATGCAAATTTTTGTTTTTCACAGAATATTTATTGAGTCAGAGATCATTTTGGGGAAATTTAAATGACGACTTAAATTAGATTATAAGTTGCAATTGAAAATATTCATTGCACTGTCATGAATCACGGATATTCTTGAGAATTTTTATTTTTAAGTAAATATTCTCTTGAAATTTGCAATACATAATAGAATTAATTTTTCAATCATTTGCCGATGAGCATCAATAAAAAATCCTCAAACATTTATCTTTCCAATAAATTATCTTCAAATATCTAACAAGTCTTAATCACAGAAACGTGCAAGCTTAACAGTTACTCGTCATCTCATGAGCCAAATTTAGCAACGCAAAATACACGCGAATGACACAAATTCCTAATTTCGTGTGACGATAAAAGAAGAAAAGTAACGAACAAAAAACTTTAGCCTCTGCATGATCAATGCAGAAATTTTTTTTTGCAAGTCTCGCAACATAACAAATTGCCAATAAATGTCATGACTAATAAGGAAATTTGTTTCGTTTGACTGAATTCTGGTTGAATGCATTTCTTGATGGATTTTATTTTGCAAATGGTTGATGTTGTGTATGGCTAATGGGGCAGGTGTTCATTTTTGTAGACGAATATTTTTGGGTGCTAAAAATATTCATTTTTTGTGATTCTTAATTCCTCAAATTAGTGAGTGCCCCTACAAATTCAGATTAATATTTTTTGAGAATTTTTTGAATACTTCATTTCAGTGTTTCTAAAATTTTTTTGATTTGTGGCACAATAAAAGCCATTTTGAAGGTTCGATGGCACATTAGAGTTAATTGGACTCAATTTCACCTTGTTAGTGAGCCCAAGTGTGTCTGACTAAATTCTTCAGTCCCAAAAATAATTTTAGATTGAAAAACTCGAGTCTGAACCTCTCAAAACACACTAGTGTGCTCCAACCATCAACCCTTCACACCCAAATCAACCACAGACGTCACAAAGAAATCACAATAAATTTATTAAGAAGAAACCACAACTTCCTCAACAATTAATCTTCCTACCGTCAAAGATGTTCACGCTAATTGCGATGATGATTTGCTTTCTACAAATTTTTGTTCGCAACTTGCAGAAAAATAAATTAGCATAAAAATATTTTTTTTCAATAGAAATTTACATTCATGATTTGGCAGAATAAAAAATGAGGAAAATTGAGGAAATTTCATAGCATTGAAGAGCTGCCATATGGCTTCATGCATAAAAGAGAATGCTATGCAAATATGCCGAGTAGGAACAAAAAAATTTGTGTGTGCTGTAATCGAATAGAAAACAATTTCGGAATGTATAAAGATTTTGATGGGGATGCATAGATGTGCAATGTCTGCTCATAAATCATCCAAGTCGATTGAGGAAAATTTTAAATGAGAAAAATTTTTATGCAATGAGAAAATTCAATATTTTTTTCTCTGTGTGTCTATAAAGAGACTGAAACAAAGTGAAATGAGGAAGCTTTTATGTGCTACTTCAGATGAAATTGTGAATCGAATCTGCAGAAATTTGATATCACAATTGCACATTCAGCATGAATAAAAAAAGGGAATATATATGAAAATATGATATATACGGCAAATATGGATTCATCTCGTCTCATATGTACACATTCATCATCGTATTGAAAGCGTACACAAAATAGCCATTGATTCCATTTGCTCAAAAATTCAATTTTGCCTTCTTTCTTTTGCAGCACCGACAATAATAGGAAGAGAAATTCAAATGGTTACACTTTTTTCATGTTTACTATTCATTATGAATCTCAATCGCTTCTTTATGTATGCGCAAGTATCATTGATTGATGGAAAATTCATAACGATAGAGACGATCAGGTATGGCAGCAACAGAACAGTTATAAAGGGGATGGAAAAAAATTCAATAATCCTTTTTTTCGTCAATGCCCTTTCAATATTTGCCAACAACTTCCCCGCCACGATTCAACGATCTAAAAAATTCTCATTTATTGAATTCTTTGGCCTTTTTTGTTTTTTTTGCAGGTACATAAACAAGTCGAATGTGAGTCTATATGCGGAAGGGCATGGAAAATTTTCCACTTGTATACTTTCATGTACAAAACAGAGGAGTTGTTGGGGGAGGATCATAGGATGTTGGGTTTTTGTGGCGCATTTCTTTAAGCTTAAATTGAAATTTTTATTACAATAATATTATTTCTTGAGAAGAAAATTCTAGATTTTAAAATAAAATTTAAAAGTATTTTCAAAATTCTTAGTTTTGACTCTACAAAATTAAATTGATAGATTTATCAAGAATCAACCGACATGGACCTTCAGACAACATTCCTCACTCATCAACTCCAATAATCCACCAAAAATAACCCCCAAAACAACGAGAAAAATTAATTTATACCTCAATATGAAAAAATCTCTGTACGCGAGAAAAAAACAACACAAAAGCAAATTTTCATTTTTTTAATCATCTCATCGAAGAACGTCGACGAGCGAGAAATCAATCATATATGAATCCATCAGTCAATAAGAAGCATAATGGAAATGGAGCTGTACAAGATAAAACTTTTTTAATCCTCAAGTCCAGACGAGAATTTTTTATTTCAATTTTACTCTTTCTATTTCAATTGCTGATGTGGAACTAATTGAAGCTCTCGTCCTCATCAACATGGCATGTTACAGGCTATAGTTGAAAGATGGTAGATGAGAAGCTTAACATTTCATTAAAATATTATGAAAAATCTTTCAACAAGCTTAAGTTCTTTTATTTTTTCATCAACAATAATTGTTGATGATGATTCAGACCTTTTGTGAGCTTCTCTTTTGTTTTTGATGGGATATTTTAATTTTGGGCATGCATGATGGATGGAGCTATGAGAACTTTAAATTTCAAATTTATTAAATTCTTCATTTTCTGTTCCTGATAAAAATCCATCAAAAGTATTGAAACTCAATGAAGGAATCACATCCTAGACAGCTTCAAAAAAGTCTCATTTATGTCTCTTTACTCAGGTTCGATTTCATCCTTTGCTGACTCACAAACAACATCCATCTATCCATGGGATCATTCTCTTATTACGTTACGTAGAACAGCAACTTTTTAGACCCCCCTCCCCCCCTTGTTACAAATTTTGTTTGTCTTTAGTTTAGTCTGTTATAAAATCTCAGAAAATCGAACGTAATAAATGAACGACCCCCATTCATGTTTCTCTATTTTATCACTTAACGTATAGATGTGAACATATTTTCATTTATTCACAATTTTTTTGTGTTGCTTCACTTTTTTTTTATCTTTGAAACAGCCGACAGTATAGTCGTAAGTAGGAATTTTGCTAAAGTGAATAACGCACATCTAACATCCATTTATATTATGTGTATACATAAATTTTTCAATAACACAAAAAAGAATTTTCCTTTTCCAATGGACATTTTTTGTATGACGACAAAACAAGAGTCGAAAGTAAGCAGGATGACATGAGGAGTGCTTTGCCGTGTATATGATTTTTATACACAGACAAGTCACCCCCGTCTTATCCAAAATAAAACATTTCTGCTATTGTGTACAGGCAGGCAGTACGTATGCATGACAAACATTTCGTTATTTTTAGCGACAGTGAAAAAGGCAATAATGGATGATTTTGAATGAGGAACAACAAAAAATAAAAATGTCGCACATTCCTGATATGCCTGCTTGCCTTTTTTTAAACATTTTTCCGAGATAAGCAGGAAATGACTGAATGTAGCCCCTGAAGAACATTTGATTAACAATAATGGAAATATTTCTTTTTTTTCTCTCGTGAATCTTGTTAAAATTTCTGCGGGGTATGAAAAATGCTTTAAAGAATTGTTAGGTAGACAATGTGACAAATCCAATTCAACAATTTCTTTCCTAAAAGATTCAAATCCCTCAAAAAAAGGTGCAGCGAGAAAAAAACTTCAAACAAGATTTTTCATGTCCTTTAAACCGGAAAAGCATCAAGTTAAGAAAATTATTTTATAATTAAATTCCATTGACATCTTTCTGTCATCTCACCATTATTCACGCTCATCTAAAAGCAATTCATACTAAAAATATGAAGGAAATGGGGTGAGTTGAGTCTATCAATAGAAAAATTAATTTTACATCGCGATATTGTTCTCCAAAACCTTCATCACTTTGTGTGTCATGTACTTTTTTTATGTATGTATAATACCACTTTTCCTTTTATTTCACTTACGAGGCCGTAGTCTCGATCGTAAAAAAAAGAAAATCAGGCAAAAAGAAAAGAAGGAAAAAAAATTATGAATGAAATTTTTTACGATGAAGAGGCGCTGAAGAGAAAAAGAAAAGGAAAGGAAGAAGAAAAAGTCTCAAGGAGAAAAAAAGGCACAAAAAATGTTATACATGATGTGTAAAATATGCGAATCATAATAATTTACAAACACAAATAAATTTTCCTTTTTTTTCTTCCACCAGAGCCGCCATAAAAATGCTTCAGAGAATTTTTTTCATACCTAAAAAAATTACATTTCTCGTCTTTTTTTATGATAAAATTAAGGTCTACCCCGAGAAGAACGGGAAGGAGAAAGAAAAACATCTTGTTCTAGACTGTTGGTAGACAATATAATAAATGATTATAATATTGAAATGATAGACATACCAACAATATAAAACTTGTTTATTTTTTTGCCCTTTTTTGCCTTCTCGTTTTTTTTCTCACCCGCCTTTCTTTTTCCTTTTTTTTATTTCGTCAGCCTACCCCAACCCCCGCACACACGCACAAAATACTCGTAAGAAAGAAGAAAAAAAATACTACGAGGAAAAAAGAAGCGTAAAGTTGTCTTATACGGGTGTATGGACCGACCGCGACAGAATTACCCTCTCTACTCACTCAATCCCCTTTCCCATTTTTTTGCTGTTATCATTCATCCAATTTTTTTCACCACTTTCACTTCAGTCTCTTCTCGCTCTTTTTGATTTACGATTTTGACCTAATTAACGTCAAGACAGCATCGTAATGTTAAAAAAATGAAAAGGGGTGAAGAGACGCGTCATTTGACCGGTATTACCCTTTTTCCTTCTTATTCTTTTTTTTCCGCCGCCAACATCATCGTCATTCAGTATTGAAGTAATGCGGAAAATCTTCTTAAAATTTCTTTTTCGCTCCTTTTTTTCTCTTCAATGGTGTAGTATTTTTTTTTTGAATTTCTAGGAAGAAGGAAAAAAATTCCTAAACAAATTCGCGAGACGAGAAAAAAAATCTGTTAAAATGAGGGGTGTGAGAAAGAAAAAGAGGAAAAATTTATGTGCACAGATATGAATGGAAAAGGTTGGAATTTTATGATCATTATCTGACCTTCATGTTTGTTTACAGATTTTTTTTGTATTTAACATAAACGAGTTTATGAGATTGACGTCATTCCGTGATTATGCAAAAATTACAATTTTGTTAGATAAAGAGTCTCTGAATTGTTGGAGTGGCTTGGTTGCACCTGTGATGTCTAATTTTTGGGGGGTATGAGATTTTGGAATTAAATGACATTCTAAAGGACAATTTCTTATATGAAACTAATGAGACTGAGAGGAAGGGGTGCTGAGTTGATGGACGTCATTTAAAAAATATTCAAAAAGCTAAAATATTACCTCTAGATTACAATTGTGACATCACTGAGGGCCTTAGATTTAAATAAGTATCTCAATTCTAAAAATTCAATTCAAAATAAATCAATTCTAATTCCTTAAGTTCTAATTTTGTTCACACCATAACTGACCTCACATCCCCCACCAAAAAAATCACCACAAAAGAAGAACTCTCCCAAAAAAAATAAATAAAGTTATTATCATTCAGTAAGTACCATACATGAATGTCGAGGAAGGCACTTCATTTATTTATTATATTTATTTACTTTCTCTCGTCTTTCTTTTTTCTCCTATTCTATATTCTCATTTACACACAGACCGGGGCTTAATGCCAAGAAAAACAGAACGAGAATGAGGAGAAAAAGGCGGCAGAAAGCATAACTATATAAGCAACATAAAATGTATACATATTTTTTTTGTACATAAATGTGTAACATTTTTCCATATTTTTCCCGGACCTTCTCAAGAAAAAAAAATTTCCGAAAAAAAGACATACGGAAAGAAGAGAAGTAAGAAGCACACAAGCAGAGTGAGCGAGAAAAAAGAAGAGAAATAAAAATAATTTTATGCTTATGTATTTTTTTACATGGTTCGCATAATAAAAATTATGTATACACATGAAAGAAGCATATATTCATTTTCTTCTTAGTTCATCTCACTTACTGTACGATGTTTTGATGGGTGGAACTTTCTTCTTTTTCTACTATTATGTATCTTATCAAAAAAAAATTCTTACATTTTTTTCGACTCGTCATTTTTCCATCGAATCTGTTTCAATTTCATTGTTTGTTTTGGGGGTCTTTGTTGATTGATTATTACTATTTACTATGTGTTTTGATTTGTCGAGAATGGGATGGAATATTGGATCGAGTGAGTAATCAATGTGCGTACTGTTGATGCTATTTCTTTAGATATGTCATTATGGAATGATACTTTCATTTACTGCCTTCAAGTTTAATCCTTAATTGTGCTATGGAGCCATTCTTGATAATATATTACCTGTCGTAGTGCCACTGATCTCCAGACACCCCTATTCCATCTCTTCTCTCTAAAAATGAACATCATTTGTGAACCAAAGAGGTCAATGATGATGATGATGATATTCTTTTACTTCACTGAGAAGTGAAAGGCATCTAAGAAAATTTTAAATCTAATATGATTGCTAACTAAAGCTGCAAGCTTTATAAGTATGAATTTAAACTCAAAGTATTCAATGACATCATGGAAATGCTAGGCATTTTTCCTCAAGACTTTACAAAAATAGTCACAGTCCTTGCAGGTAAAATTGACAAGAGTTTCCTTAAATCTAATTTCTGAATCGCATTTGAATTAATTAGAAAAAAAAATCCATTAAAGTTTTAAATTTCTTAATGATTTTTTTTTGTCAATTCTTCATTTCATTCTACAAAAAAGAATTCAATACCTTGAAGGTAAAAATAAATCAATTTCCCAAAAAAGGAAGTCGGAAATAGTAAAACATCCATGTCGACTCAAACAATCGACAGACACACACCACACAATAAAAATAGGCAAAAAATGAGCCCCAAAAATAAAGAAATCTATTTTCACTCCTTTTCTGTTTTCCTTCCAAGAAAAAAGAGAGAAAAAGAATTAATCGAGGACAATGGCATCGACGTTCATGAGAAAAAGGCGTAGGAAAAAATATTCATACGAGATGTAATGCGTTTGGGTAAGGAAACGGTGTTTATGTGTCTTATGTATGTTTTTTATTACTCTTCTGAGAAAAATTCAGAAGTGACAACAACAAAACAATGAGATGCGAGGGCCGAGATATGCTTACATTATTTTTATATCATCTGTCTGAGAAAGGTGATTGATCGCAACTTTATGAGATATATGGGCCGAATATGCTTTAGGTTCAGACTGGTTAATGTTGAAAACATCTGGAAGTTCCAGAAAATTTAGCAAGATTTCCATTTAAGCCTTACTCTAAGCACTCAGCTTAAAAAGACGGTGGAAAAAAATTTCTTCGTATTATCATGGCATAATAAACATCATCGCACATGATGATGTTGATGGCAGTTGTATGTGCTTGTGAATAATTTGTTGAATCATGTATATTACTCCCACAAGACATTCCATGGAATGTATGATAAAAACTTTCAATTCTCTTATGCTCTTCATCCCCACACCATTGTCGATGCTCACAACAACCAACCAACCAGCCTATTCTCAATACACGAGGTGGAGATGGGAAAAAGGGGCATATTATATGTATGTTATTTATATGAAGTGTGAGGGGATTAAAGTTTATCGTTCGTAACATGATTATTGAACTTTTCTTCTGACAATATTCTTTTGTATGTTGTAAGTTGGAGATGGCATAAGGAAGTGGGAATTTTGGAAACGCATTTGGAAATTTACATCCAACGATTAGAGAGATAAGCAGGGGGTCATCTGGAGCCATGATAATTTCATATTAGATGGGTCAGGCAGGTAACTAGTAGACCTTGAGCCATAAATTCCCTCCTCCATCGCCAAAAAATTTAAAAATCCCCTTAGAAAAATTGCTAGCTATGCCCTTAGGATGAGTTCTAAAAATTCTATATTTACAATGTTAAAACGAATTTATGCCAAATAAAAATCCTTAACTGAAGAAGCAAGTCAGTCAAACTATGACAGAACAACCTGTCACATTATGAAGCACTCTAAAAATGCTCTCAATTATGTGAGGCCTCTGTCGAACAAATAAGGATTAAGAAGATGTTGTATCATATTATACACATGTATTGTAAGAGCTTTCGTACCACTTAAACGTATATCCATTCATGTCTTTTTCCATCGTATATTATGTGTGTAAGTAAGGCATAAGAGTAATTAAGAAATATCACTGTTTGCTTTTTACGGATCTTAATTATCAAGTGGTGTATGTGTTAGATTCAGCTATAGAACTACACACATTTTATTTTTGCTATTTAATTAATTGATTTATGAAATCTCAATGGCCGTACATAAATGGATTTTAATGGGTTTATTATATTTTTGTTGTTAGCTGTGCTGCCTTTCGATTTTCTGATCTCTTACTCATTATTCTTGATTATGAATATAATTATTAGTGCTTTGGGGGCACACATCTACTCACCCTCGCAGAACAATGTCACGTCGGTCAGGGTCTCTGAGTTGAATAAATTTGAAAATGCTGTTGCCAGATTTGATGAATAATTGCTCCATTTTAAGCAATATTGCTGTTGTTGATCCATTTTTGTTTAATTTTTAATTACGTTTCTTTATACTGGAATGAGAATTAAAAGGAAAATCTAGTTAGTTTTTTGAGGTATTATAAATTTCAATTTATGAAATTTTGATGGATACTGAGAGGCTGCTTAATATCATTTTTTAAGCATATGACCAAAATTCCCAATATTATATCAAATAATATTCAAAATTCACCAGAAAAACCGCAAATATCAAACAACCTAGCACAACATTTAACAGATATCCCGTCACAAAAAACAGATGATGTCAATCTGACATTTTTTTCATTATCGATTGCTAAACTAAAACAAAGAATAAATTAACGCATAAATTAACATAAAAAATAGTTTAAATCTCTGCACACGAACAGGTTTTCTTTCCGTTCAGTCTCGTATTTTTTTTGTGATTTGAGTCAATTAGTCTTCTTGCTGTTTTTATTGTTCTTCTTTTTTTGCATAAAATTTACATGAATCAATTCCATCAATTTCCTACTCGAGTCGATCAAGTCTTGTGTCTTTTCTTTGTCAAAAAACAGCATATCTAGTGATGTTTCTCAAATTACTTTAGATTTATCATTTCAGCTCATGTGCGAAATTAGGCACAGTTATACCGAGCAGCAAATTTCATTTTTCATTGTCAAGTAGCTACCTTGGTGCCGTCACATGCTTTTCCTTTAACATTGGGGTGCCCTAACAACTCTGTTGTGCAGCTCGGGATATTTTGCGCCTTCGAATTGATTAGAAAGTGTAACAAATGCAAATGATGTAATTGTGACGAATTTTACAATCGTCTTCCTTTCTCTCCTCTTTTTCAGCGAGAAATTTGTCTCTTCTTTTCTTTATTACCGCTTTTATTGATAATGCTCGAATGGCTTCGAGGCAAATTATTCACTGCATGTATTCCTTTATGTGAATTTGTATTATGTATTCCAATTCATTGAATTATTTTATGTGATGTAGGAAATTGATTGTATGAATTGTTCTTTGATGAAGAACTTTTTTTAAAAATAATTTGAGTCAGAAATTTGAGAATTTTTGGTGCTGCAGACCTAAAAAAATTAGTTTATTAAATTATTTATTGAACAAATTATTATTTGAACAAATTTTCCGAACACCCAATTTAAATTTTGTACAAAATTTTCTTAAAAATAAATCTTAGCCTACTCAGCAAAATTTTAACTTTTGTCTGCCAAAATTCAAATTAAAGATTCAACAAAAAGTCATTTCCATATTTTTTTATCACCCAAAATTCAAGTAAAAGCTCTTAACAAAAGAGAATGACATGATTATGCGTATACGCAAAGAGTCATCCATACTGTATAGTAATTTTGCTTCTCACGCACACATCCATGAAAATCGTTTTTATGCAAATATGAAAGCAAAGCATTCATTTTGTTCATAGTTGTACATTCGTAAAATAGAAGTATTTTAATTGAGAGCAATTCCATAACGCACAAAAGTGCGTTTCAATTCAGTTTAATGCGCATGAACCGATAAAATGCACATTCATTGAACGGGAAATTTTCTTGTAGGTATTTTCTCTTTTGCTTCTTCTTTTTTGGATGTAAATTGGAATTAATTTACGTTTTATGAAGTAACTTCAATGGATCTAGTTGAGATTTGAATTATAGATATCATTTTTTGAGTCATTTGAGGGTATTTTTAAAAAGGAAGGTTAGGTTTTTAAGTTTAGATTGAAATTTTGGCTACAAAGTATTTTTTTTAAAAAAAATTATATTTAAAATTTTTGTATTTTTCAAAATGATATTCACACCAATTTTAATTGTATGTGAATATATTTTATATCTTTTAAATTTTTATATTTTTTTAAATTTTTATATTTTTATAAATTTTTATATTTTTTTAAATTTTTATATTTTTTTAAATTTTTATATATTTTTAAATTTTTATATTTTTTAAATTTTATTACTTTTTTAAATTTTTCAATTTTTTTAAATATTTATATTCTTTTAAATTTTTATATTCTTTTAACTTTTAATTTTTTTATTAAAAAGTTTAACTTTTTTAAAATTTTATTTTTATTCAATTTTTAATTTTTTAAATTTTTCAATTTTTAATTTTTTAAATTTTTAAAATTTTAAATACAAAATCAGGTAGAACGAATCTCATTGAACCCCAAAAGTACATATTTTGACGCTAAAAATTCCTAATAGCTCATCTTAATCTAAAAACCAAGATAAAAGACGAATCTACGTACATAACAGTTTTTTGTATGCCTAAACGTGCAACAATAAAATGCGTAAATTGAACATGAAAATGATTTTAATAAGCACTCACGTGCATATGTACGATATTAAAGTGTGTGCGAGCTACAACAATGAATAAGTGAATTAAAAGATCTTTTTTGTGATGAACAAAAAATTAAAGCGTCATTACTATAGTGCACATTAGCATTAGCGAGAAGCAATTGAATTCCGAACGATGAAGAAAAAAAATTTATAGGATTCACTTTCACAAAAGAAATCGGTGCTGACTAAGAGATTTACTTAATGTGTACAGATTTATATAAGTGCACGAATTGAAATTAATTTTTAATCGATAATTTTTTTCTTCTTTCTATGCTCTGCCCGCCTGCTTTTGTGAGGTGAATTAACAGCTACGGATGAATGCGATTGAATTTTTTTCTTACTTCTCATACTTTTTCGTTAATGCATAGTTGCATACGGAAAAAAATCATCAACATCAGATTTGTTTTGAAGACTTTTGAGCCTTCTTTTTTTGTTGGAAGATTGACGATCGATATGATGGCATGGCATGACACATCAAAAATCATCAAACCGTAGAAATGTAAGTTTTGTTTTGTTCTTGCTGTCTTCTCATGCATTTGCGTTTTTTACAGTGAAATTTATTTTGAGGAACGCATTTTTTTGAGTTGATGGTGTAGTTTTGTAGGGAATGGGTGGGTTTAGTGCATCAGTTTGGGTGGATTGATGATATTTTGATGGATGTACCTAAAAATTCTTGAAATTTTAAAGGATCTCTTTATAGAATCTTGATTTTAAATCCAAGTTGACCACAACAGACACGATTGGAAAAATGGAAGCTCTTGCCTCACTGGACATCCTTCTGATAGTCATGCTTCTAATTTTTAACCCTCGACTATGCCCCAAGCAGCCTACATGCACCAAAAATCACTTGAAACTTAAATTTCATACAAAACTGCGTCTTCTAATCCCTAACCCCATTTAATTGAAATTTACCTCACATCGTACTTGTCTACATCATAAGTGTACTTTCTCACCAGTGCGTATGCATTGCTGCTCTCACACACACTCACATAAAATCATTTCATTTCGTCTTATTCAATCCTCTCTTCGCACGATGAATGAATGAGGTGAAAAAGATTCAAAAAACTAATTTTATGTTTTATTATGATGCATGCATCAATGCATAAAAAATAGTTCAATGCACTCGTGAAATTCATTTTAGATTTCTAACAAAAGGTACTCATTTTTTTAACTTGGTGAATAAGAAGTAGTAGAAAGAGAGTTTCTCTATGGGCGCATAAATTAATTTTCAACAGCATTTTAGTTTTAGTTTTTTTTACGAAAAAAGGCATAGAAAAAATCCACAATGGCAATTCAGTTGCATTACAATAATTTTTCATTGTATGACTAATGCTGGCATTAAAAACCTTTTTGCTGTACTTCATTAAAACAGGTTTTCATGTTTATCTACTTCCCTTGCTATGATAGCTAATTGCTGTAAATTTTTTTTATTCAATTCCATCTAAAACAAAAGTCAAACATGTGCGAGGTAAAAAAATGCATATCATTGATGTAGTCACACATGATCTCAGGGACATCGACCAAAAATCATATTTTATTGCTGCTGCTACCTCAAGCTTCCATCCAAAGTCACATATTTTTTTTTCTCATGGCCAATTAATGCAATGTGTGCGTTTTTCCTCTCTTCTCGGTTAGTCGCATAGTTTTAACACGCAATCGTGAAATATTTTTTATGTCTAAGGTTTTTTATATTGTGTATTCAAAGAAACACATTTGCATTTATATTTACCATCCAACCTTGTCCTCAACAAGGCAACGGAATGAACAAGAAACTGAATAGGAATAGAAATATAAAATTTTGTCTCAAAACTGACTGAAAAATATGAACACAGTTGCCTATTTTGCATAAATTACGCAAAAATGAATATAATTTTTTTCGGGGTATGGTTTTTTGGTGATGTGGATCAGCTGCTGTGTGCTGTTTGTCGGACTGCTTGTAGAAAAAAATTCTAAAATGCAAAATTTGCTAGAATTTTTCAATTTTGAACTTCATAAATCACAAAATATATTCTATTTTCTACCCAGAAGTAAAATTCATCCTACAAACTTTCCCATGCATTCCTTAAAAAATTGCCAAATCATTCTTAATTCCAAATGGCTTTCTTACTTGCGAAAAACACATTTTTTTCCTTCCAAAAACCACTCCATACACACTCAATCCATAAAAGGGTAAAGAATGAACAAAAAAAAAATATTTTGTGACACATGAGAAATTCTTATACTGCCGCTTAGTTCTATTCCGTTGCGCTTTCTTATTCTTTGTGCATTTATTATCCGCATAATAGGAGATGGGAATTTCTTCTTTTTATTTCTATTTGTACTCATTTTTTGGCAAATGTGCGTGAGAAGAATACGTAAATTCATTGACTTTCTTCCTTTTTTGAACATCGACATGACGCAGTAATTAGCAATCGACTTATGCTGTCTGCTGCATGTTTTGCCATTTTAGATAATTGCCCTTATAGAGCACAGCATTTACATAAAACTATGTGAAAAACAAGGCATTGCCGCATTATGCAATTAATTATCATCATCATAAATTATTTGTTTGCTTCTTCTTACTCAGTCAACCATCCACCCTTGCTATTTTCAGTTTGCTTTTATTATTATTATTTTTTCTTCCCAAATGAATTGCAGTTTTTATGCGAAATGCATATCGATTTTGTCTATGAAACTCACTCCATAGAGTTTAATTTCCAGTTTTATTTTATATCGTCCGACAAGCGATTTTATTAGCTGGATTTTGGTTGGAATGCTGCATGGTGAAATATGATTGAGGACATTTTGGGTGAAGAATTTAAAAAAAATTATTTTTTTATTTTTTTTCTTTTTTAAATTTAAAATTATTTTAAAAAAATTACTTTTTAAAATTATTCAACCATCAATTTTTGACCATAAAGTGGGACTTGTTCAGATTTTACCCAACATTTGGACACTAAGTGTTCAAAGCAGGACGTGGAAATTGTTTAAAATACGAGACTCTTTAGCCATATGATAAAAATTCAATGGTTAAATTAATAAAAACCAAAAAGGAGACCAAATTCTCTTCAAAATTCACAATTAACCCAATAAATCTTCATTTTATCCAACAAAACCTGCGTTCACATTCAAAACTGCATATCCACTTCCTTACTTATTTTAAAATTCATCACAACAGTCGCAGTCAACAACAACAAAACATAAAATTTCATAAAAAAATTTATTCACCCTTCTCAAATAAAAAAAAATTCTTTTCATTTCAAATTTTATAGACAAATGCAATTGTTATGCTTATGCCATTGATGCAGCAGTGACTCTACACAACTAAAGAAAGAGAGCGGAAGAGAATTGACGTAGAGAGAGAAAGAAGAGAGAATGAAATCGAAATGAAAGGGGTTCGCATGGATTGCATGCGTCATGGTGCATTTTAAAGGCATAATGGATCTATTATTTTGATAACAAAATATTTTTAGCATGTGTGTGTGAATGACACATTACAATATGTAATGCACGTTTCAACCCCTCAGTTCAATTAAATTCAATAAGTACTTTTCATCTGTGCTGAGAAATATTTTGAAGGATGATAGACACATCAATCATAATGCATCTTTTCAGGCCTGTTCACAACACGTGCATGTAAGCATCATCATCATCATCATTTTCTCCATGCGATTATGTAACAAATTCTGCTATTTTTGCGTTATCTAAATCTTCACTTCATTTGCAATATGTGCAACGAGCTCAAAGATTTTTTAATTTAAAATACGACCCCTTAGACTCGTCATTCCCATTCAACCATCAATCGGTCACATGCAATCCAAAAAAAACTACGCAGATGAAAGATTTCCCAAATAAATAATTATAATGCAGTTGATTTCTTTCATTTCGTTTTTTTTCGAAAGTTTTACTTTCATGTTGTTCGATTTTGTCTGCTTCTTTTTAAATTGTTGAGCAGCGATGAATCATAGACGGTATTATTGAGTCTACTAATTTGTAACAATTACATTATTATTACATCAAATACATATGCGATTTAGATTTGTTAACAATATGTTTAATGGGGGGATATTTGGAACGAGAAATGGGGTTTTGAGGTGTAGCAGTTTGGGTGCAACGTGGAGAGAGAATTTGTTGTGCTGTTTAACAGAATTTTATACCCTCAACCCAGTCCAATATTTTTATTTTTACCCAAAAAGATCCAAAAATCAACTATTAAACTTCTAATTGAACTATCCAGAAATTTTTCGAGGTTTTTGATTTTATTTTTGTATGGACGGAAAAATTAAGGGGGAGTTTTGGGAATTTTTTCTTAAATCCCTAGAAAATTGAAAACGTTTCCAAAAAAGGGTAGGGGGTTTAACCCCCAAAACCCCTCCCTGAACTCTCAATGAAGTATAATGCAATCCTCAAAAAGCGCCAAATCCCTCAAAATTTCCTTCACTCATTTGCTACTCAATACAAGACACATTTCCACAATAACACGACAAAAAAACAAAAAATGTCCATCAACCACTGCTGCGTCCTGTATAATTTCCACCAAAATCATCAAAAAAACTGAACAGAAATTTTTTTTATTCAAATATTGGACAATCATTTTCAAGAAATGAATTTTTTATTATTTTGTCAATCAAACTTTTTTTTCCTCATCATTTTTGTTTGCCTGTGCGTCGATGAAAAATGCATGAGCATTTATTCGATATTCACATTGACAGAAATTATAATCGTGAACATTTTTGTCGAGCGATCCACAATGTATGTGCATGAATATTGCGGGCCCATTGCCTCATTATGGATATCGTAATGATTTGTTTATTTCATTGTTGCTCTCTTGTTGAATTCGATGGAACAAATAAAAAAATATAAGCTTTTTATTGTTATGTGCCGCATGGTCGTTGAATGTTGATGCATTCATTTTCAATGCCGAATAATTTTCTGTTTTTTTTGGATATGTGTACTAGATTTAGATATTCACTTATCTATCTCCATACGCGTATTTTACTTTTTTTATGACCTAACGGTGATATACATGCATGCATGGATGAGTTCGATAGATGAATTGGCAGTTAATGAATTTTTGTGCGTACATTTCGCATTATTTTCTTATTGTTAAAATAGACATAGAGAAATGAAAGCTTATTTTTATAGTGGGTGTGTAGATTTTATTATTGTCAATGAAGACATATTAATTTTCGAGTGACTCGCTGAATTTCAAAGAATGGAATCAATTTGCTTAACATAGATCTACATAATAGATTAGTCGTTTGATCACTTGGATGTGCTTTGAATTTTCGAATGGTTGGTCAATGGTGGTTGTAATAAAATTATAAACTGGGGAAATTTTGGAGGTATGATATCATGCGACTGGGCTAACTGTTAACTATTGGCGTCTGGTTAGTCATCAATTATTTTTTTGAAGGAATTTCACGAAAAACTATAAGAAAGCCACTTGAGTAGCATGAAAAAAACATTTTAGATGACATCACTTTACCAAAATTTCAGTTTCTTGACAGAGTCATTTCAGGTCACAAAGTTTATAAAAATATGACTCAAGAAGCATTTTAGCACCTAATTCAAGGACCCATCCCAAATTGACTCAATCTACAATGATTTATCCTCTTTTCTTCAACAGCTGAATATCATTACAGCACCAAAACAAAAAAGTTAAGAAGAAGGATTCCAATTTAATGTTAAAATCACATTAAAACGAGAGGAGGCATAAATAGGAGAGAAAAACAAAAGCAATCATAAAAAGCCATAATTATAAAAACTTTTTTATTTTTTTGAATGTGTTTTCCACTTTTCCGAATTGCTTCCTCTTTTTTCCTCATAGCTTTTCATATATTTGCTTTATTTTTTGAGTATAAACATCGAGAATGTAAAAAAAGTTGTAAATAGAAGAGAAAAAAATCGAGAAAAATAAAATAAAATGAAAATAGTTGGAGGAAGCAGAAGCAGACCAGAAAACATTTCTGTGGGCGTGTGAGTTTCTTATCGAAAGCCTTCCATCAGCTCTTTTTTATATATTTTTATTCCTAATTGCACATAGCATAAAATAAGGTGGAAAAGTGATTGAAAAGGACTCCAATTAACGCAAATACTTATAGTGTTGTACATTTTTAGTGTTCTTATAGTTTTGAGTGAAAAATTTGATGGAGGACCTGTGGAGAAGATGCCTGGTAGGCAAGTAGGACACAAAATAATGAAACCATTCATACAAGTAATAATATGGAATTCCTTGCTGTACCGCTGAGGGCCTGAACTAAAATTAAAATTTTTAGACCTCATAAAAATCAAATCACAGCGAAAACCACGCTAAACTCAACTTCAATGTCCTCTCACTCTCAAAATTCCGTTTTGTTTTTCATTTCATTTTTCCCCAACAATCCAAATGTAAAGGGAAAATTGTTATGCACACGCAAATTCTTGTGTAATACAGAAAAAGGAACCCAAAAAAAAATTAGTATCCGCAATGTGGAAATAGAAGCTCTGGGGTCGTTCACTTATTACGTTCGCTTTTTAGGGGGGAGGGGGGGTCTGAGATTTTGTAACAGGTCAAATAAAGAAAAAAATTTTTCTTGGAAAATTTGTAACAAGGGGGGAGGGGGGGTCTAAAATTTCGTTTTTTTGCGTAACGTAATAAGTGAACGACCCCTCTTTAGCTTATCAATTACATTCACCACTTTCAACTGTTTCGTTTAAAATACACAATGGAAGAATTTTTTGCACTTTCGTGCTTAACAAACATTTTAATTTTAATTTCAGTTTTGTTTCGAGACCGAGGAAGTTGAAATTGAATTTTTTTTGGCATAAAGGCTCGCACATTTTGCGCGATTTAAGATAAAGAAAGTTTATGAATAAAAACTCATAGCTGTGATGCAGTAAAAACACGTCAAAGTAAATTAAAGGCTGAGAACATGAAAGCTTGGATGTATCACACTCATAACACCTTTACTGCTGCCAGCATGACTTTTTTTTCTAGACGATGGAAAATTTTGGAACCTTATCAAGATGGATTTGACGATAAATTTTCCACGTTGCAAAATTTTTCATGAAAAACTCTGAAAATTCCTGTCCTAAATAAAATCAAGTTCCTTTCACAAAGGGCAACCAAAACTCTTACTTTTTACATTAATTCAACTTCCCACTTTCCATCCTGTCATTTAACCGTATTGCTATTAAGTTCAACTCATAAGCACCTTGCCGCATGCAATATAAGTGAGTTTTGTTTGATACAGACAGGCATAAGTAAGTAAGGATTCGACATTGTTGCGGTATATATAATTTTCTCCTTTGTTAACTTAAATGAGGCACAATAAACAGCACTATAACAACCAAACGAAGCAAACAGGCAGAAATATGAGGATTGTACATTTTCAAGGGCAATTTAGGAAGGAGGTTGAGTTACTTTCGTAGAGTTGGGTGCTGGTGTTGGGGGTCGTTCACAAATGATGTCTGGAGCTATAAAAAAGAAAATTTTTGTGACAAAAGTGGATCAAAAAATCATGATTTTTGATGGACGTCATTTAAGAATGACCCGTTACAGAACCATTTAGTTCTGTAGATTTTTCCTTGAATTTTGAATCTAATTGAGACAATTTTGTAACTTACCCTAGCAGACAAAGAGCATGCTCTCAATAAGTATGCTCACTGAAATGCTCCAACTGAGTATGCTCACGAGTTAGCTCAGTCAGTACATTTAAGTGAGCATACTCATTGAAAGCATGCTCTTTGTCTGCTAGGGTTAATCAATAAATTTTGAAAGTTTGAAGCTTATAGCTTGACATAACCTCAAAAAACCATTCTAACTTCACAAAAATAATCAGCATTAACATTACCCACTGCTCTATATCGTCATCATTTTAGAGCCACAAAAAAGCGAAGGAAACCATTTAGTCCTTAGAGAGATCATAGCATTATGATAACAATACATGAATTTTTAGTTTTGGACGATAAAATTTCGAGCAGAAATTTTCCGTCTTTTTCGAGCAAGTTTTACATTCACTCCATTGCATGTGCGTTAATTAGCTGCCGTTAAGCTCCTCAAGTCATAAATTTTTTGCCACCCCTCCGCGACTAATTGGTTTAAGTATAATAATTTCACTTTCTTTTCCTTTCCTATTTTCTTTGTGATTCTTAAAAAATTCTCTGCATGTGTATGAAAATTTATTTATGTCACCTTTCATTTGAGTCAAGATTGCATTGCAAATAATAAAGAGAAGCAATTACTGGTTTGATTAAAGATGGAAGTAGAAGAGGAATGGTAATAATTTTCTCATGAATAGCAGCGATAAAGGTTAAATGAAGCTATTAAAATATGCTTTTTTAGACAAAGAATTAGGTTCATTTGCTTAATGGGGTGGATGGAATTATTTTTGTGTGACTTTACTGAGAGGGAAATATGAAACGTGACGTTTAATGTGAAATTTAAAAGAAATTTTCTGAAACTGCTTAAGAATTTTAACTTAGCAGCACCAATAGTGATCCAGGATGCCCTTACATATACATTTTTTTGATAAAATTCTCGAGACAGACCAACCCCCCTCCAAAAAAATCAAAGAATCAACAAACTTTCCTCATCAAATCCAGCAACAGCATGACAAAAACATAAACAGTCACAATGAATAAAAGCATAAGCATAAAAATAGAAGAGAAACATAAAGAATGTTTGTTCAATATCAATTTGAGAGGAGGATTGTTGCCTATAAGTTATAGACTGTGACATAAATAAGCAATTGACAGAAGGAAGAGAGAGAGAAGACAAAAATTGCTGACAAACAGCGAAAAAATACAGAGAAGAATATGAAATTTATGGATGGATGTAAAATATTCATGCACTGCAATTTGTGGACAGTTCAGCAGTATTAAGGTAATGTAATTACATTTACAATAGTAAATACTGTCACTAGAGAAGTGCGCTAGTAATATTAAGTCTCATATATAATGCCATAATTCATACAGTTCCTATTTGTGCATTATCAGCATATTTCAAATGCGTATTCGCAATTTTTAATCGAAATTCAACTGGAAAACCTATTTTGTCGACAAATAATAAATCATTGTTAAATTCATGAAATTCTTCCCCTAACTTTTATTTGTCATGGACTGAAAATTGACACATAATTTTCACATATCTCCCTCACACCACCCACTTGAGTGAACATTTAATGTTTTAAAATTGCACAAAAGGAAACGCACGAGGAAAGGGATTTATGCTGTATGTTTTAAAATAAAAATGGGAAGTATTCATGTCATATGCGGAATATGAGTTTTAAAAATATTATATAAAACAGAAGCAGTCAATCTTAATTTAATTCTGCTTCCTTTTTAGTGCATTTTCCCATAGGGAAAAGACACTATTGTCCGCGTTTTGTCCGTCCGTCCGTCTGTCCGTCTGTCCGTCTGTCTGTATCGTATCTCCTCCTCCAGTTTAAGCTTTTTCGATGCGGTTTTTTGCTTAAAATGTGTGGACTAGGTCAGAGACCAGAACGACAAAAGATTTTTTGGATCGGTGCAGTAGAAGGTTAAATAAATTAACTTTTTTTGAAAAAATTGCTTACGTTTTACGTACGTATTTTTTACGTAGCCCTTAAAAACGTAACTTTTCTTAGAATCTTCCGGCCAGGGTTCGAGCCCCACTCCGAGCAACTTTTTTTTTGTACTTTTTTACACTTTTTTGATATTTCATGATGTATAATGATAAAATTTTTCATTTTCATAATTTTCATCACATTTTCCGAACTCTTCACGTAGTTAAATTAACTAAATCTTACTTTACGTAAAAATACGTACTTAAAATTACGTAACATGTAAATTTACGTTACGTAAATCTTTCTTGGTGTGAATTGAAAGGGGAAGAGGGGGAGTTGAACGAGGGGGTGCATATGAAGGTGGGGGGAGTAAAACGTGGGGGGGGGGTTTATTTTTCAAATACTTTTTGACCGTTATTTTTTCAAATATTTTTTGACCGTTATTTTCTCAAATATTTTTTGACCGTTATTTTTTCAAATATATTTTGACCGTTATTTTTTCAAATATATTTTGACCGTTATTTTTTCAAATATTTTTGACCGTTATTATTCAAATAGTTTTTGACCGTTATTTTTTTACGTTAGTGGTCTGTGCGCTCTGTGTGTTCAGGAAAATGCACTTCCGTCCCGCAGCCCGTGGACGTATCTCTAGTTGTTTCCGTGAGGAATTTGAGAAAGAGAAATTTTTAAAAGCATTTTCCATTTCAAGTGGGAATTTGCAGTCGTGATTTTTTTTTAGGGAAAATTGGGATAATTTGAAAGAATTGAACGACATAATTTTGATATTGAGGCTGAAAAAATTCGAAATCCCCTCAAAAGTTTTAAATCATTCAAATTTCAATTAGAAGCCTCCATTCGTACCATAAAGAAGCCATAAAGGTAAGCAATTCCGACGATAACAAGCCATTTGGATATTTTAATATCCTCCCCTGCTCTCCATCCGGAAATAAATGAGAATATTCTAAAATTATATGCATGTGCTTTATTGTGTTCTGTAGATTTACATGCATAAGGATATGTTCTCATAAAAATCATTAAAACAAGTCAACTCGTATGTTCCTTTATAATGAGCACGACATAATCAAGTTACAGAAGCCATTTTTTATGCTACTTTGCCTTAATTTCCCTTTTTTTCTCTGTCAAATGTGCGCTTTTCTTATTTTTTATGTATTTAAAAATTATAAAAATTTTTGTAATAATTCTCAAGTCCCCCGCAACCCATCCTCTTAACCCATTCCATAAATACGAATATAATAATATTTTTGTAAGAGGGAATAAAATATTCTCACATGGCATTATAATATGACACATAATTCATTTTAATTGAATTTAGTTGTTAAAATTGCTTTTTTCTTTACATATATTTACGCACATTATGTGTGTGTATAAGTATAATAAAAGATAACAGTGTGTAATGTCAAGTGTAATTAAGGTGGAAAGAAAATTGCGAATTATACATGAATGTTATTATTTTTTAACAAGGATATACTGCCATTTTCATTTTGTAGATAGATGAGAAGTGTGTCAAAAATTTTGAGGACGATTAAAAATGAATGAAGCGCATTTTTGAGTGGGGTCTTGATCATTTTTTGGGTTCAATCATAATTAATCAATAGTTTTTAATCATGGGACCAGGGACGTGGGGAGAGGGTTGGTGGTCCTATTATTTTTGAAAAAAACAATACTAGCCTACAAAGTGTACTACAAAAAATATCTAAAATAAGGTCATGATTCAAACACCTCCCGCCAATCCTGGATATGCCTCTCCAAAGAACTGAAATCGTATTGAATCTTCTTGGTAATATGTTAGTGAGTGTGAGGAGTAGATCATGAACTCCCCTGAGATGTCTTGAAGGATTGATCCAGCCTCGTTTATTTTTGAATGGAAAATGTTGAGACAGGGCTTAAAATTACATCAATATTTCCAAAATTTTGAACAAGCCATAACAGATCACAACTTTATTTGAGGAATTTAAACACCCTCCAAAATTATGGTGACTATATTTCAGTGGAGTATTCAGAATATTTGAATTTCAGAAAATTCAAAAAATAAATTGTGCTTCTTTAGCTCAAAAAGGGGTAATTAAAAGTAAAAAGGGGGTAAAAAAGGAGGTAATTTTGGACCTAATGACATTCTTCTCCCTCTTGGCCACGCATCATAATATAATATTCAAAAAAATTCTACATTACCCACCTAAATTTCACACAATAACGTCAACAGTAAGACAAACATCAACCTATCATCACAACTTTCTAATCCACAAAAACAAAAGGAACTCACATTCAATAAATGACTACAAAAATGTGAGTTTTGAGCTTTATGATCCTCGTAGTGTGACAATATAAAAGTTATTATCATTATTTTTTGATACATTGGCATACATTTTCATTTTTATTTCATTTTACCCTCTAAAAAATTGTGGAAAATATTTTTTACAGCTAGTGGCAACAAAAAAGTCCTTCAATAAAAATTTATCCACAGCTATTACATCTCACATTCAGTGTGTAAATTATAAAATGTAATGCGTAGATTCATTATTAATAACAGAATCCTAATTAAGTACCTGCTGCCATCGTTGGAAATATTATTACATATTTAAATGAATACGAATTATTTGACAATGGAAAAAAGCAACCTATGCCGGTGTATATGATTATGACATTAAAATTTTAATATTATATGCTCCATAACCGTTAATAGGCTTGTTGAAAAATAACCTATTCGGTAAATAACATACCACGGGAAAACTAAATCACATTTTATACCATAAACACGTAGGCATACGTACAAGAAAAAGTTCAAATAAGATGAGATGCGGTGAACGACAGAATGAGAAAATATGAGAAAAATTATTTTTATGTATGATATGAGAGTGATATGTGAATTATATGAAAGAAGTTCTTCATGTTATGTCATTAAAAGTTTTTCACTTTTGTGCTTTACAGGAGAAAAAAATTTATGTTCAACTCTTCATGTTCTTCTTTATGCTCATATGCTATAGGCGAGAATTTTAAACTTTTTTTCTGAAGAGGCACTGATGGAGTTTATGAAAATTTTTAATGAGGCTGTAGTTTTTTTTTAGATTTTCTGATGTGAAGGATTTGAGTGCGACTGAAGAAGTTTACGTTGGATGCAGACATGCTTGTTACAGAAATGCATGTCTCATTTATTAAGAGAATTATCATGGAAAATTCAAATATATCCTAATTGCACATTAAATCAGAAATTTACCACTTGAATTTTGGGGTTGTTTATAAATGACTTTCTATTTTTAGAGAAGGAAGGTGTATGACGTATGAAAAAAAAATTGTATGAGAAACAGAGGGGGAGGGGGTCTAAACATCTCGATTATTTGCATGACGTCATTTATGAATGACTAAATAAATGTTTAATTAAACTAAAAGTTTCCAAATTACACTTTCTTCTTAAGTTCATTAAGAGAATTTCATGAATTTTTAATAACAAAAAACGCAATTTAAAATATAAATGGAATAATGAACATTTCCTAATTTCTAATTTTTCCAATAAACCCAAAAAGTGTAAATTATTAAAAATATTTTTTTCTCCCAAACAAAATCTTTTTGACCCCACAAAAAAATTTTCTTTTCAAATTTTCCCAAACAATTTTCATTCATAATTTCAGATTCGATTTTTCCATTCAAAAGAATTTTTTTTTCAAACTCGATATGAATTTCTCATTGTCCAAATCGCCTATTAGAATTCAATTCAATAATTCATCTGCACATGTCCTTACAATATCAATTCATATATGAATAAATCCTTTTTATTCGATTCAATTTTTCCCTCAATCCTCCTCCTCTATTTTTAGATTAAAATCAATAATACAAAAAATTATTTCTCGCACGGTATAAAAGTGAGCCCAAACATTACGTCCTTATATCATCCAAATATACAAAAAAAAAATAAATGAAATTCGAAAAACCTCTCTAACACTTCACATCCAATATAACAGCAGTGGCAAAAAAGGACGAAGTAGAAAAGCATGAGTTGAACTTCAATTTGAGTAATTTTTGATAAGGGTCTCCGTACAAACATAAATGCTGAGTATTTCTAGCTCGAGTGTAGAGAGTTTGAATGATTTAAATGCAAAAAACATACATTATGCTGCTACTGCTACTGCCACTCCATCATATTCAAAAAATTCTGTTTTTCGCTCGCCACCCTTTCTGTCGCATATTTTCCATCCTCTCCATCCGCAAAAAAGAAGAAAATGCGAGAGAGAGAATAAAAAAATCCAAATCGTATGTCGAATATTTTTTGTGCTTTTTTCTGCAGAGCCAAAGCATTTTTTTTTTGTTTCCCATTCCTCTAGCACAACCCATCACCCCCCAAAAAGAAAGAAAAATTCAGAATCTTTCGTTGTGTGCGTGCCTCGCTCTTATCTGCGCTTTTCTCTGCATGTATTTGTGAAGAAGAAAAAAAAACGCAACTTAGGAAGGTCACATTTGTGATGAGGAAATGTAGTGCTTCCCACCCTCGTCTCTCACCCTCCAAAATAAAAGCTTAGCTCACTTTTTTTTCTTACGACGAGTGCTTACACATATATCTTGTGTGTGAACAAATTCAAGGCACTGTTTGTGCTCCTACAACAATTTCTTTTTGTGGGTGGTTAGCTGTTCAACGACACCATGGATTCTCTTCTTCATATTCTTTCCTTTACGCACGAAAGGAGCATTTTTTTGTGAATATGGAGAGGATGAGACGATGAACATTCAAAAAAAAGTTCTTTATTTCTCTCTCGCAGCTTGCACATACAGAGCAAGAAGAAAAATTTGTGAAATGAAGAAGAAAGATGAGAAAATGTGTACGGATGGTTTGATGTTCTTCTTTTTTTTTGTGAAATGTATAGTACAATATAGAAGTAGTGATAATCCCTTGAGAAGATTTTAGAAGGCAAAAAAAGGAAATTGTTGAGGACAATTGAATTTCTTTGAGAATTATTTTTGTAGATGAATATTTTATTTTGGATGGAAGGTCTGGATTAGATGGGTATTGTGGGGGGTTTGAGAGAATTTCAAAAAATTTTGTGAATATTCAGCAGTAGCAGGCGCATAGCTATTGGGGAGATTTGGGGGAAAATTCATCCCCCCTCGCCAAAAAATTCTTTAATTTCCTAGGGTTTTTGGAGAAAAAAAATCATAAAATTTTCTGTTCTCAATTTTTTCATATAAAAAATTTGAAAATCCCCCTCCAAAAATTTCAGGCTACGCTCCTCAGCATTAAAATTCACTATTTGCTAGGGTTTTTGAACTGAAAAAAAAAATATTTGACCCCCATGCCATCCAAAATATCCAGCTACGCTGCTGTTATTTAGAATTTTTGAATTTTACACTACCAACCTTTTTGATAAATATTGAGTTTCAGACTGAATACTTAGCTAAGCCCAATTTTTGTCTAAACAACAAGATGCATTAAATTTTGAGGTCGAAGCTATTTTTAAAGCAATCCTCTCAAAAATCCACCAACAATTGTATGAATGTACAAATGGACATACCTGCAATGATAAGAAAAAGAAAAGAAATTTATTATTATTGTGAACAGAACTAGAAATAACAACCTCACATCACATACACAAATCACTATAAACATGTGTGTGGAAATGAAATTGATAAAACCAGCAAATAACCGAAAGGAAGATTCATAAGAGTGAAAGTGAAAGTGCACACAAGACCACCCGTAAGTACTTCAGGGTGAATTTTCATCTCCTGATATGTCCCATGGGTATGCTTTTATGCAACATTTCACAGATATTTCAATATTTTTCCCCCCAAACAAAAAAAAATCTACAATTTATGAGCATAACAGCATGAGAGCGAGAAGATGAAAAGTTTTCTGGAGCCCCTTAGACAATTTTTCACCTTCTACCATTTCTACGGTATATACGCACACATAAATTCGCCTTCTTGTTGTTTGAAAAAAACCATTTGCAGAATATTTTTTTTCCTTTTTCTGTTCCATCCAATACAACCACCCCCCAAAAACACATTCTATTCTATCGTGCGAGAAGCGTTTTATGGCATCGGTAAAGCACTTTTTTGTGCAAAAGGCATTTGTGAACAAGAAAAATTAATGCTTTTGAAAGCACCACACATAAAAATATTCTTTTTTTCTCGTAGAGGGAAAAGTTTGTGCTATTTTGCAAAAAAAAGCACAAGACGAGAACGAAGCACAATAAATATAATTTAGTTATGAGGAATTTATAGCAAGCAACCCTCAAATACACAGTAAATTGAAGAAGAAGACAAGAAAAGGCAACAAAAAGCTCTTACGACTCGTGCAGACATGACATCATTCACAACTGTGTGTATATACAGTATCTTGCATGCAGAGGTCGAGCTTAGGTTGCTGTTTTGTTCATTTTCATTCACAACAGAATCGACAGAACATTTTTTTTTCATAGCACTTCAAGGACAACTGCGTTGCGTTTTTTCCAATTTTTGCGTTTTGTTGTTTCTAAAAATACATGGCATTTTCATTTTTAGTCTCACTTGTGCAACCTGCGGTCGATAAAGGAGCTTGTGTTTGTATTTATGACTTTAAGTCGCTAGCTCTGCAGTACCGTAAGACATTTACATACTAAAAAACTCATAAATAAATGAAAATAAAATTTGAAAGAGGAAGTGGGGTGGGAATGGTGAGAATTTTGGAGGGATTATTGGGTGGAAAATTGGATTTCTGGTTTCAAGAATGTCGTGGAAATTTCTTGTTGGATATTGATGTATTTTTGGGGCTCTTTTGATTCATTTATTGCATTTTGTGAATTTTTATAGGGTCTGGTATTTTTGTGTATGACTTCACGTATCCTACTCATCCCTTAACTTTCAAAATAAATAAAATAACTTCCCAAGCATCACAAAAAATAGCAAGCACCCCAGATGATGCATGACATAAATTTATTTCAATAATGTTTTTCCCCTCACCCAAAAAAAATCATCCACGTCCAGAAGATCAAATGAAAAATTTTCTTCTTCC
Organism: Chironomus tentans; assembly: GCA_963573255.1. Taxonomy (NCBI): domain Eukaryota; kingdom Metazoa; phylum Arthropoda; class Insecta; order Diptera; family Chironomidae; genus Chironomus; species Chironomus tentans. The sequence continues at coordinate 5,973,602 of OY754302.1, forward strand.
ACATTTCTGTGACATTTTTCATAGTTAATTTATTTTTGTAATATTTTCCCTGCCTAACAAATCTGTATGCGTGCAAAACAGCAAAAAAATACCACAAAAATAAGAAGAAAATCACAAAAAGCACTTTTGCATATAAAAAACTTTTCTTTTTGTCGACTCTATGCTGTTGCCAAGCTTTGTTGTCGCTTCCACTACATCCTCACATTTTCATTTAATTTAATTTGCATAAATTTAATATTTAGATTTACATTCTACTGATATACATCACACACAGTCGATGTAAAAGCAGTTTTTCGGGTGGTTTTTATGGTTTTGTGCTGTTATCGTGGCATAAAAGTTCTTTCTCGTTCCATTTCTACTACTTTTTTTGCTTCTTCCTGCTCTTGCTATCTTTTACAAAAAAAAAACATTCTTTTTCGGTGTGTGTACTTCTATGCTTTATATACTTTTGAGAGCCTCCCTAGATTTTTTTTCCAACTACTTCTTACTTTATTTGGTTTTTGCGTGCATAATTTAATGAAAATTTATGTCATTGTGTGATTTTATATTAAATGTGACGAATCACTGTGGAAATTTTATTCAAAGTTTTCTAAAATTTTAGACTTATTTTGCTGATGGAATGGAGTTGGTTAATGAGCTAGGTGGAAATGTAGAAGGCGTCAAGGGTATAAACTAGAATTTTTGGCATTTAATCCAAAAAATGAACCTACAACTTCAGAATAAATGTAGATAATTTAGTCGGAACTGAATGAAATTGAGGTGGGCACGTTCAAAAAAAATTTATAAATTTTGGGATAATGTTCCTAAAATCTGAAGCTTAAAACCTACAAAATATATCCCATACACATCAATTCATAATAAATCACTCACATCAATAATTTAAGCTTCAATCAAAACAATTAATTTCCTCCCTAATTAATAAAATTACATCACTTCCTCTCCCATCTCCAAAAGTTAACAAGATTTGATTTTGAACTCTCATTTCTTCTCGCAAACAAAACCATCAAAATATCACCCAAAAAAAGCGATCATATATACAAAAAATACGATAAACAAGCACCAAGTATCACACTCGTATCGGAAGTGTAAATAGCAATTTGTCAGATTTCGAAAATCTATAATTGTGATTGATTTTTTTGCACCCCCACCCCCAGATAAAATTTCTCATCTTCACTCCTCATTTTCCACTTCATTGCCGTAAAACAGCAACGCCAGCATCAGCACAATGACATAGATATTATATTATTGCCATCCGAAAAAAAATAAAATGAAAAGAATAAGAAGAAGAACAGTTTCGAGGAAGAAGAGTGAGAGACGTTCGTGTAAAGTATGAGGATGAAAGAATACAGAAGAGAATGAGAAGAATGAAAGAAATCATAAGTCACTTTTCGAGATTATTGCTGTGGCATTGGTATGAGGGAGGACGACGAAATGTGACAGCAAAAGAAGAAAAATAAATGTCATAATTTCTTTCTCTTACGATTATGCCATGGGAACTGAGATTTTCGAGGTTGATGGCGCTTATTTTTGTTGGAAGATGTGTGATTGGTGTTAAAATTTGGAAATGGAAGTTTTTATTTCAGGATATTAAGAATGAACTCGATTAATTAAGGTTAATAAAATTTTGAGAACCTTGATCAAGTCTAGATAGCAGAGACAAGAGGTATGTCGACAAAATGCCACCAGACTACCCAAAACAGAAGCTAAAAATTCACTTTCACTTTCCTTTCTCTCCTACAACCTCCAATGAAAAATGATTGTGATCCCAAATGTTATGAAAGAAATGCTCGTACATGAGAAATGAGAAAAACGAATTTGCAGGATATGAAAGGGATTTCAAAGCTTTCTAGCCTGCACATCATAAAGCACTCAAGACAGAATAAATGCCTGACACCGATGGAAAATGAAGCAGTCTTGTACAATATAAATAAAATATGCGATATTTCTTTTTTTTCCATGTGTATGGCTTCACATATTGTGAGTTAATTTCAACATGCCTTGCGCTCTTTTACTATTTTAGTGTAGTTCCACTACTTGTTATTGCCCTATAGGTGCGTAACACACACGCAATTCTTGGATAACAAACACAAATGCATGCACATGAGTGTGTGCTTGTGTAAATTTTTCAATGTACTGTCATAATATAACTTTGAAAGTAAGAAAAGGAAACGACATTGAGGACGAAGAAGTGGAAAAAAGCAGCATTTGAAAAGGTGGTGTGGAAAACACATTTTACGGTAAAAGTAAAATATACGAGTATTTTTTGCACCTGCTATTTTTCCCTTTTTTCATTATGTATAGGTAGAATGTGCCTTATAATGATGGCAAACGCAATTTGGATTAAGTTTAAATTTATGGTATGGACATTTTTTCCCATTGCCATCGCATGCCATCGTTTCAACATTTTTTTTCCATCCCCAATCGCTTATTTTCTTCTTCACTCCTGTGTGTATATATAGTCAGCTAGAGAAGGTAATAAAAAAAAATTGTGAGAAAGAAGGAGACACACGCAGGCAGTCAGGCACAGGAGTTTTCGTGACGATTTCCTGTGCACGGCAGCAAAATTTTCACAAGCAAGAAGAAATCTTAATGCTGATGATAATAATGTAGGGAGAACGGTACTAATGACCTAGATCTCATGCTGAATGCGTTTGCGTTTTTCATCATTAAGTGAACTTGACTCCCTCCATACACATACACATCATCAGATCAAAACTCGAGAGAAATAAGGAAGAAAACCTAATTAACAATTTTCAATTAAACGGTCTCGCGTTCGCAGTTTTTTTTTCTGCCTTTTTAATTATAAGGAAGAAATTTTTCCTTCCCACTCGTAAAATAATTTTCATTTTTCACATTCCATCTCCTATCTATTCAATCTCTAGCAATGCGTATTTCAATGGCAAATAAAGCTTCATCATCGTCATCATCCCCCTCATACTTCACTTTTGCTTTCTTCTTTCCTTTTCTCCTTGATTCTTTATGCTCATTGCCATTCGTTCATTTCCCGCTGTCGCTGTTGGCTCTATGGTATGTGCTCTATGAAGCAATTTTTGCAGCATCAGATGAGATGAATTCTTGGTGTGAAAATTTTCCTTTTGAGATGTGTCAGGGATTTGGCGCATTTATTTTTATAGACATTTTTGGAATTATATGTAGCATGGACATGAAGGACCTGAAAATGGTCAGAATCACTCATGGTTTTGCATTTTCCAATTTAGATTCTAAATCCCTAGTAACAAAAACCGTTAAAAAGTTAGTTAAAAACTAGCTTTGACTAACTTTCGGATAGCTTTTAACTAACTTTTAACGGTTTTGGTTACTGGGGAATTCTAAAGTCTGACTGTCGTACTGGGTGATTCATAGACTACAATTCCTCATTCCAGGAAAATTCTTCCAGTCATGATCCCAAACTGCCATAAAAATTACCAATAGAACTGTCATTTCCCCAAAAAATCAAGCAAAGAGAATTTAATTTTTGCTCGTTTTTATTTCAGATGCCTCTTCATCATCACCATTTACCACCCATTGTGAGTTAATTGGAGAAAAAATACACACCAGAATGTAGCGAGCATAAAAAATTACTGCTGGTGCTCTCATAATGAAAACACATTCGAAAAGCTGTGTGTGCAAAAGATAGGAAAAATATTTTTTTGGTGCCTTTATGCTGCACAGTCGTTTCACAAAAAATAAGAAGAAGGAAAGGAAAAGAAAATTTAATTTCTAATGTTCACAAACACAGCAACTGGATATACGCATTTCTTCCTATTAAAAAATAGCAAGCAACAGCAGCAGTTATGCTAGAGCACCAAATGTGTATGTATGCAAGAGGAGAAAGCGGGGGCAGGAAGGGAGGAAAATTGCTCTATCATTCTATCGATTTTTCCAGCCGAATAAAAACCCATTATAGACGTCGCAAGCGATGCTAGCAATTTCTACATCCACATACAATTTTCATTCTAATACGCAACTGCAACTGTAATTTTTCCCTAACATACACTTTCTCTCTCTCTGCTGCCTTGTGTGTCCTTGCTGTGTACTTCTTACTGCTGTGTTTTTTTCATCCTTCTCTCTCTCTTTCCCTGTTATTTGTGCGCTCTTTGTATGCTAGTATGGAATTTAACAGGCAAAAATGCTCTAAAGGAATTGCTCGTTGCAGCAACATCGTCATCATCATTTTACCCATAAAATACGATTCTTCAACCTACTTATACATTTATATAGTTTTTCTCTTTACTGTGTATGTTATTCCTCATTATAATGCTGATGCTACTTGCTTGCTGCTGCTCACTCTCACCAAAAAATTTTACTTTATATGTGCAGCGCATAAAGGGGATGAAAAGGATAATGACGATACTTATGTTGTTGCTGCTCCCGTTGCTCTTATTGCCTTGAGGATGAGAAAATAATTTCACTTTTCATTTAATATTGAACTTGAAGTGGAACTGAGAAGAAAAGAAAATATTTCCTTGACATGAGAGAAAATTATTTTCTTTCATTTTGCATTTTCTTCAAACTTTATGTTCGCCTTGCACTTTTTTCAAATGTCTTCTTACTTCTTTGAATGAAATGAAAATCATGCATGCAAATTGAATTTTTGACTTTTCATTCTAGGGAAAAATTTTTCTTCTTCTTTTTGGCGAATGAATTGCAGAAAATTGAGTATTGCGGTTAAAAATAGATGAATGATGATGGAGGAAATGAACGAGAAGGTGAGACAGATAGGTATATTTTCATTGAGTGATTTGCTAAAGGGTTAGAAATGCTTTGAGGCTTTTTGGAGCTTTAAGGATGGAAAATGGTTTGAAATTTGTATAACTTTTATGAAGAATTGAGCTTTAGTTTTGATGTATATTGTGGTTTAGATGAGATTAAGTTAAGAAAAATTGAGAGGGAATCCTGGTGGATCCAGGAGTGGAAACTAAAGGATACTAGGGATACGTCATACCAAAATTAGGTAGTATTTGGGAATATTAGCGATACTTTTATTTTATATAAAGATACTTGAGTATACTTTTATAAATTTTAGATGAAAACGAGAGACAATTCTATAATTTTCGTAAAAAATATTTTTATAATTTGAAATTTAACAGAAATTAATCCGGGATGTAGAACAAAATTTTTCCAGAACAGCTTTCAGATGACCAGTCGGAGATACTCAGATAAATATTCCTTGGTATCCAGATATATACCACGAGATACCGGTTTCTCGTGTGTACCCTAGTCTTTACTATACCCTGAGATACCAACCTCTGGGATTGAAATCTCATTGGAATTGGACGTCCTTAACAGGAATTTCAAATTACTCTTTTTTTGAGCACAATGTAAAACCTCAGACCCTACACCACATGGGTGTAACCAGAGGGGTTAGTATTTTTAAACTCTATAACATTGGAACCCTTTTGAAAAATGTTGATACAATCTTTGTGATAAATTAGAATAAATATTAGTCGTCACTGCCAAACAACCCCCAAAACTAGTTTTTCATTCAACTTTCACAACAAGAAAAATTCGTGAAACTTATCAGATTATCTTGACAATATTTCCCTCGAGTCCTGCTTGACATTCCGCACCAAATCATTCAAGTTACATCATAATTGTCTATGAATGAAAACAAAAATACTGTCATGCAATAATAGACTCGTAGTAATCGCATTGTATCAACAAAAGAGAGCTCTCCAACAACAAAAAAAGTCAATAATCATTCTACAGTCAAACATGAAAACTACATAATTCAATACATCCAGCTAAAAATTAAACAAGAAAGAAAAGAATTTTCACTTTCAATGAAGTTCAGGAAAGACAGCAATAGCAGCAGTTAGGAGAGTAGGGGTATGGGGAAATGTATCGCGATTACTTTGTTGCCTTATTTTTCGTTCATCTTCTCATTCTATTAATAAAATTTGACATTGAAAATTCAGAATTTTTATTTTATTTTTGTTCAGTCGTTGATGCGCACACAAAATTTCCATATGCACACGAATTGCTATTTCTTCTTGTTCGACAGCTCTTGCATTATTTATTGAACCCCTTTATCTAAAAAAAATACAATACATTTGGTCCCCCCAGAATTTTTTTCACGTACTTTTTTTAAGCTGTTTTCAGAATTGCTGATTGTGATAGCCAAATATTTGCTATTTGCATTTGCGACGAATAAATGATTTTATTTTCAGTTCTTTTTTTTCGGATAGCTTTCATGAATTGTTCATTTGCGCAATTTTGCAATGCAATTTTTCGTTGTTTGAATTGATAGACATGTCGAAAAAAAATGTTCATTTAAAAAGGGAATTTTATTATTTTCCATTATCATTCAGCTCGACGATGACGAAGTAGCAGCTCAAAAACATGTATATTTGTGAGTGTGTGAGTATGCACACAAAAACTCACACACACAAAAAAGTATTTTATTTGGAAAGTGCAAACAGCGCAATAGCAATAAAAATTATTTTCTTAGTGCATGTACATGTACAGTCTCATACTCTCACTTTTCATTTCCCATCTACCCAGTGGAGAGTGAAGTAACCCATGAAAAATGTGTATTGCAGTTAACTGCATATTTCCATCTCACTTTCACCAACACATACAAACAGGAAGAACTCTATAGATGCGTAAAAACTTTTTTTTCCTTTCCTGCTCTGCACAAAATCGTTGCAAGCGGCAACAGCAATGAGAGAGAAAGTGGCAGATCGATATTGAAGTTATGCAATTTTTTTCTGTGTGTACTTTTTTCATCCACATCCCAAATCACCCTCATGTCGATGATAAAAATTCAAATACAGCAGTTTCCATGCCGCATATAAACGACAGTAATAAAATGTTTTTTTTTCTTTTTGATAATGTAAAACAATAGGAAAATGTGCATTCATGAACAAAATAAAAACGTGAAGAGAGGATATAAAATTTGCTATTGTTGCTGGGCAACGGTGCCGAAATTAAATAGTTAAACGAGTTAGTAGACAAGTTTAGAGAGAGTTATTGGATTCAAGGAGCTGATGAGCGCTTTTTCAGGTATGTGGGTTAAGTTTTTGAAGACCAAAGGATCGTTTTCTCTAATGGGCTGATTAGCAGACAACAACATCACATAACAGACAGTCAAATGAATATTTATGCATTTATTCCTCCCATGAATGCACCTTAACCACCATATAAACTTACAGACAGTCAGACATGGACAAAATCTAAAAAATTTCTCCCAATTTAGAAACCAAACCATTTTTGAAAGCATTGCAAAAATATACAGGCAACACGTCTATACAGAAATTTCATTAATGCAGCCGGATGGAGACATTCTCAATATATGTGTTTTCATTCTCGTACTCCATCTCCGGTGCTGTTGTATAACACACAAAAAGTTTATACTTTTTTTTATTTTTCGGGAAGAATTAATAAAAATGCATACATGAAATATTCATCCGGACTGAGTCAGGATTGTGTAGCAAAAAAAAAATAAAAATAAAAAAATTCATCTGAAAAACTGCGCAGAACTTTTTTTCAACTGTACCCAGCTCATATTTTGCTGTTGTTCAAAAATACTGAAAAAAATGTATTAAAAAATAAATAAATTTCATATACGGACATCAGAGAATTACAGCCAGTAAGAGAGAGAGCACGAGCGAGTTAAGAAGATTCATCATTTTTCATATATGCACAAACGTCCAAAAAATGACATTGAAAATTTGACTTTAGTTTCAGAGAAGATGAAATAAATAAAGAAAAAATTTTTCTTTACGACAAAAAAAGTCGTTCAAGTTCATGAGAAAAATTTGCATTGTCAAGATATTGACTTCATTTCTTTAAAATTACGAAGCAATCACTGAATGAATGGGATATAAATTGCAAAGTAGCGCCGAAAATGAGATTGCAATGTGATGAGGAATTTATGGAAATTATGGAATATATTTTTAGATTGGAGATTTTTTAAATTTCAGATTGACTATTTTTTATGGAAATTTCTATAGGGTTGAAGTTTGGTTAATGATGCTGATTTTCATAAATTTTTGAAGAAAGTGCTGGTTTGGTTCTCCATCAAACATATTTTGGATTTGAATTCCGTGCTAGGGTGGTCCAAGAATTATAGCGTCATTTATGAAATTTGAGAATCTTCAGCATCAATATCATAAATGCATTTACATTAACTTCCTCAATATTTCCAAAACATCTCCGATTCAGCTTTCAAAACCAATTAAATTTCAATTAAACCTCTTATTCTTTAATCCATTACTTTACAATGCCTCCCAGACTTACAATACCCACATCATCATAACTTTTTTTCCGCAGAAAAAAATGCACTTCCAACGAGATTCAACAGCACCAGCAACAACAAATTTGTTTCTTTTGCTTCGTTAAATATTCGTGAAGGAATGAAAAAGAAGGAAAAAAAATGAAGACACGATGCGATGCGGTGCAGATGAGATGAGAAACCCAAATACAGAAACAGAACACTTGCACTTCGACGATTACGCCATGAAATGACATTGAAATTGTTTTCATTATCATTTTGATGCTCTCGTGAGCTATTTTTTCTGTCTTGAACATTTTTTTATTGTATTTACACAATCGCTGTTTCTGATGTCACTGAGTCGTAAATGCATTTTTTAAAAAGTCTGTGTTTTGTATTTTTTATCATGACAAGTGATTTCTGTTGACTGACTTGCATGGTGTTGCTTTATATGGATGTTGAAAGGCTAGCGAATATTTTACTGAATTGATATTCTTGATTGAAGATTGCTGGTTGATTGGGATGACAGGTGACCAAAGTGCACGTTTGATAGGAATACTGCATGATGACTGGCAATTTTTGGGTGCATATGGAGTGATTTTTACTTTTTTTAAAGTTTTTTGAATTTTAAAATATTTTTAAAATTAAAATATTTTTAAAATTAAAATATTTTTTTGAAAACTATCTTTGTAGTAAATTTTTAATGAAAATAAATTTATTGGAATTATTGAACAGCTCCAATACACCCCAACCCTCCTTAACCACATGTTCTCTTGCCTCTAAGTAATAATCTTAAAAATTTTACATTAAAAACCATCACATCTGCTCGATCTTCATCACACAATTCAATCCACACCTCATTCACTTTATTAACAAACATAATAAGATATACTGATATGGGATGGTACTTGAAATGCAACCATGGACGTGATTTATGAAAAATATAAGCCAATAAAAAAATTTAGTGGCCAGTTTGTGTGCGAGGCATTCATTTTTATGATTTTCATGATGTTGAATACTAATTATTATAGTAACTGCTTTCAAATTCTATTTCCGATGCTCTTTCTTTGTTTTGTTTTATTATTTCTGTGATATTGAGCGCAGCGCATGTTAATGTCCGTTTTTGATTCACATATAAGAAATTATGATGTTTTTGTGCTTCTCATATTTACGGTAAACACGAAATAGAAGAAAATTAGAAATCTTATTTTTTTCGTCGAAAATAATAGTTTTTAAGTTGGGGTCAGCTTCATGAGCCATGTGAGCCGCATTAAAATTTCATGATGAAACTCACTTGAGCGCATAAAACTTTGAAGAAGAAAAAATTGCGTATTTTTTCATGTTCTTTAGAATGAGAATTAACCATGGTAAGTACATGCGTGTGCATACAGCCAAAGAGATTTTTTTACGCAATGCTCAGTGATGTGCAACGCATTTTTTATTCTATTCTTCTACTTCTTCTTTGTTCTCATTCTACGCGCAACATTCTTATTAGTGAGATTTTTTTTTAATTTCAATTTTTTTAAGGTATATAATAAGGGAAACCCTTCTTGTTAATTATCAAGAAATCATGTGGCGTCTCACGAATAAAAAAACAACTTTTTGTAATTGCTGAAAAATTTTTATGGACAGTTTTATTTATGCCTTGCTGAAATGTTGCGTAAACGATGAAGTTTTAATAAAATCCAGAAAAAAACTTTCAATTTATTTGCTTCAAATTAAAGCTATTGCATTTCTTTCTACATGACTCAACACCTAAAATCTCATTTTCTCAAACAAAACAAAAGTAAAACAATTTTCTATTCACATTCATTACAAATATATAAAAAAAAACCGTCTTTAATTCTTCCCCTCTAGCGTGCATTTCAAAATGCCATTGCTCTCATAATTCTAATATAATTGCTTCATTTCCATCCAACAATTGCATAATATTACAGTACAAAATTGTTAAGAATACAACAAAGAAAGCAGAGTAAAGAAGAAGAAAAATTGACGATTAAGTCCGTAGCAGTAGTCATTATAATTCTAGTTCGAGTTTATGGAAAACAATGGATGTACGCACATATCAACGCGATCGACTTTCAAGAGAAGCATCTGAAATTTGTAGAATGGGAAGAGAAATGCGAGAAAAAGATTATAGCGCAGCATTTTTTTCGGTAATTTTTATTTTCATTCCCCGTTTTTTTTCTAATGTTAATATGTAATTAAGTGCATGTAAAGATTCTTATTTCTTGTAAAAATGAATTTCCTCTCATTGTTCTCGATTTTTTTTATTTATTTAGTAGGAAATGTTGTTTTGGACAGATTGAGATCGCGCATGTTAGGGGTCAATTTTGTGAGATTTTTTATGTCAAGGAGTTCGGACATTATAATTTAATTGGAATATAATTGTTAAATTTGTATGTTTTTTAGAGGTAATCATAGAGTATCGTTCACTTATTACGCTATGTAAGACAGCGACTTTTTAAACCCCCCTCCCCCCTTATTACAAATTTCGAATCAAGAAATCAAATTTCTTTTGCTTTAGCCTTTTACAAAATCCTAGATCCCCCCCCCCCCCTAAAAAGCGAACAACCCTATAGAGTGTCCAATGAAAAATCACTTTTCATTCTAAAAATATCAATTAATATGCCCAAAAAACTCGACAGTCAGTCAAAAATATTCCCACATAGCCTACCTATCCCACAAACGACTGCACTCAGTACACAGTTTTTTTATTCCGTGTAATGGAATGAAAATAATTTCGAGCAAGATCTCATTACAAAAGAAATAAAACTGTAATGAATAGAAATTTTTTTCTCTCTTGTTTTGTTTTGTTTGCTGGTGCATAGTTGCTGTTTTATATCCACCTTCTTTTTTCAACTCTTCTCTTTATGTTAGTTTGTAACTTCATTTAGATTTGAACTCTAATAACGACGAGGATGATGAAGATGAGAATGAAATAAAGTACCGATCGATCAAAGTGTCTTAATTTAATAAATGCTTTGTGGTAATGAATTTTCAATGTAATTATGGTTTGTGTGGTTTGAAGAGTTTACCCTAATGGTTGAATTTTTTTTAAAAAATTTCATGAATTTTTAATAAATTTTTGAGTTTGAAAATTGTTTTTGGGATTTTTCAATAGATTTTGTTTAGAATTCAAAATAATTTTGTATGAATGAATAAATTTAGAAAAATAATTGTAATTTAATTTATAATTTTTATGGCGTTTTTTTATTAATTTTAATGGGTTTTCATTATTTTTATGTTCTTTTAATTCTTATGATTTTTTTCCTTGATAAATATTTATTATTTCTGTACTTTTTCAATTTAGATATTTTAATTTTTTTCAAAATTTTTTAATTTGATAAGTCTAAATTTCAAATTTTTAGAAATTTTTAATTTTGTATAAATTTTTTGAAATTTTTCAGAATTTTTAAATTTTTCTGAAGTTTTAAATTTTTCAGAATTTTTTATTTTTTTGAATTTTTAAAATTTTCAGAATTTTTAAATTTTCCAAAAGTTTTAAATTTTCCTGAATTTTTATAATTTTTAAAAAAAATTGAATTTTTTAAATTTTCTGTTATTAACATAAAATCAATATAAAATTTTTACAAGAACAAAAACTACAATCCACATTAAAATGCGGTTTTGCTGTGGCGCATCCGACAGCGAATGAAATTTCTTTATAGTTTTGTTTATTATTGTTAAATTCCATATTTGAATACTTCAGTATCAGATTCTATAGAAAATAAAAGTAAATAAAACATCAAAAAAGCATGAAATTTGAAATATGAGTGAATATGCGACAATGCAAGGCGTCAGGCCACCGAGTTGGGAATGTATGTGCATTAAATGAGTCATAAATGTGGTTTTAGTTTCGCATATATTTTGTGAGTAATTTTGCAGCTTGTTCAAAATTTGTAGAAAATCTGAATAATGTTCTATGGAATTTAGATTTGAAATTTATGATGTTTTGTTGAATTCTTGACATGCTTACTCATTTTTTGGACGAACATAATTTTCTGAAAATTCGAAATTCATCATTTTCATTCCAAAACTATTATAGTATTTCGAAATCGTTACAAACTTCTAAATCATCAAGAAACCTTGAAATTAAATCAGTTCATGAGGAAGATACATAAACAACATTCAAGAACAAAGATGTAACACGCAGCACGTGTATTTCTATGCGTTAAAGGAACTCGTTTAATTCCATCGTGTAAGAACTACCGAAAAAATAATTTATTTTAATATCATAAAAATCGACCTTCACCACCATCATCACTGCCATACTGCCATGACAATAAAGAGTTATATAATTTGCATGTGATATAATAATTTAATCATATTTAAGAAGAAAAAAAACGGATAAAAATGCGAGAAGAACTTTAATCACATTTTGTGTTGATGGCTCTGAAGCACGCTTCTGTGTTTTTATTAATTCGGATTTTGTTTTCAGTCATCATCCCAATCGGACTGTCAGATGATCATAAAAATGCTGGTATGATAATTTATTTAGATTGTCAATAAGCGCATTATTTTTGGAATTGCTAATCTATTTCCAGGAACTTTCATCATGAACATTCATCACCCAGATCTTATTCTAGCTTAATCAATCAAACATCGCCAAACTGCTAACTCAAATCACCCTTATTAAGCTAATCAAGGCTACAAAAAAAAGCCATTAAGTTCTCATCTCGTTGAGAATGGCGCGAAAAATAAGCCAAGCAAGTCAATGATGAAGAATAAAAATAAATTTACTAATAACCCGAGATATACGTTAAGAATCAACTGCTTAGGTCCGAGTCAGAATAGCAATAAATAAATATGTTCATTACGGATTACATAATTCAAACAACCACACACATGGAACCGCATTTATTATATAATGAACACAACTTGAAATGAGTTCTTATATTCCGTTTTTTTTGTTATTGAGAATATAAGTAATAAGAAAAATTCTCAAATGCATATTCACTCTTCGTAGAATTAAGAAGCAGGCAAGAGAGCAATGGAATTTCCTGAACCCGTTTCTGTGGCGCAGTTGTGTCATATCATATATCTGCATTCTCAATTTAGAACTGCCTTTTTTGAGTGTGTTATGCAATTTTGGAAATTTGAGGTTTATACTAAGATGAATTTGTCATTTGATGATGAAGTCATAAATATTTAACGAAATACGGATGGAGTTGTGGATTTCCTTATGTGGAATTTTATAATTTTTACTAAAAATTTCAAAAGTTCTTCTGAATTCTCAATTCTATTTAATAATGGGTCGTTTACTTATGGTGTCCTGTATTCAGCAGGAGGGAGGGTACAATGAAAGAAAATTTTATGACAAGAGAATTAAAGTCACATGTTTTGATGGACATCATTTGTGAATGACCCCCCTATAAGAATGTACCAAGAGAGGGGTACGAGGAGGTCTCGACCCCTCCTTGAGATGAAAATTTGTATAGAAAAATTGTTGAACCTTCCTAAAAATCAAAAATAAATTAGCAAAAATTCCAGACCCCTCCAGAGAAATGGAAACACCATTTGAAAAATTCTGGTTACACCCCTGAATCCCTTCAGCCATGTTAGATTGAATTTTGTTTCAACAGACATAAATTTCGAATCAAATTCTTCAACAATTTTCATTCACAAAAATTGACTAAAAATCTACCAAAATCCTATCCCAATAATCATCCTATCCTAATACTATCTAAACATTCATCCATAAAGTGCAGTCACAACTACACATTCAAGATAAAATATTCTTTTATCAACCAAAAAAAGAACAAACAAGCCAGAACAGAGAAAAAGGTTAAATTGAATCGACACACAAAAAAAATGCAAATGGCACTTTAAATTGATTAATGACGCGCGCGGTTTTTGTATAATTTTTTTATTTTCAATCATCGTGAGAAGGCACTGAAACTATCAACAATAAAAATAATATTCATATTAATATGAAGACAAAAAAAAAATAAAATCAGAAAAAAACGTAACCGAAAAATTGTTTGTATTCGATTATGTGCTGGTGTGGCCTTCAAAGCTAATTTTTTAACTGTTTTGTCGCTGTTGTCATTATCATCAGTGCTTTTTGGATTTTTTTTGGTCAATACAGCATAAGGAAATGACGTTTTTCTTTGCATTGAGTACAGTCATCAAGGAGAAAAAATATTTGTCGTGCATTAATGAGTGTCATTATTGAGCTTGTTATTTTTTGGTAGTTTGAAATGGACGTGAATTGAATTTTGAGTGATTAGTCGGTGTCGACTGAATGAACTTTTTTGGTACAGTCTTGGAATTTTTAACGACTTTTTGTTGTTGCCAATATTTTACCATATGCCCCCCTCGAAAAATCACTCAAGAATGGTTAAAAAAAATTAAACAAAAATCGCCATAGCCTAAAACAATCAAAAAACTATTTTTTTTTCTTCTCAGCTTGCTGCTACACATTACATTATCTACCTTCGTTGGCAACAACGCAGCAAGACTTTTTTTTACAACTCAAATCATTCCATACACCAAAAAAAATTACACAATTTTTACACACAAAACCTCCGGTGTGTGTTGAATATTATTTTTTTTCCTTTTCGTTTTTTACACAATTCAGAATGAGTGAGAGAGAGAGAATATGCGGAGAAGTAATCAAGGTCATTTATATATCTTGTAATAATACTTTATTTCCATTATGATTGTACATTTTTATGTACATTACAGACCCGAGTGTATTCTATGGTATCGCGCACTATTTTCATGATTTGAAAAATGTACTTTAAGTAATTGAGATTATATTTGTTGTTTAAATTGTGCGTATCTCATCATCACCGTCATCAATGATCAACTTTGCGTCTCTTCTTCTTCTTCTTCTTATTCAATCATTTTTTTTGTTGTGTATTCATGCACATATACGTCTTCTTACATCTATTTCTATTATATTTATTGTTTGGGTTACAATAATGTGTAATCGAGTAGAAAGATAATGAATTGATAATTGATGTGAATGTCGCACTGCTTCACCCTTCGAAAAACAAATAATAATACAATTTTTTTTGCTACTTCTAGTTTTTACTTCCTTTTTTTTATTAGGTAACTAGCTTTAAATTTCATTTTTTTGATTATTCAGATTTCTCACAAAGAATTTAAATTGTTCAGGTAGAAAATTTTTTTGTGATGAGTAAATTTGAATTTTTAATTGAATTTGAATAGAATTAAATTATGATGAATTGTAATTTAATAATTTTGTTGAAAATATTTATGCGGAGATGATTATTATAGAGTTTGAGAATTATTTAGAATTGATTGTGAATTTTTAATGCAAATTCTTGAAATGTTGTTTTTTTCGATGTTTTTAGATTAAAATAAATCTAAAGAATAATTTAAAAAAATTCTTATTTTTTAAAATCCAAAAATACAGCACATGCTTACCCTACTTAAAGGACATCGTTATCATAATAATAATAATAATCAATTAAAGATGCGTCAGGTCCTGACTATAAGAAAAACTCTGACATTAAAATAATTACGAAATAACAACTTGAAGTTATCACGTTAAAATCTATAAAAAAACATTCAAATTCTCACGAAAAAAGTGCTGAGTGGACAACAAAAATATTTTATTGACCAAACGGTTTGCAGATGTTTAGTTATTTTGACAAATAAGCACAAACAAACGTATTTTTGTCATTTATGTGGAAAAATTTGTATTAAATAATTTATGCAGCTTCGCAATAAATAAAATTCATTCAAAAAATATTAAATCCAGCGCCTTAAATATTTGACTTCGTCAAGAATATAAAAAAATCCAATCAACAAGAAACAGAAATTCAATTTTGTTAAATAGAAAAAATTCCAACGAGAACACGTGGTCCAAAAGCTCACTAAGCATCCAAAATTGGCTGAACGCATTTTTTGTTTCTTTTCTACATCTACGCATTTATTTTTATTCTCTTTTTACATCAGCTTTGCAATTTAAGACGGTGATGAATTTTTATTTTCAAGACTATTTTTCATTCTTCAACAATAACTTAACCAGCATAAGAAGAGCTAGCGAATTGATTAGTTTTTAAAAAGTTTGACCATCAAGAAATAGTTTTCTTCTTTTTCGCATTCTTTTTAGAAAAAGATCATTAATTTATTACGTGAATGGCATAAATTTCAATTCCATATCAATTTTTAATGTGTTCTCTATTTTCTATCCACAACCACAAATGCAAAAACTAAATAAAAATTATAGTTGAAATAAAAATATTCTTTAAAAAAAAGAAATCATTCGGCTTAAAAAGAAGTGATAACCTTACATGAGTGTTAGTTGCAGAACTGTATAGAAATAGCAAAAAAAAGATTGAACATTAAACTAATAGAAATAATGTGCTATTCTTCTTCTTCCACATCATCTACGCGACCGTCCAATGCGTCGTCTTTCAATTTTCACATTCCTTTATATGTATATAAAATGAATAGCATACATATGTGTATGCTTAGATGCCATCACCGCTTCTATTCAATAATTTTTTTTCTTCAACTATTTGAATTTTTGTACCCCGGCAATTGATGATGAACTCTACATCAAGGAAGGAATTTTTTATGATCCTCACTTTTTTTTACAGTCGAATTTATGAATGAAGAAAATTTCGCGATTTACGCTTCGTATTGTTGACGCGTGTATTTTTTTCCTTTCCCCCTTACCCTTTTTATTATGAAAATAAAAAAATAAATGTGAGAATGGTGAAAGAGATTCTCAAGGATTTTTGTCTGAGGACTCTGTTTTTTTGGAATAAAAGTGATGTAAAGTGAAATTTGCAGTTTATATGAGACTGACTAGGGTTCTTAATTTCTTTTTGAGTTAAGTTAAAAATATTTTTGAGAATTTGTAATACTTTTTTGATTAAATTGTATTAGATTGATGATTAGAAATGTTTTCATTGAGATTTCACAACAAAAGTGATATTTGTAGAGGTCACGAACTAGACTTGATGGATTTAGAATTTTATATTATTTATTTCTAAATAAAAATAAAAAAAATGACAAAATATAACTTTTTTAATATTATTGTTCAAAATAGGAAAGCAACGCGTTTACGATTTTTTAAATTTTATAGGACTTGAACCTTAACTTTTATAAGAATTTATCTAAATATTCTTTCATTTTATTAATTAATCTTGACAATATTTAATATTTAAGTTACAAACAGTTAAATACTTTTATATACCTTAACAAAAACCTCGAAAAAGCTAGATTTTTTAAATTTTATACGATTTAGTATTTAAGGAAAAAATTTATTTTTCTAAAAAAATTGTAAAAATGACAAAATATATTTTTTTTAATATTGTTGTTTAAAAAACGTATCATAAAACAGATATCAAGATTTTTTAAATTTTATAGGATTCGAACCTTAAACTTTACAAAGTATTTATCTAATTTTCTTTTATTATTGATTTGTCATGATAAGATTTTATATTTAAAATACATACAGCTAAATACTTTTATATACCTTCAATTAATTTTAAAATAAATCGTTTAAAATTTTAATAACTTAAATTTAACAAACTTCAGAAAGCTTAATTGAATAATTTGCAAAAAAATTTATATAAAGCATTACAAAAATTTAAAAAAAATTAATAGAAGTCCTCAAAAATTCTAAAAAAAATGTTCAAAAATCCCAAAACATCTCTCACGATCATCAAACTCAATGTCATGTTCATAAAAAATGCGTGTTCATCATCATCACATATAACATAAAATTGAGAAAAATTCCCAACTTTTTCTTCTATTTCATTCTTATAAGAATTCATGCACATCAAATAAATATTTTGGTGACCCCGAAGATGATTTTGTTTTTCATATCTCGATTTTAATTCACAAAAATAATTTTTGTGTGTAGAAAAATTTCCACTAAAAAAGTTAGCCACGCCAAATGTTTTCATCATCTTGACTATTTTCAAAAAAATAAATGCGTGTGTGCGTTTCGCACTGCTGCTATTTTTAAATGAGAATGATCATTTTGAATAATATTTTTTTCTGTTGTCTCTCGACAGCCTCAAAAAAATTCAGTTTTTGCTGGTTTTAAAAAAAGTTTTTATTTGTATGGACATACGCACCTTTATCAAAATGTGTGTGTTGTGTGTAAAAATTTCGCTTATCAAAAAACTCTTTTTTTGTGTCGTTTCTCTTCTTAAAAATGTCTTCAAATCGAAGTGTGTTTAAAAAAAATTTTCCTTTGAAAAAGAAATTTTTTTTTCTCGCCAAAATTCTTTTACTGCTTGTTGCTTTTTTTTCTTTCAAATCGTTGATGCTTGTTGTGTGATCTTATCTTTTTGTTGTTATTGTTGTTGTTTCTCTCTTGAGGGTGTCGAGGGATGAATTTCCTCGAACGCTTTTTTTCGTAAACAAATTTTTTTTATTTTGTTTCGACTTGAAAATAATAAAAATTTTGAATTTATTTGAATTTTTTTATCTCAAAAATTGATTAATTCCGAAATAAAGTTTTTGAAATTTTGAATAATTTTTGCCAAAAAGTTTAGTTTCGTTAACGATGTTGTGATTTCTCATTCACGAAACTTGTTTGCCGTGTGTGTGGACAAAAATTTTTAGTTTTTTGTCGAAAAATTTTTTTTTTTTGAAATTTTATTTTGGTCAAAATTTTATTTTTTTAGCCAAAGATTTTTTTCACAAAATGCACAATCCAAAGAGGTGTGTATGGGTAGAAATTAGCCGAAAATATCATTTAATATTCACATCAAACTGTTTGTGTTCATTTTTTCCATCAGTTTTCATTGTTTTATGCACTTTTCTGTCGTCCAGTCGTGATGCACAAATTTTTATTATTTTTTTATGTACAAAATTCACACTGCCTTAAAAAGAATCACAAAAGTCACAAAACAAAAAATTATTTTTTGGGTTCTCTTTACGCGAGGAGAAAAAAGCGGAAGAAAATGTTGTAAAAGTTTCACTTTCGTTGCACGAATTTTCTTCCTTTTTTCTTCTTTCTCGAGAAATCCTTTCTGTCGTCTTCAAAATACACAAAACAAAATAACAAAAAAAATATATCTTCGATGCGATTTTTTTTCCTCACCGACCGTACCGAAAAAATTATTATTTTTTCGTTTACAATTTGCAGTAAAATTTTCTTCAAAAAATGCAATGCACTATTTTATTTATTTATTTATTTTTCTTCATCAACTTTATTTTTTAAATTTTATTTTCTTCTTATTTTTTCAATGCATTTAATATTTTCATTTATTTTCTTAATTTTCACGTAATTTTCGTTATCCGCCTTGATTTTGTAATTTTTTTGTAGCAAATTTTTATGATTCAATGAAAAATTAAAATAAAAAATTTTAGTGCACTGTTCACTCCCAAATGTTCAAAAACCGAATAGTCAAAAGTGAATCAAATTCAAGCTACAACCAAAAAAACTTTTTTTATTATTTCAATATTTTTCGGTAATAGATAAAGAGCGAGAGAGAATTTTTCAACAATGTGCGCCTGTAAATGTGAATTTCTATGTCTATATTGGTGAATGTATATTGTGGCGGCAGCATTTTTTTCGATGTGTGCGTTATGTATTTCTTATGCCGCACTTCGCACAGTGCGTTTTTCGTCAATTTCGTAAATGGGAAGCAAAACACACAGCACAGAAAAAAGAGATGAAAATAATTCGTCGTTGTGTGCGTGACATTTGAAAAAGACACACAAAAAATATTTTTGGAGAGCCGAAAAATGTCTTCAACTACACTCAAATCATTGCCGAAAAAAAATTTTTTGCTGTGCGAACACCATACACAACATCATCATCATCAACAACAACATTTTCATATGTACATAAGGCAAAGAGTCAGAGAATGAACTTTTTTTTCGCTTCCTTATGTACTTTTTGGTGTAGAAGAAAAAAAATGTGAAGCAGCAGCAGTGCTGTGTATGCGAGAGAGAGAGAAACTTTTATTTTTGCATGATGGCTCGGAAAGCTCTTCTCGATTTACAAGGAGGACTGTTTGGAGTTTGCTGTGCGTTTCCAAAGATCTTATCACATCGGAATATTCTTGTTTGGGTTCTTATCTATTTTCTTGGGTTTACGTCTAATTGCTTGACTGATTTTTTGTATATATTTACCCTCCTTTCTGTTGCTATAGCTGGATTTTTTTTTGGAAAAGTTTTTTGAAACTTTTTTATTTCGAATGAATATTTTTGGATTTTTAATAGGGTTTTATTATTTTTGGTAGGATCGATAGCGTTTTGATTTTACAATTTTATTGGATTGAAGTTATTGATCCTGATCATTTAATTTTTACTATATTATGAAGTCTATCCTACTAAAGTGTATTATTGGAATATAGTAGAATTTAGGCTGCCATGTATTATTGTACGTGAATTTGCTATTGTAAAGGTAAAGTCCTTGTAATTGATTAGGCAACAGACCAGATAACTTTATCACTCTCTTTGGGTTCGATTCTCACCAAAAGTCGATCTATTAATCATTACATAAAGTTTTGTCGATAACACAGGAGATCAAACAATGCTAAAAGACAATTACAAAATTTATACACAAATGTAGATAAAATTTAATTCTAGGGACCAGTGGTGTAGCCAAAGAGGGGTTCTGAAGGTTCTCAACATACTCTTTCGATAGAAATTTTCTTCAACTAGCTAGGGTTTTTTTTGAAAAACATCACAATATACCCCCAAAATTTTGCTGTTTGTACAAAATAATTTCAAAATACCCTCCTCAAAAAACTTCTGGCTATCTTTAACATACAAATCCAGAATGGATCACTAGAGTGCTTTCAGTTTTTAATTATTCGAATGGTTAATATCTTTCAAAGTTGATGTCGACTGGTGCCGTAAAGAAGCCTCACAATTTCACTCTCCATACTCCATCATCTTTGAAAGACTCTAATCTACGTAAATAGGGGGGTTGTTCACTTAAAAATCGACTTTTTAGACCTCCCTCCCCCCTCGTAATTTTGAACGATAAAAAAAACTCTTTAGTTTAACTTGTTACAAAATCTCAGACCCCCCTCCCCACTAAAAAGCGAATGTAATAAGTGAATGACCCCTTGATCAAATTATATTTAAAACCTAAAACTAATCCAGAAACTAGAAGTTGGACTTTGTAATTTTGAAATTCTAGCCTTAAAAATACAATCCCAAACCTGAAATTTCCCTCATTTCTCTTTCCCATTCCAAAAATATTCCACTTCAACTAAAGTCTACACACTCAACCCTCTTTCTTCCTTCTCATCCTCTTATCTACATAATCATCAACCCAAATCTACAATACACATCCTATCACATACACACACCGCATATCAAGGAAAATATTTTTTCGAAATCTTCTTATGCTGCGAAATTGCAAGTGCTTATGTTGATGTATTGGTAGAAGGATTTTTTTTTCTTCAACCCCTTTTTATGCCTTGTGCAATTTATGTACATATACAGGTTCCTGCTCACTCTCTCTCTTTTGCTTCCTTTTTTCTCTCTCTCTCAAACTCGGTCTATTTTTGTATTATTTTTGCTATATGCAGGGAATGAAAATATAGAAGCAGGGAACTGCATATTAACAGGGAAAGTGGGGTTCTGTATGATATTGATGCAATATGATGAAAAATAGCATGCAATGTAGATGACATGCGTTAGATATTGCAATGCAAGGAAAAATTATGCTGTAGGCGCATGGATGGGGTGCATTTTTAGTTTGTTTATTGATCAAGGGAATTGATTTTTATTCTGGCTATTTTCTGAGCTGTCTGATGAATCACTATTTTGAATTAAGGAATATTCAGTGAACTAAATTTAATCTCAACCTTTGGATTCACATTAAATGTGTGCAAAAAATTCCAATTATTTTATTTTCCAAAGAATTGCACATAAAAGTTATCAGAAAAGTCGAAATGCGATTAAATGTGAATCCAAGATACATAAAAATTGAATTTTTCAATGAATTGAAGTAAACAACTTCACATGTATTGAGTTTGCCAAAGCGTTTATTTACTCTACGCACTTTTTCAGCTGTGTTATCACAATTTGTATGCGATGATGTAGATGAAAAAAATGTTGAATACTATTTGTCAGACTAAAATTGTGGCGTTATCTGGCTAAAATAAAAACCTTTTTTATGTGTACATGGAAAGACCTTGGGGATGGCAAAAAATGTATTATCAAATGACGATATCATTTCTTGGGGTTAGAACGCATTTTTCAGAGGTTTTTGTTATAAAAAATGAATTTTTGAGGGACTTGTGAGCTGTTACAAGTCATTGATCCCATAAAACTAAATAAAATCCAGGATGACATTAAAAAAGCATATAGAGTGTGACTGGGAGTAAAATGCCCAAGATAAAAAGGATTTCTTTAGTCTAAAATTGTTGACTTGACCCTAGGCTTTAATCTTCTTTAACAGGGACCAAGGACAATTTTATTTTAATTTTTTAAGTCCTTCTCAATTTAAAATTTTAAAACAAATGTCAACTGTACAGCTAAGGTTATCAACAACTCCTAATCAGTTGCTAGACAAAATGTCTATCCCAGCCTCCTCACTTCAACCCCAAAGAAGCTTTTCTAGACAAACAAAATAGTTTCTATTCAATAATATCAAAAAATGCCGCTGAATATTTTTTTATCATGCACAAATATTCAATTGTATACACCAAGCAGCACCAAAGTAGAAAAAAATGCGAAAACTACACATCAAAAAGGGAATTAATCAATGTTCTGATAAGGAAATGTCGAATGTATATTTTTTAACGCACTTTATGCGTTTCGTGTATGCGAGGCTTCCTGATAAGGCAAAATTTGATGGTGAATGAATGAGATTATCATTCAAAGACTACATTGTTGCTGATATGTAGACATTGTAGCTAAACAATCTGAATATGTTGTGAATGAATTTATTTTTCCTGAATTTTTATGTTTGAATTTTAAGAATTAGGAAGAGTAAATAAGAATTTTTGAATGACATAATATTGGGGCAATTATTTGGGAATATTGTCACGATGTTCCTTGAATGTTCTGATTTTGAGCTTTAGCTATGGAAAATTTCTTGAAAAATGTTTGAATTTTGTAGCTTCAATTTAAAACTAAGGTCATGCTACTAAACACTCAGAAGCTGGCTGTATGTAGCGTTTCTAGTGATATCTGGAACCACAAGAGAGCTGGATCACTAAATTTTAAATCTCATGCATAGCAACAAAGTCCCCTAATCAGTCATAATCCAATAAAATTCATTCATAAAATCAAAAATAGCACTTCTAAGATTTTTCACAACAAAAACTACCTAAAAGAAATAGTCATTATTTACGCAAATAGCACGTGTTATGTTACTTATTTTTCATTAACACGCTGTCTTGCCATTTTCATAAATTCATCGACAACAAAAGAGAAGTAAGACATTAAGCATAATCATAACCGTTATAAATGCTACTTAAAATTAAAATAGCCGTTAAGCATACGGCAAATAGTAACACCCACTTGACGACAATGGCAATCGATGCTAATTATTATGATGCCAAACTTTATAATTATTCAGAAGAAATCTTTCAGTTGGCGCTGACAAAAAAAATGTAAAATGTAAAAAGAAGAAGTTGTTTTGCTAGCCATGAGAAGAAAAAAAATCCACTTAAAAGAACGAGAAATGCGTTTATTGTGGCTGACTATTCACAAATACAATTATGCGAACGAGAAATATTTTTTACGCAGACTATTAACGCACCCGAAAACACAAAAACAAAATTCCTTCAACTTGTTTTGCCAATGCTATTTTTGTGTGCCTTTTTTCCGCTAATGCGTACGATGTATATTCATTTGGAGAGCTAAGAGCGAAAAATGCAGGGAAAATGAAAGGGTTGTGCGTTTTATCGATTTTATAGTTGACTCATGCAGTTCTCAAGCCCTGTCGATTAATGCGTTTGAATGAGTTTAGGAAGTGAATGTGAAATTGCTTTTAATGAGGGACTTCTGAGGGTTTTTAACTGATTTGAATCCATTTGAGCATATCTAGAAGTTTGAAGTACTTATAAAATTATTTTTTTTATTGGTCATCTTTTTTAATTTATTCTTCTACCCAGTGCCATGGTCATCCATATTTTGAGATGTTGAGGTTCCAATTGTTTTGTATAAATGGAAAATTTTTGTGATTTCTTCAATTTTTCCCTAAAAAACCGTTCCAAATTCAAGAAATATCCATTAAATGAGGGTTGACCCCCGTTTCCTAATATCCCCCTCAAAAATGTATCCATTTGGTGTCCCTTCGAACAAAGAACACCACACATGCATTCATTTCAGCTTAAAAATACTCAAAGCAAAAGTCTTTATGCGTATCTAAGTAAGTGATAAAAACTGATTATCATCTGAATGCCATTTTGCTGACAAGAGCAAGTCTCAATACTCATACAAAGATTATTTACGCATCAAATGCTATTTTTTTCACTCTCAGAAAATCTTGGTGATCTGTGAAGACCTTACCACAATCATGTGATTTTTTATTAAGATGAGGGAATCTGCGAATAAAGTAGAACACGCACACAATGTGCGTATGATAGAGAATTACAGTTGTTATAAGAGACTTTTTTAAAGCGGAGGTAGTAAGCAAGATGAAAATGAGATCTCTTCGATCTCAAGGACTTGGCGATAAATTAAAATCATTAATATCAAAGTTGATGTGTTAAAATTAGGTCGAGAATGAAAATTTTCGCTGGGAATGAAGAAAAAAGAAGTAAATTCAATTTCTATCATCTTCACTTTTTTTTCGAAACGGATCCAAAAATATCAAAATTCATTTGAACGCAAAAATTGCTCTCCCACTCACATTTACGCACTTTTTGTGCTTAGTCTCTATCTAAAGTCAGTGTAAACATTATGAAAAAAATAATGATGCTCACTCTTCACTTCTCTTGATTGTATGTCCCTAACCAACCACACGCACAAAAAAACGCACCTAAAATTTCCATTATTACATATGTGTAGCCAACTCGGACTCGCTCTTTTCAAATTTTTTTTCATCATCATCTGAAAAAAAAAATCGAATGTATAAAAAAATTATAAATTTGAATTTCAAATTAACGCAAAATGTTGCGAACACTAACTGAAAACAAAATGTGGAAATTTGTGTGAGGAAATGAAAGCACTAGACCTGTGATAAATAGTCGAATTGGATAATGATAAAGATCAGAAAATTAAAGATTTTTTGGGGAGCAATGAAATTGCATGTAAATAGTTTTGGATTGGAACTTGGTTTTTTGGTGACTAGATTGTTAAGATAGGTTCATTTTCTGGGATATAAACTGGGTAATAATCTTAAATTTCTAATTTTCTTAAATTTTTCTTTAGAACGTTAGATTCTTAAGGCTATAAATTGGTATGTAGCATAAAGTAGACCCAAGAGTCTCATGTAACCAAATTCATCACTGGAGCATAGGCTAGGGAGACCATTAGTGTGATTTTCAAGGGACAGTCTTGTATTTTTCAACACTGTTCTGTATAAATTTTTTAAATTTTGTTCCAGGGGCTGGTTGCTCGGTAGACCCTAGTCTATACCCCTAAGGTACCCCTGAGGTAGTAAATACCTACGAAAATTTCCGTTAAATTTTAAAATTTATTTCATGATCTGTTTTTTGAGAAAATGTATCGAATGTTCTGTATTAGATTGTCACTCTAAGTGTAGTTCACATTTTTTTTTATTTTATTCAAAACAAAGATCTAACGCCCAATTTGAGAAGAATAAGATGCTCAAAAGTATACAGTAAGGTCTTAGTCAGATAGAAGATAGGTTTGGGAACCAAAATATTCTCTCAATGAAAGAATTCAATTTGCTAAGGTTTTTTGATAAAAATCCAAATACCCCAATTTTTCTGATCATCCAATAAATTAAAAAATTTCTTATCCTGGTGAAGCCTGGGATTTTTCATACCATTAGCATTCGGCTACTGTTGTATTAGTATTACCTTCGAAAATGTATCTTCTACTGAATTTATGTCAATTTTAATTCAATTATAAACCAAGTAACCTTGAATAAACTTTAGAAAAATCTGGCTGAACTCCAACTTAATGAATTTATGTCTCAGAATTCTAATGCATCACAAACATAAACCATGACGACATAAATTTTTATTAAGAAGAAATTACATTCGCACATTCTGTGTGTGGCTTCTTTTCATCTCTCGCAGTGCTCCTCAAATTTCAGACACATTTTGATTTTATTTTAAATAAAACTAATGATGATGATGGCGAAAAAGCAAGTTTTGTATCAGAATGAATGCTCTGTCGTGATAATCATCTAATTACTGCCAATTTTTAATAATATTGTATGTTTTCAAAAACTTTATGCTTCTCTCACTGTGCTTCTGATAACCTTAACAACCGAATTAAAATTTATAATTTTTATATTTTGTTTACTTTTTTTTCAGAGAGCCGCAAAAGCTTTTTGAAACCTACAAAACTCCATATGTGGTAAATTTTTTATTCATATTCAACAGCAAAATTAGTTCAGTTTGATATCTTGATCGAGTAATACAAACAACATGTGATGATGACTTTTTTTTGTACTACGCAGAATAAATTAGACTGTATTTATACAATAATTAGTTTCATTTATCTCAGATGCCCTTTCAACTTTCAATTCAAAGCTATATCATTTCATGAATTTATTTGCGTGCTTTGTAAATGGAAGTTTTAAACTGGGCAGTGGTAAAGCCTTCCCACACGTGATCAAAAATTTCCCTGAAAATTTCTTATGCGATAAGCTTAATTCACAGCACCTGAGGTTTACAGTTTATAGTTTCAAACCACTTCATTGAAAACATTACTGTCTGTAGCTTGAACGGCAATGAAGTCCAAATTACTAAGGTGGCTCTGATGTTGCTCTGTCAGGGATTTTGTGCATCTATATGGCTATTAACTTATTATCACAAGGGGAGTATCCAGAAATTTTTCAAGAGGGGTTTTCTTAAAAAACCCTACCAAATTTTTATAAAAATTTAAGCTTACATGTGGATGGATATAATCAGTAACAGAGCAACATCACGGTGCTATCTCGACGATTTAGATCTCATTGTCACTTAGATAAAAATCCTCTTGTTTGAACTATTACTAATTCACTAAGCACCCACCCCTCCCCCTAAAGCATGACGTAATTTTCAAACAATCCCTTATATACCAAAGCACTAAACTATTACGAATTCAAGACACTTCAGCTTACTTCTGATATGAACGCTCTATCATTATTCCTAAAACAATAGACTAATCCAACAACTGTTTATAAAGTCCTCATAAAATTTATTATTAAAAGAATTATAAAAGAAAATCTTCTAGAAAATTCATATCAAACTAATTCAGCTCCTAATTTTTTTCCTCTTCTAGGATAAGCCTCTTATCATCATATCTAATTACTCTTATCGTCGTACTTTTTAAAAACTCTCTGTTAAAATCAAATTTCCTGAATCTGCTGGAGAAAAAAATCCTTCCGAAAATTCATTAAAAGATCCATAAAATAATAATTATTCTCATATAATGAATGAAGTTTTTGAGGATATGTGGAAAAAAATTCATATTTTTTTCCCATAAACTAAACTAAAACTTAATCAATGTAAAACTTTTTAATGGAATTTTACGTAACTGCTACAAAATACGCTACAGTATAAGTTTTTTCACTAGAAAATTACATTCTTCTATAATATAAGCTATGAGAACTTCATGTGTGCGTATACATGTTTTTTGTCCCAGTGGAAATTGTTATGATTGCCGGAAAATTACTCTACATACACACAAAAAATTTTTTTTGAAGGTTACATGTAAAGCTATCATCAATTGTACGTTGATTATTCATGAATTTATGAATTTTAATCGATGATGATGATGAAAAATATATTTTTTTAGTCTTTATAACTTCATCGTTCATGTTATAGAAAATAGCAGTTCATGATCCAACCTAAATAGCTCTATGCTGGATTAATATGCCTCAACTGCAGAATTTATAATTAATTGTTTTTATATGCGTACATACATGGATATGAATTAGGATAGAGGAAGTGAGTGGAACATGAAATTAATCTGAATAGCAGTTTTTAACAGAGATGATGTGTTAAAAATTTAATTTTATATTATGATGAGCTTTTTTGCATTAAAAAGGAGGTAGTTTTTGGGATGTTAGGTAATGATGGCCATCAAAATTTCATAAAAATTCGAGGAATTTCTAAAACTTATGTGATATTAATTAATCAGAATACAGAGAAAATAAATTAAGGCGGCATTTGAAGATACAGGCATCCCCGGGAAAAACGAGTAGATTGTCACTCTAATGATAGGGATCTTTCCATGCCAGGGGTGTCATGAAGTGGGGTCCAAAAATTTATCTTCTCGCTAATCATCTTAAATGTAATATTTTAATGAGTAAAATTTTCAAATTTTTTGATTTCTGGATTGGGGCATGGGCCTCCAGAAGTCACTCCTGGCTACTCCCCTGTTCCATTCTGATATTTTTCTATTCGAGTCCAGTTAAGCATTTTTAACTTTGCTTACAAACTCGGCAGTAATACCGGAAAATACCATCAATATTTGCCTAAATTGTCAATGTGCTGCACAATTATATGTAAGATCATTACAAAAAATAAACTTGAATGTTCCAAAATAAGCTAATCATTTATAAAAGGACACTATAAAAAAATATCACAGAACACCATCAAAACGAGTCACAAACGTCAAATTAGAAAAAGATTCACAATTAGTGCGTAATAAATTTTAATTCCATTCTTGCTAATTTGTTCTATATTTATTTTAACCTTCGAAAAGTGCGTATAGCATTAAGTGAAGCGAAAAATTTCATTAGAAGTAAAGGCATATGATGGTAAAGGTTGTAACAGAATGGAAATAGATGAAGATAATTCGAGGAACATACAAGAAATGGAGGTGGATGTGAAGAATTTGAAAAGGCAGTGACATATAATAATATGATGAATATTTATGAATGCGTTAAGGAGAAATGAATGAATGAAGTATTGAGCTGATTTTTCCTAAAATAAATTTTGAAACTTTTGAGTTTAAGAATTTTTGGGCTGTATTTTAAAAGACTTAAAAGTCAATGATTTTCCTGAATTTGTTTAAACAGCTTAGAATCCTACGACAAATTAATAATTCATAAAATATATGCCACACATAAACCTCATTTCTTTTCCGCACTAATTGAGTGAATATTGATAAAAAGCAGGCATAAGGCATGGAAATTCTCTTCCTTTTTTACGACACAACGATAAAGTTAAACCTGAAAATTCAACTAAAATGCGAGGCAGAAAAAAAAGCTAAAGCATATAATTTTCAAATCACATGCAACACCCTTTCCTGTACATTACGTCTTACTGTATTTAAAGAAAATTTCTCATTCACTTCTGTATGCCACATAAAATGTGCGTTTTTTGTCGTAATTACATATTAATTTTTTCTTTCTAAAAATCACATTCAGTTTCAATTTTTTTTGTTTCGTTCTCTCCTTTTCACTCACTCACTTCTGGTGTGGCTAAAATTATACCGAAACGTAAAGCTTTTTCCGCCACCATCTCTCCGTAATTGCTGTTCAACATTCTTGATTTTTTTTCCTTTTTTTCTACATTAGAAATAAAGCAACGGAACAGGTATTTGGGTGTGTGGAAAATTTCAAGGATTTTTAGACATGGAAACGCATTTTATAAGGGGGTTTGTGGTCCATATTTGGGTATTTGAATCTATTTTACTGACGTAGTTTGAAGAAAGTGGGATATATTACTGAAATGGTGCAGTTTAGTAAGTCCTTACTGCAATATATTCCAATCTGAAAGTTAGAAATTGACACCAAACTCGAGTTTTCACACCAAGTTTTTATTGAATCTTGCTTTGAACTGGATTGGTGCTTGATTTATTTCAACTAGATTTTGTCAGGATATATAATATTTAATTATTGTTTTTGGATACAAAACCCCAAAAAATATATCTGTTGGTGGTCAAATTTTCACAGTATTTATTTCTTGCTTCTTTAGTAGCGTTCAGGGGGGGGGGGATGGGTTGATTACAAATTCCAGTCTTTGATAAATTTTTTTTTTTGGTTTTTGAGAGAAAAAATTCAAAAATGGGTATTTGATTCTGTTTTAAAACTGAAATCTGTATCTTGACGTTTATTGTTTAGATTGTAATATATTGACCCCCATAGGTCCTTGCATCCTCCAATAACCACAAAAATAAAATAAAGGCTCCATTCCTCCTTTTTGTAATAATCATGTTACCATAACCAAACTTTTTTAAATACAACCATTAAAAAGTTTTGAATCTAGAGCAAATATCTCACAAAACTATTCCTCTAACAAGCCCTGCTAGAAAGCAAACATACTTCAAACATGTAAGTGTGTATGATAGATCTACAATATGTAGGTAACACAAACAAGCAAGTTGGGTAGGCAGGGAGCATAGAATGCGTAAGAGGAAGCTAATGAGAATGATGGTGGTGGTTGGTGGTTGTTGAGCCATAGAACATGAGAAAGAAAAAGTAAAAGTATAATAAGAAAAGAAAATCAAACTAAAAACACACATAAATAAAATTAATGTTCGCAAGCAGCACCTGTTTTCCACCTTTAACGTTTCTCGCATTTTAAGGGAATAGAATACAAAAAAGCGCACATACAGCATAGTAAGAAGACACACACAAAAAAGAAATGTAAAAGCATGGAAAATTTCTTTCTTCCTTTTTCAAGTAGAGCGCGAATGAATGCTGTTGGATGAATTAAAATACGTGAAATATAATTTTTGGAGCTTTCTTCACGCATTATAATTTATATAATATATATTTTTTCCAGCTCATACCTTGTTCATGTCATGCTGCTCTTACAATTTTCTATGGATATAGGCATATATGCTGTATGTTCTTTTGTTCATAGTACAAATTTTTTTGTCTTCCTTCTTTATGATTTCTAAAAAATTATTCTTCATCTGTTTCTCAACGACTTTAGAAAGCGGAATTAAGGGGAAAAAGTTTTGAGAAATGTGACGAAAATTATTTATTAATGAATAAGGGTTGTATGAGGATTGGGTGTATTTTCTAAATTCTTGGTATATGTTTTTTTACTGTGGGAATGAAATTATATGTTGAATGTGATGAATCAAAGGTTCAATTTTGTGCAAAAATAATTTAAGCTGGTTTATTTAACAGATCATGTTGGCGTTTTTCTTTTGGTTTCACACCTAAGTTCATCCGATCTAGCGTACATAAGGATCAGACAGAAAACAAAGTTTTAACTTTTCAAAAACAAAAAACCTGAAGTCAGTGCCGTAGCCAGGACTTTTGAAGGGGTTGCCCAATTTCCTTTTTCTTTTTGAAAAAATCATTGAAATTTAAACTTTTTGTTAAATTTTTATACTTTTTTAGACATTAAGATTGATTCTGAATTTTTTAAGGAGGGTGCCCAGGAATTTAAGCCACCCTCTTAAGAGGGTACGTCCCTATTTGAAGTTTCTATGATCTTCCGTTTTATAGTTCTAGATGACTCATCCAGCCAAAGTGGAAAATATATTGCAATATTACTTGAAAAATGAGCAAAAATAACTAAATTTCTAGATTTTTTTGGTTCTTGTGCCATGCATCATAAATTTCTGATTAATTTGCACTGTTCAACATAGAAAAAAAATCTAATTCATCCAGGAAATTGTAAATGCTATAAGAATAATTATAAAATTTATCAGACAATCTCCAAACTATATTGAATTGAACGTTTAACTCAGTTTTGCTATACACTTTAAAATCCTAGTGCTTTCGATTTCTTCCATATTTTCCCATCATCCAGAAACGTTCGTCATGCATATCCAGGCAATATTTGTATATTCTTTCAATCACATTACAAAACAACATAATATAGGTGCGTATTCAGGATTAAGGGGAAGGATCCAAATTTTTTGCTATCTTTTCGATTTTTTTGGATATCTGTTTATTTTGGCTAGAATTGGTTTTCAGAAATTAGGAGGTTAACACCCCTGGATGCATCCCTGACATGATATCATCCAGCATAAGTAAGAGTGAAAGCAAAAATTGAATGATGTAACAGATAAGCATAGCAACGTTTCCACTCTACTTATTGAAGCTTTTTTGTTCAGATGAGATAAACAAAAGGAGGAAATGTAAGCATTTTGAGAAATATATATTTTTTTTGCTATTCGCAGCTTTTCAACGGGAAAAAAATTTTCGATGTGCTCTTGAAAAACAAAGTTGAACATCGAAGATGAGCACAATAGGGGTATGAAAGTGAAAGGCATGAGGAAAAGCTGCTGGCGGAAGAGGAAAGGAAAAGTTTTCTGCAAGAAAAACCATCAACGAATACACTTGTTTGTTTTTGTTTGTTTATGAGTGCGTATTAGTTTGTATTTTGTAGATCACTTGAGGGGGCTTCTTGCTGGATCTTAAAATCCTAAAAAGGATTTAAAACATTTTAAAATCGATCCAATCCAGTCAAAAATTTCATAGTTGTTGTCATGAAATGAAAACTCGAAAAATTCACAAAAATTTCACTCCAATAATTGATGTCTATAAAACCTTAAAATAATTAGTCAACAACGCCGTGTAACCGAAGAATCTATTAGCAACAAATATTTTTCCCTTATCTCCTTAATCAAATTTTACATCCAAACAAATTCTCTGCTCGAAAAATTCCTCATGTCAACAATCATCAGTCAGATTCATCAGCGAGAAACCATCATGAAGAATTTTCTTAGCCTGTAAATCACTGCTTACAGTTTTATTGATTTCATGAGTTTACAGTTTTTCATCTTGTTGTTGTTGATGGTTTTTAGCTGTTGGAAGGGATTTGGACAGGGTTTGGAGATGCTTTTAGAATGAATTTGACTGTTATAGGTTTTCGGATGTATTGCTGGATATTTGAAGGGACTAGAATTAATTTATTTAAATTAAGTTGATTTTTGGTCCAAAAATTGAAGAAATATTGGATTCATCAGACCTCAAAACCCCAGGATATGAGACTACAATTAGAAATCGTAATCACCTTAAATTTGTTAGGAAATTTTTAAGGAAAATGATTTTTTAAGATGCATCCCAAAAAGACACCCTACATATTTCCCTCACCCCTAAAAATTCCTCAAAATATCTAAATAATCAATAATGACAATAAATGAAATAAATTTTCAATTCCTGC
Organism: Chironomus tentans; assembly: GCA_963573255.1. Classification (NCBI taxonomy): domain Eukaryota; kingdom Metazoa; phylum Arthropoda; class Insecta; order Diptera; family Chironomidae; genus Chironomus; species Chironomus tentans. Next base: position 6,006,935 of record OY754302.1, read on the forward strand.
ACCCCAAAAATCTGACAAAATAACCCCAATTTTGCCTACTAACTCACATTTCACTTTTAAGCATGGCCGAAGAAAATATAAAATTTTCCACTTTTTTTTGAAAAAAAAAAATCCTCCGTACAGCATCTGATATGAGAAAAATGAAAGGAAAAGAAAATCTTTCGCTTCAAATACTGTCAAAGCGACGAAGGAAAATTTTCTAATTACTTAAATTTTTTTCCATTCATTTAGAGAGTAAGCGCTGCTTCACGAAGCCCTTGATTTTTCTCAACCATCTCCACAATTCTATTCAATAGGCAGTCGTGATAGAGTTGAACAAGAGAAATTTAAGATGATGCTGGTGTGAGGCGAGGGAGGATTGAGAAAAATTTTTTTGAAAAAAAAAGTCTTCCATGTCGCTCGAAGGGATGAGAATGAAAGGCATCACCGAGAAAAATTTTTTGATATCCAATCAGTTTTTAAGATAAAATTAGAAATTTAAATTTTTTATTTTTTTGAAAAAATTTATTTTTCAGCTTTTTCTTTTCCACCCTCGCACTTTTCAATCTTCTTTTGTCTCATTCCACCCCATTCATTAGTGATGGAGAAATTTTCTTTACTTCAACTAACCGAGGACTGGAAGATAAGTAATTTTTATCAAAAAATGAAGTTAGAAAGGCTTACTTAGTTTGGGTGTGGAGGTCAGAAGCGCATTTTTTGTTTAATTGAGGATTTTTATGGGAATTAAAGGTTAGATTTGCATGAAAATTCAAACCATCAGACACATGTGATAGCTAGACTTAGCTTGCAATCATGACTAGACTGCCTAAACAAAAATCCACAAGTCATACAAAAAACATCCCAAATCATCACATCTTCAACATAATTCCGCTAACTTTTTTCAAAGAATAAAAGAGTTTAGAAGGACGAAAATGTTTAGAGAATAGAGAAGAGGTAAAGATAGAGAGAATGAGCAAGAACAGAGGAGGAAGTTTACTGTTTAGTGAATTTTTATTTTGCGACCCTCATTAAAAAGCGTTTATGCTCCTTCTTCCCTTCTTCTCTCGTTATTCAACTATGTAAGAAATAAAAAATTAAATACGCACGCTTTTTTAATCACTAATGGCATTCAACATCAACACGACATTAAATACCTTTACTATTTTATAGTTTTATAATAAAAATTCTGTTCAAATTGATTTTTTATTTGGAGTATAAGGAAATTAGGTTTGGAGGGAATTGGGAAGGATTGAAATTTGTGAAAATAATTTTAAGAGATATGGAAAGTTGGTGATCATTATAAGACAAATAAAAAATATAGCCAAAATAGGACACGACGTAAAAATGTCAAAAAATTTGTCTCAGCTCAGAGTGAACCCTCACGTCTGGTTCAGGTCAACCTGGTGCTACATTTTTTGCTTTTTATACATCATGTTCCATTCGAGTAGGACTAAGATATAACTATGCATTCTTGGATCAGATATATAGTAATTCCAGCTCATATCATTCTTATTTCGGTTACATTTAGTAATGTCATCAAATGAACGTCTCAAATGTCACTAAAAACTCAATGTATAAATCAAACTGAATCTAAAAGAACTCATTAGCATGCAACCAGTCGTTCCACAATAATCTTCTCAATTTAGAAACAACAGCTTCAAATCTTAACAATATTGAGCAACAAATTTGAAAATCTACCATCACCTAGCATTTTATCACCACCTCTCACAAAATCAACAATATTTCTCCGTCATCATGATCTTTAATATTCATAATTTATCATGGAAATTAATTCATAAGAATTAATTGCCTTGAAAAGCTTCTTCTTCCTTCACTTTTCTCATTTAATTCAAGTCAGTCTCTAAAATTCATCAAAATGAGCAGAAAAACGCATTAAATCTAGCAACAGAACACACAAAAATTAACAAAAGACTTAAGAAGAAACTAAAACAAAAATTAGAAAATTGCCACGCAACGCATACAATGAGGCATACACAGAAAATGTTCTAGAAGTTCATTCCACCGAGAATGGCCATTAATGTCATTGCACTTTTTCTAACAAAAAAAAGAAAGATTAGTAAGAAGAAATGCTGTGTTAGAAGTAGAAGAATGAAGGCAAAGTACTGAAAAATAAAAAGAAGTTCAATTTCATATAAACATTTCTTTATGTGATGTACGCAAAAATAAGGTTAATAAGCATGAGGAACTGATGTTTATAGCGCATTCTTTAAAATTGCATCATTTTGTATTGCATTGGGCATTTTCAGACTGATGAAAGCTTAAAGAGTGGGAGTTGGGCAAGCTACCACATTCAACAATTTAGTGGAGGGTTTGGAACTAAGAATTTTGATCCAACTTTGGTATGACACCACATCTAGTAAAAATCCTATTGAATTTATGGGAATCCAACTTACAAAATTTAAGTAAAATCTACAAAAAAAGTTGAAAATATTCTGAACCTATCCCAAACAACCTCGATAATACTCTGCTAAAAATGGACATATGAAGTAGCAAAAAGACAAAAAAATATATATATATTTAGAGAAACGAAGCAATAAAGTAGATAATAATAATAACCTAATGTAAGTAAGAGAGAATGAAATAAAGAGAAAAGAATAAAACGAGATGTGTGTTTAATGAATGTGAATTGGAAGAACAATGGCATTTTCTGGTGTGTAATACACATATTTATATCATCATCAGAGTCAATGTCTAATTCACATATGAGATTGTGTAATAACAACAAGAATATTAGATTAAAAATGCCTACAATTATTACATGACGTGGAAAATTATATTACATGCATATTATATTGTATTGCCGATGGGGGCATTTTGTGTGTGGCTATCGGAAATGTGCATATGCGTGATTAAACCTTTTCAGAATGGGAGGTACGAATGAATGGAAGAGATGAATTTTAAAGCTGCAGGTCTAATAGTTAGGTAAATTTGTAATTTTTTGTTAAATTCGTTTGAAATCTTCAGATCAGAACAAAATTCTGGATTGACACAAATTGGTCAGATGCTGGGTTAGATGACAACCAAGTGGATGCTCCACACGTTGCGATATGGACGCCATCAGAAAATTATTTAATTTCGATAATAATTTACCATAAATAGCTCCACAAAATCACATATTCTACAACTTCTTGAACCCTAAAATCCCAGCTGCAAAATGTTAATAACTTAATCTAAATTGTCTTCACAAAAAAAACTGTAATATTCTGATGATTTCCTGTCTGCAAAATAATAATATAATAATTAAAATAATGAAGAAACAATTCCTCTTTCGTCACATTCACAACCTGAAAAATGACCATTTAATCACCTTAAAAATTATCAAATGATTTTGTCACGCGAAAATTAGAAGCCTCAAAATAGTCGCAGATTTTCTTTCCAAATAGTAAAGAGCAAAGCATTGAATTAAAAAAGAGACGAAAAAAATCACGTTCCGCATAATTTTAAGACTATAATCTGTGCATCAAGTGTTTCTCTTCCTTCTTCTTATATTTACACGGCAGTTAGTCAAATAAGACGAAATAATAAATTATTTTTGATGTGGACATTCAAAAAAATCTTCTTATTCTCATTTTTTATAATTTCTTTTATTGGACGAAAAAGTTGGATGATGTGAGTAATTGTCGATGGTCTGGCTGGTGTTGCTGAAATTATTATAAATTAATTTTCATAAATTAGACATTTTAGTTGTTGAATTTAGAGCATCAACTAGGATAAAAGTCAAAAATGCAATTATCCAGGACTTCACAGATCTCAATCAGCTTTAAGTCTCCAATTCTACTCAAATAAATGCGCTGCAATCCCAAAACCCCTTCACCAATCCCAAACTTTCTTCTAATTCGCTTTTGCGTTCATTTCAGAAAAAAAGTCATCATCCAAGCACCGCTAAAGAATCAAGTATCGTAACATTCACTCGTGTAGCATGACCATTGACCGTACGACGAAAGACAAAAAGAAGAAGAAATACAAAAAGAAATGAGTTAGAAATGTAAAAAGATGCACTCGACCTAACCCATTATCTATGATTTAATGATAATTTTACTGCGCGTAAGTAAACGTGTAGTCTATTTTTCTTTTATTCACCTTACCACCAAAAAAAAATGAAATAAAATTAGAAAGAAAAAGAAATAAAGAGCATAAACAATGAAGTAACAAACTGTAAACTAGAAAATGCGATAAACGAAGATATGGACGTGGACGTTTCAAAGTGAGAGAGCCATGATATGATTCAATTAGAAATTCAAGCAAGGGAATTAAATAAAAGATGAATGGCATCAAAGGGAGAATTAATTATTCTTTGAGGCTTAGGTTGGAAAAATCAACTTAGTGAGTATGAAAGTTTGTAATTTGTGTGATGATAGAAGCGCATTAGAAGACTTGGATTAAGTAATGACTGTATTTTAATCTGGGAGCATAACCTGAATGGGATTAGGCTATAAATACCACTCTTAACCGAAAAATTTCTTCAATTTCTATATAAAATTTTGAAAATCCCTCCTCGAAATTTTTTTGGTTATACCTCTGGGTCAGTACATGCGTTTACTTTTTAAGGGGTAATCCTAAGATTTTGTAACAGATTAAACAAAGAGAAATTGAAATTTATCATTGAATATTTAACATACTCCACTGATTTCAACCTTTTTTTTTTTTTTTTTTTTTTTTTATAAATAATAATATTTTATTTCTGTATGTTAAGTATGTACAAAAAAAAATTTAAAATACATGTTCTTGAGGTTGGTTTTTAAGGAACCAGACTTGAAGTCTTTTCGTCACTTAGTTTTGGTTTTAGATTTGAACTGTTTTTGCTTTATTCAGAATTTTGTGCTGCAAGACGAATGTTGAAATTCGCTTGCAATTTTCTGACGTACTCCTCGATGGAGGGTACTTTTGCTTCTGTGTGTAGATCTTTGATCTTTTCATATCTTGATTTGTTGAGAACGATTCTCAGGAATTTGTTTTGTAAAACTTGAAGTTTTTGAAGATGAGTTTTTGCCATGCTTTCAAAAGCTGGACAACCGTACGTGAAGATCGGTCTGATGGCTAGCTTGTAGATGAGAAGTTTGTTACGAACGTCGAGATGTGAATTTCTGCTGATTAGCGGATACAGCAATCTGAGTGCAGTGTGAGCTCTGTCACTCACGTACTCCACATGCTGCTTTAGACTCACTCTCTTGTCGATGACCATTCCCAAATATTTTGCTTCGTTTTCCCACTTGGTGTTTTCGTTGAGAAATTTGATGTTGTTTCTTGGAAGTTGCCTGGAGTATCTGTTTGTGATGAATAAGGCTTGAGTCTTCTGTTTGTTCAGATTTATCTTCCATTTGTCCATGTATTGTTGGACTCTTCTTCCTGTGTGTTGAAGGTGTGTCACTACATCTGCTGAATTTTCTGAAGAATGATACAACGCTGTATCATCTGCGAAGAGCGCGATGTTTTCCGTTGTCTCTCGTACAATATCTTGTGTGAAGATGTTGTAGAGAGTTGGTGAGAGCACTGCTCCTTGTGGGACGCCGAATTTGATTTTCTTGGTTTCTGACAACTGACCTTTTATAAAAACTGAAAAAGATCTTTCACTGAGAAAAGAACTAACAGTTTTTATGAGAGGCAGCGGAAACCTGAGCTTGAGCATTTTATACAACAGTCCGTTGTGCCAGACTCTGTCAAATGCTTTTTCTACATCTAGGAAGATCATTCCTGTTGATTTCTTCATTTTGATGTTTTCTTTTGCTGTTTTGATGACTTTGATGAGTTGGTGAGATGTTGATCTTCCTGTACGGACGCCACATTGCTGATTTGGGATGATGTTGTTGTCTTCTATATGTTCATTGATTCTGTTCAGCAACACTCTCTCCAATATTTTGCTTATCGAGCTTAGCAGACTTATTGGTCTGTAGCTGCTTACTTCGTTTGCTGGTTTTCCAGGTTTTGGGATTGGAATTACTTTTGCGTGCTTCCAAATCTTTGGGAAATGATTGAGCTTGAGACAGGAGTTGATGATGTACTTCAGGTATTCAAAACCTTTAGGTGGAAGGTTTTTGATGAGTATGTTGTTGACGTCATCTAGACCAGGAGCTTTTGGATTTTTCAGATTTCTCACGATGCTCAGGATTTCGTTTACGTCTGTTAATTCTGGACTGTCTTCATTGTTCTGTTCTAGTGCTTCCTTGACTATGTTGTTTACTTCTTGGGTAACTGATTTCAACCCATTATGTATCATTTATCAAGCTAATAATATATTTTGATATGAATCCTGTCTTAAGTTACTCTTCAAACTTTCGGAGGTTGGGGGTAGAGGTTTAGCATTTCTATTCATAGGTCTTAAATTTTTATAAATTATCCGAATTTTTTAATGCAAATTTCAATTTAGAGACGGTTCAAATCAAACTAGAAGCCAGAAATGTAACCAAGTGACCTAGTAAAGGTACCAATCGGAAATCAGAGGCTTCTTTTGCAGAAAATGGACATTTGAATCCCTTTTTAGTGCATTTATATTCACAATCTTACAAATTAATATCACAACTAGATTATTAGATCCCCAAAGTGTAACAAAATATAACAATTTAATTCCAGCTAATCTTTATAAAAAGATCCATCAAAAAATTTAATACTTATTTATGTGAATTATGTATGAATGCTACAACTCTCAAATAAATTTAAGGTAAGTGCTATTTGGTGCATGAGAAGGGTCATTGAGATGCAAATCTATGTTTTAGATGAGAAATCATTTTCATTTGCTCACAAGATTTCCGTGATAAAATCGTCATCTTCACGTAGTAAACATCAAAATACGCTCAGTTTTGTGAATCAAAACAAAAAAATAACAAAAACAAAAAACAGCAGTTAAATAGAATGAACTTACATAAGCATAACGGGAAATAATGAAGAAGGGTGCATATATTGTTTCATGTATGCCACTGCTGCTGCTATTATTATGACTACAAACCGTATGATGTGAGAAATAAGTGAAAAAAGAGTTAATTAGCTCGAAGGCATTTTGTTTTTGTTTCAGAGCAGCTCATAAAAATGAAAATAAAAGACAATGACAACACTTATGAGAATGTGAGAGGATTATAACGTACAACACGTGATATGACGCGATTGTTGATTCTCTGAAGATTCATTCTTGTTGATTTGAATGCACTTTTGGGGTGGTGGGAGTTTATCAATTGTGAAATTCTTTTGTAAAAATTTAAAGCATGCTAATTAGAATCACAATATTTGCACTCAATTGCACTCAAGTCATGTCATTCAATTCCTTCAACAAACAATCTAGTTTTATTATTTTTTATGTTCCTTCAAAATTTTTTCATTTCCATTCATTCCAATTCTAATTTATATTTATATGTAAATCACATCGAAATTAGGTCTATACACATATATACATTAAATTTTTTTAAAAATGGTACTCAAGAGCTACAATTAAAACAACATCAATTCCCACACATAAACATGAAATTATTCAAATTATGTATTTTTTCTCATTCAACATCCAAAACTCTTTTACGTTAATTGCCTCATTCAAATTTTCGCATTTCGAATGATGTGCTGCCATAAAGTAGATACTGGAAGAGAGTGAGTTCCTTTGGGTTGATTTTGGTAGATTTTTGTGGTTCAATGTAGGATTTTTTTGGAAATTTATGAATCAAATACAGGATGAGATCTGATGAACTTTACAATTTAAATTGAATTTTAAAGGCTTTAACATTTTTGGCTATAAAATGGAACTGTTTAAAAATGCATGGTTTATTCATAATAAACATGCATCCCACAAACCCAGTGCTCAAGATTCTCAAGTCTGTTGCCTTATTTTTGAATTCTAGCCTTCAAATCCCCAACACCCACTATAAAATCCCTCACAAAATCCACCTACAGGAACGAACCATCTATTTTTCATAGAGGAGCCCCTCGCGCTTTGTTTGTTATTTGAGTAGATGAAGAATAAACATATTCATGTAATGAATTGATTTGAGAATCATTTAAAATTTTATAGCGTGACTCTGCATCGAATGTTCTTTCCAAAAAAAAGTCTTTCTCTCTCAACTCTTCCGCTGCTCGCCCCGAAAAATGAAAATTGTGGAAAAATCAATAATTTTACTTTCTCTATAAAAATTTTCAGTATTAATTTCAGTAATTTTTTTGTTTTTCTAAGAAGAAAGCCTTCTCAAACCCCGGGGTTTTTTTGGTTGCGTAAGCGAGAGTTGCTGTTGCTCTTGTATGTCCCCCCTTTTTCTTCTTTTATTTCATCTCCATTCCAAAAAATTTTCTATTTCAATATTCGCGGCCCACTTCAAAACGCAACCCATTTTTTACAAGCCAGGAGGGCAGGGATGAAAGTGTGATGCAGAGGGGTGTAACTAAGAACACTAAAGTATACGAGAAAAATAGTGGGAGTTTGAACAATTTTTCCGGAATGAGTTGAGCTGTTTGGTGTGGGTGATAGTAGGAAAGGGTTTGAGGACTTACTCAAAAGCGATCTAAATGAAATAAATAATTTCGCGCATAATAGATAGTGCGTATGATGTTGGCACAGTTCGGAATAAAAGAGGGGTTGGAGGCATGAGTAAAGAGGTGATTTAAATGTATTTGAGATGGGATGGAAAAATGCTCAATTTACTTCGCTGTACCAGCACATTACCATAGTTTTTTTTCTCGTGCTTCTCTTTTATTTATTCTTATACAATATTTTTCGACAGCGTCAGCTTTTCATCCTTTTTCAATTTTCGCCATCTTTACAACTTTCTGCTGAAGAGAGAAGAATGAAAAAAACTTTCATTTTCAAACAGCCGCAATGGCAGTTGAGCGAAGCATAAACATGCCTCATACCAGTTTCTAATTTTATTTTCTAATAAGCAAAATGTTCACTGAAAAATTGGATGTATTGTTTTGGAATAATGATGGAAATGTTCAGAGCAGAACTCAAAGTCTACTCGATTTTGTGAAGAGTCGAGTTGACATTTTCGTACAAAATCTGAGTCGACTTCGAACACTGGTCTGGATTAATGTATTAAATGTTAGAATTGAAACAGAATTTTTAGTCTAAATGCAAAATTCTCAAGCAAAAGAAAAGGCGAATTTAAAATTTACATCAGATGCTAAGCTGCTACTCGGATACCAAAAATAATTAATCGATTCCTTTTTAAATAGACTAATTTTTAATTGATCATTGAAAAATTTGAGGTTAGGTTGGTCAAAGGATCAAAAAGGACCCTACAAATATAAACCTAGCTAAAGAAGTTTTATTTTTTTAATGCAGGATATCAAACCGCCATGTATAAGTGAACTTGGAGTATAAGAACATCATGATCATCATTCTAAAATGTCTCGTATTTGCAAAGACTTCATGACTTTTTCAGGCTATACTAAAATTTCGTAAAAATCCTAGAAATTTAAATTTACTTCAAATTTTCATGAAAATATTATAAACTTCAGCCTGACTCGCGTTTTGAAGGCTAAAAGTCGATGGCTAGACTAATGAATCCTCAATTTTTCTGATTTAATCTTTTTTGTGCTGCACCTAGTCACTAAGTTGATTAATTCAATTAAACATTATTTTAAAGCATAAAATCAAAATTAAACTAATCAAATTCCTTCAACAAAGTATAAATTTACCCCATTACTTCCAACTTTTTAAGTGAACACCCTCCGATAAATTTTCAATGTTTAGGAAAAAAAAGTATTGGAAAATAAGAATGAAAACTTTTCTAAAACAATATTTTTTCCTTCAAAATTGTTATCGCTGCGTGGATGGATGGATGGAATAGTGAAACGCACATTAAATTTTAAAACAACTTCCCCCATCCTCGTCAATGAATTTAGGAGTGTGAGACAACAATGACATAAAAATCCATTTGAAGTTTTTAAAGAAAAATTTAATTTATTTAAAATTTATCATCTTTTATGTACAGTTCATACATAAATTCAGAGTGTATATTCATCTCGTTTGTGTATACAGTTTTTTGGGGAGAGTCGAATGCGAAAAATGCTTTATTATTTAGCACAGCACAAAAAAGACATGTACAGCATTTAGAGAAAGGGTTGAAGCATAATAAACAACATATACGCATATACGATAATACATTCGCATGGAAAAAGTGAAAGTGAGGGTGGATTCAGCAGCAACAGCAGCAGCAGAGCATTGAATTTTCATTTGTGTGGCATTTACATTTTTAATTAATAAATCTCACTCTTTCTTTCACTCCTTCCACTACGACTTTCAAATTCACATTCACATTCGACTTCCATTTTATGTCACATTGCAATGAAAAATAATCAATAATGAACACATTGTGCGTTTTTAAATAGAAATGAAAATGGATAACGGAGAGAAGGAATTACTTCTTTTTTTAACTTTCGTACCAATAATGAAAAACTTTTCTATTTCGTACGAAATCGTGTTTTAATTTTTATTTTAAGGTAGTTTTTTTTCTTATTTTTTTTTTCATTTTCTTGAAAAGAGCACTTTGGCAATTTATTTTGAATGAAAATTTGTCATTTTGTCGTTCGATAAATTGAAAGAATTTTGATTGAAATTTTTTTTAGGGTCACAAGTTGACCTGTTGGATATTTTTTGGTGTAACTTCTAATTTTGAGCTATACATTGCCTATGTCTCAACTCTTTTACGGCAGTTTTTCATATTTTTGTATTTTTTGGGTGTAACTAGGGATAAATCCAGGAAAAGGGGGTTTGAGAGTCAAAAAAAATTCAAAACTTCATCGAAAAATATCTGGTTAATATCCCTGGGTGTATTAAAGTGTTCTTTGTAGCTTAGTTTATCCCATAGATTGCAAGGATGTCTGATGAACCAAAGAATTTTTTTATTTTTTATTAAAAGGACCTCATATCCTCCTAAAAATACAAAATTTGAAATCATCCAAAAAAATCTGACAATTTCAAACTTAACCTTAAAGTTTGATGACCTTCCAAATCAAAATAAAATCGAGATCAAAATAAACAAAACAAAATCTTATAAAATCATCTAAAAATGCGTCAATTTCTTTTTCATCCCAAAGATTCATTCCAATACTAGTTATAGAATGTTAGAGTGAAAAAAAGTTTTCCTTTTATACCTTTTTCATTGAGTCTAATAAGAAGCAGAAGAGAAAAAGTTTTTGAATGCTACTTTTTTCTGTAAAAATCTGCTTCAACTTCTTTTCCACATTTTTCTCATGTAATCCTTTCTCTTCCATAAGCTATCCTTTCTTGCTTTGTCGTGTCTTTTATGTTTTAAGTGCTCACTTTGTAGTTTAATAGGACTGATTAGTAGGGCTTGTATGTTGGCTCATGAAAATGACATTTTGAGGATTTTTAAAATTCAACTTTTGACAACATTTCTAAAACTTAATACTTTAAATGCAATTTAATCATGAAAAAATATTATTTTTGGTAGATCCGTACAGGACTGGCGTGCTGCTGGCGTGAACATGGATTTGTTCCTAATTTCTTACTACATTGACATGTTTAAAGCACCAACGCTTCAAGTTTACACTTTGGGAAAGTTTATAAGCACCTCAAAACTATGGTAACAATAAATGACTTCTAGATGCCAAAATCAAAAAATCAGAAAGCAACTTCAACTTAACGTAAAATTTTTCAATACCTTCCATTCTAAAATTTCATTCAATTTCATTAGTCACATCCCTGTGCATCAAATCTCCGCAGCCATAAATTTCTTCATTAAAAATCTTAACAATTCCATCCCCTATTTAAAAACACATCAAACTATAAAATTTTCATGCATGCGCATACTGCTAAACACTGCATTTTACATCATTTTCAGAACATGATGCTATTATGTATTCTAAAAAACATCATAAATCCCATCACTTGTCCCTTTTTCACAATTCAACTCATTTTGATATTAAGTTAATAGTAAATATCTAAAAGAGTAGGAAATTGTTTGCAAGGAAATGAAAGTTAAGAGCATCAACTAAGCATCAAGGAGGAATGAAAATTTTTGCTTACAAAAAGAAATTGAAGTAAGAAGTCGAGCATGAGATACTTTCATCCATTCATCCATTTACTGATTTTTTTTCGGTGTATTTTTAGTTTGTGGAATTTTGGGCTGAGTATTTTTGGTCAGTTTGTCTGATTTACTTCATATATTGGATCTAGATATGATTGAATGGGTTGGTAGTGCAATAATCTAGCCTTGGTGGATTTTGTCAATTTTTATCCTCGACCAATGACACTTGACAGCAACCTATGCTTCTGGTGGATGACCAATGACAATTTATGTGTCTAATAGTTATTTTGTATTGGAAATATAACTCTTACCCACTAAGTGAAAAGTTCCGATGGAAATGTCATCAAATTAGTCAATTGGGTACCAGCTAGAAGTCCATTAAGCCCCTACTAGCCATGAAGCATAATTTAGTACATAATCTTTTAGCCCCTGTTGAGGACTAAGCTGTTTACGTTTATTTCCGTACCAGGATATATGGATATTTTCTGTACTAGGTCCTTCAAAAATCTCCCATGATCGAGATATTGTTAGTCCAAATCAAGAAACTTTGTCCAAAACAAGAAGTGTTTAAAAATTCCATCACAATAAAAATGTACAAAAATACACAAAAAACAAATGCGTTTCAAAATCATACCTAAATCTCATTCATTACAATCATCCCTTTCTATCCTCAAACGAAACTTGATTGGCTTCCATGGACGGAGAAAATAATATCGCTTACTTGATTTCTCAATTGCATAAAAATCGACAAGAGAAGAAAAAATGAAATACGATTATGCATAAAGGCATAAAATTATGGTAAAAAAGGATAAAATAAAATTTTCGGAGGACGAAAAAGAAGAATTGGGTACTCAAAAAAAGAAAATCATTTTTTTCCCATTGAGTTGTTTGAGTCACTAAAAATGCTTGGGTAATATAAATTTTTTTATGATTTTTAATGTTTGGGAAATGGATTACACACAAAAAGAATTTTGAGGCATGATAGAAATTGTGAGTATGAGAATATGCATGTGTGTGTACCTATGAAACTTTAATAACAATTTTTATGGGAAAATAGAATGAAAAAAGTGAAATAAAAAGGCCCTGAAAAGTTTTTCATTTTCCAAAAATCTCATACAGAATTTATTATTGAAGGCATAAAAGTTTGTCCTGTTTTTGAAGTGGAGTATTTTTTCTGATAGTTTATCCATTACTTTTTGAAATTATGTAGAAAAAATGTCAAGGAAATGTTAGAAAGTTTTTAAAAAATGCCATCGAAATGCATGAATTAATTAAAAGAAAAGTTTGAATGGGAAATGTAATTATATGGACATGTATTGAACGAGTGTGATTGGATTTTTATTAAAATTGAATCAAGGGTGTAGCATAAAATTTTTATGAGGGTGCAAAGGACACCCCTGCATTCAATTTTTCATTAAAAAATTATTTCAAAATTTCAACACCAAATTTTACAGTTGTCTAAATAACCCCATTCAAAACTGCACAAAAAAATTCAAAATTAGCATGCACTCTTCCCAAAACAAAACAACAGTGGACGGAGGCTTCCATTACTGCTAATTTATTACCTAAAAATTTTCATTTATCCACTTTTTTATCTTCTTCTTTTCACTTTTATTTCTGATTCACTTAAACCTCAAGAGCTAGAAACAAATAAACACACATACATCCATCCACACGCATAGACCAATTCACTTCAAAAAAAAGTAAAGAACTGAAAAAAGTACCTAACTGTTCATTATTCAAATTTTCGTTGCACGCAATTCTGAATAATAAATAATTCCAAGTTCTCGTTTTTTACTTTTATGTTTCAATTTTTTTTCTGGGGGTCAGCAGCACCGACCGCACTATGAACTGCTTCTTTTCTCAAGATCTATCATTACCGCAATTTAAATATTTTTAGCTTGATTTTTGATGGAAGTGGAGGTGTGATTTTAGTTTGTCTGGTGGTGGTTTGTTTATGGCATGTTCAGGTTTTGAGTTTTTAATTTTTTGGCTACTAAATTTGTGTGGCTTTTGAACTAGATCAGATAAATTTCGAGTCCGGATCTTAATGTAACAAAGATGATATCTAGAGAGAATCTTACCTAATTTAATTGTAAATGTCAAAGTTCACAGCCTTTCTTAGACTCAGAGGTGTATCCAGGAGGGGGGGTCATGATTTAAACTCCTTTTATTTAGGAAACTCGTATATTTTTTAAAAATCTCTGTAAGATTAAAGATTAGAAGCTGGGTAGCCTGGGATCTGATCAAAGGCGTATCCAGGTGTTTTTTTTGAGGGGGGAGATTATGATTTATTGGACATCATTTTCATCATGACTTTTTTCTTAGATATCTAATGATTTAAGTTGGTTTACGATCTGTGGTTTGGCAGGTCATGATTCAAACGATCTGAAGCCATTACCTCTGGTAAACCCTTGCCATACTAAAAACAATAACTGGGGTATCCCCAAGTATCCATCTATTTTATCAAAACTGAAGTTTTAAATTCACAGATCAAATGCGCTCCAACCTAATCATTCCAAAATCACTTTCTAATTAGCTTTTTGTTATGAAAATTTGGCTCTATGTAGATTTCCCTCAGTAACGAAAAAAATAGCAGTACAGTGGCATTTAATGAAAAAATAACAAATGTACATTGTGCGTTTCTTCTTCTTGAGCGCATAATTATTTCTGACATTCATGCATTATGCTGAAAAGAGGAAACAAATAGGCCGTTGAAGAAATAAAAAAAAATATGAACTTTTTTTTAAAAATATTCGACAATTTATTTCTACTGTAGGTAAATTGAGCGAAATATTATGTCGAGTAATAGAATGAGAGGAACTGGAAAAAATGGTATTTAAATGAAGGGAGGAAGAAATTTGTTTGCAGACGAAAAGGTGGGAAAATGTTGCAGTGACAATCACTGTTTGTAATGATTTGCGTTAAATTCTTTTTTGTAGGTAAATTGGCTCATGCTGACTCATCAGATTTAGTTAGGCACGTTGGATTGTTTTCTGCATTTTTCACAAATTAGAGAATATTTTTTGCTGGGCATTGATTTTTAAATGGCTATGAATGTTGAATGATGCAGAAATTTGGAGAAATTAGATGTAATTTTATTAGAAGGCTTCAGTTGTGTAGCAAGGGATGCATCCAAGGCCACAATACCAGAAAATTCCATAGATAAGGATTAATTTTACCCTAAGCACCCTTTCTACACCACTAAGACATCTTCAGTATCTGAGAACTTGGGTGCATTGGGAATGAATAAGAAAATTTGTCTAGTTTCAATTTCATTTGGACCAACTTCTATTCCACTGACCCAAGGGTGTAGCCAAAGAGGTGTTTTGACCCCTAAAACTCCCCTTTCGATAAAAATTTTATTCAATCCCTAAACACCCACCTTTAATTTTGAATACATCAAAAAAAATTCAAAACATCCCCCTGCCATTTTTTTTGCTATGCCCCTACACCAAATGCTATAATTATGAAAAAGATTGGATAAGCCGCTTCCAAAATTACCAAAAATCAAAAGATTGTCATTAAACAAAATTCTCGAATCCATGTCAAACATCCAATTTAAAAACTTTCATAACAAAATCATCTGGAATTGTCAAAAGTTTCTTTTTAAAAAAAACTTTCAAAACTTATTTGATTATCATCCGTAATTCGTTAATCTCATTAAGTAATTTTCTCCCCAAAAAAAAGAATTTTTCCCATTGACCGAATCAAGAAAGGAAATTTCTTTTTGTCAAGATAAGCGAAAGGAAGAAAAAAATTGGCAGAACAGCAATTTGAAATTATCATCATCATGATTATTATTATCGATGTAGTAAAAAAATTACCTCAAATAACTTCACAGACTTCATCTAATTTGAAAAAATTCTCGGTGAGAAAAAATAATCAATAAAATGGGAAAAAAAACTTTACAAATGAAAGAGCAGAGCATTCAAAAATGGATGAAAAAAAGAGGAATTGGAAAGAATCATCAGAGAATATAATTGAATAACGAGAACTTTACATAACAGATCAATTTCAATAAAAGCAAACGACAGTGGAAAAAAGCGAAATGATTTTTTTTCTTCGTACGTACGGGAAGGAGGGAAAATCCATTTTCGCATCTTCTCTGAATACTGAAACATACAACACGCACCATAGACACAAAACGATAATGCCTTTTGCCTATTTTTTTAGCAAATTTTCCTGCTCAATTGATGCGCTTTATTGTTTCAATTTTGCTGGCTGTTTTTGCTGACTGGATGAATCACTGATCTCTTCTGTGTCTTTGTATGGATTAGGAATGGATTTTAAATTGATGTTCCAAATAAATTCTTCTTTACAGCGGAAATGAGGATGTTTAAGAGCAAGATTGGGTTTGGTGATGTTCACCTAACATTACTCGATCGATAGACATTGAAATGCTGACCAAATGATGGTCATTTGGACTTAAAATCAAGTAAAAACGGAACTTCTTAGTATGCTATCTGCTGAGTCTCAGAAAACATGATAGATTTAATTTCTTGAAGGAAATTGTCTCAAATTTTTAAATAAAATCACCAGATTCTTCCAAAACATCCAATCACAGTCATGCAAATGCACTCCATCCACTACAATAAACATCATAATTGTAACTTACACACAATTTTTAAATCATGCTCATCCAACAACAACAGCGATGTCGACGATGAGCAGAAGAAAAACAGAAAAATAAATTTAGCAAAAAATGATTGAAATCAGCAGAAAACAGCATCGTACAGGCATATCGTAAGCACTCATATATTGTTCTTTACTTTCCTCCTCGTCTCCATCTGAATTATACATTTTTTTTTTTCGAAAAAAATAAACTGAATAAAAAGCGAAGGCAGCGGTTGTATCAGCAAGTACAGGATACGCACAGAAAAATCAACATTTTTAACTGAAGTTATTGTTATTTAGCTGATTCAATGGGAGAGAAGCTGTAGAAATTTTCCCGCGTTCGTATTTTTTGCTGAGCAGATTTTTTTGTTCTATGACTTACAATGACTGAGCAAATCCACTCTATTTGTGAGTATTATCCAAACCCCCTGCCACTGTTACTCTCGATTTCATATTTTTTTTTAAAAGTTGAATCTACGATCTGAATGGAGCAAGGCTTTTGTAGTTGAATGCTAATAAAAAAGAAGAGTGCCATAAAAGTTGGTGGTGCATTTTATAGGTTGAATGGAACGCATGTTGGTAATTGGAAGAATTCATTAGATTTGAGTGGATTTTTGGGGTTCAGTAGATATTGCAGAGTTTTCATACATTATGTTAAGAAAATATGAGAAGGAAGAAAGACAGTTCAATTCAGTTTAAGGTCCACCAAGTTCACATTCCATCCAAACTGCCCAAAAAGAACCTCACATTAGAAACCAAAAACATTTGTTCTATAAAATTCTATTCCAATGAATGTGCAAAGATGGATGAATAAATTTTGTATGAGCAAAAGAAAAATAAAGAAGAAAAAAAAGAATTTTTTTCTGTATGTTGAAATCGAAAGTACTCAACTATGAAGCATTCATTCTCATTCTCATCATCCATATCTAGCTCTATACATTTATTCACTTTCATATCTCTATGAAAATGCTCTCTCGAATGCTAGAAGGCACACATAAAAAGGGCAAAAATGGCCTAGACATGCGCTTACAATTATTATGCCTCTCAAAAAATACTTTTTTGTGTATATCATAAAATGCAAGGGCAAAAAGGGTTAGATCGCAAAAAAAGAAACCAACAAAACTATTCATTGCCGTCTCCCCCACAAAAAACAGAAACTTTTTTATGTGTGTATTATTTTTTTTTACTGAAAACTGAAAGAACTTTCCACATAGACACTCACATTGGATATGATGGCTTATCATAAAAACGTAAAATCATAAAAATGTATAGCTGGTTCATATAAATTTTTGGTCGTTTGATGCGAAAAAAAAAGTTTTTATGAAAGTTAAAAAAATTTTTTTTGCTCTCCTTTTTCCATCATCGTCATAGTCAGGCACTAGTAAAAGCCCTTTTCTAAAGCAAATAAAGCAGAGGCAATAAACTAGTATCTGAGTTTTTCATCATAACCCCTTTTTTGCATGCTACGTGTAGTTTTTTAATGATCACTTTTGTGTGGAAATTTGGGAGGGTTGGAGTCGTTTTGGGTGGCTGGATTGAGATTTTTATGCTGGAATATTTGTTAAGTTGATCAATCAGCTTGCTGGTTAGTGATATCCAAAGGATGGTTTCTAGGGCTACCATAGGTATCTACCCTACCATATCCTAGAGAAGGTAGGGGGTAAGGTACCCCTTACCGTTTTCTATCAGAGATCATTTTTGATCATCCAGAGACGTAACCAGAAAATTCAGGAGGGTGAGGGGGATTTTGAGGGGTCAACACCTCCTTGGAACCTTTCCTAGCTTCACTCCTGTTATGATCCATCCATTAAAAGCAACTCCCATCTCTAACTTTTCCATCCCCAACCAAAAAAGCGCCACAATCATTCCATCCATTATTCACCAACATCCACCACTTTCACAATAGAAAATATTCCTTTATAGTTAAAACATAATATATGTCGAGGAGGCACAAAATTACAGCCTTTTTTCTATTATTATGAAAGTTTTTTTTCCTTTGTTGCATGTGGGAACGAAATGAAATTGAGTTTTTAGACGAAAAAAGAACTTTTTTTATGTTTAAATGTGTGTCGATGTGCGTATACATCATAATCATGTAAAACAGCAGCAACAACGATAATGATACCAACAACAACAAAAAAATCAAGGCATGAAGATAGTTATCATAAATTACACATATATTTCATTAGCCGAATGTAAAGTCTTCGATCTATTCGACTTCCTTTTTCAGTGGGACAGGTGAGCAATTAGCAAAAGCACTGGGGCTATGGAAAATATGCCCATAATCCATGCCACCATAAAAGGTGTGTTATGAGAATAATAAGGCAACAACATAATTTAAGAATATAAAAATGCGTAGAGAGAAAAAAATACGAAATAATAAAAAGCAAGCAAGCGAGTCATAATAGCCACGACTATAACTTTTGCATGCGTTTTTGTAACTTACAGTTTTGGTTATTTCTGAGAGACTGCGGCTAGGGGGTGGTGCTGTTAGTTTGGGAATAGAATTTGGTGGATTTATGTCGACAATCAGGAATTCTTCAAGAAAGGTCGATAAAAGTACACAAAGAAATAAAAACTTTAATAAAGCACAGACATAACAACTCAAATAAATGTAAAACTGATGCAAAAATTCCCACAGCCAAAAGAGTTCCATACCCTTTCGACGCCGAAAGTAAAGAGTGTGAATGGTGGTGGCTGTAAACAGTTTACACCTCGATCGTGATAAAAAACATAACAAGTTTTCATGATTTACATAACTCATGATAAGGGCGTCGCTTCCAGAAAATAACAACAACAATTTTTTTGTGTTTAGAGCTTTTTCACTAATTTATTTCTGAATTGCATGCAGCCATCATTTTTATGTTCTTTTTCCTCTTTTCGAGAATTACTTTTTTTTCCTCTTTTTGTTCATCCTTTTGACTTTATTGCTGTGAGACATTTGAATGGTAAAATTGAGGTGTAATTAATTTTTTTTTGTGAGCTTTGTGGAGAGCTTTTAAGTGGATTATTAAATAATTATGAATTTTTTATTAGAGAAGTGAATTTTATAGCATCAAATGACATAAAAAGTTGTAGCTGAAAACCCCAAAAAACTGCTTCAAAAATTCAATTCAGATTTTGATTTTTAAATTGAATTCTGGCGACACGTCTATCGATCGATATACTTGCAAATCTTTTTTTTTTTTTTTTTTGAAAAAAAGAGAAGAAAAAAATAATCAATTCCAAACCGCTCCATCGCAACTGACTTTGTGATGACATTTCGGACTGTATTAATATTAATCTCCTATGCGTGTAGCAACAAGATTTTGAGAAATACTTCGTAAGGAAAATTAACATTTTGAAATTTTTATTCGCAATAAGAAGAGAATTCTGTGGAGATTTTAATCTTGTTGAATTTCAATGCGTATGAAGCTGAATGTAGATGTATACGCAGCATGGCTGTATAATAAAAAGAGTTTAAAATTGTGCGTTTTGAAATTGAGATGATTTTTGGATGTGAAAACAAATTTTTAAGGCTATTTTTTGAAATTTAATAAGCTACGACCATAGAATAGGGGGTCAACTAAACTCAACGTACCCTACCTCTACCCTCCACCTTGGGTACCCCAAGTAGGACTCAAACCAATAACCTTCAAGTTACCACACCACATTTGAGCCGAGCACCTTGCAGATCACTCCACAGAGGCACTTAACTGGTTCCATAAGCTCCTAAGCTTAAATTATAAGCTTTTGTATTTTTATCCCATTTGTTAATTTACGTCACTACTGAGAAATTAAATCCACAACTTTCAAAAGTTGTTTAAACTTTAAAAAAATCACAACTCTTCACCAATTTCACTCATACCCTTTCAACTCTAAAAAATCCAAATAAAATGGGAAATGAAAAATTATCTCTAACTAGTAACAGATGCAAGAAGGGTAATTTTCCAACTGAAAATTCTCATTTCATTTTTCCTTTTTTGCCTCTACTCGTTCCAATGCTTCACATAAAAAGCATTTGTAACATAAGAGATCACTTTCTGTCATTGCAAAATGATACCTTACCATCCTCCTCCTTCACATACATTTTCAACAAAAATAGAACTTACATCTTTTGGACAGGCATTGAGGAAAGACAAAAATGTTCTGTGTAAGGCACTAAAAGATGAATGTGAGTGTGGAGGATGGCAATGAATGACCTTTGTTCTTTTCCTGTAATTTGTGACGCCAATAAGACCTAGAGTCTATTACAAAGGACATCTCATGAGCAAGTATTGTGAATTGTCATGAAGTTGTGATGGATGAAAAGCATTTTGTTAAAATGTTGTGGATTCTCATGACTGGGCTTTAAATGAGAAGCTTCTGCTAAAATGGAGGGTAAGAAGACATCAAATATGTGATGCAGAGGAGGAATTATGATGGATATAGACATATATTTTATAAGAAATTGTCATTGTTGGGGTAAAAACGTTTTAGAGTCGGATTTGTAGGAAAAAAACATCCCGAAGCGATTTGGGGGGAGGGGGTAGCAGTAGCCGGAAGCTGTGAGGGAATCTAATCTTATTTTACACCATACTAAATAATACAATTTTATTGACTAATAATTTAGTTTTAATAGATTATTTATAATACATAAAATTCTATTAAAAATGTATTTCAAAAACTTATTACAATAACTAAAAAAAATATATTTTATGACGAAAAATAAAAATTAATACATTTTGAATTTCACTCGATAGGTCACACACGATACTCAATCAGTCAAAATTCTCACAATGCCTCATTTACAAGAAAAATATTTCATCACAAAAAAGGGGCTCGAATGAAATTTCATCTTATAAATTCTTGGTGTAATACTTTGTTATCAATTGGAATAGGAAGAAGATTATTGAAATTATGAGAGTCGATATGAATAGCCTATAAATGGACGAGTCGCATATTTATTGAACTATGCTTGCCACTGTTGTCTCTTACATATATTCTTTCTCTTTGTTATATAAGCTAAAATATATGAACTGTAAGAAAAATGAAAAAAAAAAAAAATATTCATCGACTTTTGGTCGGCATTTTTTGTTAAACTAGAATTGAGTTATTTTAACTGCACTGTTTAAAAATGAAGAAAAAAAATTTTATTAAAAAATACTTCATATAAGTGAAGTTCACAATACAATTTTCATGTTATTTTATTTAGGATTTGAACCTATGATCAAATGGATTTCTAATCCATCTTTTTCTTTGTTGCGCCACAACTGCATCTTCTAACTTAGTAAGTATTTTGCAAAATTAGAATTTAAATTTCACTTAATAAGCTTATGATTTAGAGGACAAAAGATGATCTGGGGGCAGTTGCTCGTAATACCTTAAAGTAAACACTACTCCAGGGGTTACTCTTATGGGTATACCCAAGAATATACCACTGGTGGTACCCCAGTAAGCAGGCTTTAAAATTAAATTAATTATTTAATTAATAATATATGATTTCTTTTTAAAAACAACATATTCAATTTTCAGAAATCAATAATTCTGACAAAATTACATCAACAATTCCAAGCCCTTTTTGTTATTCTATACCTTCATCGCCATAGGAAGTTCTTTACATCCATGTAAGCAAAATATCCAGCAATTCTTACGCATATGCCATTCAAATGACTAAACAGTCGCGCAAATATGAATAAAAGAAGATAATTAAATTCATGCGCAGGCATTAGTGATGACCAGAATTCTAAAGTACACGGTGACTTTGTTTCTATTATATTTTATTACAATATTCAACCTTATTAGGCTTCTTACGCACTTCTTTACCATATTTGCTATTCTGTCAATTGGCAATTGATGATGATGATCATTTTACAAAAAGGGTAAAGAATGGTTGATAGTTTTTGAATGAATCTATTTTATGGACAAGCATGTTTGATCGGAGGTGCGTATTTGATATTCGAGTCTCTTTCATTTTTTTCGGCCGATTGCGTGTAGATGTTTTTGTTTCTTCTTTTATATTTTACATAAAGTCAGGTAGATATTTCAATAGAATAATAATAGAAATTTACTAAACAACTATTCTTTCTATTCTGTGATTCTCTTTTCTGATTTTTAATTTGTGAACAAATTATTTTGAATTAATAAGAAATCAAAAATTGTAAATAATTATAAAAGTTAAATGGTTGAAACAAAAGGATAGAAATTGCTATTGTCGGTGAATAGAAATTAAAGATTATATAAATTGACTTTTTTATCATAATATATTTTTAACGAGAAGTTATTCAAAAATTACGTAACGCTAAAGAGCTGTTCATAAATGATGTCATGCAAAAAATGATCAAAACAATTTTATTTCCTTTATATGGAAGTGCCACTCATTTTCAGACCCCTGATAAAAATAAGACGTCATTTATGGTTTAAAATTTTTCATTGAAATCATTCAATAATCGTTCCATGGATTTAAAATGACGAGACGTCAAATATTATTTAAATATTAATTTAGTAAATTTGAAGTGTAAAATATTAAGTTCTCTTCTTAGGTTCGATTCCTAATTAATTCAGGAAATTGTTTCATAAACATTATTATTCTTCGTTTTAAGATCTTTTTTGCTACTCATTTAAAATTTATTAAAGCTCGTCCAATGGCGTAGCCAGAATTTTTTTTTTTTGAGAATGGAGAGGGGGTAAAAAATTGTTTCAAATAATTTATCTTCTTCTTAATTATATTAAATACTTTTTGATACAAATACTATTTTTGACGATTTAAATGTTAGCAGGGGTGTAGTCAGAAATTTTTTCAGGATGTTTTGAATTTTCTTGCATGTTTTTGGATTATTTTCTCAAAAACTCAAGCAAATTGAAGAAATTTTCCATCGAGGGTGGTAATAACACACCTAAGTGACCCCCTAGATACATCCTTGAATGTTAGGCACACCAAAATTTAGAAAGTCGTTTGAGCACCACTGAGTGCGATGAGCATACCCAGTGGAGTTCAGACATCCCTCGAAACAGTATTTGATGGATTATTTTTTTTGAAAATAATATTTTTCTTTAATTTTCTTTAAAGTATTTTTCTAGGTACACCCTTGCACTGGATTAAACTAAACTCATAAATTTTAATACTATTTGGCTAATTATCAACAAAGAAATCAGCGTATAGTCAACAATCTAATTTCATCTCAACGTCCAACAAAAACAAAAACTTCTTAATCATTCAATTTACAAAAAAAATCTATAATGTAATATGTATAAGAAAACAGCAAATTGTTCTAATGAGAATTTTTGTGCGTGATCATAAGTCAGTAAAAAAGAGTAACATGAGGCGAAAAACGTTTCATGGCAGTGCGGAATGGAAGAAGAAGAACAAAAAATCATCTTTCTGCAAAAAAAAATATCAATTTTTTTTCCTTCAGCTTCAAAGCAAGAAATGAATAACAAGAAGAGACAGCAGAACACACACATTTCTTGATATATGTACATCCATTCTACCTTTTTGCCCACAGAAGAAAAAAAAACCTTTGTGCGTAAACGCAGATATTATTTTTAAATGTATATTCCTCGATTCTCTTTTCAGCTTCGCGATATTTTATTTTTTTCACTCTTGACTGGTGTTCGTTAAGGGCTCCTTAATGCGAATGTGGATAAACAGGTTTTTCTTGAACATTTCTTTAACGCAGCAACAAAAAAAAATGTGAGACGATGAAGGTAATAAATGCTCGATTTGAGAAAAAAGAGCTCGATTGAGGAATTTTACCTCATTTCACATGAAAATGGGAAGGTTAATCCTTTCCAGGAAACATAAACCCCTTCGAGGAATTTTTTTTTTATTTCTTATGTTTATATTGGACATGACTGTTTACAGATGATTTGTTTTCCATTATATGGATTCACATTAATGGTGGTTGGTTTTTTATCAATCAGTTGGATAATTCTTGATATTTGTTGTCTTGAATGTTGCTTGGAATGAATTTTAGTTGATTTATTGGAAAGATTATGTTGAGAGGGGGGGCAAAATAACTGGGGCAAAATAAGTGTTTCCAAACAACCCCTACACCTTACCTAGGTTGGAACAATTTTAAATGTTGACTGCATGGCGTCGTGTCGATGATTAACTTAGAACCAAATTAGGGGTCTTTTGCCTAGTGTCAGTCTCATAGTTACTAGAGCTGGCAATAAAGTACTTAAGGTAAATATCCCACTTTCATTCGAATTTTCACTATAATTCTTAGCAGGTCTGTCTTATGCTTCATTGAATCATTCGTACTAGTAATGCAGTCAAAAGTTTGGAACTGATTTGATCATGTTTGACCAGTTTTTATCATTTTTGAATATATTTTGGTCAGTTCCGTACCCTTGAATGCAGCATACAGTCTAACCTTGAAGATACCAGAAGGAAAAATTATCAAATAATTAATTTAGATCCCAGTCTGTAGAATAAGTGTTAGTTTGAGGTCTAAAAATAATTCAGGTATACCTAATAACTGTTAAACTCATTTTAGTACACATTTGGGTCTTGATAACTTCAAAAATTATCAATTTTCATCATTTCTAACGCCCTTTGAGATAAAACTAAAGAAATGATTTTTAAAAACAAATATTTTCTTCATCTTCCCACTGTAAAGTTTATTTAGTAAACAAAATTCCTCCCAACATAAATCAGAAATTCATATTCAATCAAAAACTCTGTTTTCCTCCTCGTCGATTAATTTCAATTAAAGCATCGCATATAATCAAATTGAATTGATCAAGCCACATTCGCATTTTACACATCTCACACACAAGAAAAATATATGAAAATTCATTTCAAAGAAGTTATCGCAAGCATCTTAATATAATTCACATGTTGATGACGAATCAACGAGAAAAAAATACATTAATTTAATACATAAATGTGGATGAGAAGAAGAAAAAAATTATTTACATCGACCGACTGGTTCAAGAACATTTTTACGCACCGCAGCAGAGAGCACAATAAAGACACACGCACAATCGTACATATGTATAATGAATTTTTATTTTAAACTGAGAGATGAAAATATCATCTATTTATATGCGAAATGACAATGTGACAAGATTCTACAAAGAAGAGGAGCAAGTTGGTAACCATGAGACGATGTAAGACTTCAAATGGCGAGAGAGTAAAGACAAAATTTATTAGTTTAGGTCAAAACACACATTTTATGTGATAAAATATGATGACACATAATTTTAGATCTAATGCGATCTACAAATAGCCAAGAAAAATAAATAGTTAACATAAAAGAAGTCACTTGGTGTTTTTATGATGTTGCTTTCAGGGGATATGAATGCTGATGTAATCGGAGTTTGATGTAAATGAAAAATGGCGAATCTTCGAGATGTCAATTTGTAGTTATGACAGTTTATTTCACCACAACATCAAACATATTCTGTAGATTTTGGGATGATCATCCTCATGTTTTTGATGATCAGTTTATTTGACGAAATTAAAATGCTATAAAATTTCACGAACTGTCAAAGGCTACAAGGTCGATTTTTATGTAAAATGCTTATGTCTGTGCATGGTCTCAACCTAATGACATCCTCATTTATTTCAAAATTTACCTTAATTTCAAAGGATCATAATTTTGCCACGTAAATGCCAAAACGTTATAGGGACGTGGGGTACTATGAGGGCACTGTAACAGTTGTGTTACCGCAAAAAACTAGACTTTCAACCCTAGACTGTCACCAACTGCTACAAAAACTTCTAATTACTTACATGAAAAAAACTCTTTTTTGACATAAAATTAAAACTATTCTCACAAAGAGGATATTTCACTCAAACTAATTGTTTATCTATCTTTTGCAATAGCTTCCACATATTGAGAATCATTTGCGCATTTAATTTCATTTGTTGTAATAAAATGTAAAGTCACATGTTTGTCATTTTCACAGCATTTTGGTTACAAAACATTTTATCATATGTTAACCAAAGAAACTTCTTTTAAATATGAAAATTAATGAACATGCTGTCATAATTTTTGAAATGAGCCCTTGAGATAAATTTGGGATGAATTATTAAAGTGAAGATTAAAATTTTGGAACTGGATGTTTTTTGAAAACTAATTAATTTTTGCTTTTCTTGGAAATTCTCATCACAATGATATGATAAAAAAATGATCACAAAAATAACCTCTATTTAGCTCAGAAGAAGCCCAAAATTAATAGAAAACAAGAAAAATCTTTAATTTTTCTCAAAAATATCTAGTCATCCTAGGGGTCAATCACATATGACGTCTATTAAAAAGGGCTCCATTGTCACAAAATTTTCATACAAAAAGTGTTCTTTTGAAACTCAAATGTTAGTTTCATTCAGATTAAGCCAAGATTAAGCTAAGTTATAAAAACGAACAAGTTTTTCTTAAGGGCCGTAAGATTATTAATATTGAATATGAAATTTAAAACGACGATTCTCAATTTCTGGTATATTTTAAAATTCAATCAAATCTTCATGTGGAGTCAGCAACAAAACAAAACACGATTTTTACATAATTTTTTAAATGATGTTTTGGTTGACAATATTTATTTTTTTAAATTAATAATTATAAGAATTGTTAATTGGATATTAATTTCGATTGAAACCTAAAGTAAATCACCTTTGTCTGAAATGACTTAAATTTTTTTTAAAAAAATTCTAGATTTTTCCATATTACACTATCAAATCATTTAAGCGATCCATAAAAGACCTCTAATTTCTTTTTTTTAAAATAACTTTGCATTAATATACATCTCCAGCTTGTCAATCTACATTTTTTAAATAAGTCATTAAATTGACCTTAATCAGCAACAATGTTGCAAATAAAGATTTTTCTCCTCTCAATTTAGAGCATACTTAGTAATTGAATTAAATAATCTGAAATATATAAATGATAGGAAAAGAAATCTTAAAAATACATAAAGGAACAAGTGAACATTCTAATCGTATTTAGTTTCATTACAAATATAATACATTAGCAAGAGAAAAAGAGTCGAATGAAAATAAAAAATCATTTTACATGTACAAAAGCGTAAAAACGCACAGAAAAAAATATTTTCTTCTAAACTTTATTTGAATGACGGGCAAGAGAACGAGAAGTAAAAAAAGAAGAACCGAAAAAGATTTTTTGTTTTTGAAAAACATGCGAAAAAGTAAAAGTGCGTGAGTTGGCATAGCGCAGTTTTTGATAGAATTAATTTTAGTAAAATTAGTTAAAATTATTCGTGGTGAAAATAGTATTTGAAAATGGCTGATTTTGTTAGAAGCAAGTGGTCATTACCATACATGGACTTGGTTGTGAAGCAGAATTTGAACCAGAGGCATATCCAAGAAGGTCAACCTAACCCCCTTATTATTTGAAAACCAATACTAGCCTCAAACAAGGCCCTTAAAAGCTCTGGATAGGTCCCTGTTTTGAACCTCCAAAAATCCACGAGTCTGTGAAAACCTCACAATGACATAGCTTGTTGCATGCGCATGTCAAAAGCAAATCTGATATTAATTCAAATTTACACCATGCCAATAAGCTGCTTCTTGCCTGAAACATGAAAATCTATGAAATATTGATCAACATTTAAGTAAACTCATTAAAAAGTCAAATTTCTATCAATAAATCCTGATCAGCCCTTCCAATCAAATCTGACAGACAAAATAAAGCTTCTAACATTCCTTTTTCCCAACATCTCAAACAAACTGCGCTAAAAGCTGCGAAGACAATCCGCACACACAATGAAACTGAAATAGATGTAAAACTTACATAGCAGAAAATAAAAAATATTTTACACGATGATCAAAAAAAGAAGAGAATTCAAGGTTAAATTTTTGTTATTTTCATATTACATAGCCACTTCTATGTGTGTAAATAACTCACAATCTTTTCTCTCTTTGGCCCTTACAAGTGCTTCTGTCCATCTTCTTATTCACATCATGCGATTTTATGTATAAAAAAAATTATAAATATATACGCATGACGAGTGAGCTTAGAAAAGAATTACAATAATGTCGACGGTATGATGAGAATACATAATTATGAAATTAAATTCAACAAATGCTTACAAAAAGTCACCAAAAAATAATCATGAACGGCGAATAAAAAGTGAGAATTAGATTTTTCGCAAGAATTTTGTTATGACTTCGTGGAAGGAAGCATGAGAAACTTCTTATTTTTTTAAGAAAAACAAAAAAATAAATAAAATAAAAATGTACCTTTGATTGATGATGAGTTCCATGAAATGACTCAAAATGATAGAATTTTTCATACTTATTAGAATCAACATCAAATAGGAATTTTTGTTCTAGCTAAGTTCTTGGAATCAAGGAAATTTTGATCAGATAATTAAAAGTTGATCTCGATAACTGAGCATCGAGCCTTTTTGGATAAACTTGACGGTGAGTGCATAGGGGGGTAAACAAGGGGTTTTTGGGGGTCAACCCTACTCACATCTGTCACAAAATTTTCATACCAAAAATTGTCTTTTATGTGACTCAGTACTTAGATCCCTTCCCTATAAATTGGACATCATTTATGAACGAAACCTAAAGCTATTTTAGAAAGAGCCCAACCAACTGCGTATGTATGATGAATAGCTGAAATGAGTCAAAGGGCTCTCAATTTAAGTGGTCAAGTGACAGAAATCTTTGTGGGTCATTCACAAATTACGTAACGCTTTAAAAGGGAGGGGGATTGAAGAATCTGTCACAGTTCAAAAAAATTTGTAGCTTGAAAAACTTAGAACAAGGGGGAGGGGGTCAAAAAAGTCATTTTTTTGTGTGACGTGATCTGCGAAGGACCTTTATCTAAATGAGTTTTAATTTTAAGCCATTTACATACGTAAGTTCGATTCTCATTAAATACAATCTTATCTAAAAATCACACATGTATAATTTATTCAAAAGTTATTGGCAGATCCTCATGTAATTCACACTCAATCTTGATACATCATATTCAAATTTTATTTGTTGTCTTGATCCAAGTTCAAGCCTCATATCACTCACCTCCTTCTAATCTATCAAAAATATTTCATCTAAAAACCACAAAAATCTTATAGGTTGTCATACAGCTTATCGCATTTATCTATTACCAAGAATTTTGTCTAGCTAACCTTGAACATGACAAATTTCTCATCTTACTTTACCTCCTCATAACAACAAAAAAAATCTCCGTGTAACCTTGAAAACAGAAGAGAAAGCTCATTGCTCTTATGACTTGAAAGTTTTCATTTGTTGTCATCTGCAGAATAATCCCTTACTGTTTCAAATTTCTAACCCCCACACATACTCTTATGAATCTTTTGTTATTTTTTTGCTATTGTTTATTATGCTTTATCATTTTTGTTGATGTCATGGCATAGAACATTAGTAAATAAATTAGTGGAGGTGGATGGATGAAGTGCATCATTATGTCTGTAATGATTTTATAAAAATTGAAGGTAATATGATGTATTTTGAGGGTTTGAATGATAATAATAAGATTTGGGACTGGTTTAAAGTATTTTGATGAAAACTTTTCATATTTTAAATTTTAGATGCTAATTTTAAATGTTCTGTGAATTACAAAATTACATTAGCTCCAGGGGGGAGGGGTGTATTTTGGGATTTTTTCTCAAAAATCCTAGCAAATTTATGAACTCTTTTCGTCGAGAGAAGGGATTTGTCCTCCTCTGGCTACGCGCCTGGCTCCATGGGTTTGTTCATAAATGACGTGCATAAATGAAGTGCTTATTGCCAAAGTCAAACTTAACCAATTTCAACCTCTTTTCTCAACACAAAAAGCTAACAAGGATTATTTTAAGTCTCGTGCATATTAATAAACATAAACAGCAGTAGCAATCTACCGAAATAGAAAGTGATAATCTACAATGTCTCGTCTTACCTCCCTCAAAAAGAATCTTATATATTATTATACTTTACGATCGCTCAAGCACCAAGTAAACACCCGAAAAAAATTCAAGTAGAAGAAAATCAGCAAGCAATGTCAACGTCAGACGTGAAAAAAATTCATCCATAAATTTTTCACACACAAAAAAAAGTATTTATGATTTACATAAATAAGGCAGTGGTGGAGGAAATGCCGGCAAAAAGCACTAAAATGTAAATAAATAAATAATGTAACAGAAAAAAATCCTTTATGCTGCTCACAATTTTCTTCATCGTGTTCAACCCCTTCCACTCTCATTTCAGACACTGATTTTTTTCTTCCTCCTTACTTTGCACAATAAACATCCATAAAAAAGCTGTATGAAAGGAGAAAAAATCGAGCATAAATCACCCTTTGACACGATTCCTTTTATTATGTCATACGCATATACATTGTATGTGTATCTGTCTTGCTGTTGCTATTCCTTGTACTTCTTATTCTTCGTCGTCGTATTCCTCTTGAATACATGAAGAACTCAATGAAATTTTTATCGTATTGACACAGTTATTTGACATAGAATAAAAATTTGGATCAAGTTTATTGGAGGAATGGGAAATAATTTTTTTGGAATTGAATCTTAAGGATATTGGAAGTTGAAGGAGTGTGCTGATGGCAAGATAGTTTTAGTTCAGCCTTCTAGGTTCAATATAATCATTTTTTAATTTTGATAATGAAAAAACTGTTAATTTGAAATGAGCAACAGGATTGTGTCCTGTTTTGGAGAAGCTGAAATTTTTTCTCATTCAAATTTTACATAATTTTATGGTTTGGTCCATTTTTCTAGAAAAGAGGGGTGTTTTTCACCCATTCACTCCCCTGGCTACGCTAAGTCAACGATTATCTTTATGAATATATCCTTGGTTATCCATAGGATCCTTCAAGCTTATATTACAAGGGTGAGTTTCTCCAGACTTATATTTCTAGAGTCTGAGGTATATCCAGGGGTTAAATGTGTGAAAATCCACCCTCCTTCTCTGAAAAATATGTTGCAGGCTGAAATTTTACATAAATCCCAGCAAAATCAACGGAATCTAATTCCCAAACAAAAAATTTGCACAAATTATTAAATTATCACTAAGAACTGATGAAACTTCAATCACATTACATGGTATTGTACCTTTAACCACCTTTAACATCATTTCTATTCTTACGAAAATTCCCAGAATTAAGTTGAAGAACAAAAGAGCATGAAGAATAACAAAACTGAATAAAGTCACCGCTAATGCTGTATTGACGAGACTGAAATCTTAGACTTTCCTATTTTGATTATTCTGATGATAAAATATTTTTCTTTTTCATATAAATCACTATTATTTATTTCTCTACATTTTTTCTCGCATTCATCTGCCTACATATTGCGCCACGTCTAATATCTATACACACAGTATGTTTTGTTGTCTTTACTCCAGACGAGAGGAGGTTGGGGCCCGAAAAAAAAATCACGACCTTATTCACAATGAGGAAAAAAGAGGCAACGACATAAAACGGTATTCAATTTCAACCTTTCTTCTTTTTTTCCTTCAGCTTTTTTCCAGCATGTTTTTGTTTACAAATCGATTTATGAATATGGATGTAGCGTGATGTATTTACAAATGTTTATATTTACTTTAACAAAGAAAACTTCCATGCCTTCACCATACTCGAAACTTTTGTGCTGTGAATGAATGAAAATCTATAAATCGATTTTCTTGACTTTTCATCTTTCAGTCCTTTCATTCAGATTTAGATTATTTTCTCTGCTGCATGCTGTGATTTATTTTTTACTTGAATGAAGTTAAGTGCCAGGGCGTCTTGCAATTGTCGAAAAGTTTTTTAAGAAGAAAAGAGTTTTATAATTTGAACTTTTTGTTAAGGATTCGTGGCTGCATTGTTCTCTAAAATGTGCCATTTTTATTATTAAGTAACTTTTGTGGTCGTTCGGGTATGACGACTATCTGATGTGTTCCATGAACTTTTAAAGAGGGGGTAGAAAATAATATTTGACATAAAACTCCAGCAATTTTGAATAGCTTGTTCAAAATTCTATAATTTGGGACACTGTTTTGTTTTAAAAAATGAGGACGGAGCTATTTACCAAAGTATACCCATTGCCGCACACAGAGTTCATCGAAAACTGGTTTTAGTACCAAGGTATATTACAAGGGTGCAATTGGAGTCGCTGTTTCTGTTGTCTCATGAAATAAGACACAAATCCTCATCTAAAGGGAGCATATTCGAATTAAAGGGGTCCAAAACTTATGTAAGGGGTAGGCTGTTTCTCAACTATTGACAGAAAAGTTTAACAAAAGGTCTCAATTTCAACCTTTAAAATGCGAGACAGGCTGAAATTCAAATTAAAATTGAAGTTTTTTTATCAGCAAATTGTAGTATATCCTACAACAAAAATCATGAACTTTTGGCAAAAGCAGGATATTTTGGTCCAAAGCGGATGGGGGACATTTGCGTAACAACGAGACTGTCCCGCCAAAAGATACTAAGGTGACACATAAAGCCTACGTCATTGGTCTCATGTCTGCCGTCAATTAAAAATATATTTTCACAGAATTTGAACAATGGACGTCATAAATGAACATCCCCTTTATTGTTTCACTTTTAAAGTGCTTCATCCTTTTTAATGCTAAAATACGTTAAGTAAAGGATTTTTGGATTACAAAAAAATAATGCTGACGTCTTCATTGTTTTGAATTACTGCAAATTTTGTCCACATAATAAAAGTTTCAATGCTAAATGTTACAAGGATAGCAAATATTCAACAAAATTTCTCAGTAGACTCGTTTCCATCAACTTATCGTAAATTGCTTAAAAACAGCTTCAAAATTTAATATCTTTAAGCAGGAAATCTCCTGTCGCTCAATTTTATAATATTCTTTAATTTTAATACTTTATAATTCAGTATAGCACCGATATTTACAACAAACTTCAGCTTAAATGGCCAAAAAATGTAATTTATACCATCCATAAAAAAGCACAAAATGATATCATAACGTGCAGATAACATCACCAGCATTTTATTACAACTTTTAGTTTTACATCGCCTATGTAACATTTTTTACAAGTCATTAACACATTAGAGCTAACCAACATGCCACGTGCTTAATCTTGGTTTTGCCTTTAAATGATCAACTTTGGTATGAAAACGCAAAAACTATTGAAAGATTTGTCAGTACGTCAAGTTCAATAGAAAAATGTTAACATTGCGCGTGTAAATCAAATTCCAAACAAACCAAAACTTATAATTTTTGAACATAGACATTTTTGTCGCAACAGTGCAAACGTTAGACACATAACAATCATAAACACTATCTTTATAGTTGCCGTCTTGATTGTGGACTTTTTTTTGCAGACAGTTATTTAAAGGCGCGTGGACTTAATATCGCAAAAAAATAATATTAATTAAAAAGCCTTGACTTTAAGTTTTGTAGATGTTTGGTGGTAATTGAAGTTGAAATGAAGTTATTGTCAATATTTGAGCAAGAAACTCAATAAGTAGCTGAACTTGATTTCATGGGGTTTTTTAGGTTGAAAGCACATGGTGCTGATGATGTCTTCTTATTATAATATGAAGTGAAGGATGTTTTGGGTCTAACAAGCAGTGGTGTAATCACTTTGATTTCTGGATATAAGGAGCTGACCCCCTAGTGACCCCCTTGACCATACCCCTGCTAATCCAATTGCTAGCTAAAGCTGGAACCTATAAGTTCAATGATATGGATATACCCTAGTCTAGGCACCCAGCTATGGTGTGATATTGACACAAAATTTAAAATTTCTAGCATTTTTTTTAAAGAAATTCTTTTCAAAAAGTTCAAAATTAAGAATGACTGAAAATTCCAACACCCAAAATTTAAAAAGCATTAACCCCCATGAAAGGTCATTGGAACTCCTTCTTGACCATTTCTCGTATCATGTCAAAATAATATTAAAACATAAATTCAATTAAATTATGCTTCCAATTACGATGTCTGCATTAAAGCTGGTTGTTGAGTGTAAGCAATACACGCGTGTAATTTATGTAAATCTAAAAGAATGCAAAGTATGGCTTGCTCCATTTTCAAGGGTAAAGGTGGATAAACTCAGACGAATTTTGCCTTACATTCCAAATGAAAAGAAAAATGTAATGCTCGTGAACTCCTGACAATGTAAAAATTAATCGTAATAATAAACGCAAGTTAGGAATTGAAAATATTTAGTTTTGTGCTGTTCACATTTTTTTTCATAAGTTAGATTATTTTACCTTGATATTTAGAAAATTGTTTGAAGTAATGAGCATGGTCCTTTATTTTGGAATGGGTATGTCATTTAAATGATATATTGTATATTTTTGTCTTATTTCTTCTGGGAATTCTTCTTTAGTTTCTCAAAAAAAAAAAAATTAAAAAAATTCTTGAAATTCATCAGAATTTTAAAATTTTCAAAATTTTCCCTTTTTTATCAATCAAAAACCTTCTAAACTTCCGCAATCATTGTGTTATTAAGGAGCAATTCATAAATGACGTCACGCAAAAAATGAGATTTTTAGACCACCTTTTTAGTCACAATTTTTTTCTTTTGTATGGAAGTGTCTCACAGCTACAGACCCCCTCCCTCCCTAAAACTTGGACGTCATTTATGAACGACCCCTAACACATAAATCGACGCTTTATTGCTTCCAAAAAAAATTCCAATTCGATAAGTTTTCTCTCAACCTAAGTGAAAATTGCTCGGCCTGTAGGCAAAAACAAAAAAGAAGAAAATAAAGAAGAAAAAAATCACTTTTAAGTGCTGACATAAATTTGCAAGCATATGGCAAAAAGTACAAAGCAAGATATAAAGGCACAAGAAAGGTGTGCAAAGTCCAAAATTAGAAAAAAAAGTTCTTCTTTTTGAACCTTTTAGGTGCGTAGCTTAAAATTACACACAGAATCAATAGCAAAAGAGGAGAGGAAGGGAATGGAATATTTTGTGATGCCAAAAGATCAATAAAAATGAACAGAAGAGAAGGAGAAATTGTAACATCTGAAAAATGAGCCATGTAACCAGAAATTAAATACGATTTTTTTATTCCCCTTTTAATTCTTACCTCTTTCTATCTTGTTTCTTAGAAAATGATGTAAGCGTGCTTTGTAGATCAAGGATAAGATACTTTTGTGTTTTACAAGATGAATGTTGTAACTTGAATGATTGTCATGGATCTGACAGCTTTTGCTGGCTATTAGCCGAAAACATGAAAACAGGTTGAGATGTTTTAAAGATAGGCGTGTAGCCAGGGGATGCATTTGGGGACAGATCCCCCTGTAATGAAAAATTATTTAATTTTTAAGGGTTAACCAAAAATTCCATCAACCAATTTTTTTCAAGCAAATTGAAATTTTTGACTTCGATTTTTGATTCAAGAAAAGAAAAATTTGTTCATTATGTTGGGTTTTTTTTGATAAAAATAAAGACGAGGGGCCCTAAAAATTTCCGTCTATATAAAAAAACTGAACACCCTCTGTTCTTTGCATGTCATTATCCAATTCTTTATATTTTTAGCATCTTTTTTTTAAATTTTGTTCCAAGGATTCAGGCGTGTATCCCACCTTCTTCAGCAAATTTTTCAATTTTCTTGGATTTTTGAGAAAAGGAACTGATAATCCTCCTAAATTTTTCCATAAGTTTGAAAAAAGTACCAGGGGAGTATCCAAGGAGAGGAGTCAGGATCAATACCCCCTAGATTTTGAAACACCAATACTAGTTTAAAACAAAAAGGTCATGATTGGAAGAGACTTGTTGAACATGATTTTTGCGAGATCCCAAAAAAGGTAATCTGTTGAAAAACTCTCGCAAAAAAAATCCTAGATACGCCCCTGAAAAGTACTCAAAACTAAGTCAGCGGACCAAGTCGTGTCCCATCCTAGTTGTTTGCATTTAAGATAAGTGATAGTTTTTCCTGCTTTATTTAATATTAAATTAATAAAAAGTCTGAACCCTTTTTTCAGTATCCTCTCCTAATTTATTGATTATTTATTAAATTCTTTACATCCGCTGTGGATAGAATAGAATAATGTAATTTAAAATGTTTTATTATATTTCACATCCAGTCCTTTGTAAACTCTTAACCTGTTAGTTTTGATACTCTGTTTGTTGAGTCAACTGTTAGCATGATTTGCTTAATCCATGCATAATCTTTTTATATTCTGAAGGGCTTCACTGAAAAGAGACAAACAAGACCTCCAATTTTTGATTTTTAATAGACTACAAAAAATAAAAATATGCTGAAAAAATTCCGGTTGTTACAAACAACAATGAATTTCACCATAATTTATTTAGTGAGAATTCAGTGCTAAACTAGCAATTAGATAAGGAATATGTAACTAAAATTCAAAACTTAACACGCAATTCATTAAATGTACAAATATGATTTATTTAATAAATTTGATAATTGGCAGAATTGTCAAATTTACACAATTAGCAAACATATTAAGGTCAAATATATTTGCATATTTAATGAAGTAAAATTTCTTGTATTGATCAAGCATCATGTGTGTGTAGATACGCACGTAAATAAAATTCAAAAATGCAGTAATGATTGAAAGAAAATTAAAAGTCATGAAGAAATTTAAATTGGCATTGAAATCGAATTATAATTCAATACAAAATATTATTTGTTTGAAACTGAATAAATAAACTGCAGGATTCAAAGATATTCAGTCAAAATCTTCAACACACGCAACTTTCCAACTAATTTAATTATTAATTTGTCTAATTTCGATCAATTTTCATCAAATTTTCCCATTCATTGCCCAAAATCAGAGCTATTAACTCATCGTGAAACGAATCAAATTAAATTGATTTAAATTAAAAAATAATATTATTTAACTATGTAAAAACAAGATCATTAAACCATCTAATTATTTATTCATTCATACGCGTCTGATTGAGCCAGTGAGGGTATAATACAAAAATTATGAGAAATAAGAGGATGGCATTTTGTAGCATTTGAAAATAATATATATTTTATACATATACACCAGAAAATCACATCACATTGTGCGTAGATGGTTTACAAGAATGAGAGAAAAAAGTTGTTATTGAGTATTTCATTAGTTTGACAAGGGCCCTTGCAGGGATTTTTTGCAGAGTTTGAGAAAAATTTGTCAACACTTGCAAAATTGAATCTAGACACCCAAATAATTAGTTCTTCAATTTTTATGATGACCCCCCACCCCTCCAAAAAATTAAGTTTTTATTTGTCAAATTAAAAACGTTAAAAATGTCAAAAAATTCCAAAATTTTCAGAAACCCAAAAATTCTGCCAAATTCATCTTAACAGAGATGCAGACCCCGACACCGAGCCAAGTCAGTCGAGAAAATGAGAAATAAATGAAAAAATAATAATTGCAAAAAAAATTGAAACAAAATTTTTTTGACCGGCAAACGCACATAAACGCAAAAAAATGAAACAGTGAGATAGATTGGAGAGGCAGGCAGTACACAAGAAGAAAAAAATATGGAACAAGAAGAAGGAAAAAAGAACTTCACGCGTTGTGTTTTTCAAATGACTTTTAACGCACAAAATAGCGAGAAATCCTTGAACTCTAGTTTGAGTTTGAGATTAACCAACAACAACAAAAAATGTAAAAAAAATTCTTTTTTTTTCTTGCTGCCAAATGTATTTCCTTCTCCATCGCCATGGGATTCTTTTCTGGTCTTGGTTTCTATTCCACTGTGCGTTGACTCTTTTTTGTTGTTGCCGTTTTTTGTTTGTTTCGTCTCTCTCTCTTGACTCTGTGCGCTTTTTCTATACAGAGAAAAAAAAATGTGAAAAAATATTATAATGACTTCAACCATTGTGCGTATGCTGACATCATTGCATTATATATTTTTCATTCTCTCATGCTTAGTTGGCTTTTATTTTTAAGTTATGAGTGGAATAATTATTTATGGATAGATGCATTGACGCATTATTTTTAGAATTGTTTTTAGATAAATATTCTTAGTGATTTAATTACTCTGATTCAAACCGTTCTGATTTATGATTCTAATAGAAAATGAAACTATTTTGGATTAAGAATCATTAAAGTAGATTAGATCAGTAATATTCTTCCAAAAAGACTTAAAATGGACATTTTTTTCGTACTTACTACAAAAGAGGTCATAGGCAAAATACAGGAAATGTTTTGGGATTACTTTTCTCAAAAACCCCTGGATAATTGAAGAAAATTTCCATTTAGATAGGGGGAGGGACCACAAAATACACCAATCTTTTAATTAGGCACAAAGGATCAACCTTACTCTGCTACGAGAATTTTTCCAATTATTTTTGAATGATTTTATAGATGATCAATCTGATAAAATGATAAAATTCTCTTCTTCAACCTAAATTAGAAGCTAAGGCAAAAGTGTAAAAATTTAGTAATTAACTAGAGTTTGATTTGGTGTGAATCAGGCATCAAACCAACACGACTCTAGAACTATGCAAGATATTTAATATTCTCGACTCACTTGGCTCTAAAACATCATGCATTCTTAAAGGTTCATTTATAAATGACGTTCATTAATAAATTAGACTAGTTAGAACTGTTTCACAATTATGAGCACAAATTCACTTAAATGGAATAATTTGCACTCACGTGGTATTTTAGATGATGACTGTCACGCTGAAACTTTCTCTTTGCTGAAATATCTCAATTTTAAATGATTCACAATTTATTCCTCAACTATTTAAAATAAACTCACTAGGATTGCTTTAGTATGTCGGAATCTCTTTTATTAAATCAAGTTTTATTGCATAATTTCAACAAATTTCTCTCTCGCTGACCTTCTTCGTTCCACGTTCTCCTTCTTCTCAACCGTCTTCTTTAATTCAAAATTTTTAGTACTTCTGCAGCCAACTTCAAGTCGTTCGTAAATTCAAAATATATTTTAACGTATTTCTTAAATCCGAATGTAATTTCGGAACAAGAACCCCTTCCAACCCTCTCCTCTTTATCACAAAATATTTATGAAAAATTAGTTTTTTAACAGACACTCAATTTTAGACTCTAATCCCCATAAACATCAAATGTCAAAAAAATAAAAGACCCCCAGTAACACATCTACATTATTTATTATGCACATCGAGTCTTCAACTTGATCGCAACATTCTCAAATTCAGTTTGTGATGACGATGAACATACACACATTATCAAATTCGTAAAAAAAATGTGAATTTTGTCGTCGAGGACAGCAGATTGAGATGTATATAAGAAAAAAAAGAAACTATATTCATCACTGTGCCTCATTTGATATTCATTAATCTCAATGCGTGTTCGCATATTTTTGTGTGCGTTTGCAAATGATCAGTTTTTGTTCGTTTCTCTCACTCTCTCGTCATAAAATGAATTAAAGAAGGCATTTGAATGTCAATTTTTTTTTCTTCATAGTCTGTTTTTTGATGCTTTTTCCTCAATTTGAAACGAGAATTTTTTTATGGAATAAGATGATGACAGGAAATGGGATAAAATGTATTAGAAGCGATTGCGTATGAGTAATGTCATGTGATGCATTCATAAGTATTTCATTTAGATTTAAGGACATGTGGATCATGACAAGATCAAAGCAGAGTAAGGAGAACATCACTTTGGAGGCGCCTCTAGTGGGGTCTGTACCCCAGGGTATTTCCAAGGGTATCCCCAAGAAACCAGCCACAGGGACAAACCTTATAATTCTCAAAATTCATTATTATTTTCAGAGGGATTGAAACCAGTTTTAACCTAAAGCACATTGAGATTCAAATCACTCATCACAGCTTCTTCACACGACACTTGTCAAATGATTGGAAAATACCCATAACGATTTACATACCAATATGACGATTCCCACCTTTAGAATTCTATTTTTAAGCATAATTTTCTCAGTCTACAAATTTTTACTTTTTTTTTGTTACAAAAAGTATCTTCTTCTTAATTTTCAAACATCTTGACAGACAGACAAGCCAACATAAAGAAAAATCACTCAAAAGAAATCGATACTCATAAACTTTTTGTAACGGAAAATAAGAAAATTTTTATTGCATGCAAAAATGCCACATTTCATTGCTTTTTCATCTCGTCAACCTGCTTGTCTGGTTTAATACAATAGAAAGGCTGAATATCTACGCATAATGTGTAATCTGATGATTATGAACGCATACGAACAAGCCCAAGGTATACTTATGTCTTATTTGTTGACTAATTTACTGGTCATCCAAATATGCTGTTGTGCTACCTCAAAATTGCGTGGCATTGAAGTTTATTTGGTAAATTTGAAGGAAATTGAATAGTGATGACAAAATCTGAGCTTTTTGGTGGTCAAATTTTATAGTCAATGACTTTTTGACAAGAAGAGCTAAATTTAAAAATTATAAAATTTTTGAGGGTACACCTTTACAGTCGAAAGTGTGGGCATGCCCCTCAAATTCAAAAGTCAAGTTCTTCTCAAAAAATCC
This sequence comes from Chironomus tentans, assembly GCA_963573255.1. Taxonomy (NCBI): domain Eukaryota; kingdom Metazoa; phylum Arthropoda; class Insecta; order Diptera; family Chironomidae; genus Chironomus; species Chironomus tentans. The sequence continues at coordinate 6,047,812 of OY754302.1, forward strand.
TCCATTTAAAATTATGTCATCCTCAAAACTTCTAAAAAGCAATGCTTTTCATTTTCATCTCTTAATCCACCATCATAATATCTTCAAGCCCATCAGCCTTCTTATACATTTTTTTTTGTTAAAAATCACTTTACCACATGGAGCCTTCTGATAAAAGAAAGACAGAAAAACTGACAGCAAGATATGTTCATGCCTCATGAATTGCAAAGAAATATATGGAGGATATGCATTTATTTGGAATATTTTACATCCATTTCTCGTTTCCATCTTCCTTTCTCTCTTTTTTTCGTATCATGGATATGAATGTGCGTAAGGATATTTGTATCATCAATGTAGATTTCTGTCGCCATGACTATGTCATCATCTATGAAGATAAACGTGAATTGCGGCATTACATTTGCGAAAGCACTATCACCCGAGCGATGGATACAGTTTCATTTTCTTTGAGGAGCTGGTGAATCATTTGTGATTTTTTTGGAATAAGTAATTAGAAATTGGTGTGACTTGAGGGAGCAGATGAGGATGTGTGATGTGATTATTGTGATTATTGATTATACATAACAAGACTTAGTTCCGTTTTGGATATTTAAGGTATTTTGATTAAGAAAAGAATATATCAACATATCTTTTTTAGAATTTCATGATCAAAGTAATCATTGATATTCTTTGAGGTTATTTTTGAATAATTGTTAAATTTTTAATTATTGAGAGATTATTCTTTAAAGAAATTGTTATTTGAAATACAGTCCACTATTGAAGTTGTTTGTTATTGTTGCTACATTTTTCAATTATCTCAGTTAATTGATTAACCATCGTTTAAATGTTTGTGGTGAACATTAAGTAACAGCTCTATCAGCATGACATCAATGTGAAGAACAGACACCAACTTCAATAGCTTCACGAAAAAAATCACATCCGAGTTAAAACCAATCATATGTTGTTGGCCTTTATCAGGGGTGTATCCAGTGAGGGGTGGTAGTTAGGGGGTCAAAACCCCTATATTAGACGAGGAACAACTTGTTTCCTTGGACGACTTTGACTTGGTCGTCATCTTTTACTGTTAAACTAGGCATGGTAGCTGATCACTTTATACGTTTTATTTGTGAAATATTGAAAAGGGATAAGGACGTATAAATTCTCATTTAAAGTCCTACAGATTAAACTTCACTTCCTAAGACACCCACTTTTCATAAATTTTAGTAAAAAATTTCCAAACCTCCCCCTTCCCCATATGTAACTCGGGTAAGTGTCACAACAGAGAGAACTTATTTCTAGTTCTTGAGTATCGGAACTAAATTTTTTTTTTCACAAAATGTCATAAAAATAAATTTTCCGTTAAACAAAAGAAGAGCCAAACGAGGAGGAAGAGTAGAGTGCTTTATGTTCAGCATTGAATTTATTACGAGAAACAGAAGAAGACGGAAGTTTTTTTTTGTAGAAAGGAAAAGTGTATCTGTTCCAATGTAGCAAGAATGAAGAATTTTTTTTGCTGAACTTTCACGAAATAGAAAAAAATACACACAGCAAAAATTGTGTAATATCCATTTTTCCACCTCCTCCCTCTGTTCAACAGCCAATGCTTCCCTGCCAAAAACGCACAATTCAATTCCTTCTTTTTCGTTTGCTGATAAAATGAATTGGATTTTTTCCGCTGCCTTGTATTTCAAGCAGCTCAACTAAAAAAGCTTCAAAATAAAGTGAACTATGGAGGAAATATAATATGAATGGTAGCACTAAATATAAGGGAGGAAGCTCTAAACAAGCATGGAAATTTATTGGGAATTGATGAATTTGAAGCATTTTTATGTCGATTAATTCAGTTCTAAGTGTACCAAGATTTATTTTCTATTTTGGATTCTTATTTTCAACTTTTGTGGGTTGTAATTGCTTAATATGGGATTGTCGTTCATTTATTACGTTATGCAGAACAGCTACTTTTTAGACCCCCTCGTTATGACCCCTACTAATTATAAAAAATTGAAATAGTATTTTTTTTTAGAAATTCACCCGTAATTTTGTCCAATAAGCTGACCATTGTCTCTTAGGTCAGATGTCTGTCAGCCAGACAAACAAATCAACCAAATCAACATTCCTCCAAATTTCACAATCTTAAAAAAATATCGCTAAACAGAAATTGTTTTTATGCATAATTCACAATGAAAAAGTTTTTTTTTCTATGATTGAGAAGAAAGCAAGTAAGCAAGTGAAACAGGCGACTTCCATATACCTATTTCATATTATTATACAGCTGAGTATACATGTAGCAATACAATATTGTGTATAAATTATATGTGCTTGTGTGTGCTATATTGCCACGCATTTTGACATTGAGGCATTGCTATCGCTGCTAAAAATGCGAACTGCTGTTTTTCAAGTGAATGAAATGGAAAAAGAATGGAAAAACTCAAAAAAGCACGCAACATTCGCATTTTAAGGAAAGAAAATGAATATAAAACTTTTTCTTTTCTTTTAATTTTACTTCTTTTTGGCAATTTTTATTTCACTTGTATACAACCGAAGCCCCCCCCCCTCCTCTATCCATCGTCATTATGGGCTTCTGATAAGAGAGCATTAAGCAAAGGGAAAATGAATTTCCTGTTCTTTCCATGTCGAAATTTAATTACACATTTCACTTCCTTGCCACTCATTCGCTTAGTCGTTCTGCTTCTCTCTTTTTGTATTTCGATATGTTCTCATGTCCCTTGAGGATATTTTAGGGACGCTTTTATTTGGAACAAACAAACCAATTTTGTTAAATTTGTATTGATGGAGTCTGACAGAAGTGACTGCTTTGTTTATTGGTAGATTGATGTTGTTGGATGAAGAAATTAGGAAAGGACATTATTGAGAGTGATTTGTGAGCAGATCAGTTTGATGGTCCAAGTTGATTTAGTGTTCCTTGATTACATCAATTTTGGAAATTTAAAAAAATATAATCATTTGTCAATCACAGCATATCCGTCAATTATATTTCATATTCAAAGCTTTCAAACTATTTATAGCAAAAAATCCCCATAAGGGTGTAGCTTACACACCAAAAGGCAATTGTCGAATGTTTTATTGCATGCATTTCAAGGCTCATTTTCATTTTGTGCTATTATACGCAGAGAAAAAAATAATAATTTTGATAAGTTCCGCCAAAACAACGTAACAACCGAGAAAAGAATTCTGACTATTTCCTTCATATTCTCATTGCAATGCTAATGTTCCATTTCAATATAGTTTTGTACGCTTATTTGCCACTGCGTTCCCAATGTCATTTAAGTACACACATATTCTCATCTCTATCATACGCAGTGTGTGTTTCTGCTCATACTTTTGATAACGCTCGTGTATGAATTTCATATTATACAATTCTTCTTCTTTCCATTATTACTTTATTCAATTCGTACACGCATATGGTGTGTATAGTGTCAAAGACATTTCCATCCATACATATGTATCGCGGTTGTTGTTGATAGAGTGACTTATGGATAGATGTATTAACTATGCGTTTTTTATTCGCCTTGATAATAAAAAAAAAATGTGCTTGTTATCTCGTCCATTGATAGTAAACTGGAGGTGGTTTACGTCATTAATTTTATGATTATGTTTTTTTATGGTAGGTTATGCATTTGACTTTGAACTTTTAAATTGGATTTATTTTTTCGTGTGAGGTTTTTTTGGGTTATTGGAAAATTTGTCATCTACTTCTTAGATAGAACTGTAAGTCCTTCTATAAGCGTGATCTAATGGATGAAGAGGAGATCGTTTCTAAAAAGAGGATAACAGGAAATAACTTGAAGAAATTAGATCCCTAATCAAACAAAAGAACTACTTCCTGGGCACCTAAACTAAGTGCAAATCCATGGTAAACTCCATCTTTTAGAACAATTCATAAGATTGAAAACTCAAAGTAGTTTCCTAGTCTCAGGCAACCTAATTGTAGTGTCTGAGCAGAGTATGTAGAATCTGGGGTATCTAGCCATATGTAAGTGAATCTTCCAGGTGGTATGGTAAGGTGGTTAGACAACGCTAAATATTTGCAATCCTCTTATTGTGAGGACGTGGGTTCCCATCAGAAGTCGATCTCTCAATCCATGTATAGAGTCACAACAAAAACCGTTGAAAAATTGGTTTGTTTTGGATGCTGGGGAGTGTTGTTGATATGAAAAGGATTTACACTATGCTCACAACATTATAAATCTTACTACAAATCTTAAATAATTTCAGCACTACATAAAAAGCATCACCATCAACAAAATTGATAATAACAGTGAAAGAGTTTAATATCTTAAAATTTTTCATATCCAAGCCATAAAATTTGACGTCTAGTAAACATAAATTTTCAATAATTTTTTTTTCATTCTCTCAAAAATTACTGCCTAGAACAACATGATCGTATGTATTATCCTACAAAGGCATTGAAGATGCTTTAGACAAATTGATGATTATGAGCAACGATGATGATGATAAAAATGTAAAAGAATATTTCGAATATACAATCAGAAAAAAATGAGAATACAAAAAAAGAGGCAAAGTTGCAAAACAACTCTTGACGGGGGCTTTATTTTCATGCGAATGAATGTATATAAAAAATGCGTATATTGCGAATGTGTGTTCGATGATAATTTTTTTCAAATATGCTGTTTTCTTCTTCTATCTTGTTTTTCTTTGCCGTTGCCTTCTTCAAAAAAAATTTTGATGATCTAACGCATTTTTTTCCTCTTGCTTCTTAAAAAACGCACAAATACATAAACTTTTTTCTTTATTTCTGTATATACATTATTTCTTTTATATTTCTTGTGCTTCTATCTCTCAGCCAGGCTCTCGTTCACAACAAAAGAAATGAAGAATATTGAAACTGAATCAATTTGAAATCGAATGGAATTGAGTAGTAGAAAAAATTAATAATATTGAGGAGGGTAACAATACAAAAAAAAATGTATGAAAAGATTGGTGACTTTGTTGTTTTGTTGGATGGATGAAGTTCTTAATAAATTGAGATTCTGGAGAAGATTATTGAAGTTCTAGGAAATGTGAAATTTCCTGTAGATTTAAATCAATTTAAAACAGATTATGGGGGCTTTTGATTTGTTGGGGTGCAGCTTAGAAAGTTTACATAGGTCTGCCATCAACATGTAATGTTATTGGTGATATAGCTCTCATTTGATGCTGATCTACTATTGCTGTAATTTCGTCTAATTGATCTAAATTCGATGAAATGTTGAAGCAGATAGTTCACTTAGAAAATGGTAGCCTATTGGCTGTCAAAAGGCTACTATGTGGTAGCCACTTACTTCTAAGTACACTATCTGCTTGACCGCCACATGACCAACAATTCAACATGTGGATAATGTCTGCAATTAAAATAAAATAGGTTGTAGCGAAGGTGTAGGCCTCAACCCTGGCCTCAACTGAATCCTCAGTTGCATCATATTAAGGAGTCACCCCAAATAGCTAAAATCAATGCTACACAATTGCATTAGAGTCATCTTCCAATTTTCATAAAACAAAAATTCCAATGCATAAGATCAAGTCACATCCAATTAATCCTCAGATACACTTTACTTCAAATAATCCCCAAAAAATATCTCTCATCATAAAACATGCGTCTGTCTACAAAAATTGTGTAGAAACTTCCACTCTCATCAGCCTCTTCTATCTCATTCTCTCGTCTTTCTCGCTGTTCATTTCATTAAATTGTCATTAAAAAAATTTTTTTTTCTTCTCTCGCTAAAGAAAATACAGTCTTTGAACGCAAAGAATAATAAGAAGTCGGCTAAACATCCACAAAAACACATTAAAAACTGAATTTTGTTTTATGAAAGATAAAACGCACATACGCGCACGCAGTCAGTATTTTTTTCGCAAATGTGTTTAAGCGGTTCATTAACCTTGTCGAGTTTTTTTTGCACAAATAGCTTTTACGATGTACATTGTATGTACACATGACTAAAACTTGATAGTAGGAGATATTTTTTATTTAGAAACTTATCGGATTTGAAGGAAAACCACAGGAAAATATTTTATTCAAGCCTTCCTGTCTTGTCAAATTGGTTAATTTTATGTGACTTAGCTTGTGTGGTTTTTGGTATTTTTAATTACTCAAGGATTTTTTCCAAGGTCGAATATTTCCATCAAGAATAAATTTACAGGAAAAATTCTACAGCTTCAAATCAAGTCACCAATTCTAATATTTTTTTATGTCAAAAATCAAAATTTAAATTTGTTTATTGTCGTTGTGGATTTTTTTTTCAGTTGCGTGAAGATATTTTATGATCGAGTGAAGGGTGCGCCTGTTGACAGTACAGTTAATCTGATATCTTAATAAGCTTGTGGTTTACAGAATTTTTTTTGACAATTTCTCTTTTTGTATATTTCTCACATGATAGTCACGTAGATACTTAATTTAATTAAAGTGTTGAAAGAATTTTTTGTGAGATTTTAGTAGGAATGTAGTGAAGTTCACTGGGGTACCAGAAATCATTTATTGAGAGGAATTGATTTTCAAAGACAATTACTTTTAAAATACCTGAGTGGTACATAGAAAATTCTTGTCCATAAAATTTTAATTTCAACGTCACGGCAACGACAAGTCAACAAATGACGGAGAGGTACCAGCTTATACTCCTGAGTTAGAGACGGTCATTGGTTCTGGACTTTATGCTACTCCGGATGGTCTTCTTAGCATAGTAAGGACTAATGGCGACGTTGGTTCCTCTTTTTTGCATAACTTAACCCTCAAAGATACAGTCCTGATCATGACTAACCAAATTAAGTTCTTTTGACTTCAGATGTGGCCTTTTATAAATTCTTATGCTAATTTTTCAACTTTAAAATTCCAAAAAAATCCTACTAACATAATTTTGCATGCTCAACCTTCACGGGGTATCAACAATATCAACAAACCCAAAAAAAAAAGTATGTCGCGAATTTCAAGTACCACAATCGTTTTTATTTTATGAATGAATAATAAAAAGAAGAAAAATATCAAATATATGTTTAAATGAATATTTGAATGGCCTATCTAGTGTGTAATATCAGTAGTTTGTATATTTATATTGATAATTTAGAACACAATATGTTGTGGTATGTTCAAAAACATATCTATTGATAGGCGCAAAATTGTGTGTCATTTTTGTTTGTTTATTGAATATCAAGTTTTTTTTCTATTTCTAAAACTATATTTGATGATAAATGTGATAATTTTTTATTTCGTGGAAATCAATGTAGCTTAAAAACATCCAAATCAAAAGCTTAGACAGGCAGTCTCTGAAGTAATTTTTTATAAGCTTTGTTAAAATTGAAAAATTAGTCAGGCATTAACACTAAAAGAATTGTTTTATTCATCATATAATATCAGAATTCGTTTGAATTTTTGAAATATCTTGTCAACAAGTTCTGGATTTTTTTTTGGATTTTTGGGATTTTTTTAGGATTAATTCCAAGTACGAAAGCCTTGTAAATTAGACAACCATAGGATACGCAAGAGTATACAAACAAGGAGGTGCTAAGGATGCTTGAGACCCTTCACTAAGCCTTTTCTAGTCCCTTCTAGCCTCTTTCTGACTAGATGCATCATAATATTTTAGTTGGAGATAATTTTTTATTTTTTTTTCATCATCAGACAAATCATGTTCTAATCTAGAAAGCTTATGTATCTGTGTCCCTAATTTCATAATTTAGAGAACTTTTAAAACTAGTCACTGCATTTGAAATATGTTTTAAAAGATTATTTATTTATTTTTATTAGGGTTAGGAAATTTTGTATGCGCCGATATGCGCCGATAAATTAGTCGCCGAATTATGCGCATATCGGCGCATAATTATGCGCATAACTTTTTCAAGGAAATTCCAAAATCGAAATAGTTTTTACTCGTACTTAGTCATATCTCATCAGATTGAGCTGAAATTGAGCACCTATGTTCTTTGTTTGAATATAGAACTTGTTGGAATGAATTTATTATTTTAGTAATAGGGTGGTTCCTTGAAAATGAGCCCCTTTACTCGGTCTTTTTGATTTCTCAATAACTTTTTACTAGATTAAGCTATCGATATGAACTGAAAACCATTTGGAGCAAATTACAGGAAGATAATTCTGTGAAAGTCTAATTTTCCGAAAGTCTCTGGAAGCTTACTTCACAAGCCATGGAATTAAGCCCAAAAAAAATTTATGTAAAATTTATAATTTCTGTTTCTGAAAGATTTCTCTTTGGAACTATTCAAACTAAATAAATTTTCTAATATTGATCTTCGCCTAGTTTATATGAATTAAAACAGAAAAAATTGAAAAAATTTAAAATTCTTAATAACAAAGCATTAATTAGTAATGAATTCAGTTTCTAATAATTAATCCAATTAGTGCTTACATTAACTAATCGATAATATGGAATAACCAGAATTTCACTTCATCTGAAAATAGATATCATGTGCTAGAATGCTATCAGGCTATAATTATTGCATTAAAGTCCCTTGGTGCTTATTATGGAGCACAAAAATTTGTCTGTAGAGACTCTTTCCTATTGTCATTTATTTTCCATTGAAAACTATTTTTTTCTTTACATTTTTAGCGTTTTTTTTACTTTTTAGAAGGCAAATAATAAGTTTTGAAAATGTTTTTATACTAAATGAAGACACGTTACTAATTAAAAGCTATAAAATCTATGATAATTGTGTCCACAACTAAATTTTAACATTTAAAATTTTGTATGGGAAAAAAATTGTATGCGAATATTATGCGCATAATTATGCGCATAACTTTCCTTGTTATGCGCCGATCGGCGCATATCGGCGCATAACTTCCGAACCCTAATTTTTATTAAAAACTAATGACTTCATTTTTTAAAACATTTTATCAGTTTTTGACTAGCATTAGCTATGATTTTTAAGAAACTAAAGCTATTTTTGGTTGCTGGTCCAAAAAGTTCTGCACTTTGAATCTACAGATCAGCTGTTGTCTAAGCATCACATCATTCCATTCTAGGAAGCCATTAGTTAATTATTCTCGACTCATTATAAAGTCAATCATGTCATTTTTCTGCATCATCATGACCATTAAATCATAACCAGTACTTGGTGTCAAATATACAGCACCACAAATAATAATAAACTGCTTAATTTAAGTATTTAATTAGAGGTATGGAAAAAAACGCACAACTCAAACAAATAAAAAAATTCAATTCAAAGTTTCCAATAAAAAAACCTCCGCAATACAACGCACTGTACACACAAAAAAAATATAGAAGCCAATTCCGGCTTGTAACAAGCAATTATGAAATCGACAGTATTGAAATAACATTTGTATCGATGCTGCTTTATTGCTGCGTTTCCATTGCCTCTAATAATTTATTTTTCTCTCTTGGAAGGCATTAAGCAGTAACAGAAGCAGCGAATATCGATTTGGAATCACAGATAGGTGGATGAATGGTTTGGTTAAATATTTGAGTGCTAAGGAGACTGAAACGCATTTTATAATTTTTTTCAGTCAATGTAGGATCTGAGTAGAATGTAGTGACTTGATATTATGAAATTTCTCGTCCTTGAATGATAAAACTTCAATATTTCCTCTTCAGGAAATACTCAAAATTCCACAGAAAGCATAACAGCAAAAAAGTTCACGGCTAATGCATATTCAATAAAAATTCTGAATTTATTATCAAACTCACTTAATTTTCGCATACAAAATACATTCCCGGATGTTCCTCTACCAATACTTAACGCAGTAAATTCAAGTTTGACGCATAGATTAATAAAAAAACCTGAAATCTAAAAAAAATCATCAGATTTTCTTCTTGACCAGAAAAAAACACAACTATCGAGTCAAAGCAAGCACATAATCGCATTATATTTGCAGATATGCGTATAAAATTCTATATAAAGGAATACCTGTTAATTAAAAACAAATGTTGCCACTGAAAAACCACGGAAAATAGCGCGTTTGCGATAAAAAAATTTATTGCATTAATTAAAAGCTGAATGGCTGTGTGAGAGTGTGTATGTGTGTGATGTGAACGCACAATAAATGACTTTACGTGCTAATAAAAGAGGCAGCGAGAAAAAATAAATAAATAAATTGAAAATAATATAAAAGATGAACAAAGTCACATTTTTATGCATTGAAAACAATGAAAATTATTTATTACCCTTACAGCTTACAATATCTAATTGTTAAATTAATGCTCATGAACTTGAACAATGATTTAAATGATATTTTAGCAGCAGGAACTGCGTTCATAATGTCAAAATAGAAGCACAGACATGTGTGTGTTGCTGCGCGACTCTAAAAAAAATCGTGCGTTCATGAAGATAATTTTAGACCTTGAAACTGCAATTTTTTGTATTAATCGGGCTTGTTAATCAATTATTTTCAACGTTGTTAAGCCATTTTGTCTGGATTTTTAGTATAATGTGTGTAAATGATTATTATTTTTGAATTGGTGATGATAAAGTTGCTGTTCTATGTGGCTCTGTATGAAAATCGTTTCTTGGACCAAGGAATGACTGAAAATTCTTGAGTTAGTCTAAAATTTGGAGTCCTTCAAACTTTTTTGGTCAGTTGAAAAATTATGAATCAAAAAAATAAATCATTTATTTGCTCGTAATTCTAATGACCCCCAGAATGACCCTATACACACGGTAGGGTTACGATACATACCCTGAAAGGCACTGTGGACGGAAAAATGGGGGGTTTGGCCCCTTGAATATGAAATATGCTGATCAAATTTAATAAGGTTTTGAAATATTTTTGTAAGGAAGCAAAAATTTAAGAGGGTTTTAGAATTTTTAGAAGTAGACCACCAAAACTCACCCTTGATATGCCCCTGGTCTTCATTTTAGGGTTTAAGAAAACAAACAAACACATTCTCGAGGGTCTTAAGAGTAGGGATGTACCCCAAAGACCTCCGAAAGTATGTCTGAGTATAAGGACCACATACTTATTAAGGTAAAATTATGTTTTTTACAGTTTTTTATATAAAATATTCAATTTCCATATGAACGCGTGCAACGAATTGAACTTCTACCTTTAAAATTTCTGCCCACCCACTCAGCATAATGTCAATTTAGGGATCCTTTTTATCCAAACTAGGCATATTTAGTATCAAAAATGAATTTACCCAATTGAAATTGTTAGTTTGAATTGGAATTTTCCATCAGTCTACAAACCTCTATCAACAGGACTTGATTAATCTACAATAATAATAAGCTATTCAAAGTCCAAAATTCAAAAATCATAGCCATTTCGAAGAACGAATGCGCTATTTTACCCCCCACAAAAGATCAAGTTTCACTTACATTTTTATATAATATTTATATATTCTCATTCTTTATAAAAGCACTAAAATAGATGAAACGCTCAATATCACGCAATTCTTTGCTGATCCACACATGTACGAAATATATACTGCATATGTATGTACATCCAAAATGTGTTTTTTGCGTTTTTATGTCAGTATTTGAAATTAATTCACATGTTGTGTATTTTTTTGCTGCGAGCGAAGCAGTAAAGTGCGTTTATATTAGTTTTCTAAAGTTTTTTTTATTTTATTTCTCTTGCTTCTCAACTCACAAGCAGGCAAGAAAAGAACGATTGCGTTTTTTTGTGAATATAAATTAAACACATGTAGCCGCAGCTCTCTTGTCTGCTGACTTGTTTTTTTCGATTCAGTTTCATACAAACGCACTTTTTAGTGTAATAAAATATTCGCTTATATAGCTACTCACTATATAGTCTAATTACTTATTTGTGCGTTTGAAATGCTTATTTAAAAATAAAAAATTGAGAGAAGAAAAAAAAATATTGAAATTTATGAGATATGAGTCAATTGAGTTGTATATAAGAACTTTTAATTGATGCGTGCGTATGTGAATTGAATTGACAATTTTAAGCATTTTAAAACATTTAAAATAATAAATTTTTCTTTAAAATAAAATTTTATTAAAAATAAATTTTATAAAATTCAAGATTTTCATATTCGTTTCATATTTTCGACAGTTCATTAACATATCACGACTATCCCGGACCTAGGTTCAACCGGCTTTTCAAAATGTCATTCAGTCAACAAATGGACGTCCATATCAAATTCTGCATGCTAATGTTATCTATCTAAGCAAATTATTTAAAAAAATAAATCAAAATGATATTCAAAAATAACCTCAAGTGTTTCTAAAAACAGTTTGACTAGCGAGCCACTTGAATTGGAAAGAAAATATGCAAAACAAAGTATCATTCTTAAGCGATCTTGATTTGATCTATTTCAGAATTTCTATTTTTGTTCTTATTCTTCAAACAATGTCTTAATTTATGCAAAAATTTCATTTTAATTGCTAGGAAATGATTTGAAAAAAATTTTGCATGATTTTTTGAACTATTTAATTTACATAATTTTGATGATTTCCAATAAATTGATGATGAAGATGACCTTCAAATTGAAGATTAGGTATAACAATGCATGCTTTAACCATATAATATAGTCATATTAAATAAATAGCAATAAATAGTTTCAATTTATTGGAAGAGTATTGGAAATTAGAATTTTCAGCCACCTCATCCTTCAAGGGTGTATAAAAAGAAACATCGGATCCTAAATAAAGGAGCACCATTTTTTATTAAGCTCCAGGTTCCAAAAATCATTACTTTTCCACTGATTCTCTTCCCTCATCAGTGGCGTAGCCATAATTTCTATAAGGTGGTGAAAAATACACCCATCCACCCTCCTGGCTACGCCACTGCCACTTATTAACAGTTCCACCAGTAGCACAATTCCAATTTAAATTTAAATAATTAAATTAAATTAATTTAAACTTAAATTTAAGTAATTTTTTAAATTTTTTTAATTTTTTTGAGATGATGATTTACAACCCAATTCTGTCGCTGACACAAATCTAAAGCTGCCTTCATTGTGAGGATCTTTGCTAAAAAATTAATAATTTTTACGTAATCATCTAAAGACCTGATAAATGGTAAAACAGTCTAATGATCAATGCCATTATTGTTGCATATAAAATAGTAAATCATTGAGAATCAAAGAATAATCAATAACAGTATCCTTGAATTAGCTTATAGAACTTTTGTTTTCAAAATATGCAGAATTAATTCCCCAAATATCAAAACTAATATGATTTATAATGCTAAATGCTTAAAGTCACCTAGAACAAGTCAAATAACAGCATCAACAAGATCTACAGCATCGAACATTTTGAACAAAATGTTGAGTTGTAATTTTTTTCATCACTCTTGAGTAAATGATCGCTGTCACATAAGCAATGTAGAATTTATATTTATAGAAATGGCTTAGGCTTCTTTCTCCAATCTTTGTCAAATTTCTAAGGGGTCGTTCACTTATGAGGTCCAATTTTGATGGATGGGGGATCTAGAGCATGTCAAAAAAATGAAAATTATTGCTCAGAAAATTTCTTGACATGACAAGGGTGTCAAAATCTTGAATTTTGGTGGACGTCATAATTAAATGACCCCCAACTGGATTTAGTTAAAATAATTCAATTAAATAGAGTCAATCTCCTAATATTATCATTCCATTTCTCTCCTACGATCAAGAAAAAACAAAAAAAAATATGAAAAGAAAAATAAGAGAAAGAATTAAACACACATTTTGCATTTTAAATAAATTTTTATTCATAATAAAAATAAAAATAAAAAAATAAGAAGAAGTAAAATCGCGTTTCAATCGAGAGACTTAAAAACAAGCTTTGTAAGAGGAGATACATGTATTAAAAATAAATAAGAAGAACTTGAAACACGCACAATAATGTAATTGTGTGTAGAATCTACTTCAGCTGTCTTCTTTTTATTCTTACTGCTGCTTCAAGAAATCTTCATCGAAAAAAATTGCTTATTAAGAACTTTTCTTGAAGTTCATTTCGACTTTTTTTTGGAGGGGATTTTCTGCAAGCAAATCGAGATGGGATTTAAAAAGTTTTACGCCAAAATTGGGAAAATTTTTATGATATTTTTTTTCTTTATTTTTTGTGCCGTTTGAAAAGCAATTCAATCGATTTTCAATTTTCTATCAATTGGAATCAGAAGGTCCTTGTGGAAAATTTAAAATAAATTTGAAGAAAATTTCAAAATATTTTCTAACAAATTCAAAAATTTAAAACAGAAATTTTCTCCAAATAAAAATATTTTACATCCGAATTTCACCATGACTGTAATTGCCATATTCAAATTTCCTCATAAAAATTGCATGCGAATTAACTCATTATATTCTCAAAATGGAAATAACCCACACATTCATACACAACCACACGCATCAGAAATGCGTTTTGTATTCAAATTATGACAAATAACAGCTAAAATTATGCGCAGCTATTTTACAGCAAACAAGAAACGCAAAAAAAAAGCATTTGCATACATAAAACACATGACAATGACATTTATGACGTCGTTTTTCATTAAACCTCTTCCGGTGTATGTGTTTAAACTTTGTATGTCGCATTATTCTCATATAATACATTTTATGGAGAAAAATAATTATCACTAAAAAATTTATTTAAATAAAAAATAGGTTTGTGAAATAGGCACAGTTAACATTCAAAATTTTAATTTTTTGAATTTCTGTTGGTTTTTTAAGGAAATTTGAATGAAAAAGAATTTAATTTGAAAATTTTAAAAATAACGATATAAAAATATTTGAAATACTTGTTCAGAAATATATGATCTCTTCTTCTGGAAGCCCTTCCCATTCAGCCCCCTACCCCTTTATAGCAAACTTTTTACCTCCCTTCTAAGTTTAGAAGGCTTGTCTAAAAGTAAACTTAAATTTACGTAATCTTATTATGAATTGAAATTATTACGTAATCCATATCAGGATGTCTTTTAGCTGGCTTGACTGGATACCTATAAAAATATGACACTCGTGTATATTTAAAGACCTTTAAGCAAAAATCATCTTAATGGATAATAAGAAATATTAATTAAAAAAGTAATTTTGTATAAAGTCCAAGGGTTCAAATCCTACTATTAAAAATATTTATTGATTTATTGATATGTATTTTGTTTTTTTTTTTGGAGAAAAATTTTCTCACTTTAAAATTTGAGGTAAGAAAAATATTTTTGTGAATTAGACACAATCACAAGCTTAAAGTAAAATTTTCGAAAAAGCGTCAAAATCCTTGCTATGCTGATGAAAATTGTGTGAAATAAAATCTGTGATGCTTAAAAAAGAATTAGTTAAGAAGGCATCTAAGCAGAAGTTTTAAAAAGTTAAAAAGAATATTCAGAAAAAACTAATGATTTTGTAGAAAGTCAAGGGTTCAAATCCTCCCATAATTTTAAAATATTATCTTTTCCACTGTTCATTTTACATTATTTTAAAATTCTGCTACTTTATTTTTTTGTTACATAAAAAACAAAAATTAAAACTTTTTTGATTACGATTTTTGTTTATTCTATGTGATGGATATGTGTGTCACACAGAAATTATGCAAACATTTTGGTCAATATTTTATTTATTCGAATTGAAAATTAATTGGAATGAATTTTAGTCACCTAATTAAATTACATTTCTGAAGGTTAGCGGAAAATTTCCAACTAACTTCATTCCATATGAATAATGAGCAGTTCAATGCAAAAAGAAGCAGTAATTGGTTCCCCTCTATTTATTAGTCATACACGTTTCCCATTTGTGCATTTACATGTGAGTGAATATGCGCTGATTTGTAACTGCACATGCACTTTCGCGTGCATTTATTCATTTTATGCACACAAATGCAAATCCGAACTTCATTGCAATTTTTCAATTCGCTAAACGTTGATCGTACAGTCATTTCATAAACGAGCGCAGAACGAAAATGAAAAACAAAGAATAAATTGCAAAAAAAAATCTCCATTTTGCTGAAATGCTGCTCGAATCAACCAAAACATACACGACTTTGCTATTTTTTAATATACATTCTTTCTCTGCGTTTCGCATATAAGAAGAAGAAGCTCAAATGCTGCACAAAAATGATCTTTTTTTCGCTTAACACAGCACAAAGTCAGAATAAATGACGAAACCTGTTTTTTTTGCTTGCCTTCTTCTCGGTATTCTCAGCTCTTCTTATACCTTCTACTCGCTATGTGTATCTATTTGAAAGTAATATAATAAAAAATAGCAGAGTAATAAAATAAAATAGGTAAGTGGGGAAGACACCGGAGGGGGTTGACTGGGGCGCATTTTATGGGACAAATTTATGAGAAAATTTGTTTTTGATCCTTTGTAATAAACATAATTTTAATTTTTTACATGGGATACATGCTGATTTGGCTAATTGAGTTTTGGAAGCAATTATGGATTTTTTTTATGATTTTAATATAAAAATTTAATTTTTTTGCCAATTTTTAATTAAAATTAAAGGAGTTCTTCATAAATGACGTCCATTAATATGATTTTTTTTCATTAGGATGCAGGGGCGTACACAGAAATTTTTTAAGAGGGTCCAAAAATTTTTTCCTTCCTTATGCTCAAGGTTTTGTACTAGTTGCTAATTTAAAGAATTCAATGGGGTCCGGACCCCATCCAACCCCCTATTGGGTACGTCCATGTTAGGATGAATCTTTCTGAAGATCAGTTCTTAAAGCCCTTTTCATTCTTGTTTCAAAGTTTCATAGATTGCAATAACCTCACCCTACAACACCCCACCTTTCCCCCATTAATGCTGTTTCTCCACCCAATCTGTCAAAAATTCCCTCAATTTAATTCCTAACATCTAAACGCACTGAAATAAGATTCATTAGAATGCTATGACTAATAAAACAGATTTATAAAGTGATCTTAGAATACATTCATCGAAGTTCTAACTACATACATGGAGGTGGAAATGAATGCTAAATTAACTCAAAGATGTTGATTTCAATCAATTTATTGCAATAATATTATTCGAGTTAATAGAATTGCTGAGTGGAAATATAGACATATACACAGAATACGCACATAAGTGTGTGCGTTAAAAAGTAATACGATCAAAGTCACTTTTTATTCTTGTCATCTTGCTATGCTTGTTGCTGTTTGCTAAAAAAATTATTATTCGATCTTTTTTATTGTTTCATTCCATTAAAGACGAAAAAAATGCCAAAATATCATTCGAGCGATTAGCAATCGAGAAAGAGAGAATTAAATATGGTCTACAGGTGAAAACCTGCCTTTAGCCCTTCACGCATAATGCGAATGTAAATGTAAAATAGAATTATATAGAAAAAAACTATTTTTACAGGTAGATGCTGGTGCTGAATATTAAAAGAAATAGAATATATATGAAGTTTTATTCAATAGGAAATGAGTTCTTGATTGCTTTATAAAATATATAGCTTTATGTAAATTTATGACGCATGTTTGGTTATTCCAATTCCTTTGCGAATGTAATCTTGTCATGTAACAAAAGATCGTTGAAGAATATCAAATCGAATGACACTTTTTATGGTGAGAATTTATGAAGTTTTGCTGGATATTTTTGAATTAGTTAAGAATTAAATATTTCGGGGAATTTGCATGCTGTAAAATCCCTCATTCATTGAATTTAGTATATTACAATGCCTTGTGACAGTAAATTATTTTTGCGTAGATAAAGACATGCCTTGGTAAAGGCAAAAGCTACCATAATACCGCTAAATACCTTTCAAAAGGCCCCTATCTGACAACTTTATTTCTGGATAGTCTCCTGAAATCATAGACGGGGGTCCACTGGGGTCCAAACTAAAATTGAAAAATAGACCCTCCAAATGTTCTACTTTACTAGCCAGTATCTTTAGTGCCTTAATATTTATTCACGTCTAACGATAGGGTAAATGGAAGCTTGGAGCTATGAGATACCCTTAGATTCATTTTGTTGAAGCTTAAGGATACTACTAGAGTCCAAAATCCAATTTTTTTAATAACCGTCATTTTTATCAATCTCAAAGGGGCCGTTCACTTATTACGTAACGCAAAGAAATGACTTTTTAGACCCCCTCCCCCTTTGTTACAAATTTCATTAAAGAAAAATTTATTTTGTTTGAATTGTTACAAAATCTCAGACCCCCTCCTCCCTTAAAGCGTTACGTAATAAGTGAATAGCCCCAAAAACAAAAATTAATAATTCTTAAACAAAACCGAGTACATTCCAATTCACACTTATCTTTGTGCCATGCCTAAGTGCCAACATCAAATTAAGGTTCTAATTTGAATCTCCACATAAAGCCAATCAAATACTTAAATATAACTCGTTAATAGAATATCAAAATATTTATATTATGCATAGATCTCAACGTGATATTACAACAGTCATAAAATGAGCAATCAAACTCGCAGTCGAACGAGCGTTGTAAAAAAAATTCAAGAAAAAAATCTTTTCTGTATTTTTGTCTTTCGAAGACCTTTTTCAATGCCAAAATACTTAAAAATTTCATGTATGTGTTTGAAAACATATGTGTGAACAACACAGCATATAAAACATGTGTGCGTATATTCGGTGCGAATCATTATGCAATGCCCTTTTTCTATCTCGATCAGTTCTCATCCAAAAAATGATTTTTTTCCTCATTTTTCTCAAGCAACAACTGATCTTGAATATTTCTTTTCTCATACAAAGTTGCAGATTTATTGAAATTCGTCAGGTAAACAGCATCATCAGCAGCTATGGTTTTTTTCCTTGACAGTTTCCATTAAATGCTGTCATTTGATGAATTAAATTAGCTCAATGAGGATGACATTTAGATCGATATTGATTTCATATAAACAAGCAGTGCTGACCATTGATAACTGTTCCTATTTTATTTAATTCTATTGGCCTTCAAATATAATTCGATGCATTAGAGATAAGATAAAATATACGGCAAATGATAAATGCAGATTATTGATTTTCAATGCATCGACTCAATTCCTGGTGTTTATGTTAATTTGAGCTTCAAGGCTGAATTTTTGTTGAAAAAAATACATGAAGGGGAATACTTTCCTGTTTCTGATCGTTTTCATACGAAAATCTACACCTGTTTAAAATTTACTAGAATATAAATTGCTTCAAAATTTCGATAACAATCGACCTTTTGATGATAAATGCCTGTATTGATCATCCTTGACATTCTTAGTTCGAATTATCAAAAGTTATGAATTAATTTTGTTGACATTTCTTATTGGAATTGAATTTTTATCTGGTGATAATCAAACTCGATGAAGATAAATTTCATCCAGGATTTCTTGACTAATGACAGTTCCATTCTGCAGAGGTGTAGCCAGAGAGGGGTTCAGACCCTCCCTCCTAAAAAATGCCATACTGCCAGGTCTGGAATATTCAAATTTTATCCTCAAGAGAATGAACTTAAAAAACTAGTTTTTGGCATCCGAGCCTCAGATATCTCAGATAGCATATAAACTCAGATATATTCTAGAAAATTTCCCCATCCACTTCCTTTTATTTTTGGTGTCTGCGTCCTTTGATATGGAATTTTGCGACTTCCTGACTCCCAAGGCACTACGATTGCCCCCACAAGCTACTACGCCTCAGGTTATTTTGTTGTATTATTATAAGGATGACTAAGGTATACTGCTGCGCTAGGTGCTGAGTATGAATGGGCGCAAAATTTAAAAATCAAGAACAAAATGATTGGAAGTTAATTAAAGCAGAGTCAAAAACTATTGGTGTGTCTCTTTTTCATACAGATACCTATGTCCTAATGTGATTTAACCTTTAGTCAACCTTAATATAAAAAACGCATCAAGAGTCAAATGACAAATATTATAATTTAAAAATTTGCATCAATTAGCATATTTGTGAATACAAGAAACTGGATCCATTTCTAGAGAATTGGCTAGCTTGTTGAATATTTTTAGTTAAGTTGTCTGATGATGCATCCGGATTAGCATTCAACCGTTAATCAAATATACCAGACCATACTTAATTCTTCTTGTGTTAAGCTTTGCTTGATATTTTGCGCATTTTTTTAAGTCCAACGTGATACGAAGCACTAAAATGTCATAAAATTCACCGCTGTATATATTTTTTGCTCCTAAAACTGACGATTTTGTTTTTTATTACAAAACTCAATGACATTTCTACAAAAATTTTGTTGTTAGTTTTTTGTGAATGCTTTCCAGGCATTTCCTGTTCTTTATACTTTTATTTCTTCCTTCATTCAAACGCTCAAAAAAAACTTCACAATCAACAATATTTGCTAAATATACGCATCGCATACAGCCACACACAGTAGAATTTATTTTTTTATTTTAAAAAATATTATTGTACGCACAACTTTTTTCAAATTCTTCTTCTTATTTACAACGCATATTCACATGCAAGTTCGTATTTCATGCGTTCGTTGAACGATGAAAATAAAGAAATGAGAAGAAAAAAAACTGAGCGAAAAGTAAGAAGAAATGCCAACTGCGAAAATATTTACTCATTAAATACTCTCGATACAACCCACGCATTTTATGCCTTTACATATTTATACGCACATTTTTCAAACTTAAAAAAAATTTATATATTGGAATAACGCACACTTGTGAGTTTTAATTCTACTTTTTTGGGCTTGCTTGCTGTATGTATGATATGCAAGTGAATAATGAGCTGTAAGGTTTATTTACCTGTGCGTATTTCATTCAAGTGAATGAGAGAGAGAAAAAAAATTAATTTCAAATCACAATTAAAAGTTTTCTTTACATTCCTGCCTACATGGAAGGGAATACACATTTATAATGTCGATTAGTTGATTTTGAGTCATGTGTGTTTACTTTAACTGGTATATCGAGTTTTTTAGGGACCGATGATTCTGTAGGTTTGTGGAATTTGGAAGTTAATGTGTGTTTAGTAAATGATTTTTATCGTGCTTGCATCACTATGAATTTTTACTGTTGATAATTCAGTGTGGGATATTACTAAGATCAAGCAAGCTATGATTCAGAAAGGAGCACATATAATTTTTTTCCCTAGTTTTCAGTAAGTATCTGATTGCCGTGGACATATTTGACACAGATCTGAAGATTTGGACTCTGTTTGCTACATTACAGGAACAGCCAGAAGAAAACTCTAGATGGAGGGGTGTTCGAATTGTTTTAATGCTCTTCTTTATACTCTTCATGATATGTTCAAAAATAACACTGAAATTTTGTGTAGATTTGATGATTTAATTACTATAAATTGCATTTCCAAGATAAAGAGGTTGACCATCTGCGCATTTTTTGACGGAACAAGTCCCACTTTTAATTCCAAGTTCGATGATCAACTTAATTTCAAATACATTGTGAATTGAGATAATTTTGTATTAAATATCATCATTATCAGGATCTAAAACCACATAAAAAATTTCTGTCGATACAAAAGAAAGAACACCTTTACTCATGAAATGTCTGGCCATGACTCTGATCATTACAATTGTTTTCACCTAGTTTCTATCTTAATTAATCAATTTCAGGACATATCTTGACATATTTGACATCTATTCTCGACACCTACAATTAAAATCTAAGGTAAAATGCCAGTAGAGTGTCAAATATTCCCAATCAGTAATTAATGTGCTTCAATTTTGTGCAAACAACTCAAGTGCTAAAAAATAATTTCTAAGAACCGTTAAATGTCATCTTGATTATCTTATCAAGATTCCCAAAAAATGTTTTTTTTCTATTTTCCATTAATGCTAATGCAACTATGTATCTGAACAAATATGAAGCAGAAATTCCGCAACAATGTCTGAAAACTCATTTAAATTTCATCACTTATTTTCAATAATCCTATTAACGCAATGAAACGCAATAAAGCAGCGACATGCAAAGACATCATCACCATAAGAGAAAAAAAGCAGGAACAGCATCATAAAAGGAAGCAGAAGAAGACAGAAGACGACACTCATAGAGCTCATAAAAAGGGGGAAAGAAGAGATTCTTTCACGAAAGAATAAACATTATTTTGAATTTACATAAGAAAGGAACCTTGAGAAGAGAGTTTCAATGGAAATTGCCATAGTTATGGATGTGTATATTCCATCTCATTTCTAATACATTCGCTGATGCTATTTTTTGTTGATGTTCAAGACAAAAAAAAATATAAAATTCACTATTTCAGCAGTTTTTGTGCGTAAAAGTTCTTTCAAATTCTTATTTTTCATCCTCAATTTATTCTCATTCTTGGTGGATTTGGTTTTGGTGTCTTTCGCTATTTTCAAATTACTCTATTTTCCTTCTTTTTTCGCTCCATTGTACAAATTTATAGTTATTATAGCTGAAAATGCAAATGTAGAGCATGAGAAAAACATTTCCTATATATCGAAAATCGTCTCGTTCTCCTTACGATTATGAGAAATGGCGATGGTGGAAAGCAAAAAGTTGAGAAATTTCTTTTGGAAAATGAGTTGAACGATAATTTGGATTGTGGACAGAAAGTGCATTTTCTATTGGATTATAAGACCGTACCAAGGGCCAATTTATGGGTTATAGCATAGGCAGGGATGTATCCAGAATATTTTTGTATGAAAGGTTTTTCTCAAAAAACCTTAGCAAATTGAAAGAAATTTCCATCAAGGGGGGTCACATCCAAAATGCCCCTATCTATGCCCCTTGACCCCAGGGTATGACCAAGCTATGGTATTTCTTATGGCAAGTGTATACCCGAGAAAAGGGCCTCAAAGAACGCCATCTCAAATCTTCGTATTCAAGTCCAAAACCGTGTGACTGAAGTACGTCAGCATGATATCACCAATCCTCTACCAAATCATGCTAACCAAAATGAACCGAAATTTTATGATTATGAAGTTCGATGTATTCAATGTTTCTTTTTATATAGTTTGACTGGTGCCTACGAAATGAATGGAAAAACTTGGCAAAAACTTTTCCTCTTACTCTTTCATAATCTTCTTTGTTCTTTTTACACAACTTATTACATCATATTTGCTGGTCAAAATTCTTGCTCATGACTTTGAATTGAGTTGTTATGGCATCCGTGAATGTGCGTGAATTTATTAAAAGAGTTGAGAATGAGATGAGATGGAAAGTAAGAAGATTGAAAATTCCTTTTGTGGATTTGGATTTAGGGGTTGTTTAGAAGTGATGTCTCTTGAAAAATTGGAATTTTTGGAATTCTCAATTCTCTCCTATGTCAAACATGGTCCAGACCTTCTCCATTCGCCAGGATTGAACCCAGAAATTTTTTAATATGATCCAAAAAATTTTTCTTTCTTATTCTCATTGCTTTGTAATTGATGTTAATTTTTACGATAAGTTAATGATTAAACTGCAAATAAAAGCTTTGGAAAACCTTCAGAAAATTTTTTAAGAGAAAAAAATTTTTTAAATGCACCGGACCCAATCGACCCCCCCCCCCCCCTCTTGGGTACGCTCATGCCATTCCCTCAAAAAATGGTTGTTCTAAGTGAATGATTTTTTTGGGTAGTTTGGATATTACATAATGTTTAAAATGGTCATTAACCCTTGCATAACCAAAGTTTGACTCCTCTGCACCTTAAACGCGTTACCTAATATCCAAACGATCCCTTAGTATATTCTTTGATGATAATTTTAGGACTAAAAGTTATTGAAAAGCCACAAAAATTTTATTTCATTTGATGGTGTTTTCTACTTGAGATATTGCTGGTAAATCAAAGGTTTGTGCTGTTTCTATTAAGTTGGATATAAAGGAATGTTTCTCTCAAAAAATTCCATTACATCTCTTCCAATTCTCCTTAAATTACATTCAAACAAACATCCGCAACAATTATAAATATTCTCCACAAGATACATCCATAGTCAATCCATTAAATCAGCTAATTTAGACCTCTATCGCATTTATAAACCCATAAAAATTGAATGTCTATTCCGTCTTCAAACATTCTTCAAATATTAGCCCTTATTCAAAACTGAACCTTAATTAATCATCTTCAATCGACCGGTGTACTTCTCATAATCATAATCATCATTTCTGACCTTTACAAATGGTTAAAAGGAACTCAACGTTGAATCTCAAAAATCTTTTCACAGTGAATAAGAAACATAATAACAATTTACACCAATTTGTTCGTCTAAATTTGCCGTGTTTATTGTTTGTAACTTTGTTTTTACGATTGCCGAAAATAAAAGCAAAACAAAAACACAGAAAAAAATGCTGTACGAAAAAAAAAATCATAAATAAATACATGTACTTAGTGTAATAAAAATAATATGATTCCATATATGCGATTAAAGGGCAAATTTAAGTACTTATGTTACAAAACATCACGTTCAGTTTATTTCCAACAACGTCATCAGAAGGAAATATCAACTTTTTTTAATGGTAAATGTAGAAAATAATAAAGTTGTTTACTGGAAAATTGAAGCTTTTTGAAACGGAATAGAATTGATGCCTTGGATGGTGGCTCTTTTGTGTGACTGTAGGCCTTTGAGATAGCTTTTTGATATGAATTGAAAAGTAAGTTGTAAACAAATTTCTTCAGAATATTTGGGGGGCTATTCACATATAATGTCCAATAGAAAATGTGATTTTTTAAAACGGGGGTGATATTCTACTTATTTTCATTTCGAAAACTCTGGTTAGACAAAGAGACAGCAGGGGGTCACAAAATTTTCATTTTTTTTTCAAAATTAAGAAGTAAAATTTCGAATTATGCACAGAACGAAACAATGAGGTATATTTGGTTATCCAGCTTCAAAGGAGCAAACCCAAAAATATTTCGAAATGGTTTCCACCTCTAGAGGTAGGTCCAAATTTTTTTCTACTATATTATTAATTTCTAATAGGACCAGGGGCTGGTTACCTCTATTTTAGGAGTATACCCCATGGGTATGGTCTAGTGTATAATGGATATGCATCAATCTATCTTGAAGAAGGAGTGGTTCGAACACTTCAACCCCCTTTTTGTCTACGCTCCTATAGCTTCACACCCTCCCTCCATCTTAAGCATATTGTACGTCATTTATGAACAACAACTCTTTGAATAAAAGGATGTTTTCAGCAATCTAAAAGACATGAAATCCAAATTCTCAATAAATATTGAGCATAAAAACTAACCACTAATTCATAGTTTCGAATGGAAACCAATGAAACTTGTTTATTAAAATGATAAAGCAGCAGAGAAAAAGTCAAAAGAACACTAAATTCAAAATTTATAAAATAAAAATCAAATAACATAAAATCCAGAACCGAATTTTAAAAACTTTTTGTTTGACATTTTTGCAGCCTTGCAACTTCAATGATAAAACAGCATTTGACATTAAATAATAGTCAAACAAAAAAAAATTAGATAAAAAGCTTTTTGTGTAATTTTTTTATTGCCTCGTGCTTCCGAAATGAATTACAGTACATTCAGCAACATACATACATTTTTCAATGTCAATCGTTTAAATATATATTGCATAATGATGAGGTCATGAGTCACAATTGCGGATGAGCATGTGACTTTGTATTATTTTAATGAATTAATGGCAGCGACAACTTTTCAGTTTATCAAAATATATTCTGATGAAAATAAGGCTGTTACTGCATGAAATGTATGAACGGAAAAGACGTTGACTTATAAGATTTTTGGCGCCTGTAAAAGCTTTTTCACTTGGAGTTCATTTCCTCTTTTTGAGTGGATGTTGGGGGGATTTTGTCAGAAATGATAAAATATTCTTTATGTTCTGAAAAAAATTCCAAAAATCAAAGGATTTCTGGTTAGAACCTTCTATTTTTAACCAAGCCCTAGCAATATCTCACAAAAAAATTAATATTACGAACAACTTCCTCACAAGAGCTCCTTCAAAACAATTTTTAGTTTGTTGAATATCCATCTTAATGGTGGCGGCAGAGTAGTTTCTAGTAACGATGAGGAGACTCCTTTATTGCCCTTCCACAAAAAAAAGTCTCACACAGGCAATAAAGTCGGTAAAAGAAAGTCATAGAAATGAAAATAATTTGAAAAGTTTTCGACTTTTTCTTACTATCAGAATGATAATCAGCGAGAAGAATGATGAAAAATGTGGAAATTTCAAGCACTATATAGCATAATAGAAAGCATTCATTGAATTGATTGATTCTCAAAGTTGGATCATTTGCGTTAGTTTTTCTTGTGAGTTTGGATGTATTTTTTTGTGGAACTTGTTCCAAGTCAAGAACTTTCGTAAGGATAAAATAGAAAAATTATGTGAATAGTCACATACTACTACAGGGTAGTCATTAGAATTTTTCAGTGGGACCCTCCACCTCTAGACACCCTCCAGAATTAACACTTTTCATTATATTCTAGAATAACAAACCTTCAAGTTTTGCAGCCGAAAATATTTAAACAACGCAGTCGACAACTACTGTTCGGTCATCAATATTGACCCATTATCCTTGAAACGCTTAATTTTATTGTTTTGTATTATAATACATAGCTTTGTGGCAGCGATCATCGTTGATTGAAAAAAGCTACCCAAATCGTTCGCACATTTTCATACACACATGTGTGTATGCGGAATTGAATCACAGCTGGTTTTTTTTTAAAAAGTACAAAAGCACATTTGCAATAGTCAATTTGTATTGTTGCTTAATAATTTTTTAACAGCAATAACTTAACAAAGAACAAAAATAATCATTTGATAAAATTGAATAATGTGTGAAGTTCCCTAGTGGGGAATTTTTGTCAGAAATTTTAGATTTTTTATATATTTTTTAGTCTCAAAAATTGACAAATTAGAGGATTTTCCAGGGGATATTCATTTTTAAATAGACGTACATGATGTAGGAGACGTACCTGAAGGAGTCCTAGTATTTTTTTATTTTTTTTTTATTTTTCAAAAAATCCTAACAAGTCAGAGTTTTTGGTCAATAGTCTCGATCGATGTAGTTATGGGAAAAGGTGTTGAAAGAGACATCTCCAGTTCTAGCACTTACTGGATATGTAATCAGAGAAAGTACTCTTTAATTACCCAAAATACCCCCTCGACTGAAATTTTTTTCAATTTTCTAGGGTTTTTTGAAAAAAAATCTTAAAACACCCCCTAAATTTTTTCTTCCATACAACGGCCTTGGCTTTTACGCATAAAAATCATTCAGACTAACAATCAACCTAAGGAATGCAGCACAGCTAATTTACACACAACACGATATTCATTTTTACATTCACAAAAGTATTATTTAATGGACAATGATTGTAATGAAACAAAATAATAATTTATATTAAATAATAATTCAAATTTATTTCTTCTTATTCTATCGTCAATTATTCAATCACGTCACAGTGAGTTAGGTAATGAAATTTTGATTGTTTTTTAGCAACAAATGAAAAATGAATCTGAATTCGATTATGGGATTTTGATAAGAATTTAATGTAAATGCAGATTTGAGATTGAATTTTTGTGGAAGAAATGATGAGAATAAGAGAGTTTACTAAGAATTGAGATGACACAAGCTACAAATGTGCGTCGTTTAGTGTGTAAAAAGATTGAAGCTTAAATCTTGAGTTGTCGTTATTGAAAATTGTATGACCCATAGGCCTGTCCATCTAATTGGTGGGGGTTCCATTTTGAAGTAAAATGTACCGCATTTACAAAAACTTTGCAATCTTTTTCTAGGCAATTCAAAAGTACGAAAAATATTGCATTCTATCTTAAAAATTTCAAATTTTTATTAAAAATATTGTAAATACTCTTTTTAAAATGTTGAAATCAGGACATGTTTTTCTTTTCAATCAAAAGTCTATGGTCAGCTTTTGAGTAAGTTAAGTAGCCTAAAACTAGCATTTAATTTTTGTGGAACAGAAATATTGTCATTTTCGTTTCAATTTTTCAGGAAAAATTTAATAAAATTGACTGCTTTTCAGCCTCAAATATCAGCAGATAGCTCAGGCAAGACAAAATGAGACTGTTAGATCCCTAACCCTCAATAAGAAATATCACACAACTAGACATTTTTCCCCACCCTAAAAACTAGACATAGCTTTTAAACGATCACTTTCAGTGTATCAGCAAGTTGGCTTATGCATCAAACTAGTATATTTTTAGCTCTGCTTATTAAATGATGGACAACCGATGAAAATTCCAATTCACAACATTCAAATATGTTTAATATTTCACATTTTTATCCGCATGATTGAGCATAAAATTTTTGTCTATTACCGATGATTCTCATCGTACAAAACAACAAATTCCCACATAATAAATTTTTTGCATGTTGTTCCTCAATCACAATTTTGTGCAATTGTTTTGAATAAAAAATTAATTTTTTCCAACCCGTCATTAGTTGCCAAAAATTAACCATGAACATTACAGTTCTGGGGTTTTTTGTGTACACAAAAAATTGCATAAGCCGATAAGCAATTAAAATTGCTAATTAACTAAATGTTATGGAATTATTTCCAATTTTATTTCTGCGTATTGTTTTAACAGAACTTTTGTATGTGTATTTTCATTTCATGATATTTATTTGATTGTCCTCAACGTGATATTGAACTTGATGTTGCTTTTTTTACAGCACCAAAAAAATCTACACAAGCATTTCCGACTCACAAACTCGAATTCGCTTTTTCTCGCTATTCATTCACAGAGTTCACCTTTGTTGGAAAAAAACGCAGGTTGTTATTTTGACCAAAATAGCGAAAAAATGGAGATTGAAGAAAATAAAGATAGAAAAATAATTTGGAAGGAAAAGATAGAGTAAGGAAGGCTTGAGGGAAGATTTTATTAGGCGCAATATATGGTATATTGATCAAAAATAGTGATGTTAAGTCAGATGCAGAAGCGTATTCAGGGAGGGATTTTGGGGGTCAAAACCCCCCTCCTTTTGGATTTTTTTTTTCAATTTGCTAGGATTTTTTAAGAAAAAAGTCCCAAAATTTCTGGATACGCCCTTGGTCAAATGCCTAGATAAATCTAGTACATTGATGTTTTTGGAGCTTATATCTCAACTAGGCAGTGCAGCGTCCAGTAGTTAGGCAGTTAAAACCGAAAAAATATTTTCTGGGCTAGCATGCTGCTAATACTGATGACACATCTATGAATAAAAATGCCAATCCATCCAAGTATCCAATTTTTAGTCCAGAAAAATCTATCTGGGGGTTTGGGCATTAAGGTTAGACAACTGTAAGCTAAAATGACATTTTTAGACTTCCTTCCTTAGTCAAAAAAATTCCAAGCATGAAAATTTATTTTGTTTGACGTGCTACTCAGCTCCAGATCCCCCTTTATCCCCTCAATATTAGACATCATAAGTTAACGACTCAGTTAAAAGAACTTGAAATTCTTCAACCAAATTGCAGTCATTCCATTTCTCAGAAGAATAGTTACTGCCCAAACAAATATCCAGTCCGACAAAACTAACCGACATTCTCAATGTTCCTAGCTTAAAATTCACTCACAAGAAATACCAAAAGAATGCCGAAAACAGAATAGAATAGAGACTAGAGAGCCATCAAAAATCACTATTTTTTTTGTTTTGTTATTCTTATTGCCATTGCGCTGTGTGCTGCCATTGCCGTTCTGCTATTCATTTTAAACTATGATTTATCAACGAAATGGCATATTCATTGTTAATTCTTTCTCACTCTTTCTTCAATTTCTTGTGTGTTGTGTGTGCAAAAAATCGCACGATCGTTTCGTTCAATTTTCATTCTCATTCCCGTCTATCCTAGATGCTAGAATTCAACCAGTCGATGATCTCATCGCGCATTCTACATCGCACGTTTATTATTATTATTGCTATGGAGTTTTTTTTGCTCATTTAGTTTCAAAAATTGAATTTTTCTTACTTCAAGTCGTTTGCTTCTAGGAACCAACAAATCATGTTAGCTTATTGCAGTAATTTGTGCCTAGCGCAAACACAAATGTAGCACTCCTATTTAAATAATAAGATATCTTTCTATTCTTTATTTCTTTCATGCTTCCTTTGCTTACTATTACTTAGAAATTTTATTAAAAAGCACATACGGGTGACGTGTCCATTGCTCATTAAAAGATGATTTTTATGAAATTTTGAGGTTATGAAAATAATTTTGTGATTTATTCATTGATTTTGTACACCAACTCTCATCCAGGGATGCTTATAGAGTCGAGATGCCATCAAGAGTGTGAAAATTGTAACTTTACATCAATTAATGTCTTCCCACCCCCCAATCAACTCAAAAACCATAAAAGCCATAATAACAATTCCCAAATGTGAAAACAAAATGACAAATTGTTCATCAAATTTTAATTACAATTACGCAATTGACATTTTAGCTATCTATTTCCTATACACACATAAACGACATTTGTTATGAAGACATAGACATAGTCACTGTCTAGAATGCAATTTCCACGTATTGTTTGAATAATTTACATGAAAAATTCATTTCAATGTCTCATCAGAGACACCATTTCGTTGAGGTATAGAGAGACATTCTCATATCAATAAAACTAAATGAGATTTTTTTTCGACACTTTCTGGCTGTTTTTGGTGTCAGATACAAAAAAAAAGATGAAAAACAGCAATTAAGTTAAATTGGAAAAGATGAAAACTGGTTGATTGTTAATTTAGTTTGAGCTAGGGAACATTTCGGTCTATATAGATAGATGGCGGAGATACAATTTCTAATGATATCAATGTCATTTGTAAAATGACACGAAATGTCATAAAAATAAAGAATGAAATGTTATAAGATAGGAAATGAGTGAAATTGTTATGATAGAAAATTATGATTGTGTGTTTTTTATGGAATTTTTAAGGGTCGGGAAATTAAGGTCAAAATTGGGTAGTTTTTTGAAAATTTAAGTTTTAAGAGACAATCATGGATTAATCTTTCAAAATGAGATTTTTAACCCCCCCCCCTTAATTTCATAAGGAGTCGTTCATAAAATTAACATCACGCAAAAAACGATATTTTTAGACCCCCTCTGCCACAGAATTTTCATTTGCACAAAAAAATATTCTTTTATATGGAAGTGTCACACAGAATCAGACCCCATAAAAATTGTACGTCATTTTTAAATGATCCTAAACCAGGAATATATTCGAAGTTGGAGTCAGGCACCTCTACTGTGTAACAAAGTATAGACCTCTTAGTAAGACCCCTCAAAGAGATACCTTAGAAAAATCCAAATCAAAAAAATGCTCTCTAAACCATGTCAATACTTCAAATTCATTAACCACAGAATAACACATCATTTTGTAGATAAAATACAGCTTCTAATTCCTAGAAACCATAACCCAGTAATTCACCCAAAAACACAAGCACTTAAACAGCACATTAACTTTTTTTCGAAAAATTTATTTTTTATGCAAAGAAAAAAATCCACTAGCATTCATCACATCTATTTAATTTTTATTGCGTTTACAAAGTTCAACTATGTAACCATACCCATTCATATTCATTTCACGGTAGTGCTTTAATTTTTCAACATTAAAAAATTTTAGATCATAAAAAACTATACGTAGCATGGGAAGTTTGGAATGATGGTTGGGTGAGTTAAGAGCGCATAATTTGATTTTTATTGGGCTTCTTTTGCTCGCTATAAAATAAAGGGTGACCTAGTTAAGTCTTAGGGTGGCCAACAGAGGTGTTATGAAGGTCCATGGTGCCCCAGGAAAAATATTGAAAATCCACCCTTTTCTATCTTTTTGATTAGAATTTATTGAACTTTGCGCCCCCAAATAAGAAACTCTTCAGACAAATTCTCCGTTTTCCCCACCCTTGTTATGCCTAGAACCACAAAAAAGGATATAAGGGGGTATTAAATTTGTAATTTGACCCCTTGGTGCCTTATAATTTTCTTTATCTAAAAAAACTCAATTTTAGACCCTTCTTGCCCCTTCAAAATTGAAAACCCACGAAAAATGTTAAAAAAAGTTCTTCAATCTGCAAATCAGACAATCTGATCAAATTTATCGTAGAATCAACAACTACCTAAAAAATCAACCCATCTAATGCTGAAGAAGAAGGTGAAATTAGAAAGAAAATGTTAAGCAAATAAATTCAACATTACAAATTCTAATTACGCAATTGCATTAATTTTCTTTCCTACTGGATATCCCAAGCAGCTGAAAAAAGTGAATTCTTAAGAACGTAGATTAGATACCAAAAAAAACTAGAATTATTTACAACATTTTATAACGCATTTTGTTACTTTGTAGCTCATAATCTATTTTTAAAGCACTACACTTAGTTGTAAACTCGATCGTAAAAAATTGAATAATTTTTTGACCAAACGAACAGCACAAAAACAACCCGAAAAGTTTTTCATGCGTTTTGCAATTTAAAATACACAACACACACAAAATGTTAATGAAACAAAAAAGAAGAATTAACACTCATATTATTATTATTTTTTTGTGTGTTGTTTCACATTTCAATTTAACGCAGGCTGACGTGGCTAGAAACGCGTTTTGCTTCGCAATATCTGCACAATTCAAGGTCAATTCTAAACGTGTTGAATTTGTTTTTTTGTTAGACATCGACTTAGTCGATTCTATTCTATTCATTTTTTTGAATAAAAATAGCAATAATACAAGAAATAAATGTTAGAATCTAGAATCTAAAAAGAATTTTTGTTGTTCGCATTTTCGCTGCGCATGAATCACGAGATTTAATAAGAATTGACAGGAATTGAGTTGCAAATAATTTTAATTAAATTAGGAATTGTACGAAATTGTCAACAATTTTAGCATTAGAATAAAATTGAGTAACTTTAAGCAACCTCGTCTCATTCTCTAAAATCTCAAGCCTTCAATATTTTCATCATAAAATTACATAACATCCGCATGACCCTTTACCACTTCTAATTTAAGTTTCTAGATTCTGAACAATTCTTGAATAGATTCTAGATTCTACATGCGATTGTATAAAAGAGTCTATTGAGTGCGTCTTATAAGTAGCCTTATGACGAAGGTAACAATTAAAAGAGAACCAAAATTGAATCTCATGTAGACTGAAAAATCAAGTAAGGAACGATTTTTTGTTTCAATTAACGCATATTTGGTGGTATATACATTTTTTTGAATTTTTTTCAAAGACTCCACCAAACTTAGACTAAGGGAACTTCTAAACCCCTTCCTCAGAGGGTAGTCTGAAATTTTCTTGAGAGGGGTCAAAATTTTTTTATATGAAATTTTGATTTTAACCAAAAATTTTCTCATCATAAGCTTTTGTGAAAAAATTATAATACTTGCCTAATACCCTCCAAAAACTATTCGTAAATACAGAGAAAAAAATCACTTTAATTCTGTGTCTTGCTTAAATTGAGTAAGATCCAGGGGGGTGACTTGGGTGGTAAAACACCACCCTTGATGGAAGTTTTCTCCAATTTGCTGTAGCCTTTTAAGAAAAGAAATCCAAAATACATCAAAAAAATTTTAGTATGCCCCTGTACCCAATATATGATCATTTTTGATGCTTAAAAAATTTAAAACCTATAGAAATTTTCATCTTCCTGCCCCAAATTTTAGAAATGTTCACTAAATAGATTCAACAACGAACAGAATTTCAGTACTTCTAGATCATCTCGTCAATAAAAAAAATCTCATAAAGTGAATGATCCTGTAGCTCATCCTAGAGCATCATTGCAAAACAAGGGTCATCAAAAGACAATTTAGAGCAAACTAATATACATTTTCCAATTTTGAGATATAAAAACCCCCTTCAAAAAATTCCAGGATGCGCCCCTGATTTTAGAGACTAGATATTCCCAAAAATTAAAGTTTTCAATTTGCAATAAAAGTAGAGAACACCTCGTATAAAAAAGACTAACCTTTAATAGACATCATGCTCAGATTTTCCACAATACCTTTGCAATCTAAGCTAATTGTTGAATTATTCAGAATGACTAGATGAGATTCTAGAAGGATAGAGAAGTGACCATAATGATGGTATGAAATATGAAGGCATCTATATCCACCTATGATCATGATGATGATGATGTAGAAGAATAACTAGAAAAAAATAATTATTGAGAGCTGCTTTGCAGAAAGTTAAACATTAGTTGAAAATTTAATGAGCTTCTTTCTCGCATACATTTCTGAATTGCTTATTTTGGATGAATTATTGCAAACCAAAATGATAGAAAAGAAGAAAATGCTTTTCCATTTTTTGGCTGTGTCCATTAAAATTCCGAAGTTATGAGTGTTAATTGAGAGCCATAGAATATTTATAAAATTTATTGTTGCTTTCTTATTATTTCTAAGCATTTATTCTTGCATTTTAATTCTTGTTGTTGACGTAGAGTCTATTTTTTGGAAAGCTTGCTGAGAGACAATTTTTGATGATTTCTAGGAAGGAAAATTAAATCTTTTTACACCAATAAACCCTCAACATAAATGTAAGAATCCCAAATGCCCTCAACAACACACCTTTAGCTTCTCTACAACCAAAATAAAATTCTTAATTAAATTTACTGAAGGTCATCACGAAAGAAAATAAATTCATTAAGAGATTAAAAATTCATAGACACAAGTACATAGACTAATAGATTCTCTATGATTTTATTTAACCTGTATGATGGCTTTCAAGGTCAGAATTGTAATAATACCATACTTGATCTTTGTGCTAACCATTTACAAGTAGACCGAAGGGATTTATTTGATGTTAGTGAGTGCCGAAGGGCAAAAAAGAATATTCATTCTTTGTTGGTTCGAAATGAGACGTTATTGTTCATATTTTTTTTTTTGAAGAACATTCTTGAATTAAATATTTGAAAATGAATTCTGAAGCAGACAGTCTGCTCAAAATCGAAAGTATCAAATGGAAAAACGTGTCATTTTTTTAGAAGTTTTTATGTTCCTAGATAAGCTGAGTCATTTTTTAAGAAGTTTTTTAAAACTTCTTAAATGGCTTTCACAAATTCCTGTCTTTACGCAACGAAAACACATCCCACGCAGTTAAAAACTATGTAATTTGATACCTAAAGCAGCATTATCATTTATTTTCGAACCAGTTTTGTTGATTGCGATTAAAGCTTTCATCAAGTTTTTTTTTCTATTTAGCCACAGGCATTTTTGTCATTCAGATATGTCGAGGTATAAATTTGATGATTATTATTTGAACAGTTAGTCATATGCAAGCTATCTATGTAGATTAGTACCTACCACCGACGAAGAAATTTTTTTGAAATCTAATTCATTTTTTACATATTCTTTGAATATTTGGGTCGTCCAATGTCTAAGCTCAAATATTATGAGTACTAAGCTAAATCTTATTCTGGGAGAGGGGGTTTAGGGGTCAAACCAATACGGTTGCGATTGTCAAGGATATCCAAAAAAGGTCATAACAAAAAGATATTCAAAAAAATCATCGGACCACATCCATCCCCCCCCCCCCCCCAAAAAAAAATAATTTCTGGTTCTAAGGGTCTACAAGGAATTTTCTTTTTTATTGAAATTTTCAAAAATTCCTGCTAAGACCAAAGTTATTTGGATTTGACTTTTGGTCTCAGCCAGTGAAGTACATTCTTAACCAAAAATCCAATCTTGTTCTCATTTCAAATATTAATTTAAAAAAATATTTTAAACCGCAAATAAAACTTTTCATCTATCCCAAATTTCATATATCCCATAAATTCCCAAGCCTTAATAATTCACGATCTTTCCATATTTGGTCAACATCAATCATCTAGGATTCAATCCCTCATAATCAATACATGATCTATCTTAAATAGTGCTAATAATTTTTATTTGAAAAAAGTCAAATCATGCTTGCAAGATTTGAAATGTATCCTGTCAAAAAGTTCGCTTAACAACATGAATGCTTAACTATGGGATTTCCAACAATAATCCTAATGAAATGATTGAAAGTCGATAAAAAGTAGTGGAAAAAACCAGCAACAAATGTAAGAAAAAAACGCAATAATTAGAAAACGTCATTCTAATTTATCTTTACGATTCATTCTTCATCCCATTCTCCATATAATCCTCTGTTATAAAGCTCTTATATAAGTGCTAGAGCTCAGTAAATTCAAAACAACACTATTCACCTTCTTTCTTCTCTTCACTTTAAAAGAAATCTTCAATGTTTTATTTTTCTTCCTACTTTTAAAGTTCTTCTTTTATGCTGTTCATTAGAATATAAGAGATGCTAGATATATACACATATTCGAGAACAGAATAGATGAATATTAAAATGGCAATAGAAGGCATACAAAAAATGTTGATTTTTTGCAAGCTCTTGAATAGATGAAGAAGGAGAAACCGCACATATTCATCAAATTGCCGCATTGTGAGTTGAAATTATTATTATAATTTTTTTGTCTGAATGAAAGAATCTATTGAAAATTGAAGTGCTTGTGGAGTGTTGGAAATTCTAGTGTGCAGAAATTTGAAAATTGTTTTTGAAAATTTTGTAAGTGATGCACCACAGTAGGGTCCAAAATAATAGTTAGACAAGATATTTCCATTTCCAAAAAACGGATGAAATGGCAACATGGGCGTACCCAGAAATTTTTTTAGGGGGTGGTCCAAAATTTCTTTTTCTTATTCTCATGGTTTCGTACTAACTTCTGATTCTATAATAATAATTTTTTTAGAGGGGAGTTTGGACCTCATCGGACCCCCTTTGGGTATCCTCATGAATGGCATCAATTAAGGAAGTAGTTAAACATTGGAAATACTTGCCAAAGGTCCTGTTTTCTATCTTAAATCAGGTTTAGTTAGAAGCTTGTTGCATATTTCATCAATCTATTCAATCAATGATAATGAAAATGCCTTTTTATTGGGTCCATAAGATGTGGAACAATTGACTTTCTATACTATGAAACCTACAGACCCTTCAATGTAAAAAAACAAGACCTTCATCCATTTTTATTATTGTCCATCAAAAGAAAATGAAAAAATAGCATACAAGTCATCTGTTTTCCTTCATTTACACTTAAAATTTTCAACGTCTGTCCTAAAATGTGTTCAGTACTAGCAGGGACATTCCAAAAAAATATTTGAGGGGGATCTTTTAAATTTTTTTTGTACGAACGGCAAAATTTAGGGGTAATTATACATTTTTTTCTCCAAAAACTATAGAAAATTGAAGAAAATATTCATCGAGGGTGGTGTTTTAATTTCCATATCACCCCCCTGGATACGCCCCTGAGTACCGGTACTGAGTCACGTCGCTCCCCTAATTATCTTCTAAAATTCATATAACTTTCCAAAAATCCACCAAATTCTCCCTAAATTCTCCACAAGGACACTAAATATGTATTTGGATTGCTATTCTAAATTCACATTTTACTGCTTACCAAATAAACAAAAAAAAATGCCAACAAAGAAGAAATAATAGCAACAAAATATCGCATATATGACGATCATGATGTGGCATCAGCACAAATGCGATGATGGAAGTAGAGGCGAAGTTAATTCAACACAGCAGAAAAAATAAAGAAAAAGTTCTTTTTTATTTCTTTTTATTCTACTTCTTGCTGCTTGCGTTTGAAAAAAAAATAGCAAATAGAAAAAAATAGAATGTATATTGCATTAAGATTAACGACCGCTTCGCTTCTAAGGTTATTCAAGTCAAACGAATTTTTCGTGTGTGCTGCGCTAATGTATTAGATATTTTTCTTCTCTCTTGTACACTCTATTGCTGCTGTTGTTGATGCCTTCTCACAGTAAAGTCATGAATATTAAGAAAGAGAATAAAAAATAGCAAAATATTCATTTCGGCTAAAATAAATAGTTTATTCACTTTTTTTACATTCTAGCTTTTTTGAAAGAGCAACTTGAACGTTGAGTGCTCTTGCAAGAATATAAAGCAAGTTTGGTAAGGATGTGAGAATGTTGAGTTTTAGAACGCATGATTTCTTGGATGTTTTTGAGGTCTCTTTGTTGTAACTAGAGTAGAATGACGTGGAATCTGTGTAATCTCTATATATTTTCTGTATGTCTTATCTTTGAGCTAAGTTAGAAGATTTTCTTAAATTTTATAATCTAACGATTAAACTGGATCAGATAAAATCATAGTCAGACCTGTCTGTATAGACATATTAGGTGCCCAGGCAACCCCCTGCAGAAAAATGTTGAACACTCATAAACCCAAATATCCAGATATCATCTAGTCCAGCCAGGGGGTATTTTGGATGTCAAATGTCTTGATGGAAACTTTTCTCAATTTGCTAAGTGTTTTCCAGAAAAATCTCAAAACAACCCCTAAATTTTTGTTTCCATACATTTTTGTTTCCATCAGCCCAATCTTTAGGTAGGAATGTGTGGTCTGTTTGACATATGATGTCTCTCACAAATGTATGGTCTGAAATATACCTTGTCACAAAATTCTATTTGTTGACGGACATAATTTGTTAATGACCTCTAATTATGTTATCCTACAAAACTAAAACATTCATTAAAAGGGTTTAATAAGAGCAGCAATAAGCTTGTATATATATTTAATTATATGTCCAAAACACCCCACCTAACTATAAGAAATCAAATAAGTGCATAAATTTTTCTAACTCTATCCAGCAACAACAAAAAATAGCAATGAACAAAAAACAGAGCCTATACCAAGAGTCAATGTACCTTCAATGTCAATAAATGCGCACAGAAGAAAAAAAAATATTTCCTGGTCGAGTTGCTTGGCATTAACTTTTTGTGCAGATTCAAAATAAGGAAGCAATAATCATTATGTTGCTTGGTTGCTGTTGCTTTTATATTATGCGTGAATGATATTAAAAATTTATTTATAATTTATTGCAAATGACCATAGAATGAGCCTTTTAGAGATGATAATTAAGTTTTTTTTTTCATTAAAATTTTTTAATTTGGTTTTAATTTATGATATCAAGTTAATTGTCATGTTTTCTTGTCAAGATAGTGTTTGATGATTTTAATATCATTTTTATTGCCTTTTGAAAATAACAAATTTATGAATTTTTTACAATATTAAAATCAAAAAATTATTAAAATTTCACTTTATCTGAATTGACTTCAGAAGTCAAACTTTATTGAATAAATTTTTAAATCTTTAGTATTTAAATTTGAAAAACTAGACTCATTTTAAATGTATCTTTAAAATTTGCAATAATATGGATAAATTTAAATAAGATTAAGAGATGCGAAAATTTGACATTTATCAAAGCTTATACAGAAAAAATAAAATCAAATGGATAATGTTATTAATCCATGGTGTTTTATCGTTTTGTCTAATTAGCATCCAAAAATAATGCGTTTATTTTGTTCGGTCGTTGCTAAATGACTTTATTAAATACATATGCTTATCTCACGTGATATCTGGGTAATCATTAAAATTTTATAAAAATTTTCCATACAAAAAATTTCAAAATTCAAAATCCCCTCCTTGAAAAACTTCTGGCTATGCGGCTGTCAAACTGAAATTTTTTAATTTAAAGCAGAGGGTCCAAAGAAGGTCCTATTAAAAAATTAAAAAACAATTTTTTTGAAAACTATTTTTTTAAAAATTTTTCTTTTAAATTTCATTTTGAAGTGGAACTATTCTCATAATTTATGAATTGATAAAGTTTATAAAACAAAGCAGTATGTAACTTGAACGCCCATAATAAAATATATGGATGCACCCCCAATATAAAACCATTAAAGCTCAATAATTCCTTCAAAAATAATTTAAATCATAAAATCTTCTTTTCAGTAATTAAATTAATTAATGTTTTTTTAGATTTTTTGTTAAAAATAGCACAAGAAATTGAATTTCAATTTCAATTTAAATAAATTTCCGCCTCCAAAAAACCCAAGAAAAGAAAAATTCATCAAAAATATTTGAAGCAAAGGAAACGAAACTTTTTTTTATTGTTATGCGTGCAATATAAATTACGGAATTAGCTCCAATTATGCAGAACAAAAAACATTTCTTTATAATCTCTTTTTGGCGGAGGCAACAACGAACATTCTGTTTGCTTCTTCTAAATTGTTTCTTTGCCATTTGATGTGTGTATGAGCCGCATTAATATTCATATTTGGTCATCATATTGATCACAAAAAAAATATTGTGTGTACGAGAAGAAGAAAATCTATGAATCTTCATTATAAATAACCTTGAATCTAGATTCATCTGTGCGAGTTGCTAATTAGTTGCGAACGAATGGAAGAAGACAAAACTATAAAGAAGTTACTTAATAGTGCGAATGAAATAGAAAAAGTTTTACCTTTGTGTGTGTCTTTGTCCCAGCTTTTTGAATGTCTTTTTTTCTTCCTCTTCTGTTCTGCATTTTTTTCAACTCACGCAAGAAAAAAAAAGTTCAAATGAAGACGAAATATTCACACTTTTGGAGTCGCATGTTGTTTCGGTTCATTAGGCAGGTGGATGAAATTTACACATTGAATTTTTTTAGGTTGATGGATATTTGCTGATGAAAAATTTATTCGGTAGATGTATTTTGTAGAAAAAAATTGAGTTTTTTGAGTGGCATTTGTAGTTTGTGTTATTATGAAATTGGATTTTTAGTGTACTACTTACTTTAGTCCCTGTCCGTACCGATCAATTGTGATCTGTGAAATCTTGATAATTTCTAATACAATGTCCAGAACCCACTGTCATACAGTACTGCTAAATCTAACAAACTTGATTGAAATAACTAAATTTTGCAGTCAAATTTAAGCGTATTATAACGTCAGCCTTATGTCATGCACATGTTAATTCCGCACAATAAAACACACTTCAAATAACATGGCAGTTAAAATCAAAAGACCTCTATTCATTGCTATTGTCAGGCATTAATTCATAAAGCTCACAACTTAATTAATATTTTAAATGATTAATGATTTGCCATTTAACTGTTAAATGAAACACAAAATGATTGGATTTCATCTTCGTATTCATCGTTTGTTATGAGAGCTTTTATAACAAATGAATAAATTATGGATTTATAGTGATGGACGATTAGAATGTGTAAAGTTTTGAGGCACCAAAGAATTTTTTATGTATTTTTAAGTGTTTGTTACGAAAGATTTATTTTTTGGGGGGAGGGGTGGGGAATATTTTGAGTTTTTCTAAATTTAGAATGACTGTAATAAAGACTTTCTTGTGGTGTTAACGTTTAGCTTAATGTGCAGCTTTTCATAGTTTTGTATATGATTATTGAGCATAATACGTTGTTGAGGTGTCTGAGAAGAGTGGAATCTGGGGTATCTAACCATATGTAAGCAAATCTGCCAGTGTGAGTGGTTAGGCAACAAACCTGGAACCCTCTTTTGTGTAAACATGGATTCGATTCCTATCAAACATCGATCTCTCAATCACTACATAAAGTGGTGTCGATATACAAGCACAATGCTCTCGACTTTACATAATGAACGAAAGCAGGACTAATAATGGTATCTGCAAAATAATTTTCATCCAATGCCTCCTTACTTCAACAATTTCAAACATGATGTCACGAACAGTACCAAATACAGATGTCCTTTAATCAAATTTCTAACAAAATCATGCCACGTGTACACGTTAAGTTTCTCAATTTTGAAGAATCTAAAAAATTCGTTAGTTCCTTTCATAAACTTTCTATTAAACTTATCCACTTGCCAATTCGATAATGCCTAAATCGAAATAAAACAGTAAAAGTAAAAAAGAAGAAGAACAACTAAAGGGATGAAAAAAATACACATCAATTGGAACAAATTAACTTCCTTCCGTATTTCCCACTCCTCTAAAACTCTTAAATTCAATATAAATGAGACGAGGCGAAGGAAGGAAGAAAAAAACACCAGCAGCAGCAGAAAACAGTACAGCGATTGAGTAAAAAAGTAAAGAAACAACAAATTTAACGCAAAAACAAATAAAAAGTCCTTTTATATCTTGCTGAAGCATGTATTTCTAATATTTTTCTTCCATGCTCCACCATACTCGTTCGCATTAAGCAACAAATCGAATTTTATAGTTCTTCTATCCGGCATCTCTCATTCCACATCTATTTTTTACATCCTTTCTTTTTCTTCTTTGTGTATCGCTCATTGAAAAACTTTCTTTTCAGTCTTCGTTTTGCTTTTTGCTTTACAAATGAAAATAGGAAAGAAGGAAGTGAAAAAAAATGCGTAGGACGGAAAAACAAACTTTCTTGGAGGAGCTTTTAAGACAAATAAAAAATATTGAAGGAAAAAAAAGCTTTTCTTTACAAATCATGTTGAAATCTAACAGAGTAGATGGGTAAAGTACTTCATAGTTGAGTAAAACAAAATAAAATATTGTAAGTTTGGAAGGCATAGTTGGTTCTGGAAAAAGGCTTGTTTAAAGATAAATAGAATCAAAATTTCAAAAAGAATGATTCTCATTAGCTTAGTTAAGTGAAGAATTGGGAGATTTTAAGATTACGAGGACCCATACACAGGAAGGTACCCAGAAGATTTTTTAAGGGGGTGTCCAACATTTTTTTTATTTCTTGTTCTCATGATTTTGTACTTGTTGTTAATTCTAATAATATGAGAATGATTAGCTATCAATTTAGAGCTTGGAGAAAACTTCGTTTTCAGGAAAAAATTTCATGTAAAATTTTTTTCGATCGGACCCAATTAGACCCCCCCCCCCCTCATAGGGTACGCTCATGAGGCACGTAGCCAGTTGACGTAACTGATTGGGAATTGATAATCTATTGAAACGCTAAGATACAATTTATGGCTTTAATGATTAAATTAGCATATTTTTTTCAGATCTAGTCCTTTAAGTCTGAGATAATGATGAATGGTCTCGACTCTATAAACCAAGAGCATAGCCAAAGAGTAGCTTTAAATTCAAAACATAACTCTATGTCCAAAATGCATACACCTTCCATCCAAAATCTCAGCTAGAAAGTTCACTTTCAAATGAATCGCAAAGGAAAACTTTTATTTTCTTTTCTTTACTCTTCTTTTTGCTTTCCTGTTTTTGCCAAACTTTTAGCTATTGAACGAAAATTATTTACCTTCCTCTCTTTCTCGTTCCACTTAAAAATTCTCTTTTTCTAAGGCAAGCCTTTTGATTGCTTCATTCGAATTCTTTATAGAAGAGATTGATAATGAAATGAATTTAATAGAAATTCTTTTCCGTCTCCATCTTCCTTCTATTTTTCATTTTCTGTGTGTTGTCTCACTGTATCAGATAGACTTTTTGAGTTGTTCTTCTTTTTCCTTACGTCATTGTGATATCAAATTTTCATTTTTATTTGTCTTCTTCCTTCTACACTCAATCTCATTCTGCTTTACTGTCGATGCTGATACATTTTTTTAGAAATAGCAAAATCAATGAAAAATTCATCAATCGATTTGAGACTTGATGTGCTGTATGTGGTAGATGGGAAGGCTAATATATCATATCATATCAATTTTTGGTTTACTTGCTACTTGTTCTAAACGAGGGAAAAAAAACAAGAAGAAAATACATAACATGGAGATTGATAGGGTGGTCCATGCGTTCTATTCGCCATTCTAGTCATTCTTTTATGTATATAGACATAACGGCACATATGTGTACATACAATTTTTTTTAATATTTATTTAGACATCAATTCTACCTTGCAAATTTATTGAGAAATGGATGGATTTGATTGTTTTGAGATGGAATGTTTTTCGAGCACTGATGGAGAGAGTCTTGTGCTCGTGCTGCTGACTGAGGCTACGTCAATCTTGATGTATTGGGAAAATTGAAATTAAATGTTTTAAAATGACAGAAATATTGCGTTCCAGCCATCAACCTACACTAAAATCAAACTTACTTTATTTTTGTTCCATCTTTCATATTTCCCATTATTTTAAAATATAACATAGGACACACTGTCAACTATGGAAAACGCACACGAGTATGAAGAAGAGGATTTTTTTAGTCAGTTACCTTACACAATGTCACAGTAACAAAAGCGAACAGAATTCAATTGAAATCAAAATCGTGTTTTCTGAGTTCTAAGCTGCCATCCGAAGCCATAATATTTGAGAACAGGATGAGTTGGGGAGACCAAAAAATTTTTTTTATATATTGGAATTACCGATAAGGTAGTTGCCAGTGAAAAAAGATTTACTTTTCTCTTCATTGTTTTCATATTGGCAACGAATTCACTGACATCGAAATAAAAAAAAATTGTATACTGCAGATAGCTTTTTGTGCTTCTTTTACCTAGAGATGTATAGAAGTGATATTGAACACATACACGGGGCAATACAGTGTGTATTTGACATGTCTAATTTCCTTTTCCTCTTCTCCATCATCATTCGAGCGCAATGAAAAGCATTCGGTTGTACGGTAACAAAAATTGTAAAGTTTTAATATAGGGAAAGGAAGAAGAATAAAGCGCATTTTTGGTGGAAGTCTATAAATTTTGATGTCAAGCATTTACAGTAGAAAATTGGCTGTTTGATGCTTATTGATGGATTATATGAAAAAATTCTATTTTTCGATTGACGTCACTTATGAATTGTCATCAATTTTTCAATCTTCCTGTAAATTGAGAGCAGTTCCATATAAAATGTCTC
The DNA here is from genome assembly GCA_963573255.1 of Chironomus tentans. Lineage (NCBI taxonomy): Eukaryota > Metazoa > Arthropoda > Insecta > Diptera > Chironomidae > Chironomus > Chironomus tentans. Next base: position 6,092,059 of record OY754302.1, read on the forward strand.
TTTGTATGTCTCCCTCAAAATACTCTCATTCAGTCAAACAGAAACCCAAAAATTTTGTTACATCCACAAATTCAGGCTTAAAAGTACAGAAAAAAATTTAAAAGTAGAATGAGAGATATCAAGCCTTGATGTTTTTATTTTAGACATTTTTTTCTCTTTACGAGTCTCCCTTTTTCCGATATATATTTTTTTTACAGTTCAATGCTCAAATGCTGTTAGAGTGATTTAAAATGCTGCATGGAGAGTTTGAGGATGGAAAGGCCAGCAAAAAAATTCTCAATGTTTTTTGTTTGATCAGATCACATCATATATGGATGTATGCGGAACACACGAATTTTTTTTTCATCCATCCCCTTAAAACTCGTACTTTAGAAGATGGACTCTATATGTGTGTATATATCACATACTGCTGGTCGCCTTCCTTCCTTCCTTTTCCAATCGAAATCATTCCGCCACCAATATTTCACGTTTCTCTAATGTTCAAACAACTTTTTTTTGTGGGTGGATTTTTTTTGGTGAATTGAGAATTGGGGGTGGCATTTTGTCCAGTGTATTCATACAAATATGCACCTGGCATGTCCAGGTGTGTATTCAAGCAGAGGATTCAAAAATTTCTTAATTTTCTAGGATTTTTGGGAAAAAAATTTAAAAAAACTCTCTTAAAAATTTCGAAAACTTGGAAAATTTCTGGCTATATCCTTGGGCATGTCAAAAAAAACTTTAGAAGAGAAGCTTATATACCTAACATGCCAAAATTTCCCAAAAATTATTTATGCAAGTTTTTTGTTTAAATTTTAAATGTTCCTTATTTAAATTAACTTGTCACCCCTCTCAAAATTCTGGTAATGATGCTTGACAACTTAAATCTAAAAAATTCAAATTTTCAAAAAAAATGATTCCAAAACATGCGTCACTTACCCCCAAAATTTAAACTCCAATAATTTTCCAACTCATTCATTCTTTTCCTCCTTTTTTTATTTCGGACGACACAGATCAATAAAACATTCTACTTTTTATTCTCTCTTCATCTATATATTGTGTATACAGCATCAATTCTCCTTTGTTGTTCCACTCCTGCATCATCATGTGTACGGATAGATAACTCTCCAGCATCAATATATAAAAAATATATTTATTGTATAAAAAATGCGTACACAATCGGAGGAAAGGAGTACAAAAATGTATCGAATTTGGTGGTGAAAAGGGGAATGATGATGACTATGATGATGATGATGAGTTGAAACTCTAAAGAGGTTTTATCGATATTTATTGTAAAGAACATCCTTAAATAAAGTTATGATGGATTTTTTTTGCATTCTTGAGAAAATTTTGAAGCAGGTTTTTGAGTTTATACTGATTATTATGGACTTAAATTGTAATTTTATAAGGTTTTTTGAATAAATTGTTTAAAATCCGAAAATGCAAAATAAAGTTAGAATCTATAAGCACCTGGCAGCAAAAGTATAAAATTCCGTTATCCAACTGAGTTAATTTTTCAATTTTCTGCAATTTTCGCATCGATAAAAACTTCAAAAAGACAACAAACAATAGAACAGCAGCAATATAGGAAAAATAATAACAGCAACATATATAATTTTTGTGCCATGCCGTGCACTTTGCTATTTTTTATTAATTTAGACACAATGAGACACGCATCGTAAAAAGAACTTCATACAAACAAAAAAAACATCAAAACCAGCAAAAAAATATCGATGAGACATTTTCCTTCCGTTTTTAAACGCTGTCGTTTGTGGATGATTGAAAAATAAAAATCGAATAAACGCGTATGTGGATGGGAAAAAAGACATAGATATTGTAAAATATTGACAGTTATGATGGAAAGGGATGAATGGAAATTGAAGGTTTTGGGGATTTAAAAATAATTCTGGGTTTTTTTATGAAATTTAGCTAAAATCTTTGATCTTTTAAAGCACCATGAAATTTTACTGGAAGGTTATATTTATTTACTCTACTTGATGCCCAACCCTTGATGATTTGAGGTCTTAATATGAATAAATTCCCCTAATATCAAATAAGCTGTGTAAAATCATGCAATTTTTAAACAAAAATTAATTTTAACAAAACTGCTTGATCAGCATTGAACATCCACATATCAACTAAAATAAAAAGAAAATCAAAGTCAAAACGTGGAGATGAAAATCTCATCATACAGATTTGTTAATTGCATCTCTTCCATGAATCTGTCAAAGAAAAAAAAAATGATTTTTAAAAAAGAATTAAATTTCTTTTGATACAGAAGCTCAACACAGCGAGACGCCAGTCTATTAGGCAATTATCAGCGTTCTCTTCAGGCTTTCTCAAAAGACATTAATAAAAAATGTTAGCAAAATTATGATATCCGCACTTGTCATGAGAGTGAAGAAGTTTGACATAATTTTAATCAATTTGATATAGAAATTATTATTAATAGTATTAAATTATTTGGTTTCTATGTTGTTTAATCAGTGAACTGATTATTATTGCAAGGAAATTAACTCAATGGCTCAATTTCTGGCCTCGTTCAATTGAAATTTAGAAATTAATGTGAAATGATGTTGATATTTCATTAATTTGTTATCTTATGGAGAATATCCACACGTGCACTCCTTAATTTGTCGTATCTTCTGTGGCAGGGGTATTGGAAATTTTCTTATACATTTTTAATTATTTTGAGGGACTAAAAAATTTTTTCATACAAATTTCAATCTCGAGGGGTGGTACGGACCCCTAGGCTGAGGCGTAGGAACATGTTTGGTATTGAGTCCTATGAAGACGAATCATTTTGGTTAGAATAAGGGTAAGATAGGTAGCCGAGTGGTTAGGCATCAGACCTGCAACTCTCTTTGTAAGGTCATGGGTTCGTCAGATTCCTTCTAAATGTTGAACATCATAAGTGAATGACCTCATATCCTCAACAACACACTAGCTAAATGACAAAGTTCCATGCCCAAAAGTTCAATTGCCTCGCATATACTTAAACTATTTTCTTACTCAAAGAATTATTGCTGTGCAGATTGCTTCTCATTCAAATTTTCAAACTCAAAATGGTCTAAACAGAAGAAGAAAGAAGACATAAATTTTAATGGATAGGCATAAAGAAGGTAGCAGCAAGCAAGCAAAAAAAAAACTCAATTTAAAATAACAAAAATATAACGAACACAAATACAAATGCACGTGCAATAGAATGAAGTCCATGAAAATAAAAAATAGAAAAATTAATGATCATGGAATGACGTGCTATGAGGGAACAAAAGAATAGACGAAAAAATAATAATAGCAAATAAGAGTGAAGTTCTCATTGAAAAAAAAATATTCGTGGATAGAGGAATGAGAATGAGAAATTCGCGAACTCACGAAAACTGCATCATCAGAAGCACGAGAATAGAATTTTTAAGACGATTTGTCTATTTTGATTACTAATTCGCCTGGAATATTATTTTAAGAAAGAAATATGAGAATTTATGCAAATTCAGAAGAAACTTTTCATTAATCGGATTAAATGTTTCTTTTTTCTTGAGAAATTATCTAGAATGCAGCAATGAATCAAATTGGTAGCAAGAGGTTTTCAATTACTTAACGAGTTGTAAGTTGAAAAGCTTTTGTTATTTAGAATTATTAAGAATAACGAGATTATCTTCTAGCTTTTAAAATTGAAGATTTTATGAATTTAGAACAGTTTTTGCAATTTTATGGGTTTTGATAAATTAACGAGTATGCGTCCACCAGACCTCAGCACTTAAATTTAGACTATGGTTTCAAGTTTGATCTAAATAAATCTATTAATATCCTTTTTGAGTGTACCCTTTAAAGGGAGGTTGTGAGCCTAATTTCTAGAGGGATCCCTCCCCCCACATCCCCCTCGAGAATACAAACTCCTTCTCAACAAATTTCTGGCTATGCTCATATGCCCTAGAAATTAGGAAATTAAGATTTTTTAAAAAATGGTCCTCCCTACCAGGATATGTGATTCTGAAAAGTGACTAGCGAATAACTTCCCCTGTCGAGTGTTATGTCTCAGCCATTGTCATAATATCGACAACCCTCTAAGTAATGAAAAAAGGGTAGCTTCTGGAGGGATTCGAACCCACGTTCTCACAACAGAGGATTACAAATATCCGGTCTGATACTTAACACGTATACTCACAATGGCAGATTTGCCTACATATGGTTCGATACCCCAGACCTTCTCAGACACCATACCTTTCTAAGTTGAATCCAGGACTTTGCTAGTATAAGAAAAATCGTCAAAAACTTTAAAAAAATCTTTAGCATCAACATAATTTTTAATCAGATAGAGTAAATTTCAATCCAAATGAATCAATTTTGCACGCTTCCGAAATTAATTTAAGGAAAACTATCAAGCATCTCCAAACCACCCCACAGAGTGATCTCATGTTCATTCAAAAAAAGCTTGATAAAACTACGTTGATAAATAAAATCCATTAAAACTTTTGATTACCCTCAATAAAATAAAAAAAAGCCAAAATCATAATGGGTTTTTTCCATTCATCCACTAATGCATAGACCAGAACTATAAAAGTCATCGCAAAAGTGTATGTATATCCAACTTCATTCTCTTATTACTCTTATATTCGTCATCTATCTAATCTCTTCTTTCATTTTAATAACAACAATAAATAGAATGTATTTCTGCATCTGTGTTTGTGTAGATTCGCGTTTTAGATACATACATTTTTGCTTATTTCAAGGTTTCATGAGGTTCTTGCACTTTGTGAATCGATGAACTTTTTGCATTTTTTTTCTTCATTCTCTCATTTTTCTATCGTCGTTTTTTTGGCTTGCTAGATTCACGCGGCATGTTATTAATTTTCAAACGAAAAAAAAAAGAATTCTCATAATTGAGTTTTGAAAGTTATGGACTTCTTCTTGTGTTCACTCTTTTTTTGGTGTACATATGAAGTTTTTATATTATTATTTTTTTCTAGTTGGATAGACGAATGAGCAACGTGCAAAATAACATCATCGTCATCATTTAACGATTCATGTCTTTTTATTCTAGCCATTATTTAATAAGAGGATAAAGGTGAATAATATTTGATTGCTTTTGCAGTTTGGTGTATCTAGTTTCTTTGAGGGAATTCTTCGTGGAATTTCTCAAGAGTGATCAAATGAGTTTTAGTGAAAATATCCAAAAAGTAAAAAGTAATTTATTACTAGGAATGCTCAATGAATAAATCATCAATTATTGCAATAATTCATCATAAGAACTCAAAAATTAATGAATCTCCAATAGCCTCATCTCCGATAAATTCAAAGTTAATGCTAAATAGACTTTATTTTTTTTATTATTCCACAACTATCATTTTCGCAATAATAAATCTGTCAAAAAAGCACTTGGAGGTTGTCAAAAGGTGATCAGCCTTTTCTTCTTCAAGAGAAAGAGCAATAAAATTCTCAACAGCGGTAGTTCTAGTTTTTATTCCCGTCATGTGAATACATACACGTATGATGTAAGTTTTGATTGGATTTTTCCTACTTCTTTTTGAGGGTTTTGAGAACAAATGATGTCCATCAAAAAATTGGGATTTTTGAAACGACTTTATTCAATCCTTTGATAGAATATTTTTAGTTTTAAGGGTCATTTTGACCCTGAATGCTCCTCCTCCTCGTAAATGATAGACGTCATATGCACATGACTTTGCTTAATGATATTTTTGATATTATAGGCGATGAAGCTCAGAATGAAACTTTTAATTGACCAAATTGGTAGTCTTGATGATGAAAATAAGCTTGATGATTGCAGAATCTTGGAGAATTTTGTGGAAAATTAGTAAGGTTACCGTTCACTTATTACGTTACAAAATAACGAACTTTTTACAAAACAGAATAATAGAATTCTTGGAAAAGCTATTGTTTAAATCTCTTTTTCATACATCCAGGGGGAGGGGGGTTCGAGCGTAATAATTGAACGGTCCCTCAGGTTGGGGATCTTGCCTGTTGATGTAAAAAAAGGATTTTCAACATCCACAGTCAAATTCATACCACAACCTCATACTCATCCTTATCTTACAACACAAAATTAGCCTTCCCACCTCCACAAAATTACGCCTCCAGAATCCAAGTCAAAAAAAACTTTCAACATTACTCGTAAATGGTATTGATTCGTGACAACAATAATACAAAATTAAATGACATTATTAGCTTGTATATCGATGCGTATAAAATGACTGAATGAACAGCAGTAGAGCGGGTGAAATAGAACAAGAAGTAAGGATGTGGGGCACATATAAAACTTATCAATTGCATGTCTGACATCATGCTATCCATCTTAAGTGCTGCGTCGTGGCAATAAAATTTGTAATTCAACATTTTAGCTATTGTTGCCATACTTCAGTACGACTATTAAACAAAACACCATAAATTTGCAACATGTTTTCTAATTCCCTCTGCGTCTCGGCATTCAAACATTTCTGCCTCATTGGATTGAATGCTTTTAATGTTCATTTCCCCGGCACCAACACACACACACATCACATCACACCATCAGTACACAAATAAGCGAATTTCAAATGAGATATTTTTTTATTTCAGAGTATTTTGTCGATTGTTGATCGAGGATAAGAAATTGATGCACAGAGTCGCGAAGGAACAAAAAGAAAAACAGAAAAAAATCTTCAACAGTCTCAAACGAAAATTTTTATTTGCTAAGCTATAAATGTTTATGTCTTCGCACTCTATGGGTATGTATATACATTTGTTGTTGTTGGTGCTCTTTCACTATGGGGTGTGAGATATGAGCCGCCACTATAGACATCACCATTAATGGTACTGTTGTACTTAAAAATTATGTAAAAGGGAAATTTTATTTTGACGATATTTTTTTTTCTCGTTGTACAATTCAGGAAAACAAATCCCTTGGGGTGAATGTTTGTGGAATGATTTTTTGATGACCAAAATGACTGAGAAAGGCTGTGTGGGTATCTTGTTATTGCTTACAAATTGACTTAATTTAACTGGATGTTTTATTTTCTCTGAAGTAACATTAACAATTCTTTTAAGGATGCTGATGCACTGATCGTTATTAACTTCAACTAAAGATCGTAGTTTCTTATTCGTTTCTGTAGAATGGAAGATAACATCCTTCCTTTTATGCTGGTACTTAATGACAATATCGATGCCATAGCCCTAGGTATCTAATGTCATCAAATCAATCATGATGGCATCAAAAAGCATCAACTTGGAACAAAAAATCATTCCTGCATTCCTGTTGTCCAAAAGTTTAATCGCAATGTCAAACTAAGTACCACTCCCTACCTAAATCACCATAAGGACCTCTTCCTTTTTCCACCGCTAGATTTTCTGTCATTTAATACCAACACAGAAAAAAACATCTTTCCTTCCTGCTTCGAGAACGATGGAGAAAAAATCATTTCTAATTTCGATTTCAGCATCAACAACCAAAAAATAGTCAGCAAAATCGACATGAATGAGTTGAGAAAAATAAAATAAAATAAAAATTTTCGGAGCGGAGATTCATGTCGAATTTTTATAAATAAAATATTTTTTACCCGTTTGACTTGTTTCACGTTTTCCATCATCCATCAGGGCTTTTTCCTTTCTCTATTTTTCATCATAAAATAAAAATAAAAAACAAGTAAATTGTGTAGGTTTATAAAATACATGAAGAATAAACATTGAGTTTTGAGAACAAAAAACAACAAAAAAAATGACAGGAAAGGAAAAATTTTATCAATTCGTGGGGAGTTTTCAACTGTTTGGTTGGTTTGTTGTGTGATCGAAATAGCAAATGAACAGTATTTTAAAATTTTATCCATTTGAATTTATTTTTATTTATGATTAAAAATTCTGAACGGCTTTAAAATTTTAATAAATTTATCATTAATTTTAAGTTTCTAGTGACATCAAGTGTCATGAATTATTGAAGATTTCTTCTTGAACTTTTAATAGGAAAAATAAAATAAATTTTCTAAAAATGTTGAGATCCAAGGAGTGAAAACTCAGGATTAACCACTTAAAATACCTTAAAATCTAAAAAAAATAAAATTCATTTGAAAATTGCAGAAATTAATCTAAAATTCTGCAAAGTCTTAGAATTTCCAAACATTGGTTTTATTCTTTTTCTCAAAGCAGGGGCGTAGGGAGGTTCAAGGGGGTTCAGACATTCCCTTCGAAAATTTTTATTTTATTTTTACATTGAAAATATTTTTCTGAAAAATAAACTTTCTCTTAAAATTGTTCTAAAGCTCTAATTTGTAGTTTAATCATTAGACTTACTGTCAGAATTAAAAACAAGTACAAGACCCTTAAATTTCTAGCTACAACCCTGTCTAAAAGCTCAATACGCTTAAGTTCAATGGTGCAGAACTGATCAACTGACATTAAATCATATTTGATTACTTTAAAGTTGATCATGCTTCCTGCCACAAAAATAAATCTTGATGAGCTTCAAAAGAAGTTAATTTGCAGCTATAAATGTCCCAAAAACCACCTCAACTCCTCATCCACATTACACTTTATCATCAAAAAATTTAATCCTTAAGCAATTCCTTTACAGTCAATTATGTGCGTTCAATTTCTTTTCTCTGCTCATGAACAACCTAAAAATGTCATTGCAAGACTTTTTCTTCCATCATCAAAAAATTTATTTTCTCTTTATTTCCTCACTTCGTGATGTTTTTTTCATTTCTTTAAAACGGAATCAAAAAAAATTCTTTCTTTCTTTTCAATTTGTCAAAAAAGCAGAGCCTTGTCAGAGTTCATTTCTATTTACTTGAATTGCGCTACTAATGAGGTTCGGTAACCAAGAAAAAGATGTGAAAGAAAAACGCAAGTCGAGATATAAAGTTTGCCCATGTCAAAAATTGATAAGAACAGCAGTAGCAGTAGATTTAAGGTGAGTTTGAAATTTAATTTCAAAATTGGATGCAGCATTTTGGCTTTAAAAATTGTCTCATGCTGTAATTCCGATAAATTTCAAAACATTGATACCAAACCACCACCCCATGTCAATTTATAGCTCATCCAAAAATAATAATTTAGAATCTTCAGCCTAACCGACAAATTACAACCAGAACCACCTAATTCTCACAGTTAATGCACCAAAAAATTGAAATAAAATAAAAAAAAATTCAGTAATCGAGATCTGAATTTTCAATGAATCTCTTTCCTTTCCATCCTCTTTCTCATCTCGTTCCATCACTAAAAAAACCAAACAATTTTCATTACATGATGCTATCCAGAAAAAGCAGCAATCAAGCGTTCGGTGGATGTGGTATGGTAAAGGAAAAAAATATGGAGCATGAAGGCAATTTTTAAAATGATAATTACATAGAAAGCCTTTTTTGTTCGTACATGTGCACATATGAGAGTAGCAAAAATTGTGTGTGTGTATGTGCGTGCCTGTATAATATGGGTTTGTGGAACGTATAAGCGACAGAATCAGAAGCAATAAGAAAATAAAAAAAAATTTATATATGTGAAAAAAATTTCCCAGGAACCCCTTGAAGGCATTAATAAAAACAGATGTTAAATTAGCGTTTCTTTGTGTGTATGTGTGTAAATATGTCTGCAAAGGAAGCATAAATTTTTCGTCACAGCATTTTAATGACGTGCTTTGCCTGAATGTGGCAGGAGGAAAATTCATGATTCTAATTGTTGTTTTTTTGCTTACATTTTCGACAGAGGTGATAAAGTTTGAAGCTTTTTTTAATTTTTGGAGACTGGCTGTCTTTTGTAATTATTAAAGTTACGGTCCTCAAGTTAATGTTGGTCAACAAAGGAATGCATTTCGTTTTTTTTTAAAATGCATAACCATAGCCACCATATAAGCTGAAGTGACTTGGTGGCTTAGTGCTATCATTGGTCTGAGACTCGTCCGAGGAAAATTTTCATTTATTTCTATCTTTTATATGAAAATGTAAAAAACTAACTGAGGTAGACACAAATCCTTTTTTAATTACTGGAAAAAAGTTTTAACTCATAAAAGATTACTTACAAGTTTTTTTCATACACATAAAGTTTTGCTACAAAAAGCTCATATCACGGAAATCATCTATAATAATTCTGCAGAGATAAAAATAAACCTCGAGTGGAAAAAAAATTTGCCATACGGTAGAAAAAGTTTGTAGCTACATTTAGGATTATCTTTAGAGTTTCCAGTAGAATATCTTCATAATGAGCCTACGAGACTTTAAAAAATTATTGTCGAACGTTTCAACACCCATAAAAGTTATAATTTAATGTGTGAAAAATTCATTGAAATAGAAAATATGTTACCCAAAAAAAATTCACATTAATTAATCAATTGACAGCGAACATGAAAGAAAATGAAAAGAAAAATAGTTGGTGCCTAATTTTACACAAAAATCTGCTTCCACTCGATTAAAATGAGTTATAGTTCTTTAATTAAATTTAATTTGCTATAAAAAGACTGATGAAGTTATTAAAATGCTGTCATAAACTAGTGAGAAATTTTCTGGGTTAATTAAATGACATGTAAGGGCAATGAGCTATAAAAACTGTGATTTTGCCTTTAAATTGACTGCTTGTTAATTTTTATGATTTATCTTTGAAAACTTTCTCATCAAATTTTAAAAATCTACGAAATTTTTCAATGACCTGCAAAAAATAATTTTTTTTCCAATTACATAACAGCAGTTTTCACTTTCAACCCAATTTTAACGGTACAATAAATTTCTCAGAATGAAAAATCCGTTTGAAAACAGAATTTTCTATTGTAGCTCAATCAAGTGGTTTATTAAGTTCAGTAAAATAGAGGAGAGAAAAAAATTTACAACAAAAAATTCTTCTTTTTTTTGTCAAAAACAAGGCTTTCGTTAAATTTTTTTTCTACGAATCTTCTATTAATTATTTCAATTATAGTCAAGCGTGTTGGATTTTTTTTTCTTCTTTCGTTGTGCGCTCCACTCCATTCTTCTCCCCTTAAACCATTTAATTATTTTTTTTCCTCCTTCTTTCAAGCATTAGCGCTAGAAAAAGCGACTATTGTTGAACGCTTTTGAACATTATTTGTTCCGTACAAAAATGAAATAGAGAGTAAGTAAGGAAATGGTTAAGAGAGAAAAAATTAATTGGAGAAAGCATTTAATCCACATTTTGAGACTAGAATTTTGACTTTTTGAATGTCCTTAGTAAAAATTTTCAGAACCCCCTCCAGGTCGGTCTAAACAAGTGGTTCTAAATTTTATGGAATGCAGCAAACTAAATCAGTGGATCAAATTTTGTAATACAACACTTTTCTACAGTATGTAATTTGAGTCTATCACATCTAATGTAAATTTAGTGCAAATATAGTCAATTTTTACACGCCATGTGTCGTGGAGCATAGTTTGAGCAGCACTGGTCTAAATGGTCCCCAATACGGGTGGAATTGGGGGTGTGGGGTAGAAAACTAACCTCTTTCTTTCTTTAGAGCTGATATGGGTCATAATTTCTTACTTTTTGAATTTTATTTAGAATTTTAGAACAAAAACATATTTTTCGAACCCACCCCCTCCTATCCTCCATAGAGATTATGATTAAGCCACTTTAGTGGATTATTCTCAATTTTTGATCACTCACCCTGATATGGAATTCAACAAAACAAATGTAACTGTTCCTAACAGAACCCCTGACCAATTGCACTCACCAAAAAATCAAATCCCTTCCACAAACAGACAATTTGTCAAATTAAAACTCATTTTCATCCATAAAATGCCTAATTAAATGTGAATCATGCGATGGAATGAGCTAAAGTTTATGCGGATGAGAAAAGAAAGTTTTTCATCTATCCATCCATTTTGCGTGTGCGAAATGGCGTAAAAGGGCAAAAGCACAGTTACTGTGTAAAAAAATTATTTTTCATCCCCTTTTGCTTAATGTACACACTCATTCTAATGAGATTACTGATTTGAGAGGTGAAAAAAAGTAAAGAGACAGAATAAATGAATTCTAGACACGGGCCTTTTTTGTACCTTATATCTTCTTATTGCCCCGCTCGTTTATAAACCGTAAGTTTATTATGACTGAATTAGAAGAAATTAAATGATTTTATAGCCGAAAGGATCTATTGGAAGCTCATGCTTTGGTCAGGAGTGGTCAAGGGTTGATGTTGTCAGATATGAGGGTCTAATTACTGGATGTATACATGATTAATGCATGTCAAACTCTGTGTGAATTTCCTGAGTAATAAATTTACAGCGGAATCGACCACTATGCTTGACTAATTCACCTCTGTCCTTTAATACTGATGATAATAACGATGTAAGACTAAAAGAAAATTAAGAAGGATGAAAATTCTTTTAATTATCACTTAATTTACAAATTAAATAAACAAATTTTATACAATCATTAATTATGAAATATTAACATCTCTTTTTCTCCTCATTTTGCTTCTTTATTTCCTCCGTCTTGTGCCCCCCAAACAACGGCGCTCATTTAATTTAGAGAAAAAGAAGTAATCTTGTGATTAGATATAAAAGGGAACTTTGTTGGATATGTCTACATTATAGACTTTGTAATGAGAGCGAGAAAATTTGAGATGAGCCTTTTGGCTACATTTTAATCATTATTGTACATTTTGTGAGTTTATTTGAAAAGTTCAAGAAAATTATATATTTTTTTCAGTGGGAAATTTCGACGAGTTGTTTGTGTTTTGGAATTGTTGAAATAATTCAAGTTTTTGTTTTGATAGCAGGATTGCCATGGATACATTATGATAACTTAGATGATCCTTAAATTAAAATTTACAATTTTTGAGAATTTCTAAAATTTTTATGTCCTGCATCAGAAGTAAGTAAAACTTGGGGTGTCTCATCGCCATAATTTTAAATGTTGTCCACTAAAGGCGTATCCAGGATTTTTGTGGTATTTTTTAATGACCTTTTTTGGATATATTTTCGAATCATGACCTTTTTCTGTAAGGTTTCTATTTGTTTTTCAAAAAAACTAGTGATATTTACCCCCAAACCCTTCCCATCCCTAGATAAGCCCCTGTTATCAACACCCCCAACTACTCAGCAGCCTAAAAACCCCAAATAAATTTTTAAATTCAAAATTTAATGCAAACATCAATTTGTAGACTTTATGCAGGATAAAACCATCTCAATATACTAAAAAATGGATGTAAACCTCTCTTTTCATCCTTTTTAAAACCACTTTATAGTTCGACATTATAAAATTTTTCCTTTGATCATTCATTAAAATAAATTTTTCTATAAACTTTTTATTATTTGTGTGCCGGGACACAGAAGAGTGAATTAAAAAGGAGAAAAAAAAGTTTCATTGTCGGTTCCGCTTTCTATAGTGGTGGAATTATTGAGCATTGTTGTGTAAAATTCCTTTCAGCTTAAAAGTTTTATTTTAGTGAAATAAAATCTATGGAATATGAAGAATAAAGTAACCCTTGTGGAGTTTTTTTTTCAAAATGTTGAGATGATTGGGAATCAAAATCCCATTCGATGGACAATTTTCTTTAATTTTCTATGGTTTTTTGAAAAAAAATCTTAAAACCTTCCTTAAAACTTTTAGAACCCTCTTTCTGGCTATTCCCTAAACTGGAAAAGCATCAAATTTTTAAAAAATGATTGAGTTTTTATCATTTTTTGGCAGGAGCGTACCAAAAATTTTTTTAATAGGGGTCTAAAATTTTCCATTTTAAAAAAATTTGAGGGGGACCCATACGAACCCCTTTGTTTACGTCCATAATTCATAGAGAAATTATCAAAACATGGACTTAAAAAATGAAAACCTAAATTCAGATAAAATTTTTCTACCAGAAAGTTCAACACACAAAAAAAATAAAAACAATTTTTGTTAGTAAGCGCTTCAGAAGCTTACAAAATGAAAAAGTTTTTAATTCAAAAAACAAATTCTTTCATCACAGATAAGAGAGAAAAAAATCCGAAATTAGGACGAGAAAATCTTTACCAGAAATGAAATGTTTGAACTGAAAATCAATTTACAGAACTTTATTGAATGTAGGAAGAAAGGTTAAGCTCTATTTTGATGGAAAAAAGTCAATTATATGACGTGATGTATAGTTTTCTTCGTATGTCAGTTAAATTGTTGTTTAAATTAGCTTTATTCTGGTTGATTGGAATTGCCTTAGAACTGCATATATTCAGGTGGCATCTTACTTGATTATATCACCGACAATGACATTAATAACAAAATAAAATACAACAATAGCTCTTCTAGTACAGAAAAGTCAAACTAAATTGAAAGCTTGTGTCCAATTTAATCATGTAGAAGTTTAAGAAATTTGAGACTAATTTCAAAGAAAATATTTTGAGTGCCCATAGATTGAAATTAAATTGAAACTCAAAATCACATCCGTAATGAAATTGAGTTTTAAAAAGTTAGATCGTGTGTACGGAGATTTTCTTTGGACGTAATTTTTCGAGCTGAATTGCTCTACATTCGTGGAAGTAAAAGAGCTTCAGACATGATTTTCTGTGTAATTTTCTTAAACCAAATCTGATTTTTGATGAATAATTTTACAATTCCTTGCCATCCTAAATTTATCTGATGCATCAGGTAGAAAATAATAATTTATACTCCCAACAAACGCGCTACCTCAACTCACCAATAATTGCTTCCCACATGTATTTGATTTCATGCTCAAAAAGAAGGAAAGTCCACTACAGCAAAAGGCAAAAAAAATTACTGAAGTAAATTGGAATCAGATTTAGTGAAGAGAGCACTTCAAAGAGCTCGTGAGTCAGTCAGGGATGTATGTCCATGATTGAGGAATGAAGAAAAAAATGACTAATCCAATTTGAAATGAACATAAAGAGAGGAACAACATAATCACATATACATTAAACATACGTAACCCTGATCTCATTCCAATCGGCATATTTGTGAGTGTACGAGAAACCATCAAAAAGCGAATGATCCCTCGGCCATTTCCCTACCCTCATCCTCTGTCGGTAAATTGGTATGTCTCGAGATTTTTTTTTCAAACAACATTACGATGAACGGAAAAAGGAAATTTGTCCATTTTAAAAAGTTAATTTGGTTTTCCGCTGCCCATAATTTCGTTTTAATTTTTTACCCTTGAATTGTTTTTCGGTTTTTTCTTCTGAAATTCAACTTGTGAGTTATCGAATGAAAATGTCAAAGATAAAGGCTTTGCTGCTTAATTTTCCTTTTCCTTCTCAATTTTTTTGATCTTTCAAATGTGCCTTCTCTCGTTTAGTCTCTATGATCAGTATCATTATGATGCTGTTGATGCGTAATTTATAGATTGACGATAATAATGTACAATATAAATTTATATATTTTCTTTGGATGTTCCTTGATTTGGTGGGTATGTTTGAGAACATTTTGGGAAAGGGTGGTGTCTAATAAATTAAAATATATGAAATAATTGATGATGGTGAACACTGAATAACATCCTAATGAACATAAAATGAAGGACCTTCATTCAGCCTCATCAAGGGAGTAGTCAAGGAGTTGGGGTCAAATGCAATACCACGACATACAATTTGCTACAAAAAAATTCTGGCTATGACCCTGAGTCAAAAAAACTTCTCAAACTGACTCAACAATATTGATTCTTTATTATTACGATGAAGGCAATGCTAAAAAAAATTTAGGGAGGTCCTGACCCCCTTGGACCCCTCCAAGGCTACGCTCATGTATTACGAGTTAATTAGTAATGGAGAAGCAACCAAGTCATGTCATGGCCCCCAGGTTCTAAGACTCTTGGCTATGGCACTGATTTCTACAATTCTACATATATCTAAAGATGCTCTAAGAATTTCACATTACATGTACCTAATGAAGAGCAACTAAAAATTCCCACATTAAAAAAATCTATAAGCACCATTCCGTACATAAAGATTAATTTCATGAATATCAATGCTAATAAGCTTTAAAAATGCGTCCCTGGTCAATATTTTCAAGAATTTCTTTTCCATTTTTTTCATCACATCTACTGACTTTATACTCATATTGAAATTGTACAAGACTCAGTGATGTATTAAATGGCATCAAATCAAAATGCCTTGTCGAGTGGAAATTCTTCATTGAACGGCGAACGATGGAAAAGAAAGAAAGAAATTTCGGATGGATGGATGAATAGATGAAAGATATTTCTATACATATATTTTTTTGCTTCTTTTATTTTCTACTTTGTCCTCTTTGCGTCAATGGAGAGTTTGTTGTGAAATAGGAATTGAAAATTAATTAATTGATTCAAGGAGAAAAAAAAATTCAATGAGTATCAATGAGCTTTTTGCCTTGAATTTCATTAAAATATTTTTTTTTTGCATGTCGTGAACCTTCAGTTCAATTGTTATAACGTTTCTTACGACGATGAAATGTTTGATAAAATGTAATGAATTCAATGAGAGTAAAAAGCTAAAATGAATTGTTACCGAATTTTTTCCACACAAATGACAAATACTTGTCAGAGTGAAGCTGACTAGAATGGTGTCTAAGTGATTTTTGGGTGGTAAAATATTAAATAAATTTATAAGTAAGGCTAAGTGGGTGGCGTGTAAATTATTTTCGTAAAACGATAATTTCCGAGTAGCACTAAGTCTATCTGGATCTCGTTTGAAAGGTAAGATGTCCTTACTTTTTTATGGGAAAATATGGAACATGAGAAAACATTGGGCATGGAAAGACATTGTGTGAGATGGGGCTGGAAAAAAGTTCGAGGTCGAAAACCCCTATTTTCTGAAAAACCGAGACTAGTTTTTAGCAAAAATGTCATGAATCATGATTTGAAAAGGTACAAGGTACAAAATTGCACGTAAGGACCAAATATACAAACACCCCCATATCCAAATCCCCCAAATGACCATTCAAAAATGACAAAATTTTTGCTACCGCCTCAAACACGAATTCAAACCATTTCTGCAAGCAAATAAAAATCAAAATTCAATTTAGCATTTTGCTACCAAAAAAGTTCTTCGACTGTAATCAGTACAACAAGAATCTTTCAAGCAAATATTCACAATATTTCTATGCATCTTTCAAATTGTCCTTGAATTTCTTATTTCTCACTCTCGTAAGTATTATACAAACACCATCAATCCTTAGCAAGCAATTCAATTCAATTTCCAAGGAAAAAGCATAAACAGCTTCTGCTTCACCGTCTCGATTCAAGGTCGGGGTTCGTTGCACTTTTGCTATTTTTGAAATACGATGAACTTTGCAGCAACCACAACATGAAGTTTTTTAGCAACAAAAACTCATTATAGACTTCTACTTCTATTTTTTATACACACATATTATTCTTTTCTCTCTCATGACTGCGAGCTTCATAACAACATTTCATTCTTATTTAATGATCTCTTCTCGGTTCTTTTTTGTTATTTTTTTACTTTACATTAATTTTCTAGTCGTATTTGTGCTTCGTTTTGCAATTTATTAAATTTAGAAATGAATAGATAGAGAATTGAATCTACACTTAGCAGATTTTTATTGTGAATAAAGTTGCATCAGTTTGATCAGTTTGGATAGAGGTTTCTTAGACAGGTAGCAGAGTGGAATCTAGATTACTGAGTTAGATGTAGGTGAATCTTTCTGTGTTAAAGTAGAAGCGTATATAGAATTTTGGTCGATCCTATGACCCACAAACTGAAAGTAAAGCCTCTGTTGCTGAATGACACTCGTTCAAAAAAAAATTTTAACCGACCAAAAATTATTTGACATTGAAAAATAATGTTTAATTTATAAATTTTCTTTAATATTTTTGAATGGTTTTGGCTAAAGATAGAACAATAAGTCAGAATCTTTTGCAAAAACTTTATTTAATTTAAAATATTTGAGTACTTTTAAAAAAATTAACGGCTTTTTGAAATTCAAACAGAAAAACGACTGTTTCGACATTTCCGTAGCATGGGTTAGGCAACAAACCACAAATCTGTGTCAATAAAAGTAAATTAATATAATAATGAAATGCGCTTCATACAAACACACCAAATCACCTTCAAACTATTAGTTCCTTCGTCTTCTTCATTCCTAATTCAAAAGAGAATGAACAGATTGCAGCAAGAAGATATCGTTCTTTTCTACTGAGTTGATGATGAAGGTAGAGAGAAGAGATTCTCATTATTTCTTTAACGCAAGAAAAAAAACATTTTCATTACAATAGAAACACAGGAATGAAAAATTGAGAATTCGCATTTAAGAGCATTAAAGCCGAGGACTTAAAATTTAATGGCAAGTAATAAATCTTTGTGGTGAAATTTATCACCTTATGCTGATGCTTTTTAAATGCTATTGATATGGTGGATGAATTTTCTATTGGAGATACTTAAGAAGCAAATTCCAATCAATACGAGAATTTAAATGATTTGCAATCAGCAGTGAATAAAAATTTGCAGAAATAATTTGCTAGAACTTACAATCAATCAAATTGAATCAGAGAAATTGCAGATTTTTTTTTCATTCTCACGATTTTCGAATCAAGTAAGAATTTGATTGGTTTTACGTAAAATTATTTTAAGTGCTTGCAGATTTTTTGAACAATCTTTAAAACAGTAGGGCATTAAAGTGAAGATTGTGGAAGCAATTTTATGAATAACGTTTTGAAGCTTTAATAAAAAAAAATAAGCATTAGAACTGAAAAAATTAAGAGGATTTGTTGTAAATGCATCGTAAATTATAGATTCAAAGTTAATGTATACAGCATTGATGTAAGGATTTCAAACAGGTGGTAAGTTCATTTTCTAGAAAGGGGCTCAATACCCACCCCCCATTCTTTCGAAAAAAAATTCACCAAATTCAAAAAATTACTTAAAATTGCTAAGGAACTTGCTTTTTGAAGTTAATTATTCCACATGACCCCCCCAACCCAACCCTGAACAACCCTTCAACACACCCACTCAACTCTCTAAACACGTCCTTTTCGAAATTTTTTCAACACCTCCTTTGACCCTCTTTAACAAGCTTGCTCCCAGCTTGCTTCCAGATTTCAAGTATTTTTAATTTTTCAACACCAAAATGAAGTCGGTTCATATCAGACGGCAACCAAAAAGCGGACATAGCGCTAGAAAATAAACCAAAAATCTCATTTACCACCAAACATGACTAACAAAATGCAATTATTAAGCCAAAGATGCTCTAATTCCTGAAACATAAATCAACAAAAATTACATATAATCCCACAGCATCATAATCCTTATAATAATTTCTCAAAAGAAAAGCAAACATATGGGAAAATGTTCATAAAGGTAAGTCCTATCCAACAAATCTCCCCAGCTTTATGCAGTTGAGCTCATATTTTTATTTACAAATAAACAGCACAGAAAAAAAAATCTTTTATTGTACACAATATCTCTGAAATATGTTTATATCTACAAATTTTCTTTTTATTATTCGCACAATGAAAATGGAAGAATCCTGTAGACCGTCAATGAATATGAAAAAGGTGAAGGTCAAGATTCTCATCATTTCAACAAAAAAATGAAAGAAATAAAAAGAAAACAAGGAAGTTTTTTTTTCTGGGTTTCTCTTAACATGGATATTAATTTCATTTCCTCATCATAAATAAGAACAAGAAAAGGAAGAAGGAACAAAATATAAGAAACTAGGGGAATTTCTTTATTGTATTCTCAAAGTGATTAGAACATTATTTTTTTTCACCACACTCTGTTTTGGTTGAGTCAATATGCAGTAGCAAAAATGATTGCTTCATATTTCAATTTTCCCATGGGTTTTGTGATGGCTGTTTTTCGGAACATTATCCTCAACAAAGTTTTCATTTATTGAGGTCGAGGATGATGATAAGTTTTCCTTTCCTTATCGAATCTTTATTCATACATGAATGCATTTTTATGTTCGTGTACGGTCGGAAGTTAGAAAAGAGCCTTAAATGAAGAAATACTCGGGTGGGTAAAAGTTGTGGCTTTTCTTTCCTGGTGCTAAATTGTGAATTGGAATAAAAAATGAGAATCTTTACTTTTTTCAAAAATTGTATCTAAAGTACTGATGGTGACTTTAAGCATTAATCTGGGCGTGTTCAGAGGGGGTTTAGGGGTCCCCTCTTTTTGGGAATTTGTTTCAATTTGCTAGGGTTTTCAAAAGAAAAAATTCCAATACTCCCCTTAAATTTTCCCATTCATACGCAAAAATTCAACCCCCCCCCCCCATTTTAAATTTTATGAATCTTAAAAAATATTAATTTATTTTTTGCTGCAACTTAATTGTCAAAAACTAACACATTATATATAGTTTCTAATTTTTCAAGAACATAACCCATAAACTACAAGTCCACACCATAAAACACACAACTATACATCTCCAAAAAAAGCAATTCATCAAAGTTATTTCAAATAAAAGTGAAAAGAAACTTACAAAATAAACGATCGTCGGATATGATGCACATTTTGGATGAATGACTCTCCATTGACTAAAACACACGTGCACATAATCATAACAATCATCATAAGTATTGCGCATTTAACGCTAATAATTATGACAAATATGAGCACATATGTACATAAAGCGTCGTCGTTCTGCTGACACAATTTCAACATAATGAAGTCATCGAGTTGGAGTTTCAATTTTAGTTTCTTACTGTACATGCATACTTAATAGCCAGACAACAACGATATTTGAATATGCAATGAGCATAATGTAAATATTTATGCTTCAACACCAAAAAAAAATTTTTTTCTTCTTCATTTTTTTCTTACGAATACTGCTTTTTGGGCTGTTAAGTGATTGTTTTACACTTTCGTACATGCTGAGCATGCACTTCGATTTCATCATCGCTCAATCATTATCGTTTATTTATCTACTCAACAGCATAAAATACGCAACTTCCTGATTTCACTCTTATATTTTTGTGTTATGATAGGTGGGTATGTTGGTAGTGGTAGATAGATAATTAATGATCAAAGCAGTTTTGGTGATTTTTATAATTTTATGGCAGAACTGTCTTGAAGAATCTGCTGAAAAATATTTTACCTAGAGTTTTGAAATCTCTTGAATTAAATCTTGTGTCAGACCGACCAAATTCAAGCATTCAGCATCCATAAAAACTCATCATTTTCTAATTTTCATAAGATTAATTGCACAGAAGTGATGAAAATTTTAGTGGCAGAATCATGTAAATCCTGCCAGACTGGTTCCTAGAATGTATGAGTCAAGATGCTTATTTTCCTCGCAAATGCTTCTATTGCAAAAGAAACAGGTCCTAAATATGCTAATCGTCATATAAATTGTTGAAATGTGCGTCTTGTTAGGAATAGGAGGGGAAATTATGAAAAGGTAAGAAATGATGCATAAATCTTATAAGAACATGAAGACAATGGTTCTATGATTTCAAATGTTTTGTTGTGCTCAGTACCCTTTTGGAAAAAGAAGTTTATTTAAATTATAAGTCAAATGAAAATTGAAGATTTTAAAATTTTAAAGATGTTTAAAAGGAACAATTCATGTTTTTCATCATCTTACCCTTCTTTTATCTGAGCATTTAATTTTGTAGCACTGTATTGCAATTTTTCATGCTGAACTACTACAAAAAATGAGATAAATTTTATGAATAATTTTAATTTAAAGATACATAGATTAGGGGTTGTTTGGATATTACGTAACTCCTAAGGAGGGAGAAGGGGTCAAAGTTTTGTTACGCTTCATATTAAATTTTTTTATTTTCTTACAAAAATTTCAACGTCCAAATGACGGGGTCGAGTCGTTCACTTTTGATATCCATCAATAAATTGAATTTTTGGATTATAAATATCACAAATTTTCTGACCATCCCACCTAAAACCTGTACATCATAAGTGATCAACCTCTTGGAAATTAAATTGATTGCAAGCACTGTTAAAATATATTTATCAAAAATGATTAATTTTCTCAGAATTAAATTCATTAAAACAAAATTTAAGCTTTATGTACCTCAAAGCTTATTAGAAGTAGCTAAAATCATTCATGCTAAATGCATGAGCAAGCCTTTCAATTTTCAAAATGTCTCCTTTTCTTTTTGATTGCTTTGTTTCATTATTTAACGAAATATCTTTGAAATGAGAAGAATATCTTCTCCAAGAAATGTTTATTTTATTTAATAGAAAAGAATGATACAAATTCCTTAAGGAAATGAGGATAGGCAGTCGAATATTAATTCCTTACTCTTCCTTAGGGGACTTGTTTACCGATCAAAACACCAAAAAAATTTAACTTCTAACAAATCTAATTTATAAAAACCAGAGGGGGAGTACAACGCAAAATATAACAGTCAAAGTTTTCAAAACATGTTAACTGTGATGCATTTTTCAAGTTCACCAATTTATTCTGCAAAAAAAACCTTTGGAAAATGAAAATTCTTCTCATTTTCTATTCTATGCACTTCCAGCTTGAAAAAATCTATGAAAGTAATTAAAAATGTGAATTCCTTCATATTTTCAATCAAAAATTTAAACTTGGCTGGATAAATTCCATGAAAATTGAAAAAATTAATTTTCCATGTTTCTAGTTCTCATTAGTTTACCATGTTTCAGAAAATTTGATTGTTATATTTTGAGTTGTTTTTTCAAAGTTTTTCTTCTTGTCTTGGATTTTTATGAAATTTTGATGGCCGCCTTAAATTTTGATGAAGTACAAACTGTAGCAGGTAAAAACTACACTATACTATTTTTAAAACTATTTATATCCAGTATCCACAATCGATTTTTCTCCACTCAAAGAATGCAAAAAAAAGAGTTGAAGGTATTATAAAAGAAAAATAGACAACATTAAATAAAGGAAGTATTTGTGGTAACTTGAGAGAACTTTTTGTCTCATTAAATAACCACAAAATGCTTCCCTTTTACAGTTCACATTTAACTTTCAATGCCTTCATCTTCATTTTTAACATTCATTTAAGAATAGAATTCAAAAAACGCAATGCCACATGCTCATTAAAGACGTAAAAAGAGAGAAAGGGTTAAAAATAAATTTCTATACTTTTGTCATGTCCATCACTGGACCATTTATGCACATAAACCCTACCGAATTGAGTCCATTGTTCTTATGAATGCGAGATGAATAAAAAAATATGTAAATGAGCCAATTCATTTCAATTGTATGTGCACACGTGGAGAATTGATTTCTTTTTAACATTATACAGCTTAGAAAAAAATATTTTGGACGTAATTTCATCCATCTTACCTGTTCTGAATGAATGAAATGAGAAGTAATTTTAAATTAATTTAGCTCATGTATGTACATAGAAAGAAACAAGTTCTTGTGTGGTAATTATTAATGCATTATAAATTTTTATGGTTTTGATCTTATCGGTCTCCTTGTTTGTTAGATTTTTACATACATTTAAAGAGTTAATTTTATTTTTATTGCAGAAATTTTTTAAATGATGAATTTTTAATTTTTTTGAAATGCTTTCTTAATAGGATAAGACGAATGGGTTAGTTCTTTTGTTAATTTTTAAGTAAAAGAGTAAATAGTGATTTAATTTTGATTTAAACTCCCATAAAATTCTAAATTTTTACAGTATAGAAATTAGATAGTATTTATGAATAAGGGAACAGTTGTGAATCTATGCCTGCGGATTATTTTTGAGGGGATTTCTACCCAGTCTTGCCTTGGCTATTTTTAAAAAAAAAATAAAAAATTTAAAAAAATTCATCTATGAACTCATTTGATATGATACAAGGCAGAAACGTAGCCAGGGAATGATCCTCAAGAATGGTCCTCGGATCATATGTAGACAAGCAAGCATGAATGGAATGAAGCAGAATGTGAAGAGGGAAGAGAATTGTAACATCCTCATTTCGCGTCTTAATAGAATGGTCCTCAGCCAGGGAATGCTCCCCCCCCCCCCCGCCTCAAGATCAAAATTCAATACAAATTTTAATCTGATACAAGGTCATACATGAATATTTCTTATGTTGATTTAAATGATTCTGGATTTTACCTGATTAGATATTAATCCTATTTTAATTTAGAATATTTTTAATATTAAAAGATATTTAATGCAATTTCAAAAGAAATTTCAAGGTTCATAATGAAATACCTAAATTTAAGATACATCACATTGTAATCAGAATCACTGGATACCCAATACCTCAGCTCATAAAAATAAACACCAACATCATAGTGGCTAAAAATATCACACACATTCAGTCTCATCTTTCCTCACATTTGTTTTTATTCATTTCATCTAGTCTTCCATTTGACAATAAAAGCTTTTTCTACTTTCGTCAAGCTTGTATAAATGTTAAAACATCGGTAACATCACAAACACAGATGAACATTGCATAAACAGTAAGCAAACGTAGTCTAAGTATCATGACAATAGATAAATTCAATCATATTTTCACAATTTATATTTTTCTGTGTATATCATTACACTAAAAGTTACCCCAAACGAGGGTGTGTGTGAGGGAGAGAGAGAGAGATATTTACTGCAAAGTGTGGGACTGGATGATAATAACACCCACCTTAGTGCCATTCAATATCTTCATGCCTTGTTACATACTTACATATTACACATTTTAGACACATTTCATGGTGTCGACAACAACAGAAAAAGATACGACGATGATGTTAGGTTCTATTTTTTTGTAGGGGGATGAGGAATTGTATGTTTGGTATGAGATTTGAATAAAAGTCAGTAAGTGAGTTGAAGAATATAAACATGAATCGTACAATATTCGTAAGTCGGAGACAAACACATTCTCTCATTCATTGTGAATTTATGCAAAAAAAAAAAAGAAATAGGATGAAGGAATTGACAACAAAACAGCAAACACCAACAACAATGAGATACATCATCAAATGTGTTTTGTGGGAAAAAATGAAGTGTGAAAATATTTTAAAGATGATATTGATGATGATTTGGGTTTGGGAACATGGTTACATACTTGATACGCATATTTCTTGTTGTTGAATATAGTTTCGGTATTTTGTATTCATTTGAGTGATGAAATCGGATGGTGATGATAAATTTGGAATGTTTGTGAAGAGATTCTTTCATAAAAGGGTGTTAATGTGAGTTGATTTGGCAGAATGTTGTGGAACTTTGTTGACTAGTGAAGTAGTGTTGAAGGACTAAATGATAAATGGGTCATTTTTGAGGAAATTTTATAAGTTATTTCAAGGACAACACACAAATGACTACTCAGATAGTTCAGGACTCCTTCCCCATCTTGAAAATCTCATGTGCCTTAATGCTGGAAGTTACAAGTAGATTCAATTTTGAATCTTATCATCTGTCCTCTTTAAGCTTCTATTTGTCCTCTATTTTTAAAAAATGTCCTCTTTTTTAGAGTTTTGTAGCTTTATATTAAATCAGATGGATACAAAAATTGACGTTTTGATGAAATTTTTTTTAAAGAGATTCCCAAAAAAGTCTGGTCACTCTAGTCACCCTAGAGGGTCATTGTATTCGAGGGGGTATGTGATTTTTTTTCTATGTATGAAAATTTTTAGGGTGTCCATCAAGCGGATATTTTGACACTCTGGATACGCCATTTATCATTGGGATATTACGTAACGCTAAGTACCGGTCCAAATGTTATTAATATGATAATGAGGTTCAGTATCTCTTGCAGTGCAATAATCAGTTTTAAATTTAAAAAATTATCCACACCCCATTTATATACCAAAAAATACACATTGTAAAAAAATTACTGAAAAATTCAGTCAAAAGTCTACCTTAAATCACTCAAACACCTCAAAATTCATAAAAATTCACTTCATAAATTTACTCGGAAATGCCTCCAAGAAAAATAAAACCCATACTCAAAAAAAAGAAAATAAGAGAAATTTTATGCGAAATGCGAAAGAACAGAAAAATAATAAGATGAATAAATGCGAAATGCGAATGATGACAGCATCGCAGCCCATAAGAACATCATACCACAATAAAAAAAAGTTAAGATGAAAATGAAAATCAAAATAAAAAGAGAGAAAAGTGAACGGAAAAAACAAAAGAAAAAAAATTGTTTGGCAGTTTCTCGGCGATGCCATAAAAGTCATAAACTTGATTGTTATTGGGGATTTTTTTTATTATCTTATTTATATCGTTTTATATGCCTGAGAGATGCTATTGGGTTAAATAAAATAAAAATCAACCCTCAAGTTATACTTATTTGTGATGTGTGTTGTTTGATATGATGTGTGGCATTGGTATGGAGAAATATTGAAAAATAGAAGGTGGAATAGATGAAGCGCATTTTTTGGATATTTTTGGCATGAATTTACACAACTTTTTGAGTCATAGGGGGGTCTGAAGCTATGTGACACTGTGTTAGCATGAAAATTATTAAGATTCTGTGGATGATTTGAGGGATGGTTTAAAAATTTAATTAATTTAAGTTTGAACCCACCATGTGTAATCAAGTAGGATCAAGGTTAAGTCCGTACCCACCTCTTATATCTGCTTATATCATAAATTTAAATCCAACAAGCAAAAACAGTTCCAAAACCATGAAACCATACTTCCCAGCCACCAAAACTGTCACAACACCCCAAAACATCCCACAACAAAATCAGTGAATATAAAATGTGTAATTTTATATGGTGTATGGATGGCATAAATGTATGTGGTGGCAAAGCAGCAACAACAAAAATGAAATAAAAATCATGAAAAGAAGTTCAATGATCGTAAAAATGCTGGCGTAAAGTGGATATGACTATAGGATTATTATCAATTAATGCAAGATGCTGTTGATTATCGATCTCTTCTTGTTATTCACCCTGTTTGATTGTTGCATGCATGTATGCGTGTTTATGTCCCTGTCGATAGCTCAATGCCAATAATAATAGATTTACCAACCATTTCATTTTCGTGCCATTCTTCATCCAACTTTTGCAATTTTTGTGACGCAATAAAAGCTCAACTCACACCTTATTATATCCTGCGATGAGCCACACTCAACCCCCTTACACACACGCATTCACAATAAATGACAAAATATATATTATATAGAGACAAAAATTGAAATCAAAATCCTTGAAGCGTTTTACGGTGAAAAACAAGATACAGCGTCGGTGTGTGCATTTGAAAAGCTCAAAAGTTTCGCATTTCAAAACACAACGACACTGAATTTGGCGCGTCATATTGGAGTGGATGAAAGAGAGAGAAAAAAATTTAAAAGAAAAACAACAAAAATTGAAAATAAAAAGTGCAAGTTGAAAAGTCATGACTGGATGTTACATAAAGCGCATTTTTTAGAATTTTAAAATTAAACCTAGTAATTCTCAATACATACAGAGTATTTTAACTTAATTTGAAAATTTTATCATTTTTAAATTGGTTTTTTTCATCAAACATAACCTCAAAATTACTGTTATCAATCCCTCAGCCATAATCAACGATCAAATCACCAGACACCCCTTCAATCTATTAGTAGCAACCCCTATTCTTACGCCTCAAATATTCACCAAAACAAGACACACAAAAAAGTTGTTTTTCTCGCAGTTAGACGAAATATTGTTTTGCTCGAGATATGAACTAAGTGGAAATTTATATACACCATGGCATATACTATGATCACTGCCAACAAAATTGGAACAAACGAATAAAGAATAAAAAAATTGTAAGCTTGATATTTATATGGCAAAAGTTTCGTTCTTCATGATTTCCTTCTCTCGTTCTTCTAGTTTGATGGTTTTCTTGTTGTATATTTGTGTAAAAAAGAAACTTCAAAGGAAAGGAATGAATGATGTTGCGAGCATGAATGATGATATTTTCAATTTAAGACTTTTGTTGGTGAGCTTTTTGTCATATGAGAAAGTTGAGTACAGGGGTTGTATGCAGGCAATTTTGGGGTTCAGACAAATTTCTTTCGATATTTATAGATTTTTTTTAAATCTTTTGCTTTGAACTCTACAAAATTCTACTAGAGACTAGAAACAATAAATCTAATGCGATCTATAGCAAATTTTGACTAAATTCTTTTACTCATTTTTTTCACTTTTATCTCCTTATTTTTAAATTTTATCGCAAAATATTGAATAACATTTTATTAAACAGATAATAATTTTCAATTGATACATAAATTTTAAGTATGATTTAATTACGGATTAAAATTAAATTTTCATTAATTTCTTTTCAACTTCAAATGACGCACTTTCGTAAGAATTTTGTAAAAACAATTGATTGTTTACAGACAAAATTCTTAAATGAAGATGAATTTTAAGTAAATTTATTCATAATTTTTTAGGTTATAAAAATAAAACCAAAAAAGTTTCAACTTCCTAGGGGTCGTTCACTTATTATGTTACGCAAAAAAACGAAATTTTAGACCACCCCCTCCCCCCTTGTTACAAATTTTCCAAGAAAAATTTTTTTCTTTGTTTGACCTGTTACAAAATTTCAGACCCCCCTCCCCCCAAAAAAGCGAACGTAATAAGTGAACGACCCCCTATTAGCTTTACTTATTTTTGCAAATTTTATAGAGATCCCATCTATGACAAAATACCATCCTAATATGCACAGTGGGAATCTGAATAAGATGGATAACAAAAAAAAGTCATAGAGATCAATAGATTTCCTACACAAGCTAGATATTTTCCCATAATAACCCAAGAGTATATTTTAGTATGTAGCAAAAGAAAAGAACTTGCAAACTTCCTAGAACTATAATAATATACATACATCTACAGTTCCTTAAACAAATAATAAAAGGAAAATGAAGCAGAAAAGGAAGAAGTATAAAAAACTATATAATATGAAAATTGAGAGCAAAAGCATAAATTTCATCCGTAGATATGGCAAATATACATAGAGAAAAGAGAATTCAACAAACCATACACAAGCCGTTACGCATTTCCATGCCATCAGGCATCAAACGAAAAAATTTCAAACATTAGACGTTTTTTCCGGGCTCAAGAAATATGAAGCATAAAGAAGGAAAGTTTTGCTCGATGCTCTAGTTTACATAGAAGCAGTTCGTTTGCCGAGTAAAACTCTTCTTCCATCAACTTTTATTTATCTAAGTTTTTCCTCCGTGCTTCTACTGCTGCTGCTGCTTTTATGTGTACACTGAAAAGTGGTAGTTGTAGATGAGGAGCTTTTCTTCTTTTTCTTTTCATTTTGCTGTATTTTTTGAAAAATGAAAGTGAAAGTGAAATGGGTTAGGGATGGAAACTTTCTGATGGAATAGAACTGAAACTTTTGGTATTTTCTCAAACTGTGTGCTACTATGACACTTTACGAGATGTTTCTTTGGTTAAAATATACTAAACGGCTTTTAAATTTAAACTTTTATAAAAAAAAATTAAAATTGAATTTTTGAAATTTTTGAAATTTAAATTTTTTAAAAAAATTTTAAAATTTAAATTTAATTTTTTAAAAAAATTTTAAAATTGAATATTTGAAATTTTTGGAATTGAAATTTAAAAAAATTTAAAATTAATTTTTGACATTTTTAGAATTAAAAATTAAAATTTTTCAAAAAAAATTTAAAATTGAATTTTTGACATTTTTAGAATTAAAATTTAAATTTTTAAAGAAATTTTAGAAATTTTTGGAATTGAAATTTAAAATTTAAAAAAAAATTAAAATTGAATTTTTGACATTTTTAGAATTAAAAATTTAAATTTAAAAAAAAATTAAAATGAAATTTTTGACATTTTTAGATTTAAACTTTAAATTTTTTTAAAAAATTTAAATTTAATTTCGTTTTAAAACCTAAAATTTTTTTTTTTAATTTAAAAAAAATTAAAAATTTAAATTGTTTTATATTTTATTGGATTAAATTCTAAATTAAATTCTTCCTGGCACGTCTTCATTATTATGTGTCTTGTTATGGTAAATTTTGATTTAAAATAATTTCCACACAGATCGCATTGCCATGGAGCTTCTGGATGAACTAGTTTCATGTGCTGAGTAAGCTTGTATTTATCTTTGCACAATTTTGAACATTTTTCACATTTTAGTGGATTTTTTAATCCTGAAAACTTTTTGTCTTGACGTTCGTGAGACTTTTGATGTTCTTTATAGTTGACTTTGATTTCAGTGGAGTAGTCACATCGTTGACATTTAAACGGTTTTGGACGATTTATATTGTGAAGTTTCTGGTGATTTTTACGGTGAATATCAGTGTTGCATTTTTTGTCACAAATTTCACATTTAAAGCTTCCTGGATTGTTATGAATAAATTTTATGTGATTTTTTAATGCATATCGATGAGAAAACTTTTTTAAGCAAGTTGGACATTCGTGAATTTTGTTGTGACTTTGGATGTGGACTTTTAGTGTGTAAGATGCTTTAAATGTTTTTTGACACACTTTACATTGAAAATTTCTTTCACCTGTATGCACATATTTTATATGACTTTCCATAAAACCTTTTTTGACTTCAACATCACAAATTTTGCACTTTAATTTTAGTTGATGAACCCTCATGTGACTAATAATTCTCAGTTTTGTATTAAAAACTTTCCCATCAAAATCACACTCGAATATTGTACTTTCCGAATCCTTTTGATGTTTACTTCCAATGTGTACCTTTAAACTTAATATTGTGCTGAACCTTTTGTCACACATTTCGCATCCAATCGGCAACTTTTTTATATCTTTTGAATGCACTGTGTTCATGTGTCTGTTAAGACTTGATTGAGACATCGTCTTGCCACAAAGGTTGCAATCAATCTTGGTTGATTTCCAGACCTTTTTGTATTCTGTTGTACTTTTTTTGTTTATATCTTGTAAAACTACTCGACAATCACGAATTTTCGGATCTGAAATTTTTTTCGACATTTTTATCACCTTTTGTTGACTGAGTGCTTCAAAATCACCAAGTAATGAGCAAATGCAAAATTTTTGACAATTTTATAAGAAAACTTTCTCAAAAAAGTTTCAAAAATCTTAAATTTTTTGCTTTCAGGTATTTTTTTTTAAATTTGAAAAAGTTTCTAATCTTAAGTAAAAAAGTTTTAGATCAAAAGGTAGAAACAATATACGGACATCGTGGCAGTCATCAAAAATTAAAACAAACTAGAATATCAGCTAGACCCCTGAGCTAGACAGTTAGTCTGCCTGTTGGTCAATTTATTTAATTATAGGCTGACCATCTGCTAGGTTTGTCCTCTAGCTATCCAAAAAATATCTCGTACAATTAATAAATCATTCACAATGTGAATCATGAAAAAAGTTTCAAAAATATGCACCACAACCAACTGCCAGCAACTAATAAGTTCCCATCACTAGGATTTAAAAACTGGGGTTTTGTGTTAGTGTGGGCTTCACTTCATCATACTCCAATTTTAAGTGAAATACTCCCCCCAAAAAAAACTTTCACTGAGCAGCTTTTCTTTCCTCATTTACCATCATCATCATCGTCGTCGTTCTCGTGCAGTATCTTCAACAAAATTTCTCCTCGTGGACTCCACAGTGGTGAGAGTTTGGGTAGCTTCCAAAACAAAAATTCTTCCCTCATCCGTTCATTTTCTAAAAAAAATGTTATAAAGAAAAACAAAAACTGCTTGCTATTGCTACTAATGCTGATTCAAATAGAAAAGGAAGAAGAAGAAAATTCATCGCATTGGAATGAGTTTTTCATCTCCCAACAGAAACAAAACAACAGAAGAGAAATTTTTGCTCTCATTCTCATTGCTTTTTTCAGTGGTTGCGTTTTTGCTGAAGCATAAGATGAAAATAAGGAAAAGAAAATACGAAAAAATAGCATCGATGGAATGGCGTAAGCTTTCAAAAAATACATTCTACATTCACCCATTCACAACTCCAGATTGGGGAGTAGAATGAGGAGCTCATCTTATGTATTTCCATATACAATTGGCAAAATGGCACACGCACCACAAAAACGTGGTGGCACACAATCCTCATTCCACACGAACGCAGCATACCGAATCTCCTGAGCGTTCAACAACAACAGCAGAAAATGCTTTTTTTTGCCTCGCTTTTTTGTTGTGTATTATTATGTATAGAACGTCTATACGCACATTTTCCAATATATTTTTCATTGTTCTTCCATCTCTTTTTAGTCAACTGCATGTCGAGAGAAATTTTTCAACTAAGGGAGAAAGTTCCTTTCCTTCCGTACGACTGTATGAGTGTGTGTGTATTCAGAAAGTGCGTGAAATGTGAATTCGAATGGCAAGAGAGAAAGCAGCTATGTAAGCAGGATATGGATGGTATGAGTGAGTTAGAAAATTCAGCCCTCATCCCACTGTCGTGTTTTATTTTCGCATCAGCACATTCACTTTCCCTCATTCGAGCCGAACAGCAATTTATTTTACTCTCGATGTGCGTTCCTTATCAGAATTGCACGACTACAAATGAATGTTCGTGCTACGCACATTGAGGACGACAGAAAAACTAGTGGATGAATAGATTTGGGAAAATTTCTTAGTTGTGTACGGGTGGAAAAATATTCAGTTTTTTTTATCAATTTCTATGTGTATGTATGTGGTGCGTTTTTTTTTCGTGACCTAAATAATAACGCCTAGCTACGACAACACTCTCACACATACACACAGAAAGAGAAAATTTGCTACTGCTGCTGTTGTTATATTATTGTACAGCTCCATACATTTTCAATGCGAGTACGGCACCAGTAAAGAAATTATAAAACTTGATGATAAAATAAAGGATGCACATACATGAGCAGCATATACATATGTACATAGACACGCATTCATATACGAAATTAAAATTGGTGTATTGAATTCCTTACGTATACGCATTTATATGCGCATTTTCCAATAAATATAATTTTTTTTTGTTTATATACATTTACGAACATTTGCTCACATATCGCATTTTTTACTGGAGATGTGGGGATGATGGTGGTGCAGTAAATGTGGTGCCATACAATTTTTTATATGGGAAAGTTTGGAGCAGAAATTTTTTTTTGCCTCGTATCATCATTTGTCGTCATCGTGTGTGCGATAGAGTGAGAAAGGAAAATAACGACAAATTGTAAAATTTATTCTTCGGATCCTGTGCTGCTTTTTTTGTTGTTATCAGAAACTTGAGAGATATAGCAAAAATTAATGTCATTGTGCGTGAGCACAAACTATATG
This sequence comes from Chironomus tentans, assembly GCA_963573255.1. Classification (NCBI taxonomy): domain Eukaryota; kingdom Metazoa; phylum Arthropoda; class Insecta; order Diptera; family Chironomidae; genus Chironomus; species Chironomus tentans. The sequence goes on from OY754302.1 coordinate 6,124,995, forward strand.
TGTACATGTTACAGGCACATCTACAGATGCACGATGATTAACAGATTAAAATTGATAATATGATGAGGAATTAGGAAGGATTAAAAAATTATTGTATGACACATTCTCTTACAAGTATTTTTATCACATAGATAAGTTTTTCATAATTAATCAAATTAAGATTCTGAATTGTGGATGAGCATTTTGATGTTTTGTGAGAAATAATGAGGATTTTTACATTTTTGATTGCTTGAATGATTTTCTTGAAATTTTAAAGTGTTTATTATTATTTCAAATTTGAGTGTTGATTTTAGTTAAAATTTTGGATATGTTTGTTTCTGGATGATTTGGGATTTATTGTTTTTGTTTGCCACTTATTACCAGGGGTACGAGAACCCTATCCAGAAATCAAAAATTCATAGAAATATTTATTAATTATAGAAAATTTTATATGATTAACTGAAAGATGAGTTAACAATAACAAAAAGAAATTTAGGTCTTACTTTTAAAAATTTCTTGCTACGCCACTGCTCATTACGTTTGCAAAATTTGTGATATAGGGAGAAGGGGTTGAATATAAGCTTCATAATAAGTTCATGGTCTCGTAAGGATTTTTTTAAATATTTAAAATAATCATACTAATTATTAACCTTTTAGTCCTACATTTTTGGGGTCACTTGGATATTATGTGACACAAAAAATTGTTGTATCCTCCAGCTCATCCTCATAACGTGATCAGTTGCGTAGCAAGGAAAGGGCAGCTTCTGGTCACTTGGTTTAAAGAAGGATTTAATTCTGATTTATAAAGGGGTGCAAAATTCTAATTAGGAATCATTCACAAATGACGTCTAGCTTCTAGGGTCAGGGGTCTTTGACTGTACGACACTTCATACAATATAATTGCTTTTGTATGAAAATTTTCGCGAGAAAGGGGTGAAGGAATCAGTTTTGATAAATGGTCCACTTATCGACGTTACGCAAAACAGCTCCCTTTTAGACCCCCCATTTGTCATAAATGAAAAAAAATTTATTTAACTAGGTACAAAATCTAGAATCAAAACCTCTCCCCACTAAAAGTGCACGTAACAAGTGAACGATCCCTATCAGAAGCGTATTCAGGAGAGGGATTTTGGGGTCAAACCACCCCCCTTCCCCATTTAGAATGTTTTTCAATTTGCAAGGGTTTTTAAAGAAAAAGTCTCAAAACCCTCCTAAATATTCCCGTCTATACACCTACCTCGAAAAATTTCTGGATACGCTCCTGATACCTATGAAATTTAATTTGCACTGGGCACTAAAAACTCTTATTACTCTCTCACTGAGCGATACGTAATATGAACGATGAACTAGAATTTTCTTAAATAAAATAATATAAAATCAGGCACGTAGCTAGGGGGAGTTAATTAAGTGACAAATCCCACCTGTTCAAAGAAAAACACCATAAACTTGTGAAAGACCTCCCCCTCAAAAAACATTTTTCCATACAAAAACTTTTTGAGCTACGCTTCTGCATAAATTCAATCAACAGTTATTCTGATAAAATCAATCGATTCTGCGAAGGCGAAAGAAAATAATTTAGTAGTACGCAAATTTCTGTTTTTAGCATCAACAATTTTTTTTCCATGAAATTATCAAGGTTCAGCATATATTTGCATACATAACAAATCACATTAATTGAATACAAATCATTTTCTGCTTATTTTTGAAAGTTTGAAGGTCGACTTGATGTTGGTAAGAGAAATTGTGAAGAAGTTTCAAGGAAAGGCATCCAAATTAAAAAGGTTTGACCATAATAAAATTTTCATGATAAGAAATATTAATTTTAAAATTGAAAATTTTCTTCATTTACCTCCAACCCCTTTTGAAAAATATTCTATATCTTTGCCATTAACATTTTCACATTTTACGTGATTTTTTTGGAAAATAATTTTTTATGCGCACCAAATGTTCAGTTTCCTATCAAATATCTATAGTTAAGCCTATTGCCTCATCCCACCATCGACTTACCATCATCATCATCATCAACATTGCTACCAACTACAGTTGAGTTGAAACTCAAAAATTACCTCTATATCTACTCTACATAGAGCTTTAGAAAACGAGGCAAAAATTAATGCCATGAGAAAGAGAAAAAAATATTTAGAAAATTTTTGCTATTCGTTGATGAAGCTGTATTAGTTTTTTAGAAAAAAAAGGAAAGGATTTTTAGGCGCACAAAAATAATGTACGGAATATTTTCCGAAAATTCTTCTTCCATCATTTTTAATATGTGCATTAGTGTGCGTTTTTCGGAAAATACTAAAAAGAGAAATGGTAAATAGAATAAAATATTTTTAATTACTTTCCCTTGTAATTTTTGCTATCTATTCTGCAGGGTATTGAATTTCTTCCTCCCAATTGCGAAATAGAAAGTTTTTCATCATTCAGGCAGCGAACGAAGAACGAGAAATGAGAAAAAAATTAAGCCAACGTTCGCATTATTGAATTCAACATTTAAATTTTCAAATAATGAAAATTAGCATCATTTTCTCAGAAAAATTGTCGCCCCTAACATTAACATTTTCTGCCTCAATTTATCATGCACCGTCAATTTTCCTACCATTACTTTTAATTGCTACACAATCTGTTCATCAAAACTGCTCATCTCTCCCCTAACTCTGTGAAAAAAAAATTATTTTACTTAGATTCCTTTCCTTAAAAACATTGCACATCGTCTTGAATGTCATTAAAAATTTTCCGGTGCTGTCATCGTTTTGAAACCCCGGGGAAAAAGTTTTTGACCCTGGAAGTGAAGATATTTTGACTTATTTCGGATTAATAAGGTGTTTTTTGAGTAAGCTGACCATCGACTCTTCACCAAAAATTGGGACATGTCTCTACAAAAAACGAGATGAAATTTAAATTGATCAAGAATTTATGAAAATTTATTTTCAATATTCGAAATTTTTTTCATGAACTTTAGCACTGCTCGGGTTTTTAAAGAAAGAAAAAAATCAGCTTGCATCCATAAGCTCAACGAGATGAATCATTCAATGGCTAATATAACAGTCTAGTGCCATCAACGAAAAGAGTTATTGAAAAACTTTTTTTTTCTCGTTATTCCATTCTACAAGTTTTGAAGTGTTTCAAAACATTTTGAATTTTATGTTTATAAACATGTAATTCATGGATCTGAACAGGTCTGGTGATTCTCATTTTTTTTAAAAAAAATTGTTAATATTTTGGGGGTCACTTACTTACGCTCGATTCAAATCCATGAAAAATGTAGCAACAATTCAAACTTCAGTGGACTGTATTTATAGAATTAAATACTTGCTATTTATAGAATTAAATACTTTGTATTTACTTCCATCAATGTGCTTTATTTTGTTCCTTTCTTATTTAAAACACTCAACTTCAACACAAATCACAATGATTCTCAATTAACAATTTCAACTAATTACAACAATTAACAAAAATGCGAAAGATTACTTTGATCCAAAATGATCATTCTAAAAAAATGTTGATTTGATTCAAAAATGACGTCTTAAATTTAAAAAAATTGGTTTTTTACCCTCTTGTCTACAAGCTTTCATTTTGCTTGGAACGTTTGCAAATTACGTCACACTATAAAACGACTTTTTCGACCCCCTTCTCATAAACTTTAATAAAAACTTTAAAAAAAATTATTGTGTTTGTCACATATTATTCTACACCACCTATCTCCCACCAAAAGCGTGACATCATTTGTGATCATTTGGTGATTTTTGAAGGAAATTGTAAGGAATTTTGGAATTTACTTGTTGCAAGGCATGTGTTAGACTATCATTCCACTTTGTTTTTGTAATCAAAGGAACAAAACTTTTCTTGATATACCTTACAGTACTAGGATTCAGTATCCTAGTGTCAGACTGCAAGGTATATCAAGAAATATTTTGTTGTACTTGAATCCTCCGTTCTTAAAAGTTAGATAATCAGAAACTTTTCGAAAAGGGATTTGACCTTTTGAGAGAAATCCGAGTATATCGAGATACAAATTTCAAAGTTGAGGGAAGGGTCCTGACTCCTAACTACGTCCCTGGTTCTTAAAAATAAAACTGTCACCATTTAGATTTAGGCTGCTAACATAACTGTTCACTTGATTGAATTTTTTTGAAAAAATTTCTTTATTTCTGGGTCTTTTAATTTTTTTAATATGTTTAAAGGAAATAGGGGTCCAAAAATCCATGACTCTATAAATCTATCAATAATTGGAGAAAAAAATTAAAAAATTTCATCATGAAATAAGAAGTTTCAAAATTTAATCAACCATGAATTAAATTGCAGATAAGAATGCACTCGAATTCCATTCTTTCTTTTTTCATCAGTAACAAGATAGGCAATTCAAAGACAAAAGAGGAATTCTCTTAATGAACTACACAAGTACATATACATGTGAATCGAGAAATGAAAGCAGCAGAGAATAAATTCACAAAACACAATTTTCATGTACACATCCTTCTCCTATCTATCCATCTATTCAATTCAATTCCATTCTCCCCGCATTCAGCATACATTCATGTCATATGGTAGAGAACGAGAAGAGAACTCGAAGTGATGTTGCTTCGTTTAGATATGCTTTAGCAATGTACTCGAGAAAAAAAATCCTCATTCTGTGCTATACAGCTATTATAGTTTTCTAATTCAAATTGAATGACATCCGGCAAAGTGATTGCGAGATGGGTTGAGGAGATGAACGAATATGTACCGTACGTTATGTATGGAGACGGAGAATTTTTTTTTGTGTGTAGAATATAAAATTAATGAGGATTTTATGAAGTGAATAAAGCGCATTCTATGCTGTGATTTACTCTAAAAGGTGGTGACTTTAATGGGGTCTGCGACTTAAGGGGTTGAGTCGTCTATCAAAATTTGGATCCCTAACAGCCTAAAGCATCATACAGTTTTGGATTCTACCTTCTTTCCTACCTAAATGATGGACGTCATTAGTTAACTACACCTAAGATCCTGTATAACTGTTGCTACATTAAAGAAACACCAAATAAACGGTTCTGAACAGGTTAGTACTTAAATTGGTATTTTGCTAAGCATATAACAACCCCCAGTAGCTTGCAGGTAAGGAAATGAGTAAGAATGCTCGTTCGATTCCCACTCGAGACAATTTGATAGAAATTTTACCTTTTTCTGCTAAATATTCAAATTAAAGTAATAAAATCAAGATCTAACAGGAACAAATTAATGAGTCTCTTCGTATGTCTCAAAAAATACCACGATATATCTTTATATAGAGACACCAACCCCAAAGTCTTTGAAAATCACATTTAAAATCCTTATCTATTGAGAATATATCAACGGTAATTTTATATTTGAATTGTAAGAGCAACTACAATTAGTTGACTTCCCCTTTTAAAGTTGTTTTCCCCTCCCTATGTAAAAGCTAGTTTTCATTATAACTCGTAAGAGAGAACATCGTCTCTTCAATAAATAAACATTAAGTCACTTTTAATTACATTACAATCGTGCACTTTATTTATACCAACATTATCCCTCAAAAAATGCATTCAAATTAACCATAATTTAAAATAAAAATCATAATAAAAAGGTTCTGATCTCCAAACCACTAAAATCCAAACGTTATCATACCTAGGCCATCAATAAATTCATACAATCCACCTAAAGCATCAAAATCCCCAGCCGAATCATCCAAAATGAATCGATAATTGCACATTTTCCATCACAAAATACACCAAAGAGATTGTTCTGTATAGGATATTGTTGATGATGCCTTTGAGTTCAAATTTAGCAGGCCATCACAAGAGGATATGCGTATACTCGAGAATGTATATGCTTTGCATGAAGATTTCTGTGATGTATGTAAGGCATGTGTACATAAAAAAGGCATACATAAAAGAAAATGCGAAAAATGACATTGAATGAGTATGGAATGGTTTATGGTGGTTCCTGTTATGTTCATCAGAGTCGAAGGATGTGTTTGAGCACCGAAAATCATCTCTTATGTAATAATTCAACATTAAGGATGAAAGTTTTGATAGTAAATACACAAAAAATACTACGAAGAAACAAGTGCCATGCAAGAGCGTCATATCATAAGCACAAATACAGTCACAGGCATGCGAGAGAGAAACGAAAACTTTCCGAAGATGTAGAATGAACTTTTTTTTCTCAAAAGTGGAGGAACCTCCCGTTCCACCTCATTTGCAACCACCGACCCACCTCACACAAACAAGAAACCCATTCCATGCAATTCTACATTCACTTTCATTCTCTCTCTCGAGTATTTCTCCTTCTCCCTTCGCTTTTCAAGTTGGCTGTTGACTGAAGAGTGAGTTCAAGGCAAAGGAAGAGATTTTTTTTTCGAAAAAAGGAAGAAACTTTCCATTTTACAGAAGACGTTTTGAAGGAAAGGAGGAAAAAAAACTTTCGCTTTTTAAAACTCATACTGCTGAATATCGTGCCAGCATGTCTTCTTTTCTATTATTTCGTGAGCTTCCTTGAGAAAATGAACAATTTTTCTCTCATGCTTTTGTTTTTCTTTTTGTTTTTGAATTGTGAGGAATTTTTTTGTGTTTTAACGGTTTTAACTGTTTTTTGATAGATTTTTTACCTTCATTTAATTTACTTCCATCATCATGTTTTTTACTTTATAATCAGCTATAATAAAGAGAATTTCTGATTAGCTGACTGATAGTTTGGAACTGATCATTAATGACGTCCAATAAAAGGGGTATATGATAATGAAGAAGGGACGTTAGCAACTTCGTTGAACTTATTAAAATTTATTTAAATTTAAGTCAAGAAGCAGCTACTGCAACTACCCAAATATACTCTTCAAAAAATAATTAATGCAAAATTTTAGGCGCTATGAATTAGGGGTGTATTCAGGATTTTTTTGGAAAGGGGTCGTTCACTTATTACGTTCGATTTTTAGGAGAGAGGGGGTGGGGGGAGGGGTCTGAGATTTTGTAACAGGTCAAACAAAGAAAAAATTTTACAACAAAGAGGGAGGGGAGTCTAAAATTTCGTTTTTTGCGTAACGTAATAAGTGAACGACCCCTTTAAGGGGTTTTTAATCTTTTTGGATAATTCTTCCAAACATCATGAATTTTTAAACTAGCATTGGTTTGACCCCTCCCCCCATATACCCCACCCCTGCTATGAATACTTGTAGGAACCATAAATTCCTCGTTCTACATGAAGGTAAATGCAGATTTAAAAAAATGATGCACCATTAGCGTGGTTTTTTGTTATGGATCGTTTACCAATGAAAAGCATCAATAAATTAAAAATTTTAAATCTTTTCGTAGGATCAGGTAAGCAGGACCCGTGCATGCACAATTTTGCACTATTTTGCCTAACATCATCGTCAATGATTAAAACTAGACTATCATTTTGATACCTAAATTGACATTTTACACTCAAATCCATCAATTAGTCAAAAATCATTGACTTTTCATTCGTGTACTTTTAAATAGTATCCCAAAAAAATCAGGTATACTCATTAATTATATTCTACAGTATTTTTATTCACATTGCCCTTAAGTGAAATTATTTAGCATTTAACGCACTGATTTGATATAAAGATATAAAGTAAAGGACATTTGTGAGAGAATTGGTGAGTGAGAAGGAGAAACGAATACAAATGACTTTTTACGTGCGTTTCTATTCATTCACATTACATGTGCGTATTAATACACAAAAAAAGCAAGGCATTTTTATGGGACATACAACATTTTTGTGTAGAAAATTTCTGCATTTTTGCGCATCTGGAATCGATATTTGAGGCAGTCGGAAAAACTACTACAATGGCATTTTCATTTTTCTTTTTTAACATCGAATGAATGGAAAAGCAAACCTCTTGGCTCCTGCTATGAATGTAGAAAATTTTAGCTGGGGATTTTTTTATGTGCTGTTGTTCATCCTAGAGAAAAAAGGAAAATTGCAGGGGAGAAAAATAAAAATTTTCACATTTTCATCTTCTTCTCGTCAAATGTTGAAAATTAAAATTGAGAAAGCGTAAAATGTAATCAGAATGACAATGGATTGAAAATTAGGGATGAAATTTCAATCAAATATTAGATGCGTTTTTAGAATGATTTCATGATGTCGTATTACAGTAGCGTAGCCAGGAGGGTCTTGTCCCCCTCCAAAAATTTTGAGCCATGCTCTCGCTGCGGTTCAAATTTTTTCGTAGGTGGACAAGACCCTCCTGGCTACGCTACTGTCGTATTAGCTGATAATTTAAATTCAATTCCTTTCAAATTTCCTTCTTTTGATTCTTTTTTAGTTAAGTTGAATTTTTTTAATTTTGTCAATTTTTTATTTGCATCTTTTCTGCTTCATGTTTGCCTCAGATGCAAAATTTATTGATTTATTGTTAAAGATGCAAAATTGACCGTATAACTTTCTGCATCATTGTTCGTTTTACGTCTAAAAAGATGCAAAGTTTTGATTTATCCGTTAAATAATTTTGCTTCATTGATTTAGTTTCTGCGTCATTTTTAAAGGGATGCAAAATTCAAATTCACCAGTTTAATGATTTTGCGTCATTATTCAAGTTTCTGCTTCATTAATTTTGTTTTTGCGTCATTTTTAAAGGGATGTCAAATTCAAATTTGTCCGTTAACTAATTTTGCTTCATTTTCGCATCTCATTTTTTGAACCAAAAGTCGTTAAAAGATGCAAAATTCAAATTTATCCGTTAAATAAATTTTGCTTCATTTTACGTCAAAAGTCGAGAATTTGATACAATTTGCATGTAATTTTAGAACCCAATAATTCACCATAGCAGCATAAATAAATATTTCCTCATAATTATCCCTTACATCAATAACTCATCCCATTGCATCACAAAAATCACAAGTTTGTCCCACATTTCCATTCATCCTCATTGAATAGAAGAAATTATCTACCCTTGTGCATTGCACAGCACATACTTTTTACATCTTCGGTATTCAATCAAATTATAAATGCTAAAAGAAGCACAAAACTAGGTGAAATATTTTACAGATGGGGATGAAAAACTGTTTTTTTTATTTTCCTTAAATTCACCCTTAGTTTTCCCTATACATACATATCTACATTATGACTTACTGTTACAATACAGTCTGACGTCATAAAGCTTCTCTAAAACACAAGAAATCTCTGTGTGCAATAGAAAAGAAAAGAGGCATTATGGAAATTTTTTTTTATCTGAAACTCAAGGGAGGATTTCTCATTTCTGTATATTTTTCCGCTTTTTATGTAATAAACTTCCTTAATAGAATATTGTGCATTCTTTTACATTTTCCATCTTTCTTCTATTTATTTATGCTGTGGATATTTCCTAATGCTCTTCAACTTCATTTTAAATTCGCGAGAGGAGGGAAATATGGAGATTAGTTAACTTTACATTTGAAAAAGTTTTCAAATTAATGAACATTTTAAATGAGATTTACTTTTTTTTGTGATTATATAGAATAATTAAGTCTTTTAACAAAAAAAATAACGGTAGAAATTTGAAAAAGCGTAGTCCCTCCAATAGGGTTGCGGTTTATTAACGGTCAAATAATTTTTGAATTACAGAACTATTCAAAAACAGAGTCATTTACCCTAAATGTGCATTAAACACTTGACGATGGACTACTAATCATCTATAATTAACCAAACTTAGTGAGATGACTCTAAATATCATTAGTTCAACGCTGTATCATTTTCATATTCACAAGTGTCTTCGTTGCATACATAGCATAACGGTCGTTTTAAATTTAAATTGTTGACAGTCCGTCAGATAACAGATTTTTGCATGCATATTTTGCAACTTCTCGAAATATCGTCTAGTAAAAATACGCAAAAATATAACTTTTAATTATTTTACCTATAAATTCGCAGTGAACAAGCCTAAAATCTATTTAGTCAACTTAATAAACCTAAGAAGAAGGTAAGTAGCATAAAGGATTACTAAATAAATCCTTAAATCAGCTCTACAATAACAAACGGAAAATTCTCGAAGACATTTCATAATTTTTGTGAAATTTTCAGAATTTTTATCTCAAAATGTTATCACGATTAGCAGTAACAACGACCAGGATAAATCCTGTATTTATCAAAAGCGCTATCCAGAACCTTCCTAAAAATCGCCATACAATAGTTCGTCAATTTGCTGAAGATGCAAAATTCAGGACAAGAAGTGAACGAATTAATGAGAGAATGTCATTGAAGGAACGAGCAATGGCACCAGCTGGACCGAACGGTATGTTGATCCTATAATTATCTAGAAGTTGTAAATTAATTTCATAAAAATCACTTTAATTAAATCATTATTTACTTGATGATAAATGTTCTATTTTTAAATTTTATAGCATTTGCAATTGGCAAAGGAGCTTTAGCAGGCGGAAGTCTCTTGGGCTTAGGTGCTTTATGCTTCTATGGCGCTGGAATGGGAAAAGGAACAAATGCTCTTGAAAATTCAATGTTATGGCCACAATATGTAAAACACAGAATTCAGGATACCTATTTATATTTTGGTGCATCTATTGGTATTTCCGCCTTATCTGCTGCTGCTGTTTTTCGTAGTCCATCAATTTTGCGACTAGTTTCTGGCGGTGGATGGCTTAGCATCTTAGGAACTTTTGCTGTTATGATCGGATCTGGAATGGTCGCACAGTCCATTCCATATTCACCAGGTTTAGGAACAAAACAACTTGCATGGGCTGTTCATTCTGCAATTTTGGGTGCTGTCGTTGCTCCATTGTGCTTTGTTGGTAAGTCTAAATTGACATTTAATAAGTGTGGATGTATAATAATGACAAATGATTTTACAGGAGGTCCAATAATGCTCAGAGCAGCATGGTATACAGCTGGAATTGTTGGAGGCTTATCGACAGTTGCTGTCTGTGCTCCCAGTGAGAAGTTCCTTAACATGGGTGGTCCATTGGCTATTGGATTAGGAGTTGTCTTTGCTTCATCCATTGGATCAATGTTTTTGTCACCAGCAACAGCCTTAGGTGCTTCCTTATACTCGATGAGCTTGTACGGTGGATTATTACTTTTCTCTGGCTTTTTACTCTATGACACACAAAAGATCATCAAACGAGCAGAAAATCATCCATCTTATGGATTTGCACCTTACGATCCAATCAATAATAGCATTTCGATTTATCTAGACACACTTAATATCTTTATTAGAATTGTCACTATCTTAGCTGGTGGTGGAAATCGCAGAAAGTAAATTAATTTATTGTACTCTATAAACTTAAGGCTGTTAGATGTATATTTTTGTGTGCTCTAAATGATAAAACGTAATAAAAGAATATTCGTGTGATATGATAAAATTATGAATTGGTCTAGAAGGATAACAATATGCGTTACATTTGTCCACATCAAATTTTTAAATGAAGTTTCACGTCAGTTGACGTCCCCCAGAGTTGCTGAAAAAATTTTCTCTACTATTTTACTCGACGAAATTGTAAATTCTAAAAACTACAAAGGAACAAGGAGTTTTAGATAAATTTTATTTGCTATAGAGGACGTTAAGGAATGTAAGTAAACATAATTAATAATTTAGTGACAAGGAACAGCGCTGAAAATAGCAAAAAACAGCAAATTTAGTGAATCATCAAAAATATATTTCTTTTTCTTTTAATTTACGTTTTCTGTTAATGTAGAACATGAAACTTTCATTGTTATTTATACTAAATACTTATCAGTAACTTTCTGAATAAGTTAGTGCTACTTTTAATGTTCCTTATTGTGTCTTGAAAATTATCAAAAAAAAATTACTTAATTGCTCAGCGAACCATGAACAAGGTTTTAAGTAATTCCACACACTTATCGAGCATTAAAGTGAAAATTTTCCTTAGTGCATGACTAAAGTTTGTAAAGTCTGACCATGAATGAGAATTTCTCGAGAATATCCCGCATAATTAAGTCTAAAATCGATGATACAATCGATAAGAGTGAGTGAAGAAAAAAAGAATATCCAGCACAGCTGATAATACTAAATAAACAGTTCATCTTGTTTTTGCTAATAATATATGGGATTAAATAGATAACAACTCTTTTCTGTCTTTCTAGTTTCCATAATGTCAGCACCGTATTCATATTCCTACATATTTAAGTAAGTATTAATTAATTATATTTTTGAATTGAACTCTGTGCAGTTAATTAAGCGAATTTCTATGAGTCATGTTGATACAATTATTTTCACTGGAAGTTCTGAATGACTCAAGATCCAGAAATCAATCAACCGTCGTTTTTATTTTGAAAATTTCAACGTCTTTTCAAAATTCAAATTTTAACGGAAATTCAAGTTTAAATTTTAACGGAAATTTAGGTTCAAAATTCAAATTTTATCAGAAATTTAAGTTCAAAATTCAAATTTTAACGGAAATTCAAGTTCAAAATTCAAATTTTAACGGAAATTTAAGTTCAAAATTCAAAATTTAACGGAAGTTTAGATTCAAAATTCAAATTTTAACGGAAATTCAACGTCTTTTGAAAATTTAAATTGTATGCTTTTAAATTCTCTTTAAATTCAATTTAAAAAAGAAATTTCTCTAACGGAAATAATTTTCATTCAACGGAAAAGTTATGTGCACATTTAATCAATAAAATCTAGAATGAATGCAATTATGTCATTTAATGCATACTTTATCGTTTCAGATATATAATAATTGGAGACATGGGGGTTGGAAAGAGCTGTCTATTACATCAATTTACTGAGAAGAAATTTATGGCTTCTTGTCCGGTACGTAGAACATATCACATAATGTCAAGGTTTTGCATCTAATGAAAGATTTTCTCATTATAAAATAGCATACAATCGGCGTTGAGTTTGGAACGAGAATAATTGAGGTCGATAAGCAAAAGATCAAATTACAAATTTGGGACAGTAAGTAAAATGTGATTCAATAATTAATTAAAGTCACGTCATATGTTTTATGTTTAGCTGCTGGTCAAGAGAGATTTCGTGCTGTAACACGTTCTTATTATCGTGGCGCTGCTGGTTGTCTAATGGTACGCTTTCACATTTTTAATCCTGGATTAAATTTTTTAAATCCAGCAAGATTAAAGATACAGAACTAATGAACACAATTTCTCTTGTAGGTTTATGATATTACGAGGCGTTCTACATATAATCACTTGAGCTCATGGCTAACCGATACAAAAAATCTAACAAATCCATCAACTGTGATATTTTTGATTGGAAACAAGTCCGATTTAGAGTCAACACGGGAAGTGACGTATGAAGAAGCAAAGAAGTTTGCCGACGAGAATGGTCTAATGTTTGCTGAAACGAGTGCAATGACAGGACAGAATGTTGAGGAAGCATTTTTAGAAACAGCCAGAAAAATTTATCAGAGCGTCCAAGATGGTAGACTAGATCTGAATAGTGCGGAAAGTGGTGTACAACAGAAGCAGCCACAGAGACAAGGCAGAACATCTTTAACTGATGATACTCAAACAAATAAGGAGAATTGCTCCTGCTAATTCTAAACAATTGACGAAATTTATGTTTATTTTCCACTTAATACCAATATAATCCAATAATGAGCTTGTTCATTAATCTGATAACACTTTTGAAACTCTTGACTCCTTGAAATTTCATGACCATACCAAAAACAAAACGTCTTTTCCTGTTAATTAGTTATGAAGAATTACCTAAAAAATTAATAATAATAATATAACGATAGTTGATATTTTGTTGTTATTATGCAATGTGTGATGATTCAGTATTCAATTTCCATGTCTGTATACTTGAAACGATAAAAAATTGAAATAATCCATAATGACAGGACGCACGAAAAATAGTCTTCAGTGAGATATTGATACACTGCATAAATTATCATGCCTGAACGAATTTATTGTGTTGGATGCTGTTCGGGATGTTTTGAGGAACAGATCTAATTTGAATTTTCAGTCTACAAACGCTCTTTTTGGACGTTCAGGAGAGATTTACTGTGGAGATTTAAATTAATCTTGTGGATTAAAAATAAATCCTGAGGATTAAAAATATATCTTCTGGATTAAAAATTAATCTTGCGGTTTAAAATAAATCCTTCGGATTAAAAATTAAATCCTTCGGATTAAAAATTAAATCCTTCGGATTAATTTAAATCTCTGAATTTATATCAATCAAATTAATGTAGATGTGTTAAGCTCATAACGATATTGAGTGATGTAGCTAATTATCATAGATAAATTTATTTTCCATTCCTTATTTCCTTTAATTTTTAATCTTTGATATCATTTGCGAACCGCAGAACAAAAAAACACACATTGAAACACAGAGAAACTGTTTGAAGCCAATATAACTATGATTTATGTATGAATTATTTAGTAAGCTGCATTTTTTAAGAAATGAAATGTTTTAGTATCATGACAATGAACAAATTAATTATATATATTTTTTGTTGAAATCTATTTTTCTTATGTGTATATAAAATGGATAATTTCACCCATCGACACTCTTTGTGTCTAGGGATGATTTAATTAAAATATATTCCAAAATGTTTCCTTAATGATGAAATTTTATGTAATAACAACATGTAGAAAATTGATTATAATAATCGAAAGAAATATAAATAAATAAAGGTTTACCAAACAATAAGATTCATTTTTATATTGCTTTATTACTAATTTTTCTTCTGTTAGAGATTAATCATACAATTTTGATATAGTTCATAATAATTAATCAAAAAGCCGATAATTACATGTAAATTTTTAATCGCTCAAAATTCCATTAATTCGAAGAATATTGTTGCAGGTATTTTCATTGTGTTGTTGTTAAATTTCAGAATTTGTATTATTTTAACGGCTTTTTTGAATTTGAAAACCACACATTTTCAGAAATTGTATTGTTTTAACGGATTAATTTGAATTTTTAAACATTTGTGGGGTTTTGAGAAGGTTTTCAAAATCAAAAAAGCCGTTAAAATTTTCAAATTCAAAAAAGCCGTTAAAGTTTTCAAATTCAAAAAAACCGTTAAAATTTTCAAAAAATCCATACAAATTCAAAAATTTAACTCTTTAAAATATGTTAAACGCGTTTAAATCTCAGAATTTGAATTATCAGCAATTTGTATTTCATTTATTATCATCATAAATAGAATGTTTAATTGATTAAAATAATTTATCACATGGTGTATGAACAAAAAGTACGAATTTCTTAAAGTTTACGTAAAATGCTTTTTTAAAAATTATTGGAAATGCACGAAAATAATTTAAATATCATCAATAATTCTGCAGAATATAGCAATAATAGTGGAAAAATTATTCAATTTCCTTATCTAACACAACAATAATGTATGTCTACCATAAGTACACGTTTAAATTTATCTCTCTGCGTGCCTTCTCACATATTTATTAATTCACTTGTTAGTGTTATTGGAATTTCTTATTTTCTCATTGTGATGACGCAAATAATCCTGATATAAGCGACGTGCCTGAATTAACACTTTATTGACATTATGTTTACGAACCATTTTATCGAAATGCATTGCCATTTCATTATAATCTAAATTATTTTGCATGATAAAGTCTCGATGTTGTAATAATATAGTTAGGCATAAGAACATTAAGAATGGATTGCCGCCACCTAATTCCGTTGGACTTGGCAGTTCCATGCATCTTGTGTTGGTATTTGAGTTTGTTGGCGTTAAGGTTGAGTCTGATTTTGAGTCATTGGCTGACTGTACAATTTCTGAAGCTTCCTCACAAGAATTGACCATGTCATTTGCTGACGATTGAGTTTTTGATGCATTGAGTTGTTGGATCTGCTCAAAAAATGGATTTGTTGAATTTAACTTGTAGTTCCAGTTCTCATCACTATCTTCCGAGTCACTATCCTGTATGATTGTAGAACTTCTCTTTGACCTCTGTCCATCACAATTCTTCCTTACTAATCTAATTGGAGTCACCGACTTTTTACCATGATCCATTTCAATAATTTCACCATCATACTCGATGTCTGTCTGCTCGTCTGGTGTTACTTGTGATGGGGATATTTGTAGATTTGACGATGATAAATAATCAGATGATGCATGAAGGGGATTCTGCCATATAAATATATCATTATTTGTGCTACTTGCAACACTAAATCGATTAAAAGCAATTTCATCATTTTCACGATGTTGCTTACGCATTCTTACATTCTGAATATCCTGTCCTGTATCGCAGACTTCAATAGCATCGACATCTACCTGTATGTGTGGATTTTTCTCAGAAACTTGCTGGACCTCATTAACATATTCCTTAATTTCATTTTCAGGACTAATGGGCGAGTCTTTACTGAAACTTTGAAAACTCTGTCCAAAAACCTGTCTATTGAGATTTTCTAATTCTAATTTCAATCCTCGCGTGGCTGATGTTGTAATTGGATAATAATCCTGAGGATCATCAGGACTTGCTTCGGATTTTAATAATTTATTTTCATTAGATCTATCTACTGTTAACTGCTGATCCGGTTTATTATCTGATGATGGCTCTTCTTGACTGTTACTTCGTTTGGCAAAATTAAGAAATTCGCTAAAGTTTTTAACTAGCTTGACATCTTGAGCTGAAACGTCTTTTGGATCCAAGTCCTCTTCTAGTTTCTCTATTGTGCTTATTATTCCAATTTTACTTGCGACTAGTTTCTCTCTGAGCTCCTTTAATGTTTCTGTGATTGAATTACCTGATTTGATTGAATAAAGTAGAATAAATTATTTAAAAAATAACCGTCAAAATTATTTTGAAATAGCACATAAAATTCAAATTTTCAAAAACTGTTAAAGATTCAAATTTTCAAGAACCGTTAAATAAGTAGGAATTTACCTCTAATGATTGTCTTTACAGGAGACGAGTTCTCGGAGCCTGGCGGTAATTCAGCATCTGTACTATCAGAATAGAGAAATGGATTCTTCTCAGATTTCTCTGAAATGTCATCAATTGGTGATTCAGTCTTTTCCTCCATTCCAACTATATTGATTTCAGTAGATTCTGTTGTTTGAAGACTTTCTTGCTCATGTCGCATCATCTGTAGCTTATTCTCATCTAAACTTTGATGTGCTTTAAAATTCTTTTGACTATTTTCACTTTTCGTCTCATCTAAGCTTTGATTCATTCGTCTTGTCACATTTAACTTAGCATTGGATATTGACATAGCTGAATTTTGTCTTCTTAGAGCACAAACTTTTGTATAAGGACTTTCGTTGAGTAATAATGGAGGACTATTTACGTTCGGTACTTCCTGTATCGCTGTAAATTCCTTCTCAAATAATTGCAATTCCTTTTCTGGCGGATTTGCAGGAAGTGACGACCATAAAACCTCCAACATTCTCAACGAATCATCAAAAGCAAATTCACGTTTCATTTCAAGCAGCAACCATCGATAGCAGAACAATAAATCGTCAGCTTGGTGCTTCTTTAAATAGTTATAAAATTCATAATCGTAATATTGTAAAGCATCACTCAAATGACTAAACTTCTTAGTCATAGAAATTCCATCGATCATAAAATTACACTTTAATCGTTTCATTAAAGCACAAAAGCATATATATGCTTGTCCTTCGTCACACATTGTTACGAGAATAGGGCTGCAGATATCAGACATTCCTAAAAATAAATTCAGTCATCAACAAGTTGAAAGTTAATCTCAGAATTAAAATTAATCCATCGGATTTAAAATAAATCCAGACTTAATCTCCTTGGATTTAAAATAAATCCATCGGATTATTCACCTCAACTGCAAATTTCATTGCGTAAATGTATCAAATTACCTTGACAATACGAAACAGAAGGATGATTTAAAGCATATGTAGTCAATACATTAAATAAAGCACCAATATTTTGGTTATCGTCATTTCCAGCATAAAACGGATGATGTCGATCAGTACGCAGAACATCCTTGCGGACCATACTGGTCACATAAGCTAATTCACCACTAATTGAGTTTCCTTGCTCCATAACTGCCGTTCTCCACACTTCCCTCATATTGTAATATTCTGCTGACTTCCTTTTCATATAATCCATTCGTTCCTTTCCCGTTAAACTTCCAGGATATACATTGAGAATATGCTTCCACACAACTCTTCTTAAACTCGGCTCAATTCCACCTGAATAAATTACTTTCCTCAATTCAGCTTGATGAATAATTTGACCAACAGAATCACAATAATACCGAAACTCATTGTCTGAAAGCGGAGGTCTTTGAATTTGATTAACAATTGTGGGATCGTCGACGAAATTAAAAGCTTTAGATACAAGACTAGTGAATGTTTTTTCCATATGATTAATAATTAGCCCTGGAAGTTTATTCTGAACATATTTCTGACCAGCTCCAATTGACTGCTGGATGTTGGTTGCAATAATTGCTGCAGCTGAATTTGAACCATCCCATTCTTGTTGTACACTAAAGCATTTTACGTCAATTTGAAGATTCAACGTTGGTTCTGTATTGTTGGCAATAGCTGAGTTATGTGCTCTAAATAAAAATACAAAGGCATTTAAACAAAGGAATTTGGGACATAAGACATAACTGTCGAAAATTTACCTTAAGAAAGCTGCATCTAAATCCCAGTCAGAGAAAATGATTAGCTGTTCCTCACTCTTTGTATTTGGGTTGATTGTTGTATAGGATATGCCAAAATCATTATTGATCTCAAAGGCTTTAGCGAGAATTGAATAAAGAACTTCCAAATTTGTTATGTTTGGATCTACACTAAACTTTCGGAACTGCTCTGTCTGGCCTTTTTCATTTTTCTGGAAGTAGTAATAATCGAGCATTAACATGATTTATGCTTCAAATGAGCAAATATTTTATGAATTGACAGAAAATTTTCAATATCCAATTTTCTACGTTATTTCAGTCACTTTACCTTAACTTTAACTCGAACAGCTTGTGATTTTGATCCGTACATGATGACTGTTGATGCAAAAGTCTATTCTAATCAGCGATATTTATTAAAATACATAATCCTAGTAATTTCTTTGATTTTTTTCTTCAATTTTTTCTACAAGACCCAGTTAAAAAATTTATTAGACACTTTTCACTTCCACAGCTTTTCGTCTTGAATATTTCTATTGCACTGAACTAACTAGCTTATTTAATCTTGCGAATTATTCACTAATATCAATAAAAGTCTTAATTAAAGTGCAAATTTCGAAATATATTTTGCAACTTTTGAATGCTTTTTGTTTCTTAATGGGCAAGTAAAAATTTGCGTTTGTGTTGGTTTTGTTTATAACACTTTAAACTAGTATTTTGATAGCAATTTATGATAATATAGCTTTATTTTGATAATTATTAGTTAAATTAACTTAATTCACTAAATGACAAATGGTTTTTAAGTCAGAAAACTAAATTTAAGAATTGTCGAAATAATTTGAGTCGACATTTTTGAACATGTGGATATTCCGTTAGACTTTTTAATTTATTCTGAAAGCTAGATGGATTGATTAAAGCACTAATGACAGATTTGTAAATTAACTTTTATAAAATTTCAACGGAATCTCAAATTTCAAATTTATGTATTTCAGAAATTTCAAATATTTTTTGACCGTTATTTTTTGAATATTTCGTAACCGTTAATTTTTTTTAAAAAAAACTAAACTTGCAATTATACATCAGTCAACTTATTCCAATGTTAATGAAAAGAATTAATCGTGAACTTCATAAGAAAAGCTACTGAACTTTATTAATTTTAAATTATCGGAGAGAATAAAACATAAACGCTTCAAAAAATTGTCGAAAAACATTGAATTTGTGATTCAAAAAACATCACGTAAGCATTGAAAAGTCTCCAAAACATTGCACAATCAACATTAGCTCGAATTTTCATATGTAGCATTTTAATGTTATAAAGGCATTCGAAGAGTACAGATGATGTGCTGTATTTCCCACAATTTTTATTAATAATATTATAAAAATTATTGTTTAAAAACTCATAAAATTGGTTGCAAATCCTCAAGAATACTGTGTTTGTGTATAAAAAAATCATTAGATAGATCAAAAGTGTGAAAATAATTGAGAATTTGTCTCAATTTTTGCAACAAGAATATAAATAAAAAATTTATAAAAATGAAAAAAACTCTAAAACTATAATTAATTTTGTAAATCTCGTCATTTTCTGCTTTCTTAAATAAATGTGTTTGTGTCGTTGTGAATAAATACTTAAGATTTCTGTGAAAATCATACGGAAAAGTTGAAAAAAGAGTGAAAAATTCCTGTGTATCTTACAAGATCTGAAAAATCAATATTATTTTTTGGGTGTATTGGATTTTTTTCTCAGTACGTTTATTTGGTCAGAAACGTCAAGTGAACAAGAAGAAGAAGTTGTGCAATTTGAGGAATAAATAAACAAATATAAACATCTACTGTTATTAATATTCAATTATGGATTTACTACTATAGTTCAAGATAAAAAGTCTTGCTCCACATACTCAACATAAAATCATAATTGGTAAGTGAAATTTTTTTACATTATTTTATTTTTTATGTCTGTGGTTTAATGAAAAAAAAATTGCGATGAAAATTTATTAAAAAATAATTTTGAAAATGAAAGTATAAAAGTGAAATGCTATACTAGGGGTTGGCGCTTGAAATTGAATATTAAGAACCGTACATATGAGCCAGCATATAAATGTTTATTTGCCCTCCATTCCGTCTCGTTTTGGGTCAAGTTATTTTTTTTTTCGTACAAAAGAAATTTCTTGTATTTATGTTTTTAAAATGCTTTGTTTTATTTAATATGAGCTGGAGAAAAAAGAGAGCCCATTGTGAACAGAAAGAAAGCAACAGACAGTCAGCCAGTCAGTCAGTAAGAAAAGGAGTGGATATAAAAATGACTGAGCATTCTCGAATTGACAGCATTATAAAGTTGTTTTATAATTTCTCTCTTCAATCTTCACTTTACAAATCAGCATGATTTGTGTTGCCGCAAATGAAAGAAAGGTGGAATGAAGCATAAAAATAGAGAATATCGTCGTTCCGATCAAAAGATTGAATGAGTTGAATGTCATTTGTATACATTTTAGTTTTTTTTTTCATTCTATATGTTACATTGTTACCCATACGTTGGTATTTTGTCAATCAAAAAAAAAAAATAAAATCAGCTTGGCATACACACAAGCAGATACGATTTATTTAAAATGCGGGAACATGATACTCTACTACTTTTCATATTTGAGTTGATATGTTCGGAAATTATTTTTTTAATGTCATGTTAAAAGTTGACGATAAAAATAATGTTTGATAATCAAACAGCAATTGGGTTATGGTGTGTGCATCCGATGGGAACGGATAGTGTTTGTTGGATAGGCATTTGTTTCTGCAAGACAGATTGTGATCCTAGACCTATCTGTGTCATAGAGATACTCATCTGGACCAAAAAAATATACTTTTGACCAGACATCCTGTATGATGTAGACAGACTGAGAATCTGGACCTAAACAGCAACTTGACATTGTCTAGAGGCTCTGCTACTAGATCCTGAGCGACATATGGAATCCATATGGCTACTAAACTACTTCATAAGATGCCCATATGGATTCCTAAGCAAGGCTGACTAAGGTATTCAGGGGTATTTTTTTTTGGGGGGAGGGGGGGGGTTCAGGTCCCTCTTGGGAAATTTTTTTCAATTTGCTAGGGTCTTCCGAAATTTCAACCCCTCTCCCCTCGAAAAATTTCTGGATACGACACTGAATGCATCTACGCTAACAACGAAAGCTAATCATCGTCATCAACAACAACAGCCACATAATGCTTAGTTAGTTAGTTGCCGGGAGATTGTTTTCTTCTTCAACATTTATTTTAAAAATAAATCAATACAAAAACAAATTGTCGTTTCCATTTCTATGCTCTAATATGCTTTAACCCATTATAAATGTCTCATTCTTAAAAAAATTCGTTAACTGCCTCGGGCTGCCTTTTTTGGAATCTTTTGTCTATTTGGAAGAGGAAAAAATAAACTTAATATTTTTTTAGTTGCACGTTTATTTGTCTCCATATAAAATAATATTTTTTAATTCTATTTTTGAGTATGCACCATGTCTCCAAAAAAAAAATATAAATATGTGCTGTGCGTGTCGACTCTTTTAACACTCAAATAACTTTATTATTAATCCATTTCCGGTTTTTTTTCGACGAAATTAATGAAGAATTCTATGAGTGTATGTAAATTGCTCATATGGCATTGCGCTTTAATAATAAGGTTCCAAAAAAATGCGTTCAGTTTCTTGACACAAAAATTCAATTTATTAAGGAACGAACAACAAAAATTTAATTGGGGGTTAGCACGTTCGTGTGAACCCTTCACAAATTATTTTATAGCATTCTTTTTTTTTCTGTGTCGACCCACAACATTAAAACAATTAAAGCATATAAAAAAGGAGAAGTTAAGAGGCACACAACTAGTTTTATGTGTGAAATATAGTTCGACAGACAGCAAAGAACGTGAAATTTTATCGATACACCAAAAAATAAGTTGTGGGTGAAATTTTTCTCATGGTAACCTTTCAGTAATAAACAGAAAAATACTGTCGTATCATGGTGAATATCAGGGTTGGAATTTAGGGTGTGTAGACTTGAGATTGATAAGAAATAGCATTAGTAAGTCTTGCGTCATTCTTATATTGTCATGTTGTATATCAAGATTGTAAGATAGGCTGTTTTGAAAATTAATAGGTATGATAAGAATAGACAAAAAGTCATTACGATCTAATCAGAAAGCAAACGATAATGAAAGAATAGAGCAAAGCCTTAAAAGCTAGAATAAAAGATAGTTAAAAATTTGAAATAGTCATCAATAAGAAAACTTCATAAAATGGAACTGTAGACGGACTTTTTTGGTATATACTTCAATCGATGTTCATTTAAACTTTAGTTTTGGGAAATAATTTAGACCATAGCTTGGTGTGCTATTCCAAAGCAAATAAGTCATCCATGCTCATTATGCCCTTGGAGGCGGTGATGCAACCATGTCGATGGTTCAATTATTTTGACAGAGTAACGGCAATTTGGTCCAGATTATTTAAAATAGGGGTCTGTTTATCAGGTATACCCCATACCCTAGGGGTATATCATTAGGGCTTCTTGGATACCCCATACTAGGGGCTTAATTTTAAAAAAAATCATAGGGTATTATGAAATTTCTTTGCATTAATGGCAAAATTTAGGGTGGTGTCTTAGTATTTTGCTCAAGAAATCCTAGCAAATTGAAGAAACTCATTGGATTCTACTCTCTTTCAAGGGGTCCTCTTAAGGGGCATACACTAGAGTTATGGGATATACACGAGAATCTGGTTCCATGATTTTGGGAATATACCATCCTTTTGCTAAGAGATGTGTACACTACGATAGAATGGGTGCACAAGAATACCTTAAGCTTGATGCCTAGCTATAAACAACATACATCATGTCACTTTGTGACCGTTAAAAAATACATCATTTTATGAAAACTGTCTTCTATTGGCCCCTATCCAAACGTATATTTACAGACAACCCTGAATTAAAATTTACAAGCATCTAGTTTATATTGTGAGTTATTTAAGCCATACCATATGTATTTTGATTGATTTAACTGAATATTTTTTGAAGAAAAGAAAAAGAATTTACTGATAATCGAAAAAAGAGGGAGAAATAATAATTTAATCACCGTTGTGTACACCTGTTGTGCTTATTCATAATGAATCTAAATTTTTCTACAGAAAAAAAATATTGTAAATTTCATATGCGTATAGGTTATTGAACTCTTTATGTGTCAAACGATGCGAAATAATAGCTTATTGTATGTACGTTAGTTGTTTTCATTAATAGTTCCTTATAATCACCATTTCCCGCAATTTTAGCTCAAAAAGACATAGATGGGGGTAATAAAAGTAATGTAATGTGAACATAATTGCGATTCTTTATATTCCTTATGTGACTATCATTATTTTTATTTCGGTATTCTGATTGCACTTAATGATAGAAGTGAGAACAAAACATTTATGTATCTCTCAATGATTAAATTAATTTATGCAATTTTCGGAGTCTACTTGAATGTCGTTCTGTACTTAAAATCAACGAAGCAAAACCGTTGAAAAATAAAAAGAATTGTTCTTGGGAAGTAACATAGAAACATACTGACTTATTATTGTTATACAATATAGAAAGTTATTAGACAGTCGACTACGCCTTAGTTCCGCTACTGACTTTAAATGATGCATATTTTATTTAAAATGAAAATAAGTAGTAGTACATAGCAGAACGTTTAGTATATTTTTAGTTAGATGTGCTGTTTTGCAGCATAAACTGAGATTATTGCGCTTATTTTGACTAGATTAGCATAAGTCTTGGTTATTGGTTATTCATTAGTTATATACTTTAAGAAAATCATGTTTTTAGTCATCATACTTAATTGTCAGACCTCCCTATACTCCACAAATATACCAGTTGGACGGTTCTCTAGTAAAATTCATAAATCGATGAAAATAGAAATTCAAGTTGAAAATCTGTCCTTAACCTAGTCATTAATTATGTTAGTCTCACATTTTCGGTAGAAATTTCAAATTTTCATTAATTGATAAGCTATGGGTCACCATGTACGACGTATTAATAGCCGTAGGGGTCAATCTTCATAAATTAAGAGTCAAAACCATGATGATTATCATAGAATTTACGTTTATTGGATGTAAAATGTCAAATTGTGTTCCAAAGTAGTCACGAACAGATCAAAACTGCAAAAACAAAACGTTAAGCTTAATTATCTTGCTCTTGCATAACAATTAAGAGCTTAAAATGCATTTAATTCTTTCAATTATCGTCGTTCACTTCCACAACTTTCTATTTAATTTTGTTTTTTTGCTTTGTACAGAGTTATAAACTGCAAATGTCTTACTGTGCAAAAAATATTATAAACACATAGAACTTATGTTGTATTTTAAGTGTTTTACAAAATACATTCTACATTATACTTAATTTTTGTGCTATCATCTGTTGAACAAACGGAATGAAGTTTTCAAGCAAGCAAAAAAAAATTATGTCTTTAGAAATGCCACTTTGAAGAGTGAGAGATATACATGAATAAGCATAAGAATGCAAGACAGCAAAAAAACGAAAAAAGAGACTGAAACAATTTCGTTATTTATTTAGAGATAAACACTTTAAAACATGCACACATGTATGAACTTTTTGGGGGTCATTCAAAAATGACGTCCATTGTAAAATTGGATTTTTGGGCACCAAATTTCAATTATCATTTTTCATGTGGTCTAGACCCAATTATCATCCTAAAAAATAGACGTAATTTATGAACGACCCCTTAGTTCGACTTAGCTAAGTATGTTGGACTATTGAGAAGGAAAAGAGGAATTAAATATGCACAGGGCATGGAGCGAATAATAATAATAATGTCTAACTGTGTCTCATAGCAATCGAACTAACGAGATAGAAGAAATAAAGTCAAAAAACTGTGATTCTTTCAACGAAAAAAAAAATAAAATAAAGAGACTAAGACACTAAAAAAAGCAGAAACAGATTAGAAAAGCTGAATGCCGAGTAAAATAGATTGAGATGAGATTTTTTTGTCAGAAAATGAAATGAAGAACTAGAGGAGAAAAAAAGTGCTGTTTTTAATGACTAAATGACCTAAATACAGCATGAGAATCTCACACAAATTTTTATATGCTTAATGCTTCACATACATTAGACTCTGTTCGAAGGGAAATCTCGATCATTTCTTCTTTCTCTTCATTTTGCATCACGCATCTATTTATGGCTTAAAAGATACTCGACTCGATTTGTTGTTGGTTTTATGGGATCCCTTTATCGTCTATAACAACAAATTCACATCGATTTTTTTGTCAGATTTTGTTATCTTTCTCATACTTACTTACTTTCCAAGATAACTTTGCTCCCAAAAATATTTTCTTCGTATCTACGAGAAAAATTAAGATAAATAAACTTAAGAAAAGTTCTCTCTGCTGTGTGTAAATATATTGCAGAAATAACAAACTGAAAAACACTTGTTTTAGTTCTTTCTGTCTTTTCCTTTCGGAATGTTTCAGTGAAGGCATTTTAATAATTAAAATGGACTTAGATACTTACTGCTTGCTTTAACAGATGTTATTCGAGACATCTACATTTATAATTTAAGCGACTTTATTTTGGCAACTCGTGTACTTTAGCGTAGCATGAAAAATTTAATGAAATTAATCAATTTGCTAAGCAACTTGTGAAGAATTAAAATTGAATTATTTTATTAAATTTAATGGATAATTATTTTCAAAATTGAATCTTCTTGAATTCGTGCAGATCTTGATTAGCTCTAAAATTAGGATGACCTTCCATTTTTGAAAGAAATCTGGGACATTTTTAAAAATAAAGCAATTTTCCATTTGATTTAAAAAAGATTGAGGTTGTCCACAATTGAGGGAGACATTGGGAAAATATTCATAATTTTTATGATGTTTTATGACATTTTTAGAAATAGAAGTGGTTATTTGGGTAGACTCCTTCAACCAGGAGTATAACCAGGGTGTGGTCTTTAGATGCAAGGGTTAAAAATTAATTTTTTATAGAAAAATGTTGAAGAATACACGCAAAATCATTTTTAATGTCTAAAAAAGTATACAAAGGTTAGGGGTCGTTCGCAAATTACGTCACGCTTTTAGGGGGGAGGGGGGGGGGGTCAAAGAGTTTGTGACAGTCCATACAAAAGATTTTTTTTTCTTTGGAAAATTTGTGACAAGGGGGGGAGGGGGGTTCTAAAAAGTCGTTTTTTAGCGTGACGTAATTTACGAACGACTCCTTAAATAAGAGTGATTTTTTTCAAAAATTAAATAATCCTGGCGACTCCCCTGCCCTCAACTCCCCTCTAAAATTATTATTTCAAATAACTAAGGTTGATGCGTAATCAGAAGTTGAAGAAAAATTTCCATTGAAGGGGGGAGGAGTCTGTCTCCATGAACCTCTTAGCTACATGCCTTTTCCATATTTGACATCACGACCGAAGCAAAAACTAAATAAAAATAAATTGTTTCCAGTCGTATCTTTATTTTTTATATCCTGAGAACAGGCAATCATGAGGGATATTTGAACAGGGTGACAGAAAAAACTAGTTCTATTGTTGCCTGAACAGTCATCCTCTGAATAATAATGCTGTGAATCAAATACTCGAACAAAATATTTTATTATCTTGTTAATTACACAATATAAATTAATCATGCTTGACTCACTCATTATACGCTCATTTTCACAAACCAATAAGACATTTCACCTTCCCGAATTGATAACAACTTTTTTTTTCTTAAAAAATCATCAAATTGTCAAATACAATCTAAAATGTTCCATTGAACTTCTCATTTTTTAGCGAATTTCACTCTCATGAGAGATAATTGAACAGAGTTCATAACCTTTATGATATTTTAATTGGAAAAATAAGCCATGTGAATTTCATTCGAGAAACTACAGATTCTCACACAAGAAAAACAATCAAGCTTACAAGAATAGCTGCAAAATAATTCTTCGTATTTAATTTTTTTATAATCCAAATCTTACAACTCATTTGCGTCTTAAACATTTTCTCAAAACAATCATAAAAATTTTTATATTAATTTTATTTTTCGTAAATACAGATACAAATTGCTTTTTTACGACATCCAGTCCTCGTCTGTTAACAACTCTAATGGGCGATTATAAAATAAAAATTTTTTTTCGCACATATTTTTTTTCTTCTTCATTTTTGTTGCGCTTTAATGATTTCGTATGTGATGATGTCGAGAATCAAGAATGAAGAGTCAAAATGAGATGATCATGATGGGAACGTCACCTTGACTCAATATTTATTTATACGTCTATGTAAATAGACACTCTGTCAACATTGCGTCGTTCTCATCCTAGGCATGCGAAAAGCATTCTTTATTGTTGCAATTTCCTTCAATGCTTCATGATGCATGAAATCAGATAAGAACATTATCGTTTATGTGTGCATTAGTATGGGTAGATAAGCATGTAACATTTTACAATTGATGACAATTTATTTAAATTGAACCTTTCCTTTGAGACGCTGATTATCATATGGTTGATTCTCTCATTATCTGTGGTTATTAGCTGTACACTCATATATTTGCCTTACTGAGTATTCCATTAATATTCAAAATGCTAAGATATGCATATAAATGTACTCGTGGTTAGCAATTAGCATTCCACAAATCGTTCGCTGTGCATTTAAAGTGAAATATTTAAATATGTATATGACTATAATTATTATTTATTTTTTTTGGAAGTAAATTTCATTTCACACTATTCGTCGACCGTGAATTATGCCAAATTTACTATGCAGGACTGCTTCATTCGTCATGGCAACTGGTCAAAAAATAATTTCTCAATGTTAAATGCATCAGTAATGTTGAATGTATTTAGTCACTCGTCTACATTACTCGAGTTAACCATATGAAAATATTGGAGTTATAAATTACTCATCGTCACAATTTTACAATTTGAGACAGCACATCGAGTGAGTATTTTTATGTGATTTCACTCAATCTCGACCGATGTTGACTATTGAAATTATGAATGAACATTAAACATAAATGTGTGAGTAAAGCGGAGCTGGTAGTTCAATATTTTTAATCAAATTCATAATTGAAATCAATTTATTTATTAATCATGTTTCATGATTTTTTATTGTAGAAACTTTTTTCATTCATTTTCATTTGAATTGCTTTGAGCATGTAAGCCCCAAGTGAATAAATAAATAAAAATGGTGATTGTGTCTGAACAATTTTATCCGATTGAATATGAAAATAGCCATCGAATAGCATTTAAGTATTTATTTCATTCCATTATATTCAATTCTAATACTTGATTGCAATTGAAGATATATTGTATAAGGAAATATGAAGAATTATTTATCGACTTTAAAAAAAATATCTTTCTAACTAGATACCTTTACAAAAATATAAGATTGTTGCTTCAATCGAAAGAATTTTAATAAATTTGTTTAATAAATTTTACTTTAAACACTACTGAGGCTTAAAATGGAGGGAATTTAAACTATAGATATGGCAGAACCAAGGTGTGGTAACATAATTTTCTGAGCATACTATGAGAAATAGCCAAAGGCTAGTTAGATCTGTTTATGGTTCAATTATTTCAAATAATCATTGTTTATTCTAACAGACAAAGAGTAAAAGCATTTTCTTTGAGGATGATATGGTATCACAGAGCATGCTCTTCGGCTGTAAGGGTTAAATATAATTGAATAAATGAATTTTACATCATTATGCTGTAAACTGTTTTCTAGATATCTAAGAAACTATTTTACTAGTGATTCATGCCATACCTGACCAAAGGCATATCCATGAAGGGGTCCAAGGGGGTCCAGACCCCCTCTCGAAAAAGTTTTTACATGTAATCCTTAAGGATGCTCTGTGCTGGTCAATTGGATGGTACACGACGTAAAAAAGACAAAAATGTGGCACCAGGCAAGCGTGAACAAAACCGTGTGTCAGTTCATAATGTCATGTCAGGTCCCAGTCCCAAAAATGTCAATTCTAAAATTTTTAACTAAATAAAATAAGCCAGTACCCTAAGCCCTCAGTTGAATTCACCGTGCCGCTGATACCCTTACTCATCATTAAGCCATATTGACAACTCCAAGTAAACGACTGTGAAAATTACCCAAAAACTTATTCTGTATAAATTAAGTTCTGTATACATTAATGATGTAAATATTTCATGAGCAGTGTTGATTAATATATCTGGTTAACTCATTGAAATCAGGCAACGCACTTACAAACCATGACTAAGTAACTGATGATAGACATATGCGATAATAATGGTTACGAGCGAGAAAAAGCAAGAAATATTGATAATTATTTTTTTTTGCATCGCCATAATTCTAGTGGTTTTTCAACACACATCTTAATCAATGAATGATTTATTATAAATTGTGGTAATGCGAGCACATTACATTTAACATTGAGACTGCTTTTCTTTCCATTTCTCTTTCATAAATATTAATTTAATTACGAACAATATCTAAGTGAATGCAAGTGGCAATAATGCAATAATTCATCTTTCGTCTTTTATTTTTATTTCGTTCGTTTTCTTTTGAGCTTCCTTTTTTAGATTTTTAATTGCCTGACTGTTTTATGTGACTTGTAGTTTTGCGTACATTGCACTTTATTAATAAAGTGTGTACATGTCTATTTGTGTGCATATAAAACATTAATTTATATTTTCTTCACTCTTTACATTTCCCTCGACAGAAATAGATTCTTATTTTCTCTTTATTTCATTTAAGTTTTTCAAACGGAACTCTAGACTTTACAGTACTTTATTGGAACATATATTGCGTGAGTTCTAGGAATATTTTGATAGATTATTTATTTGTTATTTGCAGACGTGCAGATAAAATTACTTAAAACCTGTAGAAAAGCTTAAGACTTGAAAGATTTCCTGCTACGTATGTATTTAAAGCTAATGCAGAACAACAAAGCAACTTGTCTTGTTTCCAATCTATCTTTAAATTTAATTTATACTCACTTTGCTTTAATCTCAGTGTACAATCGTCTGTCTGTAATTATTCATAAAAACAGGCAAGCATGAAACGGAAAAAAGGAGAGAGAAATGAGATTTCCCAGTATTTTTTGTCGACTCAACCCCGATGATTGTTTAATTAGAGATAAAATGGAAAAAAGACTAAGAGAGTCGAGAAAAATGAGTATATGCAAATTGATAAAAATCCCAGAAGGGGATTCCATTAAAAAATATATGTAAAGTAGGGATGAATAGAAAACGTGCACAATTTGTCATCTTTTCAAGTTTACGATCGAATTTTGAAGTGAAGTGTTAAATTATTTCTGAACTAATACATGCAAGATTACTTTACAAACTAAAAAAGGGGTCGGAATTGCTTCATAGATTGTTGAGTAAGTGATGATTTCAACCCACGACTCAATGTCTAATTAAAAATGATGCTCGTATCTTTTTAGATAAATTATATTTCATTATGAGTCATACTCGTTTTTTAGTTGCAATCTCATGAAATATTGTTATTTGGGCTGAATGGAATTACTATGTAAATAAATGAATTCATAACATTGTCATTGTGTGTGATAAGACAGTTGAATAATCAATCCTTTCGCATTGTCAAAGGGTTCGTCTTCAATATTGACTCACATGCGTTTAGAATTAAAGATAATTAATGACTGTTTATAGAAGTAAGGGGATATTTGTGTGACTGTTGTGGGTAATTTTGGGTTTGTGACGCATTTTTAAAATATCACGGTCATGTTTCTAGGGTATACCATAGAGTACCCCTATACTAGGGTAGGATAGGTGGGGTACACTAGTTTCAGGGTATGTTAGGTAGCGTTACCATAAGGCCTGTCTTCTGTCATATCCAAATTGCAATGTGAGCTAAAGGGACTCAATGAGGCAGTAGACATGTGAAATTTTGACACTACCACGATGATTTTTGGTTCAGGTCAAGACGAGATCAAGACTTCTGGAACCCTTGACTCAAGGCAGACTTAACTCCTCACTTTTCCGAATATTAAGTACTGATAATAAAACTCACAGCCTTATATTGTAGGCTTCAGACAGATGAATACTAACTTTTTTTACAACTTGCACGATTCTCATCCTCAAATTTCTCTTCATCATATTATACTAATGCCTCACGATTCTCGTGAAACTTTAATGTAATAAAAATTATTTTAAGTACGCTTTAATCTTCTGCGACGATCGCCGAAAATAATAGAAAATTTAAAAAATAAGATGATTCAAGGTTTTGTTACGGTACTGTCATCTTTTATATTTTCTACTAAACTCTAAGGCGTCTTAGAGAGATGAAGTCATTAAGATTTAGAATATCTCATAATTAACGAACCAAAGTGAAGTCAAAGCCGCACATTACACAAAGAAATATGTACGGGAAGAAAGAGTTGCATAAGTAATTTATCATTTTGAGGAATTATATTTGCTGTAAAAACTAGCAGAAAAAGTTTTTTTGTTGTTTGTATACAAAAGAGGGGAAAAAGTTTCCATAATACTGATCGTAATCAATAATCAGTGTAATATAAGCTGTTGCTGATACGATGTTAGATAAGTAAAGACGAAAATAATCAATTGAAGAAAATCTTTTCGATATGTGGATTTATATAATTAGTGAAATCGAAATTTCAGTCGTAATTAAACCAAAGAATCATTTCCTCTCAAACATTTTGTGTATGCCTTCTTAATGAAATATCAACAGATAATCATTATTTCTCCGATTATTTCCAGTAAATGAACGAATGATGAAAATATTCATGGTTGAAATAAAATGAAACTGAAACTTCCCAGCTTGTGTCTTTCAGCTATGGGGTCGTTCACTTATTACGTTACGCAAAAAAAACGAAATTTTAGACCCCCCCTCCCCCTTGTTACTAATTTTCCAAGAAAAATTTTTTTCTTTGTTGGACCTGCTACAAAATCTCAGACCCCCCCCCTCCCCCCTAAAAAGCGAACGTAATAAGTGAACGACCCCTACGATGAAAAAAAAATCGATTTTTATATGCTGATAGGATAAATTTATTGACACCTCAATCATCAAACAAGCTTATGATAACATTTTAACACCTAACACGCCTTTAACACGTTTTTCACCTTAACTAATGATGCTTTAAAGCTATTTTCTCTCTGCATTATTTAATGGAATTAAGTATGACACAGATACTCTCATATTTCTCCGCTTTATTATTTTAACAATGAAAAAAATCAAAAAAGATGCTTCTTTTCATGGCGGATATTCCTATAAACAGAAAACAGCAGTGAGTAAACAAAACGAGCAATGAAAATTTTCATACAACAAATTATTAAAATAACCAAATGGTTTAAATATTACCCGAGCGGCACATTTTAGTTTAATCGAACCTTTGGGATGTTGACAGAATTTTGATTGCTTTATGGCTTAATGAGTTTTGCAAGATTTTGGATTTTTTGGGGTGCAAGAGCAATTTTCAATTTAATGAAACTTAGTGTCAAGTTTCACGTCTTGTAAAAATTTCTCCACATAATCTACAACATATCTGATCGCATGCATACAAGCCATAGTTCAAAACGTGCCCACTTTGACCATGTGCCACTCGGTCTATGTACACAATAAAAAAAAGTGAATTTTAATAAAAAAAGCTGCACATTTTTTTGCATTGAATGCATGAAAATATTGAATATGAGATGTATGAAGAAGAAATGGAAAAAAGAGAGCGAGACATATAAACATATAGCATGTGCTGTATATTAAATTGCGTGAAAAGACGTTGAAAAATGTTAAAAAATGACTTTCATTTTGATAGTTTTTTTACTTTAAAAATTTCTTTTTTTCGATGCATATATTCTCATGCCGTTCAATGCTATCTTTCTGCTAGGTCTGACCGACTCGGCGTGCTAAGTTGCTCGCGGCCAATCTCAATAGATCGGCTAGTCTCTCTGAACTGAAATGAAACAACTGATAAATTATGATGCTATGCGTCATTTTTCATCATATCAGAAATGTCTGAAAAAAAAATTTATTTAAACAGTAATGGCAATCAGTTCTGAAAAATGTTGAGTTTATTGGCGTCGAGGAGCATAAAATATCTTTAAATTATACATACGTAATATAAGATTGAAAGCAACATTATGCGCATGCATGAAATGCATCTTTCAATGCGAAAAAAAGGTCTTTAATAGCCATCTCGTCTCAACGAGTCGAGCAATACATTTTCATTCATTCATGTCTTGAACTCGTCATGGCCTCGTCTCGTTTATTTATACAGCATTTTATATGTGAATTTACTTATTGTATAAAAATGTAAGAGAAATGTTTTGATGCTGATGATAATAATTGTAAAGTCTCTGCTGCTGCATTATCTACGTCAGAGTTGGGGGGTCTGAGTGGTGCGTGTGACTTAATGCATTTTTATTGACCGGGGACGATGTATTTGGCTTAGTATCTGAGTGTTTAACTAGAGTATACTCTTGGGGACACTATGGTACACGCAAGGATACACTAATTTGACGTTATAATGGCAAAATGTCAAAAACACATGGGGATGCCCTGACAGCATCATGACGGTCCTCCTTGGCTGCAATGAGTCCAGTTTGCCACAGCATGCTGCTCTGTTCATGAATATATTAAGTTTTATCACTGAAGAGTAGGATATCTCCAAAAAACGGGACCTGGATGACAACTCTGACTATGCTCTGTAATTCTTGATTCCTTTCAACTTGCTACCCTTCATCTTAATTAAAATCATACACATTTCCATTGAGAATGTGAGATAAAGAAAATAAAATATTGAATTGCATTTTGCACAAGAATTATAAGCTAAAGTGAAGAAGCAAAAAAGAAATATTAAGAACCGTTAAAATGCCTGTAATTACGTACTAAATATTTATCGACATATACTCAGTATTTTGTTTGTAAATAGAAGATTTCTTAATTCCATTACCATCGTTCTGCTGTCAATATTACAGTGCAATAAAAATCTAGAATCAATTGAATTCTTAAAGAATGTTTAACGCAAAAACGACACAAACTTGACTTCGATCTGGAATTTTTCTTCTATAAATCGTCAGTGGAAACCAGTTGTATGTAACAAGAAACAATAAAAGAAAACCTGTTGATCAGTTTTACTCATGGAATTCAAGAAAGAAAAGGTCTTCTTAATAAAAAGAAATAACATTTCGTGTCGTCGTATTCATTGAGCATATCAAAATAACCTTGAAAATAATGCTTTTAGCTTAAAATATTTGGTGTTGTGGATTTTCATAAGCTCATTATATGGTCGATGAATAAAAAAATATGAAGGTGAAAAAACAGTGGTGAATTATCATAAAACTGATTGCATTTTGTGGCTCTTGGGCTATCTTCATTATTAGCTTAAAGCCATTATAGACGTGCAGCATAACTCTATGGATTATGAGGTGTTAAAGTCACTTTTAATATCCCATATTATGTTTTATGATTTTTTGATCTCTAAAATGAAAGAATAGAGAAAATATTTTCAATATTATTGCTTACATTAATTATTAATGAGCATTATTGATGAATTTTCTCAGCTTTTACACACATGTGAGTGAAACATTAGCTTTGAAACAATAAATGAATTGCCATAATATGAGCAATTAACAGTAAACAATTATCGTTAAGTCATCTTAAGTTATTACAAACCGCAAAGAAGAAATATGAATTTTTTTTCTTTGTGCTTTGTTTCCATCAAAGCTATTTATTTCGTGGGTGTATGAATCATTTTTTATGAGAACTTACAAACAATCAAGACATGAATTGTGGTGTTAGAATAGTTAGTTTAAGAATGGAATGTGACACTATTGAGTTATGTCCAATTGTTCCTCATTTGAGATTCAAAAATTTGTGTTGCACCATCTGTGTTGTTATTGAATTTTGGGTGAAATTTATTCTCAGGTTTTGGAAATAAGTTGCTTTTGCATAAAAACAATCAATCTTGTTCAGAATTCTAATACACCCTCTTAATAGTGTAGGTTGCTACTACCTTGGAATTCCAGAATTTTTTATAAATTTAAATTTCATGAAATATTTGTTTATGCTACAAAAATGACATCCTACATTAATTTTAGAACATTTTTCTTTGAATTTCAAGTTTTGAAGGGGAGAGAGGATGGGTCTGCAATTTCATTTTTTGATGTACTTCATTTGTGAATGGCAATATTTCCTGTTTGAATCAAGCAGAATTTTGAAGGATCTGAAAATTCAGTCATCCTCTTTATGACATATATGTCTTTCACCCTCTGCCTCTAAATATGACTCAAAACAATTATTTACTACAATCAGAGAAAAATAGACACATTCAATTTCAAAAACAATAGAATAGCAGCACACGAGGTTAATGTATAAAGAAGCAATGTCATCACTTAATTTATATCTGCGGTCATTTAACTTTTAGTTACCGGGTGTTCTCATCTGTTCAAACCACTTAATCAAAATTCTCAAGATCCATATTATTTTAGCATAAGAATGAAATAAAGCATAGTCATTGAACCACACTTAAGAACGTAATAGTAATTTGTAATAAACTTCTTCTTGAAGGGGTATCCAAAATAAGCCATCCTCAATATGTGCAAAAATAATAAACGATTTAAATTTCATTGAATTTTTCTCTCTTCATAAAATCTCCATTATTTCGTAAATTATAAATAGTTGAGGTGGAAAGAACCGTTTTTAATAGTAATATCTGGAAAGAAGTGGCTCATTACTCACATGAAACTTGGATTCACACCATACATACGAATAACCGAAATGAAAACAAAAATATTAAGTACTGAGTGCCAAAAGAGCCATAAAACGGTAATCGATAATTTTTTTTCATAAAAGAAATTTGCTTTACTAAACTTTTCATCATTTTGTGTCTAAGATCTTAATGCCTCTTACCGTTTCTAATAATGATTGGAATTCTTTTTGGGATTAGGAAAATTTCGCAAAATTACTTTACAATAAGTCAAGTCACTGGCTAAATTTGCAAAATGACGAGAATCCGTACTCAACCTGTCTGATGTCATATAACTATAATTATCTTCATTATAAACTCTAGAATTATTATGATGATATTTTAGCAGTTCTGATTCTCACATGATAATTACATGACTCATTCCATATTCCGCTTGTTTGTACATCCAAAATCGTGTTCATTAAACTTTCGCGGAAAGCTTCAGTTCTGTCATCAAAAGTATTGGGTTTGTTTATAATAAAAGAGAAGATTAAAATGATTAATGACCAAGACCTTGAGGAGTGAGTGAATAAATATAAAAATGAAGGAAGCCGGTTTATTTTGTTAATAAAATAAGTCTTGAATAATTTATAGACATATTCTTTTAAAATAAAATTCAATCAATTTTTTCGCCATGTTCTGCACACTCACGTAAGATTGTATTATCAGGTCTTTCACCTTGCTTGACATTGTCGTTAATGGCAATTCCAGTTTATCTTGTCTATCTATTAGTACCCGGTAACTAATATGATGATGATGATGTTCAGTTAAGATTCTTTGATTTTCCTATCCTCTTGCTGTCTGGTAAGAGGTTTTATGCATTTTTCTAAATACTTCCTGATGCTGCAATAAAACAGAATATTTTTATTCATAAAATTTTTAATGCCTGTATTGCCGTTAATGTTTTTCATTTATATTTATTTTTTTAATCAACAAAATGAGTTTTTTTAAATGATCTCATCAAATATTAAATAATTATAGTTAAATGACGATGAAAAAAGTTATGAGTGTTTGTTTAGTGTTGAATTGTAGGGGGTACACAAACATTGATTTAATTGGATTCGTTACGATTTTGAGTTTTTGTATGGTAAACGAGCTTTGTTGAATGACGGAATATAAAGAGAATTTTTGAATGAGTTTATAGACCCCATGCTGATGATTTTGTACTACATCTAGGTCAGTATTACCTAAATACAGTGTTGTATTACTCTAGGAAGTATTTTTTGAAAATGTTCGACATTAATGAGGGTCACTTGCTTATTATGTTAATATTTTAGTATGGAGGGGGGTCTGAGGTTGTATGGCAAGGATGACTAAAGGGAGCAGGATTCAAAAATCATTTTTTAAGTTACAAAATAAGTAAACGACCCCTAATCTGGCCCTACGTCGTCCTGGCGCTGAATTTTTTCCCCTGTGTCATTAGGAATAGTTTGATAATACACTAAATTGAATATTGTCTTATCTAATCCATTGTCTGACAATTTTTCTGCCAGATTAAAACCATAATGTAGGTGCATCTCCAGAGAAACCGACGATTTTCATCTCATTTCAAATTAAAATCTCAATCTCAGATAAACCAAATCTATTTGCAAGTTTCATTATAAAAATTTCCACAATTTCAATTTATTTTCTATCAACCATTGGCATTCCGTTAAACTATTTTCATTAAATTTTCATTTTCTCGTGACTTACTTGTTCTAATATATGCGGTTTCATTACAAAAACCATCATAATCATTATTCATTTATAATGAAGAATAAAAAAAAAATTATTTGGTTCATTGATTACCGCATTAAACGTGACCAGGTTGAAGTGAGTAAAAGAACAGTTTTTCGGCACCTTAAAATCTATATCGTATAGTTTTCATACTGACTGAATAAAAAAATAAAATAAAGAAAGAAAGAAAAATGGAGCAGAAGAAGAACTTGTGGAGAAAAGTAAATAAAGAAATCGATATTGTTTGCCATTTCATTTTGGCTGGTGGAAGAAGATAAAAATTCCTCTGCTGAATAATTTATAACATGAGAATCTAATTTGAGTTGAAACCCCAAAAAAAAAAATAATTTTCTGAATAGAAAAGGAAAACCAAATAGAATAAAAAGTATTTTTTTTTGAATTTCAATTGTTTTTCCTCGTTGGAGTTGCCAAAAAAAAGTTTTAAAAATAAAACAGCAAATCAATTTAATTCATTAAGTGTTTTAATTGTTTGAAATAATTACACTAAATACTTATGCCTTACGGATAATCTTTTAAAACTCTTACTGTTCGCAATAAAACAGTTTTACGATACAACAATATAAATTCCATTCTATGTATATGCTTAACTAAACACACGTCGTCAATAGTTTGATACATAAATCGTCATCTTTAGTAGTTGTATTTGCAGTGTATTATGCATGCTGCCTTATGAAGCGTAGAAGAGAAGAATGTGAAGTATATAAAAT
This sequence comes from Chironomus tentans, assembly GCA_963573255.1. Lineage (NCBI taxonomy): Eukaryota > Metazoa > Arthropoda > Insecta > Diptera > Chironomidae > Chironomus > Chironomus tentans. The sequence goes on from OY754302.1 coordinate 6,163,628, forward strand.
TCTCTTTATCGATACCATAAAGCTTCTTACATGTATTATGCTTAAATACCACTGAGCATGAAGGAAGAAAACAACAAAAAAACAAATGTCAATGAACCTTGATACTTTTTCTTTTATTTACAATAAATATAAAGCTATAATGCCTATAAGTGTCGAATGATTGACTCAGGAAAGGCACAAAGAATTTTTTTTTCCACGAGAATGTGACAAAAAAATCATTAAAACATGTTAATTTGCTTTTTTGCACATAATTTATCTTCCTATTAGCAACGCACCATATTAAGCCACATGTTTGTTTTCAAAACTGCTTCTTAATTACTTTTTAATAAAGAGAACAAAGTGAGACTTAATTTACTTCCTCATATTCTGCATAACATGCCATTTTTGTGTGTGCTCAAAAACAAATTATTTATTGACTCTGTCATGTTCATCCAGCGCGATGGAGATGAAAAAAAAAATAATTTTCACTTTAAAAATTTCCTCTCTTTAAATGATTTTTTAATTGAGTTATAGAGATTTCCTCATTGAACATTTTTTTAATTGTCCCCGCAGCATGACTCTCTGCGTACATGAGAAATTGTTTCTGCTTAATTGCATCTTCAAGGGCTTATGTCTCGGAAAAAGAGAAATAAGAAGAAAATTGGCGTGTTTTTGTCGACATGTAAATTATTTATCGTGCGCACAATTTAAATTGAAAATATTTTTGTTTTTGTCGGAATGTGGAGGACTAGGATGGAGTTGTCTAGTTACATTTTTCAATTTAATGCTAAATTTCCTCTATAAAGTCTAATTTCCTCTAACCAGGGACGTATTCAGGAAGGGTTTTTCAAATCATGACCTTTTTTGCAAGAAAATTGGCATTGACCCCCCAAAAATACCCCACTCACTACTGAATACACCCCTGTCTCTAACAAATCATATTGAATGGAATGTCGAGGCAGCAATCCACAAAAATTTCCGTCAGACTTGCTGGTACATTCAGAAGACATGCAAATATTTTTAAACCAGCTCAAAACTGCGTGGAACTTAATAAATTTGTAAGTAATGCAATCATTGACAGACCCAGACATATCGCATAAGTAAAGCGTGAAGGAATTAATGTCAATTTCAGAGCAGAACCAAATTGCACATTTCATGATGTACTCGGTTATTACCACTCGTTATCTAATTCTCCTCCAATCCCACATCCATATTCGAGTCGGCATACAGAAATGGATATAAATATTGATGACTTCTCAATATATACATAATAATATAGAGCTTGAATAAATATCATGTTGGCGAATATTTGTTATGCAAGTATAGCAAAAAAAAAATATTAACGACGATATAAAAGAGATAAAGAAAGTTTATTTTTTTCATGGGTGAAAACCATCGACACAAAAAGCAATGAATGCATGCAACACAATGTGCAGATATAAATATTCACAAAGCTGACAAGAGGCTCAATCTTCCTTTAAAGTTTAAACATACTCATGCCATTATGTCTCGACAGGCTCGCTCGCTCTCTCGTAATGTGTATAACACACAATTTAATATTTTATGTAATAAAATAATACATCAAATATAGAGATAGTGTTATGATGTATGCTTATTTACTTATCAATGGACAAGTTTTAATCTTCCAACAGTTGAAATATGAATTAAACAAACAGAAACAAGAAGAATTAACTGCTGTCTTTAAATTCACTTTTGTTTGATTAGCCAAGAGTCATTGGAGAAAGAGAAAGAAGAAAGACAGATTCGGGTGAAAGTTTTTTTTTGCACTTGCGTTAATGTTATTATTTCTGCTAAATCGGACAGTGACTGGGCACTAGGTTGAGAATTAATAAGTGAAATGGAAAGCTATAAGATATTATTATCCATATATGCCGCGGTTTTACTAATGAACTGAGATTTATATCATTGATACAATAGTTGTATGCTCTATACTATCACCAGGGGCGTATCCAGGAAGGGGTTATACCTCCTCAATCTATTTTTTGAAAACCAATACGGTCACGCTTCGAAAAGATATCCAAAAAATGTCCCCCCCCCCTCCAAAAACAATCCTGGATAAGCCCCTGACTACCAGAGTAGAAAAGAACATTTTAAATTGGCAACCTTAAGTTAAATGGGAGTAATGATGCACCTCAAGTCAATAAGGATGGAGATTCCATTTAGCATAATAAATAATGGGTTTTCAATACAATGTTTCCACCCATATCCATACATTAACCTACTAAGTTATACGCTGAAGACAGCTCTCTAGCTATCTAATTTAAAACTAAGATTATTATGCTTTATGAATCTTTTCACAACTCTTAAAGCTCATCTTGAAGTAGTCTGTAAAATTGAGAAGTCAAACAAAAGAAAGAAGAAAAGGAAAGGAGCGAAAAGAAAATGAAAAGAAACATAAACAATAATTTGTTTTAATAAATTGGCATTTTCACGGTTTTCTCTTTCTTTCCTATGTCTCATGACGAAACGTTTGCAGCAGTTTGCAGTTGTGATTAATGCTTACAGAATAGTAGCAACAAAAATAACTTGTGACTTTTTTTCATGAGCTCCCTTTTGCATTAAAGGTCTTGTCTTTTAATATGGAGGAAAAATGTTGTTATGAAATACAGCAAATTATTTAAATATTTCATTCTGGCACATGATTTCCGATACATACAAGTGAAACATTATTTTTTAATTAATGTGACTTTCTTAAATGCTTAATTATGTTAACAGTTGTAAGGTAACAATTTTCTTCATGGGTGGGTTAAGCCGATTTGTATAATCGTGTAGAAATCTGGGAAAACAGAAGTTCACGCGCCACATTTACATACATCACGGCGTGGTCATTAATGACGAATAAAAAAATTATGTTCAACTATTTTTCAGCTATAAAATTCATAAAATTTATGAGTAACAACAATAACAGCGCGCATAATCATTGCTTTCTTTCAGAACAGTTATATTTAGTAATAGGCTTGAGATTTTCATAATTTATTATTCGAGGGAATATTTCACCTTGAAGTGTTTTCTCTATTTCTATTTATTCCATTAAATTTCATTACTATTATTATGCTCGTAATATTAAGCTAGCGTGAAAATGATTAAATATATCGATAGTACAAAAAAAATTAAATTTATTCACTTCACACTGAACAAAAATCATGCTTTTATTCGACTCGATTAAGAAATGTGTAAAAGGGATTAGGAGAGTTATTAGAGCTGTACGAAAATAACGCATTTACTAAATTAAAGTGAACTATTTTCTTGAATTTTGTTTTATTTCAATTATCAGCAATTCTCTTCAAGATCTTGCTGATTCTTTGAGTTTATATATCTACTTCACTCTACTTCACTCTATGTATGGTTTAAATAGCTATGATTCTGGTCTAATAATTAAATTAAGGTAAATTCTATTGATTTTTACTGTAAAATGTTAAAAACTGTAAATCAAAACAATAACAAGCACATAACCAAACTTTTAAGAATTCAAATATATTTTGACCGTTAAAATATCACGACAAAATGTAAGTTTAAAGAAACTGATGTTGAGAAATAGTTTTAGAATAAGAAATAATGAAAATTATTTCGCGTCAGATTAAGTTACGTGCGAATCGAAGGCCAATTTTCACATCAATAATCAAAGAAAAGAAAAATATTTTTTAAAAAAATCTACTGCGTGAGCTCCTGATATAATTAAAAATGATTTTTAATGCTTGCTGTTGAAAACATAGTTTGTACAATGATCGTGATCGAATTGAGGAAATCGTTTAAGTTCAAGGCTAAGGGAAGATTTATTTTTTGGCAAAACTCATTCTGTTTATTTTATGTTCCTGCCTTCTGACATCTCGTGAAGTAAATATGTTTACATATTTTAGTTCTATAATTACTTTTCCATCACGCGCAGAATGATCATCGACTTTTTTTGTGTGTGCGTTATCTTCATAAACAAAATTTTCATCTTATAACATTTTTTTGTGTCTAAAAATAATCGCAACTATGTCGTGCGTGTATCTACATTCTGTTACGTGTAATGAAAGCTATTTGAGATTGTTAATTCATGGAGACAAAGAAGAAGAAGAAGAGATTTCTATCTCATTATACTTTTGTCACTCGTTGTCAAATCCATTCGTGTCGATTATCGAGAATAGATTGTTGTTCCTTCATATGGAACGTTGACTCGAGGGGAAAATTATTGTCGACATCCATAAATATTTTAGATACCAAATTATCACAGACAAAATTCCTCATGAAATTTTAAAAAGACACTTCCTATCGGATATTAAAAGAAATTCTCATTTTCCATTCTCATGATCAAAGCGAGAGAAAATAATGTTAATCATGATGTCGAATTTCCTACACTTTTATTTGTTTTTAGCTAAATAAATTTCCATAGAAAATTGCTCTTTTGTCTGAAGTGTGAAAAAATTTGTTGCGAATTTTCCAATATTAATTTATATCTGGATACTCTCAAAATATCTCTTTTAAAAGAATGCTACACAAATATTGAGAGTTGAGAATGAAGAATGACTCAAGTAGAGCTATTGAGATGCTGATGAAATGATTCAAGACGCAGTTTGTTGTTGCTATAAATTGATGATGCTTGAGAAAAACATTTGAATTATTTGCATGGTCTTGAGTGTCCAAAAATGAAATTTACACGACAGTCAAGTGATTTAAACACTGAAATGTCAATTTATGGTTGAAAATCAAGCAAAGAATGGCAAATTATAGACATAACTGTCACTTGATGAGGTTCCATTCATCATTTCCTTTCACAACTCTTCAATAATGAATGCTCATTTCCAAAAAGTCACCAAAAAAATCTTTCTCATAAGGGTCATTCACTTATGATGTCCATCAAAAAATGGGATTTTTAGGCCCCCCTCCCCCACCTTGTCACAAAATTTTAATGCAAAAAAATTTCTTTAATTTAAAGTGTCACAAAATCTCAGACCCCCCTCCCCCCTAAATCATGGACGTCATAAGTGAATGACCCCATACCCATTTCCATGCTTTCAGTCTTTTCCGTTCGCAAATACATTATATCGCCAAAAAATGAATCCATAAGTGGATTCTATTCATCGAAATTCATTGAAAATTTTTAGCACCATATCAATTTACACAATAGCTCGCTGTATGGCTGCGTATAATGAATTAGATCGATAGTCAAATATCATAAATGTATAGTAACTCAATAAAGAATCGATAGGAATAATGAAATACATTGGAGGATGAAGAAGTGAGCATAGACATAAAGCTATAAATACGAATTTCAAAATTCACTCAATTACTTTTTTAAAAGAGTTCGCAAAGCAGGCAGCAATTTTACAGTTGAGGAGTTTAGTTATATTTATTGTTTAAATTAAATACTCGAGTCTGCCTTTTAAAAAAAACTTTATATTGTGCTTCCATTTTAGATACTCTTTCCAGCAATTCTTTTGTAGTTTATCGGCTTCGCAGTTTTTTATTTCAATTCAATTTTTTTGTTAAAATTAAAATTGTTTGAGAATTTTTTTCTTTACTCAACATTTTTTTTTTGACTGCCTCAAAGACTTCTACTGTGTTCATAGCACTTTAAAAAAGAGCAATTATCCGTAATTAAACAACTAAATGGCGATGGAAATGAGAACATGAAGGTATTTGATTGAAAATAAAAGAATGACTGCGTAGCCAATGGAAGCAGTGAAGATGATAATCATGTGAATATCAAGAGCGTGAACACTACTTCCTAAGAATAATTGATAGTCTAGCTGTACGTAAGATATTAATCTGTTGTTAACATTAAAGTTAGATCTGTATAAATAAATAAGATGTAATTGATATTAATGAGTTTTCATTAACCTCATTTGGCTTGCACTTTGCAAATAAAAAATAGCACAAACTTAAATATTGTTATTAAAATGATTTTGACATGCGAAATACAATTCCACATTCAGCAAATGTTAATAAGCTCCCAATTATTTTATTGATATTATTACAAGTCATGTCAGACATTGTTGACTGACACATATTTAGATTTTCAAAATCATGATAAAGCAGTGAGTTACGTCCATCATGTTGAATTATATTGCCAATAATGCAAAATGATATCTGTTTACTATTTATAGGAAATGTTAATTGCTTTTGTGGAGGCATGTTGCTTGTGGTGGTCACTTTGGGTGACTTGGATTGATTGGTTTTGATGTTTGTAGTATTTTTGGATGGTTAGTCAATGATGCACTTCCAGAGCATCTGTAAAATAAAGATTAATTTAAAATTCATTTATATGTCATTATCTGCTTCTGATAAACTTGACCAAATGGGACTTTATAGCAGATTGTGAGCTGAAAACATACTACAATCCCACTCATTTTTTAAAAATTGAACGTCATTTAGAAACGACTATTAGGAACTTGATTTTGATACTTAAGGAACTTTAATTTAAAAATATTTAGATAAAAAAAGGAAACTCTTCCAAATAGGGTAAAAAATGTTAATTTTGGACTTTTTTTAACTTGAAAACTTTGAAGGCTTTAAACTCCTCAATACTTCATTTAAACTTGCTTAAAAATGCATTAAAATGTCACGTATTGTGGAAATTTTCACTCCAGAAAAAATTAGAGTCCACAAACTTGTCGTATTCAAGATATATCTATTTAAAATAAAAATGTATTTTTTGGTCCAAAAATGTATTTTTTGGTCCAAAAAAAATGTTAATTTTGGTACTTTTTTTCCACAGTGAGCATTGAAATTTTTTGTCAACAAACAATTTTTGAAAAGTTTTATGGATGATTTCAAGCCTTTATCTTTCAGCTATGTCCAAATCCATTATGTGACGTAATACTTAGACCCAAACCTTTAAATCCTCATCAAAAAGTTTCAAAATTTTTAATACTTTTGTTCATTAAAAAAGGACCAAAAAATACATTTTTTGGACCAAAAAATACATTTGAAAATGGGTCATTTTGTTTTTAAGTTTTTGAAGCAATGCTACATTTATTAAAGAAAAATGATATGAGCATCGATAGAAGACATCAAAAGCTTTCTTTCTGTATGCTCATCATTTTATGAAAATCACCTCCTTAAGCACAAATGACAAAACTGAAAAAGGACCAAATTTTGGTTTTTCACACATTTTTTTGTTTTGAAGATTGCAAGTCACAGGATGGCTTAAAATTCAAAAGCTCAAAAACGTATCCTTATTTTTTGCTCCTCTTCAAGTCTTCCAAACAAATGTGGTTCCTAAAATGCTTAGAATCCATTTTAGAAAAAGTCCAAAAAATACAAGGACCAAAATTAACATTTTTTACCCTAAAGGATACTTAGTGGGACTAGGACCCTTAATCTACATTTTCCGGTCACATGCTAGCAATGAGCTATCGAGGATTATTCAAAATCTTATAACAATGTAAATTTAAACTGTTTTCTGCCCTAAACACTATTCTTGGTGTTATCATTGATGCAGCATTAACTTGGGAAGCTTCAACAAGGAATCCTAGAAATTTTCTAGGTTATACCCCAAAAATGAATGAATCAAGATGCGCCTCATCAAAGCCATTACAAACATAACACTTACTTAATTTTACATAAGAGTGAGCCAATAGCTTTCAATTTAATCACTTTCGAATTAACACCCATTTTTGGTATAATTGGGAATGATGAGAAGAAATAGAAATTCCTTATTTGCGTGAAAATGATAATGAAACTCTAATTGAGGCGATAATCATTATTCGTGATAGTAAAACATTATAAATACATTATTATAAGTACCTAAGTACACACAATGCAGTTTTTTCATAGTTTTCTCCTTAAATAAATTCATTATGTTCAATTTTCATTCACTGTAACAAAAAAATCATAAAAGTTTCAATTTCTTTTCATTCAGCATAACAATGAACTGTGACACATGTTATTAAATTATCATTTTTTTTAAATAACCATGATTGAATAAGAAAGAAGAAGATGATGATGATTATGTTCATGTATGATAATTATCAAATTTACTCATACGACAGGAAACGTCAAGAAAGCGAGCGTAATCGTGAAGATTAAAATTGAGGCACAAAATGAGCATGTCAAACACATCATGGCGAAAAAAAAACTTGATTTTCAATTATGATATATAAATGATTTTAATGAGAAAGAAAAACCTTGTAAGCATGTGGAGCATAAAATTTTTCGGAGAAACTGACATCCGGTCTTGACGACCTTAAACATTGGTTTAACTTGTTACTAATTTTTACTTTACGAAATCTTTTTATGAATGAAAACTTGTTTCGTATAACATAAATGAGCGGAAGGAACGAGATGAGATGAAATACGTAAGAATATTAATGCTGGTTAATACGAATATGTGCAATACACAATACACGGTAGCTTAAAGGCATTAAGTGAGTTGATTGCACTCTTTCCAACGCATTATATTTTGCATATTGTGATATTTGTGAGTAAGAATAGCCTGCAAGGATGTAAATTTCATTTAACAATGATGACTTGAAGCATGACGGATAAATGACAATAAAGCCTGCACAATTATTAAATGGGTCTAAGGAATAGCTTTATGTTGTTAAATGAGAAAATTGAAATTCCTCGGAGATTCTTGACATGCTTTTCAAGATATTTAATAACAGTGCTCTTTTCTGAATACATACTTAAGCACAAAAGAATGACATTCATTTAAATGAAGACTGAAATTTATTATTATCCTGTTGAATATTTTCGCAATGCCGTTCTGGCTGTGAAAATAAAGAAACTGTTTGCATTTTTTTTCTTATCATATAATTTTAATTTAAAAAAATTACGACATGTTTGCTGACAGTCGCGATAGCTAAGTGCAAATACAGATAATTTTTGTGAATTTATTTAGTATCCATTACCGTTATTCAGCATCCAATGTTGTTGTGTATCATTTCATTAACTTAATAATCAGATCTGATGGGTTGTTTGCCTCGTTTTGAACATTAAAATATGCTTAAGACAATTTGCCACCATACTTAGCTCCTTAATATCTTGATAAAATATTTATTCATTCTCCCTTCATTGTCTTCGTCTTATGTGACCGTATGATAATTTAATCTTTTACAAATAAAAGCTCTTTCATGCTTAAAATTCAGACTGGATGTCGTAATTTAATATTTTTCATCACAACATAAATATAAATTTTAAGCAGCAGTTCCGAGATGAAGAAAAATCTCTTTTTATTAATTTCTTTGCCTTTCTCGACCGACATATAGACGACTGAGATAATGCTTTGTTTTATTACTTTTATGGATTTCATAGAATAGAATGCCTTTTGCATGCAATAGACATAATGTCATGTTGCGTTAGTGAGGCTTCTTCCTTTCCTTTAATGACAGAAAAATTGCAGTAAAAACGAGTTTTCAGTCAAGCTTTATGTAACAAATGGAAATTGACATGAGATTTGAGTGAATTGAGCGCATTGGCTGTGACTGCTGGTAATTTAATGTAGCCTGAAAGATACAAAGCATTGATATTGCTTAATATCAATTCCCTTCATATGAGTCGACGGATGTTGTAGCCTTGGTTTGGACAATAAGACAAGCCATCGTCCAGTACCTTCACTTCCTCTCCAATAAAAGCGATAAAGAAAATTACATTGAAATAAAAGAAGAAAACATTATAGACTGCACAAAAATGGGGATTAAGTTTGCTGTATGGAAGCAGAGAAGGCAAAAAAAGGAATTGTCGACAGCAGTACATTTACAGCTATGAATATGTTTAATGTCAATGTTATTACACTAGCTAGCTACAACTACGGGTATAGCCCCGCAAGCCAACCGTCCAATACAGCATTATTGCATTTTATTGCATCTGTTTTTGAGGAAAATAATAACAATAATAATATTAATAATGACTCTATGCCACCAATAACTGAAAAATCACGGAAATAATTTTTTCTGCTTTATTATGGCAATATAATAAAAAAAATGTTATGATCATTCGATTATAGCTTTGCAATGGTCTTTTATTATTGTCAATATTTCCAACACTACCGGCTGCTGCAGTACAATTTAGAGATGGATGCATAATTTTTCATTTCTTCAGCTCTCTGCTGTAACTATCCCGATCGGCACACAGTGAATGTTGCCGAGGCGGTGCCCTGATGGTGACGTGGTGGCAGTATACTTAGAACCAAGCGGCGGCCACACCCGCCATTGGCAGCCATGTGGCAGCCATATGGCTGCCATTGCTCTGTGGCGGCCGCTTGGTTCTAAGTATACTGCCACCACGTCACCATCAGAGTGCCGCCTCGGCAACATTTCGATGTGTGCCGATCGGGTATTTCAATTTATTGGTCGTTGACTATTTAGATCATTGCATAATTTCTTTATGCTGCCCACATTAATAACAATAATAATTTGTTTCGCTTCTACCTGTTATTGTGTTTTACACTTAACTCAATCCACTACTTGAGATGCTCAATTTTTCATCTCACTTTTCATTTAGCCCATTCATAAAATTTATTCATACTTATAGCAATTTATGAATTAAAAAAAATAAGAAGTCGAGAAATGTGAAGCAAAATAATGAAATATAGCCAATTATACTTTACATCTGCTTTCACCAAGCACCGACCGTCTCATTTTGACAATCTCGATCTGATTCAATCGGATTTGTTATTTTTCTTTCTCACTCTTTTTGGGTTTATTTAAAAATGACGTCCAAAAATTGTGGAGGGGCCTCAGACTTTTAGTAATTGGAAAATTTAGTCACTAAAAGAGAAAATCCAAAAAACCTCACCATTTTGATTGTCATCATTTGTGAATGACTCATTTCCTGCTATAACCATTGTGTAATTTACCTGAGATTATAAACAGCATGTATCGATAACGTTTTAATGCCATTTATTTTAAAAAAAATTTCCCTTACCAATCAAAACACGAATGTTGGATACAAACAGAAGCGACAAGTGATTTAAACTATACAGAAACTCGATAAAACTACTATTCTACTTTACTTTCCGCAAGAGTCACAAAAAAATTTCCTATTAATCATTCTGATCATGGGCGCGTGCTACTCACGAGAGTTGTAGAGTGACATAGAAAAAAGCTGGGAAAGAAAAAGGAAAGAAAAAACAACAGTATCGATTTTTGAACATTCATTCATTATTTCTGTATAGTTGTCGCATGGAACAGCACATTTCGAGTGTGAGGAGAGAAAAAAGTCAAACGATTAAGGGCGAAAAAACATAAAAATCATGTCTATCAGTTGAACCAGAAAAAGCCATCATAAAAGTTTATTGATGGTTATGAATTTTTAGTTCATGATTCATTGTTATTTACTGACTAACTTTGTAGCTTGATAAATGTTGCTATTCGAGAATAATGACGTAAAAAACATGAGCACATGAATGAATGACGTCGATGAGGGACAATAGCAAGCAAAATATTGAAAGGGAAAGTTAGGAAAATAAGTTATATTGGATGTTTTTTAATAATGAGACATGTGTCTTATCATTATACGACATCTCGATTCTTCATCACGTCTTCATGAAATTCAGCAGTTGTGCGATACAATTTCATTAACTTCCGTGCCTTGAGGCAAAATATTTGCTTTTTTACTGAGGGGTTGTTTACAAGTGACAGCCTTATGTGTTTTTTTTTGGGGGGGGGGTCTGGGAAAGTATGACATTTTTTAATAGAAATTTGATGACAACTGGGAAGAGTGTCTTAAATTCCAACTTCTGTATAGACGTCATTTTTGAATGAAACCCAACAAAAATAAACTGAACAGCCGATGACAACACAACACGAGCAAAATACTCTATGTGCAACTGTTGAAGTGAAAAACACCATAAAAATGAGTTCATATCAAATGCGTGATACTATTTTTGCCAACTTCAATGGAGGAAGCAAGGAATGAAGGGGGAAAAATCGAATGGCAAAAAGCTGAAAATATTTACCGAAAAAGGGAACGAAATTGAAATGTGGATGAATGCGGAATATTGATTACTAAAAATCCCGGAAAGCTATTTGCTATTTGCACTGTACATAAAAAAAATTGTTTGAGTGTACCTACATGGATACTATATCATTTCATAATGATGAGGAATGAAAAATGCATTAAATTATGTTTATGGTAGAAAATAGAAAAATTTATAGCACATTTCAAGAGAACAATTTTTTTTCTTATTTCCCACAAAATCCACAGAGAAATGAGAAATTATTAGCATTAAGGAAAAAATGTTGAAAGTCCTCGTGTTATACATCGAGGGAATTAAGCGCATTTTCCCGCACAGATCAGTAAATAAATCCATAATTCAGAATGAAAAAATAACTGCCCACTTAATTTATTTCCCCAAATGAATTGAAAACATAGCATAAATGCTTGAAATATATTAAAGTTGTAGCTGAAAAAAATTCCGGGAAACTATTTCAAAACATTTGTATGGTTTTAGTACAAATTAAATCTGTCACTTATACTTCACAAGTAATGACAGCAACATTTGTATGGTTCTACATACATTTACATTTCGAGAAAATAAAATTTATGAAAAAATGTACTTTTTTGCTGTTTTATGACTCAAAAAAATTTAATTATGCATTAATAAATCATAAAACATCAAAAAAGTGTAAAAAAGAATCAAAAAAGTGTAAAAAAAAGTTGCCCGCGGAGAGGATCGAACCCACGACTTGAAGGGTTTTTTAATATAAGTATTCTTTTTAAGCGTCACGTTAAACTTTGACTAATCCAAGGTCAGTGATTTTTTCCACCAAAATAAGAAAAGTTAATTTAATTAAGTTTAGGAGGGGAGTTTTAAAAAACTAAATACGTTGCGCACCCCTACGAAAAATCAGCTATTTAATGCAAAAAACCCGATGTCTCTACGTGCTTCCTCTGCCGAGTTTTTGAGGGAGCCAGCGGGCCAGCCAGCCAGCCAGCCAAAGTGGACCTTTAAGCGCATTACTTTCTAAGGAAAATGCGCTAAAAAATGGGCTATGGAAATCTCTCAAGTGAGAATATTTCTGGTAAAAGGGATGCTTTCTTGAATATTTAGGTGCTCATAATCTAATATCAGTAGTAAATGTTCATGAATACTTTATAGCATTAAGCAATGAGTAGGGAAAATTTTTAGATTTTTGGAATGGAATTTAGGAATAATTTGAAAGCTTTTTAGATATTAAACATGACTTTTCAAATATTAATTCAAAATGACTATCAGATTTGTGTAAACTGTTGAACTTTGTGCACTGGATGAAGAAAAGTTTGCTGTTGGAATATATAATGACTGTAGATCTATCTAGAGAGCAAGTGCGTGTTACACATATTTTTACTAAATTACAACCTTTTGATATTTTGACTTCAAATTTGTTCTAAATCATGTGCTTTATGGGTCGCTCATAAATGACGTCCATCTTCTTCAGGGGCGTATCTAAGATGTTTTTCGGGAAAGGTTTTTTAAAACATTTATTCAACCTTTTTTGGACAATCCTCCAATCATGACCTTTTTGTTTTAACCTAGTAAAGGTTTTTAAAAAAAAAATAAGGGGGTTGACTTCATACCCCTTATTCTTCACATTTGTACAGTAATCCTCCCAAACTTTATCAAATAATTTTATTAAAAAAAACTTAGTCGCTATGACATCACTATGATACAATGTTGATGATCTGATGCTATTTCCAACTCAATTTGACGGTAAAAATGAGATTTTTTGCAACGTTCCACTCATGGTTCCACTCACAGCTTCAAAACATCTTTCCAAAAGTTGAAGGTCATTTTTGAATGATCCTTGAGGTTCTTACATTCGGTAATTTTGCATCAATTACCTTTCAATTTACCAGCTCAAATTCATAATAGCACCTACATCATCTTCCAATCATCTCAACTTTTTTGACCCATGTTATGGATGAATTGTCCACAATCTCAAAACAATTCAAGCGTACAGATTTCATTTTCTTAAAAAATGCAAACCTTAATGCAAAGTTTAAGGAAATTACGTAGGATGAATGAAATTTTGACAGCTCTGATAACATTGCTCAAGGACCTTTTTGCTTTAACAAAATAATAAATAGAAAAACTTTTTGGCAGTAAAAATTAATCTTTTAGCGGAAGGAAGGAAGGAAAAGGCCAAAAATTCCTTTGAGGGGCTTCGGTAGACACAGCAACCACAAAAAAAACTTTAATGAATACATTTGTAGGAAATTTTGTTTTAACTTCAAATAAAGTAATCAATAAATTGTGAGACTGACACTTCCATTAAAAATATTGCTACTTTATTCAGCATAATTAATATCCTTAATTGAATGCTTACAATAAAACATCATTTTTGACACAAAATTTGTTGTTTGTGCTAAACAACTTAATTTATAAATCGTAGATATTTTCAATGAATATGATTTATTTATTGTTTATTAAGTATATGATTGTCTGTAACTCAATCATATACATGACTTTGAGTATAGTTAATAGAGTTAAACTTGAAAAATTACACAGCTGAATGTATTATTCATTTAGAGCGAAATGATTTACTTCTTCATACAAACATCACATATGTTTATGGCACACAATATGTGTCAGGTGAAAATACCCATCAACGATGAAATGCATGTGCTTGCCGTCACACTTTGTGTATGTATATTTGAGATTTAATGCATACTTAATGGGATTTTCTCGCCGATAAATTATTTAAAGTGAATTTCTTCACGAAAAACTAAACGAAAGCACACAGCTTTATTTCTAACAGATTGAGAGTTTTGGGGATATTTGTTAGTGACGTCCAATAATTAAGATTTGAAGCTGAGTGACACGTTACAACAGGGGTCATGGGTTGCTATCATAATATTTCCAAAATTGGTTTTAAATAATTCATTATATTTTAAACCACATGAGACACCCTAGCAGGGGTGTACCTAATGATGACCCCCCTGAGATTGAAATTTTTAGATGTAAAACTCCCATACCCCCTTTATAGCTACTACCTTACCCCCTAGCTACGTTCAAACTTCATAGAATTCCTTTCAATCTAAATTTTGTGACAGACTAGAGAATACGTCATTTACGATCATCCCATTTGTTAATTAAAGATTTTTTAACTTGATAAATTTAACTTTTCTTTCATTTCTATTCGTCTTTAAATATTTCATGAGCGAAAAAAAATTATCTGCTAAAATATGTTTGTGAGAGATTTATGTAAAGGCAAAACATACTTAATTGAAGAAAACAATTTTTTTTGAATGAGGAAAAAAGACTGAATTGAATGTGAAACTACACCCACATTCATTTACTTTATGTACTTTATATTTTCGACGTGTATTAAATCTTTAATTGAAGGAAAGGCTGAATTCTTTTCTTTCTTTCAATTTTCTTCTTTTTCTGTTGAAGAAAAATAAAAATCGAATCATGAATCTTGATAAATTTCATGTGGCTTGTATATGCATGCATACATGCTTCCCTTTTTAAAAATAAAAATAAAGAGCATTGTCATTTAGCGGGTATCATCATTTTTAGCACAAAATGCCAATGACCTCGTTTGAAATTTAAAACTCGTCTCATTGCTAATACATGTCCATCTTCATAAATACAAAAATAACCGAAACTATCATCTTAGCGATATTTTTAAATGAGAAGAAAGTTGTCATCACTTGTCAAACTCACATCACCGAGAGTACTTGAAACGTTTAGATTATCTAACGAGCATGTGTCACGTTATGAATAATTTGTGCTTTGTATGAGCACAAAAATTATTTTAATCATGCAATTTTTTTTAACAAGGTCAATAATAAATTGAAATTGATTTCAATTAATCGAAAGTATTATTGTTCCTAGTAGCATTAGCAATGCTGGATATTCTTTGAAAGGCCTTATGACTTGATGATTTTTTTATGACTTTAAATATTCAATATTTTTATTATTTAATTAGTTTGTTGAAAATTACGAGCGTGCTTTTTGCGATGCTTAAAGAGTCAGGGCATGATTTTTTTGGAGGGGGTATTTTTATGGGGGCTTAGTAGAATATTATGAAGGAAATTAACCAAAATAGTCTCACAAAGACTATTTAAATTTTTTGACGTATTATGGTTGGATATATCAGGTAGTGGTGTAGCATAGGGCTTGGGGTGACTAGGACAGTCTTGAGCGTAAATAAGCACAAATTTTCATATTAAAGACCTATGATATTGGATCCATTAATCATTTTCGAGACTTTCCTAACAAAAATTGTTAGGTCTTCTAAATCTTCTTAACCATCCTATTTGAACACAAATCCAACTCAGTTCAAAAGTGCCATAGACAAAAAAGACTCAAGTGTGAACCTCAATTTCAATACAACAATGGACTTGTTGACTTTCTGCTGAAATCCGTTTCAAATTAAAGTTTTCAAGATTTTGCAATTTTTTTTTGACATTCACAAGAGGTGAATATTAAAATTCTCAAAAAAAAAATTAAAACTAGCCGTGAATAATCTGCCTGCTTATTGATTCACCTCTATAGATAAAAAAGTCTTACTTTGCATAATACGACAAAATCCGAGGACAACCAAAGCGAAAGCATAAAAAAGGCAAATTTTTATTTCTTGTGCTATAAAATTAAAAAAATGAAAATTGAAATAAATAATAATAAATGACTGAAATGCCCTTGATCGTCATTTATTATTTCTCTTTTTGCGTATTATTTGCACTTGTCTAATTTGAATTTTTCTCCTCCTCCACTTGAGGCTTAACTTTGCTTTGAAAAACACTGAATGACATGCAAAAAAATGAAAAATAATAAATAAACAGAAAAAAATGTACGCAGAGCATTTACTACATCTAAAGCAGTGATGCAATATTAGATGTATTAATGTACATTACTGACTATGCCCAACTATTACTCATATCATGATAGCTTATTTAAATTATATAGAACGTATCGAAAAGACTAAAATGACTCAAATTGCAAAATAAATGTAAATTGCGATAAAAAAAAGCTACAGAGAGAATTTATGACACATTTTATTGCAAGTCAAGCAAGTGAGTAGACGACTAACATAGTAGCTGCATAGTCTCGTGATTTATTTTTATAAAGTAAGTTTTTTTAAAATTAATTAATGATCTCGATCGAAAAAGGAATATTTGGAAACTATGTATGTGCGGTCGTAGTCAGCCATGGCCCACAAATACACATTTTTTACCGCTCAATCAACCACAGAATGTTGAATGAGTTGTCAACAAACGTACAGAATATGTAAACAAGTTAATTAATAGACAAATACATGTATTCGTGTGTACAAAGTTTCTGTGCCTCTTTGCTGATGATTAAAAGTGAATATTATGTGTGATTTTCTAAGGCAAACAGCCAGAAATTCTTATGCAAATTAATTTATATCATTTAAAAAAATGAAAATTCTTTTTGACAATCGTGTGCTGTGCTGTGTGTGTGTTCATTGCGCAGTAAATTTTAATTTATTTTACATTTCCATCATTGTTATTTCTGCAATCAAAAAAAAAATGTTTTTGTAGCTTCGGAATGTATCAATTAGTCAATTAAATTCCCGAACAGCATATAGATGATTTTGTGGGGAGCTATACTAATGTTCAATTTTTAACGGTCAAAAAATATTTAAATTTAAACAATTAACGAAATTTTTTTTTGAAAAAGTAACGGATATTTTATGAAATGACTAAAAATTCAACCAAAATAATTTCCAGCACGAAAACGATTCCAATTTATTCCACTTATGCTTTAAGGCAAATTTTTTTGGAAACCTGTCAAATTAAACAAAGAAATGGAAGATTCTTAATGCACAGCTTGAAGCGAGACAATCGTGTATAAGTTGTATGACATTATCAGTCGTGAGGTGCTGCTCGGAATGTATTCCACTTATTTATAAATTTGTTTCTTTACCAGTTGACGCGCTGACATGCCATAAATGCCTAAAAAGAGACATTTCAATAAATGGA
The DNA here is from genome assembly GCA_963573255.1 of Chironomus tentans. Lineage (NCBI taxonomy): Eukaryota > Metazoa > Arthropoda > Insecta > Diptera > Chironomidae > Chironomus > Chironomus tentans. Next base: position 6,181,487 of record OY754302.1, read on the forward strand.
AATTGAATATCATTACATCAATTTGTAAAACCCAATTCATCGTCATCAGACAATGCCAATAGAATAAACAAGACCACATACATGAATTTATTTTTTTCTGTTGGGTCGATGTGACGCCTTTAGCATGTTTATATCCACTTGTGCTGACAAACGCATTTTTATTTCAATGGCAAATGAATAAAAATAGTTTTTGGAATTTCTTATGAGAAACTTTTTCCACATCGTCATTAAACTTTGTTGCTTCAATTTATGACAAGTCTTTGAAAATACGTCATTTTTCTTTTTTGTTAATTCCTTTAATCTTTTGAGATAGATCTCAGTCTCTCTTTTGTGTTTAAAATTTTTAACACCGCAATATTCTTAATGTGCTGAATTTTATGGCGTGTGGCTGGCTTAATGTTAATGTCTTTCATTATTTTGTGGAGCACATCAAAGAAGAGAAGATTTCTATTTTTTATTTATCTTTGCTTGCTTCGTTTATTTTTATTGACTTTTTCCTAAAAATTTTCATTTCCTGTAATTTCTTTGTCATCAAGTTTTTCACTTACATGGTTTCCTTATGCATTTAGCAATAGTCTGTACAAGTTCGTCTGTGTAATGGCAGTTCATATGTTGTGAACTTGGAAAATCCCATTACACAATCACGTCTGGAATAGAAGTTTTTCTTCTTCCTTTCTTTTTCCATTTTCAATATCATCGAAAAGTGCATTCGAGTAGAAATGCATGCAAGACCGAAGACAAAGACAGGAAAATCAAATTAAGCAATTTTCCATGTTTCCTTTTGGCATCAATTTGCATAAAATTGAATTTGATTCTTCCGTGATTTTATACAAGTTTTTTTATTTCTCAACACTCAATTAAGAGAGAAACTAAGCTTATCGGTTGTGGCAATCAAGCTACATGCAAAAACATCACGACAGTCTTATTAAAAATATTTTTTTTTTTGTCAAAAATTTATTCTGCAAATAATTAATAAATCATTTTCAATTTCCTTGTATTATTACAGATTCGAGCTTAAAGCTGCTGTCAACATAGTCAGCATATAATGGCCGAACGGATACGCACAATAAGCGTAGGTGAATGTGATTCAGACATCGGTATAAATGATATATTCTCAAGCTCAATTCATTCAGAGCCGTCTTTAATGAATACATCACAAATATCAACGTCATCTCAAGATTCACAGCAGAGACATGGCGGCAATTTGTCAAAATCGCCACATAATTTACAATCTAAACAAGTGCGTAATTTATTCATCATCTTTTCTTCGAAATCATTCTACTATGACTAACAATATTTTTATTTTTTTCATTTTCTATCTTTTAGGTTGGATCTTCGTCATGTCGCTTCCCGAAACTTGAAGAATGTGCGCATTTTCATTATGAAAGAGTACAGTTGGGAAATATCTTGATTCGTTTAATTGAAGACAAACCTGATATTGTTGTTGGTGCAGGAAACTCGTCACAAGATCAACAGAATCAACATTGGTTCATTATTAATGTTTCTGCTGGAAGGTCAGAGCCATTTTTAATAAAAAGATCATTACAGAATATGAAAATGTTGGATCAGATGTTACATCAATGTGTTTATGACCGTCGTGTGAGCGACTTACAAGATCTTTCTGAATTGAGTGAGTTTACAGATGACGAGGAACTGCTCGATATTGTCGACATTTACCTGTCAAGATTATCAAGAATTGCAAGTGATTCAATGACATGTGGATCAGTTTTGACATGGCTTCAGCTTGATAATAAAGGAAGAAGACTTCCTGTTGCTGATTCCGATACGATGTTGACGATCAATACTCCAGCAGTTGGTGCTGCCTATGGTATTCGTCGATATGCAGCACAAGCTTGCGATGAAATATCAATAGAAGTTGGTGATATGATTTCTGTTATTGATATGCCTTCACCTGCTGAGTCACTATGGTGGCGTGGAAAGAAAAATCATTTTCAGAAAAATCAATACGAAGTTGGATTTTTCCCTCAAAATTGTGTAGCAACGATTGGTGAAAAAGTTCCAAGACACATGCCACTTCCGGCTCCATTAGTAGGCTCTTTAGCAATTTCACCTACAAAGCCTGTACTTCGAAAGCATGGAAAATTAATTACTTTCTTCAGGAGCTTTATACTTGCACGTCCTTCACGTAGACGTCTCAAACAGAGTGGAATCTATAAGGAACGTGTATTTAGTTGCGATTTAGGTGAACATTTAATGAATAGTGGACAGGAAATCCCGCAGGTGCTCAAAAGTTGTGCTGAATTTATTGAACAATTTGGTATTGTCGATGGTGTTTATCGTCTTTCCGGAATTACTTCCAATATACAAAAACTACGAAGAGCGTTTGATGAAGAAAGAATTCCTGACCTAACGCAACCCGACATCAAGCAAGATATTCATGCTGTTACTTCATTATTAAAAATGTATTTTCGTGAACTGCCAAATCCATTGTGTACTTATCAGCTTTATGATAATTTCGTAGAAGCCATTCAAGCGCGTTCGGACGGTGAAGATCTGAGACTCAAAATGATAAAGCAAACAGTCAGAAAACTTCCACCTCCCCATTATCGTACATTAAAATATTTAGCGTGTCATTTGTGTAGAATTGCAAAGCATTCAGCAAAAACAGGCATGACTGAGAGGAATATTGCGATTGTTTGGGCTCCAAATTTATTGAGAAGTCCTGCCCTCGAGTCAGGTGGAGTTGCTGCATTACGTGGTGTTGGTGTTCAGGCTGTCGTAACTGAATATTTAATTGTTAACTCTGATGCAATATTTGATGACACAAATGATGACTTCGATTTGTATAATAATTCACAACCGCATTCGTTGAGTGACACAAGCAGTCTTCAAGTAGATCAACGTGATACAAGTCTATCAATGATCGAGAGACCAAAAAGCTTGGGGATTGGTCCACCAAAATTGATAAGTTTAGAGGAAGCACAAATTAGGAAAAACCAAAGAGAAGTTGATAAGGCAATGCCAATCATTCCGACGTCAACGCACAATGCATGTAGTTCATACATTGAAGTAGGTGGTGGACCAGCAAGTCTACCTGAAAAATATCACACTGTGCTTCCAGTTCCAAGGTAAAAATGTTTAAATTTCGTTTTACATAAATATTAATCATGGAAATATTTATTTCTAAATAGAAGCTGGAACAAGAGGAAAACAAATTCATGGAAATCAATATTTCAACGTGGCGGTGGCGGTCGAACGACAAATATAAAATCAAAGCTGATTTCCAATCCAATTGCTGCCAAAGAAACAGTTTCAAAAATTGAAAAGAAAATTAATGAAATGCGTAAAGAACTTCCAGTCATTGTTTCTGCATGCAACAGCAACAATAGCAGTTTCAAGGAGAAGAAACTTGCAAAAAGTAAGTTGATTGCGTTTGAAAAATTTTCAGTTTTTCAATACTGACTATTTCTGAATTTTAGGTGCTGATGCTCTTGACATGGGACCAAAATCACTCACAAATGATGTCACATGTCCAAGATCATGCTCGATAGATAGTTTAAGGACACCAGGACACAGTCGATCAGTTTCACATGATTCATACTTTGACATCTTGCAGTCACCATTAAGAGGAATCACTGCATGTCCTTCTCGAGAACTTTCTGAGTTAGTATTGAATTTTGATAGAGAAGAACCAGAAATGAGAATATTTAGTGAAAGTGAGAGCCTCGTTAGTAGTCCAAAAGTAGCCAAAGAATCAGTTCCAAGAAGAATTTTGCGTGCTCGTCCAGAAGAGTACTCAAGTGGTGGCAACAGTATAAATCCAAGTCCAAAGAAACAGCCACGATTGAATCTATCATCACCAAATGAGTTAAAGACATGGGCTACAATAATAAGTGAAGTTTCGAATGAAGGAACTAAAGAAAAGGTAAATTACGAGTCAACAAGCTGCAAGAGATATAAGTTTGAGGATCAATTGTCAGATATACAGTTTATTGACTGTAATACCCCAGAGCATTCTGTGACTACTGTGAGTGGAAATACTGGATATACGATTTATACATCAATTCAAATACACAGTCCACCATCTATGTATGACAATAAGGAGCAGCATAAGACCATCATTGATACAAATAGTTCAACTCCTTTGAGATCTGATAGTGAACGTTACAGTTATCCAGTCACACAGTATACTACATTTGCTGCCACAAAGAAGGAAGACCGTTTTAGTTATCCAATTGCAATTAGTACATCATCATCAAAACAAGAGAATGAATTAATCAAAGGAAGTAACGAGAATGTTTATCAAATGAACATTAGTGAAAGTCCTCCAGTTTCTGGCAAGAAATCAAATACAATTGACGTGTCTTCAAGTCCAAGCAAAATGGTTGTGAAAGATGTTCAGAGGAGTAACTCGGAAGTCTTTAGTAAAAAGAATGAAATGAATAGATCAAAATTGAGTGTGGCTACACCTCAATCTCCCGTGAAATCGCCATGTTATTCCCTTTTAATCGGATCAACTGCAAGTTCCGCTAGTTCATCACCTGTAAATACTCCAATTAATTATGACATGGACATTTGTAATCTATATGAGCCGATAAGCTTCAGTAATGCCAAAGATAATAAAGACAATGCAGTAAGTGTGATGCAGACAAGTCAAGAGAGAAGAGATAGCAAAAAAGGTTTGTCATTAGACTTGATGCGTAATTCGAGTAAAATTAATGTTCCATCATCGCCCAACACGCCACAAATTTTGACAACAAACTCAGATAGAACAGAAAACGGCGAAACAACTAGTCAATCCATAACTCCAAGTGAAATCCATTACGAAAATTTGTCTTTCAATCGTCAGTCTATGACACCGGAAATATCTCCACGTGTTGATGACATGCATCATAATAGTTTTGTAGTGAAACCAACAATCGTTCATGTTCCATCACCAACGTTGTCTACCGGAAAGACTTCACCAATTAAGTCTACAATTAATATTACATATAATTTGAAATCTCCGTCAAGTGTCAAAAGTGATGAAAGCGAGCAGAAGTTCTTTGCTGACGACTTCAATAAGAAGAATGATTATGAAATTGTATCAAAGGAAGGCCTTTTGGAAACAGCATTCGATGACTCTATGGTATATGAGCAAGTTAAATTCTATCGACATGCTGTGGAAGAAGTCAATGATCTTGTTGATGATAAACCAGTTTCATTGACCTCTGATGATAGTGAGGATAACCAAAAAGTTCCAAATCTTGATAAAGAGGACGAAGCAGATGTTGAGGAGCATTATGAAATAGTATTTAAGAATGACAAGATGATATCGTCAGATATTCAAATGAATGAATCGAGTCACACTCAAAATATTCAAGAAAAGGAAATTAAAAATCATGAAAATGAGACACAAGATAGTCTCGAGTTCGATCAGAATGTTTCACTCTACGAAAATGTCGACGTCAAGAAACCTCCAAAGATATACGAAAATGTGCCACTTCCTCCATCGCTTTCATCGTCACCCGTACGACAAACAAAGTCAAACTCAGAAAAAGGACATGATTCAAGTGATAATGAGGTTCAAAAGATTTCTACGGATGACAAGTCATCACCAACGAATTTCAGTAATGTCCGTAAGCTTGCAACAAGATTCGAAACGAGTCCAGTTGATGTTCAGCCACCATTTGATTTTCATAGATCTCCATCACATCGATCACGTCCTGATGTACAGCTGAGAAAAAACAATAGAAATGCTGACATGTACACAATTACAAGAAGCTTGGATGAGAATGCATTCATTCGTGAATTTGGCAGTGCACGAAAGTTTGAAGAATTTAATAAGAGCATAAATGAAATTGCTGACTTATCAAGTCTATCCAGTAGTTCATCAGATCGACGAAAATCAACAGACTATTCAAAACCAAAAGTATTAAATCCACCTAAAAAGCTTCCAGGCTTCAGTTCCAATATCTCTGAAGTTCATGAAAATTGTAAAAAGTCAATCGACTATGCTGATGGAAATGGACATAAATTGAAACTCAATATTGGTGATTCTGGTGAACTGATTGAAGCTCAAAAGAGTCTTGCAAATGAACGACAACCTTTACAAACATTTAATGTCCGCATAACTCCAACAACGGAGAATCGAATTTCATTAATCCAGAGTAACTTTGAGACAGGTTTAGAGAAGAAGACACTCGCAGATGAGGAGAAAAGTACATCAACAACGAGCTTAACGAGCCTTAAAATGCTTAAACTAGATCGAGAACGAATTGAAAAAATTAAAGAGGAACGAAGACATCAGTTGAACGAAAAATACAGAAGTGAATCATTCAGGAATCTCAATAATAATGTAAAATTATCAAAGCCAAAATCAAAGCAAGAAATTAACATTGATGATGACTTTCAAGACGAAATTTGTACAACACATCGATTCAAATCAAAGAGTCGAAATGAGCTTGACTATGAGCAGCCAATTAGTCTCATTAATACAACAACTGCATCATCGTCAACTCAAAATTTAATAACCACATCAAGTAATCGAATTCGACGAATAAGTGATGAGAAAAATCAAAATGATATCGACTCAGGCATTGATGATCAGGTAGTGCTTAAAAGCAAAGATGCTTCCGAACCACGAGATAGCAAATACGAAAATAAAATAAAACCAAAATTTGAAAAACGAAATTTTGACTTTACTCGCGAGCGAAATAATAGCTCTGGAAGTTACCGGTACAGTCAAAACTCAAATCAGTAAGTTTATATTCAATATATAGCTTGTTCTAGGATTTTAATATTTTTTTCCTCCACAGAAGCGATCGTTATTCACCCCAAATATCTATAAAAGACGTTGCTGCAATTTTTGAGTCGAGAGCATCACAGCAAACAAATTAATTCATACATTTTAGTTAACAATACTCATTTAAATACACGTGAAGAAATAGTCATAATATTAGGTTCTTATCAAGGCTTGAAAACTGCAGAAGCCTTGGTTCTCATTTCTATTTTGTAAATATCCTAATAAATCTCTCTCCGATCTGTCTTATTTTCTGGCTTTAATTAAGTTTAAGAATTCATTGCACAATTGAGTTTTTTTATATAGTTCATTAATAAGCATTATTTTGGAATATTCTATAAGATTCTACAAGAAATGTGAATTAGAGGGGATTAAAGTAATATAAGGCAAGACTAGGTTTTCTCGATTAGGTTTCTAGGGCTACTCAGAGTACCCTACCCCACCCTAGGGTACTTTAGGTGGAGGGTATGGGTAGGATAGGGTAGGTAGGGGTACCCTAGAGTATACCCTACCTACCCAGGGTAGCCTTAGAAACCGGCCCCAGGACTGAGTTGCAGAAAATTCAGCATTATTTGGAAACAACAGATAAATTTAACAGTCAAATTGGAAAAATGTCCAGAGCTGACCCCCAAACAATTAAAAAAAGGATCTTGTAGAATTGAAGAAAAAAAATCATAAGCCAAAAAGTTTCTTTCATGATTTATTGATAAATAATTACTGATGCTAAGCTAAACCATCAAATAAAAAAGATTTTGGCTTAAAATTACTAATCTTATTCATACGATATAATTAAATTACTTTAATACTTCCATCATACAAAGTTACTGATGGATAGAATTTATATTAACAATGTTAAATCTTTGAAAAAATGCTTATTAAAGTTCATTGCAGAAAAGACTAAAAATTCTTAGTAAAAAAGACCAAAACTTTTTTTAATCGTGAAATATAAACTTTAATAAATGATGAATGGATATGAATTTAGGAGAAAAAAAAGTGTAAGCATGAAAGCAGCCAAAATAAAATTTAGGGAAAGGAAATATTTTACAACCGTTTTGAGAATGCCAAAATAGAAATATTCAGCTTCTTTTTATTAAATCTATATAAAAAAACTTTTTTACATTAGATAATGGATATAGAAGTGCTTCGAAATTTGTACTGAGTCAAGAAGACTCTCGAAAAGTCAGCCACCGTAGGAAGTAAAGACAATAAAGAATAAAATTGTATTCAATTGAGTAAGCAAGTTTTTCGAAGAATTTTGCATGAACATTTAAGAAAAAAAATTTTTACTTCCCATTTCTACTACATTCGAAGACTAGAATATTCAAATTTTTAGAGAATGATGCAAGGGGGACTTATGGTTTACGTTCAACTGACTACGGGGGCTTAATCAGGATTTTTGAAGAGATTCATTATTTTATTTTCAAAAATGATCCTTGAAATTTAATATTTCAATTTTAGGGGGTATCTTGGTACCCTTAGTACCCCCTGACTACGTTCCACACTGACTCAGATGTATGACAAAGTGGTTAGAGTATCATATATATATATATATTACTAGAGTCGTTGACGACTGGTGAGGGGTTTCCTAACTTTATGTCAAAAAGTTTAAAGGTCCTTGAAAAATAATTTAAAGCCACAACAAAGTGGATTTTAAAATTTCAGATCAAATCTTAACTGATTTCCTTCCTTGATATTAATTCTAATTATTTAAGTGAAGATTTAAGTGAAAGTGAAGACTTTTTTTAAGTAACTAAAGAAGGGTCTGACTAATAATACAAAAAGGTATCAGTGAAGCCAACTGAGGGCACTGCAACTCCAATCAGAATCTATTACCACATCTCACTAGCTTCGCTACAAACTTTAATCCCTCTTCTGAGAGGATGTCAGTTTGATGTTTGATTCTCATCACAGAATGAATCCTACAATCAAAAGTCCCCCTTAAATAATTATATACCCAAATATTATAAAATAGCTAATGTTTCTTCAAAATATTTCAAAATAAATTCACAACAATTGCAAATTTTTTAATAAAAAACTAGAAAATCTCAAACCGTACTCATAAACACAAACAAATCCCATAAAATTTATGATATCTCGTTCAAAATGATATTAACATTTATTTTGCAATGATTTAATGACAAAGTAGTAACAATTTTTTAAAGGTGAAAAAATGGCTTTTTGCAAATTTACAAATTTATTGAACAGTAAGGAAAAATAATTAAATTTGTATTAATATAAAAAATAAAAATAATTTAATTAAATGCGTGAATGATGTTGCTGTAAAATGCTGAAAAATACGTAAAGTGTTATTAATTTTTTTATTGTATTTTACTTTTACATGATTTTCATATAAAAAATGACGATGCAAACTGTCTGGATGATTAAGTTTATCATGATTAATTAATTATTAATTATTGTTTTTATAATAATATTTTTTACTCCTCTATGAGTCTATTTATTGTAGATATTATATATTGATGATGAAAATACACATACACACACGTCTATATGAAGAATTAATCTTGTGAAAGAAATAAATCAATACTTTAAACGAAAAATTATTTTTTTCATGCTTTTGGAATTTTTAGAATTTTTTCAGGTATATTCTAGATTTAACAGATTGTTAAGTGAGAATTTAAAGAGTTTTTTTAGAAAAATTTCATTCTAGTGTGTCAAAAATTGTTAAAATTGTACGACTTTTCACAACTTTCCTTATAAAAGGCATTATTTAATAGAAGAACACAAGAACCGTTAGCATTGCACGATTTTTAACCAATTTTGTGAACAGAGTACGACTTTTGGGTCATTAATTCCGTAAATTTCCTAGATTCTATCATCCAACATCAAATCTCTCAAGAATCCATAAAAAAACCATAACAGTCATTTGCTAATGAGCATTACACCCTTTATCTCCATCAATCACTCATTCCTGAACATTTTCGAGGACTTTCTCACACAGCACATTTTTGTTATGCACAGACATGTTAGCGCCGATTTTATTTTGTCAACACTTTCAAAATTTTTTGCTGAAAACATTCATGTAAGACATAATGAGGCACTTGAGTTGTGTTTACTGTCTTAAAAAATAACAACAATCGGTTTATCGTCCTAATCTCTTTGTAATATCAAATGTCACTTACTGCCTTGCTTATTTTTATCTTGCATCATGTAAACCTCAGAAAGTCACGTGCCTTGCATTCTCAAATTATTTTCTCGTAAAGAATTTAAATACTGCAAATCTGTGCCTGAAAATGAGGAAGGAAATTTGTGCCATTAAATCAATTAGGATAACGCACATCACACAAATCCCTTTAAATTGTGCATGAAATGAAGGAAAAGATGTAACTTGAAACTTCCTAATTACCTCAAAATAGAAACGACACATTGATGTGCTGCAGAGAATTAATCTCCATAGGTAGACATGAAATTAATTAATGATGTGAATTTAACAATTTAAAATTTTATTAATTGAGTTATGAAAATCAATTTAAAGGAACTAAAATGTTTCAATTTATTATCATCAGCATCGTTGGCTGTAAACGATAATAATAATTATGTGAGGAATAATTGACTTAATTACAAAGCGCTATCATCATCGAGACAATTATTGATGATTCATAAAGCGATGCCACAACGACTTTTCAATCAGCATTTGATTGTGTTGGTGACTTTTTTCCATTCTGGGGTGGTTCCATTCACATCCTTAAACTCTGATTGGTTGATTCCTGAGTGATGGAAATGATTCAACCCCTACGACAATATTTCCCCTCCATAACATGCTGCTGTGATGAAAGAAAGTGATGATAAGATAATGCCAGGAAGTTTTCCTCATTCTCCTTTCATATTTTCTATGTCTGCCTTGTTTCTCAGCGATTTAAATTATGTCAAGCATTGCCACATCTACAAAGCACCTAAAGCTTCATACAGTGAGGAAGTAAAAGTAAATTAATTTTCCATAATTTTTCCATTTTCTCGTTTTTCTATCATTCATGCACATGATTCAGCACTGCTGCAAAAAAAGGAATCAAATCAGTTTGCTTGTTGAGTTAATAACGCTGAAGCTATTTGTGCTATTTGAAATGACAATTATGAAATTTCTACAAATGTTATGGATATGAAAATGCTTTAGAATAATTGTTAGAACGTAACTTTAGCATTATGTTAATGATGCCAAATAATTAGCTTTTATCACGAAACGTCTAACTATGAGTATCTCCTTTCAACACTTGTAGTTTCACTTTAACATTCACCGACTTCCTCTCATGCTGAGTAGATGCACACTTTAAAAATAATTCACACAGCACATAACCGAAATAAAAAGTATTTAAGGATGAAAAGGGTAATTTGATGAAAATCGGATGTAATTGAATTATCAAAAAAAATTATGCCGATGAATTTGTACTGACTTGGATGTTGCCGACATGTGATTGGGATGAAATTTCACATTGATTGTTTGTTATTCAATAAACCACCATAAATGAAGTATTTTCTTGTGCTGCTTCGGTAATTTGTGCCTTTTCATATTTTTTCATGTAACAAAATTGATGACACGTGTCGGTTACAACAACTAGAGAAAGGAGGTAGCAGGCAGGCAGGAGGAGTTCAAGTTAATTATTTTCATATAAAATTCATATAAAATACATTTCTCTAAACGGAAATGGAAATAAAGGATAGCTGTTCATCCTGTTTTGCTGCATAAATTGTCACAAAATATTTGCAATGAATTCATAAACAATTAAGGCAACAGAAAGGACTGGGCAGAAGGGGTGAGTGAAGAGGTTGTTGACATTAATGGAATTAATTCTATGGATATTGAAATAGTCGTCATTATGATGCTATTATTAAGGTGTCTCACTTGATCTTGATTAAATAAACATTTCTCGATGACAAATGACTGGATATAGACAGGACAACACAATAATAATAATCACAGGACGTAGGCTCGTCTCAATGGAAACAATCAAATTACGGGATGTTATTGAAGGGATTGAAATAATTGCAATGTGAAAATTTAATATTAAAATATCCAGACCTAAACAAATCTTTGATTCCTTTGTAATTTTTATTCTCATAATGAATAAATTCGCGATGAGATTCCAGTGATAAATAAAGGAAGTTAATAAAAAAGGAAGATAAAAGCACCGTTTGACTTTCCACTTTTCATTTCATTCTCATTCACATCGATCAATGGATGTAGATCTGAAAGTAGTAAAATAATAACAGCAGGACGACCTGCACGCTCATTTTGATTCAATTATGGGGTGGAAGTATTGTAATTTCTAATGAGATTTTATCGAGTCAATAATAACATTAATTTGACAACATTTTACTTCATTTATGACTACTGACATGACTGTAAAGTGGTGGGTGTGATTGGAACTGATTTTGCATCAGAAATAGTCAAAATTACTCTTTGATATTAATTTTTTATCTTTAACTGATCTGAAGTAGCGTATAAACTAGAAATTAGGTACTTATTGTTAGAATTAAGAAATCTACGTGACAAATCTACAAGAAGAGATATATTTAGAAAATTTTGAATTCGAGTGCAATTAAAATTCCACTGAAATTAAAAGATTATTAAAATTAATCCATCTTTGGGTATTTTGTTATTCAAAATTCCGTTTATTATTGAACAAGTGTGTTTAACGGAAAGAAAATCAAAAAAGCGTCAACTCAAATCAACCATGAACCTGAAGACAAAGTTGTAAAAGATTTATGTTTATTTAACTTGAACAAAAATTGATCATATCATCGAAAAAGGTTTATCAAGTACTACCAGCGGCAGTAGCCATAATTTATGCTGAACCCTAGCAATTTTAAATAATTTTTCGGTTTGAGTCATTTTCCAGTCAATAGGGTTGCATTAAAGCCCACTCACCCCCTGGTAATGCCACTGAGTAGTCCAAAACAAATTTTTGAGAATCGTTCTCATCAAAACAAGTGATGATCTAATCACCAATCTATATACAGAATGCAACTCGATATTCCGAATAAAGCAAAATTCGTTTAAATTTGAATATGATTTTTTCAGGGAATTTGTAATATTTTTGTACCCATATATACATACTCCAAAAAAATTTTAATAAAGATTAAATTAATTTTTAATCTAAACATACCTTCAGCTATTCTACACCTTCTGTAAGCGAGGACAGGTCACCGGTGATTACCGAATCCAGATGGCATTCGATGTCAGACAAAAAATTTGTACGGAGTGATTAAATCAGTGGTTAGTCAATAGTTTAAGGAAATCGTGGCGTGTCCACAACTTTTTTAATAATGGTTCCTTATTAATCGTTACGCATGGGGTAAGGACCCTATTTACCACCCCTAGATATGCCTCCAATTTGGTAATTTTTCCAAAACAATCCAAAATTCATTAAAAATCATGTGTGTCTCGGTATATTTAAAGGAATAGCATATAGCACCTCCATTTACAATTGCTTTGTAGATTTTTTAAATTAATATTCCAACTTTTGCATTATCTCTAATGAATGAAATTAAATCTCTTTCAGTTTCAACAAATAATGACCGGTGGCAATCAACAATTAGAAAACTTCACTAGAATAAAGTCTGATTCAATAGCTCCATTGATCATTGCTCAAGAAATTTAATTTAAAAACAAAAAGATTTTTTTTCTCTCACATTTAATTTTGAGTATAAAAGAGCGTACAGAGACTTATTTTTAGTTTAGTGTCTGTCCAACCATCTTTCAAAGCTCTTTAACATATCAGTAATTTTATTTATCACCAAAATGTTTAGAGTTTTGATTATTTTAACGGTTCTCGGCATAACAAATTGTGCGAAATTTCGTAAGTGTTTATCATCATCTTAAATACTTCCTAATTATTCTTTAAATTTCTTATTCTAACAATTCGTCAGCTTCCGACCTTCAAAAATGTAAATATGGTGACATGGCGTGTGCTATTAAACTTGCAAATGAGATAATGGCTAAGTCAGCAAATGGTAAGAATGGAATTATTTTAAGAATCTTTTATGAGACATTTCTTCTTTACAGGACTTCCTGAGCTCGGCTTTCCAAGCACCGACCCTTTAATAATTAATAAAATTGGTCTTAATCAAGGCGGCGACAGACCAGTTGTGCTGAATTTCGAGTTGAGAGATTGTAAAATGTCTGGACTTCCATCAACAAACTTTACAACAATTCAAGGTTTCAGTGATAACATCGACAAGGCTAAAATTCTTTTAAAGTATAAACAAGACGTTATTACGTTGTTCGGACCATACAAGGCAAAAGGGAAAATTTTGGTGCTTCCGATGAATGGTATGTAAATTATTTTTTAAAGCCCTTGACTATAATTGTTGGATATACTTCTTGTTTTAGGTGATGGAGTGGCAAACATTACATTCTGTAAGACTTTTTTATGACGTCAATGTTGGGTGATAATTTTAATTTTTGTGTATTTAAACAGCTGGAGTTGATGGAAGTATTAAGATGTTGACAAAGAAGATTCTTAAAAATGGGAAGAATTACATGCAGATCGACAAACTACGAATGAACTTTGATGTCAAACGGTTTGTTGAATTGTTTAATTGCGTTTTTGAATTTTGTCTTGGTTTTTAATTGGAGATGATAATTTGAAACCTTAAAATAGATAATTTCCACTTAATTCTCACTTTCCTAGTCAGGGGGGCTTAGGGGGTCAACCCTCACCCTAATTTTAAGTTTAGGGTTTTTAAGAAAAAATACCACCACCCCCCCCCCCTAAATTTTTGACGTCAATACAAAAAAAATCAAACCCCCCTCGTTAAATTTCTGGATACTCCCCTAACCCTAGTTAAGTCCATCTTAGTTCAGGATAATCAGCAACTTTTTCTTTTTTCAGAGGATTTTTCAACTTCTCAAATCTCTTCAACGGAAATGCTCAACTTGGGGATGCACTCAATAAATTCATCAATGAAAACTGGAAGGATATTCTGAATGATTTGAAGCCAGCCATGGCAGATTCATTAGGAGCTGTTTACAAATCACTTTTAGACAATATGTTTAGTAATATTCCATATGATGAATTTTTTGAGAAATAAATGGATCTGAAATTCCTGCACATTACTTCTCAATAGGATAGAATTACAAAAATGTAAACAGAAAGAATCTCACAAAAAGATAATAAATTTTTAAGGACAATCCACTTGACGATTATTAAAAAAATATGTCATCTAAAACAGGCAAGAAAAAGAATCAAAAGTTGAATGTTCTTTTTTCCTCTATTGACAAGTACTTACCACTCAACATCATCGTCGCTATTATCTTTTTCCACTCTTCGAATACACCATTCACATCTCTTTCCACATAATTGAATCTTCATCAACTTTCAATTCATCAATCACGTTCATATTTTCCAATTTTCATGTCGTTTTTATTGATTGAAAGACTTTATTTGATTCTTGATGAGATTATCGATGTGTAGATGATGAAAAGTCTATTCTTACTTTTTCCGAGAAAATTTTATGGGCGTTTTTCTACTCGACTTTTTCCATTTCTGTTTGCTTGTGTTTGTGCATGAATGGAGAAGAGACAGAGAGCTTTGTGGAAATTCAAGATGGCAACGGCAAGATGCTGTTATGAATTTTTATTCTATTTTGGTTTCTTTTGTGAATGTGGAATGGGAAAATTCGGTAGGATGATGATAAGAATGTCAATTCAAGATTGAAAAGAGGAAAATTGTTAGATTTTTGGGTTTTTGTTGTACAATTTTTGCTGGGGTTCATTTAGTTGGTATGTATAAAATTTATAAGAGGAGTTTTATGAAAGTTGTGTGATATTCCTAACCATTGATGCTCAAACTATGCTCCACGACACTTAAAACTACTTATCTAGTGTAAACTTATTACTTTCCGTGACCCACCTGAATATTTTGACGACATTCTAATGTATTATGTAGCATAGTTTGAGTAACACTGCTCAGGAGGGTCTAAAAATCCTAGTTTTTGATGAACGTCATTTTTAGATGACTCCTGGTCCAATTTTTAAGATTTTTTTAGGGTTCGGCACTTGTATGCAAGTATGCGCATACTTCATGCAAGTCTTGTATACAAGTACTAGAATTTCATACAAATTCTAGCACTTGAATGCAAGACTTGCATAAAGTATGCGCATACTTGCATACAGTATGCGCATATTGCCGAACCCTAGATTTTTTAAGCTATTTTCTAATTGTTATTTGGATTTTTCGTGACGTATCATAAATTCTGACCACCTCTGTCCTTAAGTTATTAATTCAAATTTAAAAAATCCGTTAAATTGCAAGCAAAATCTGCAGCATCAAAATTCAATGACTAACATCATAAAAAACACAAACTACAATTTAATTTACTCTTAAAACCTTTTTTATGTCTCTAACGCTTTATTCTCGATTTTTCATTATTAATGTAAATAAGACTTAATGGAAGTAAATTTTTTCATATCCATTTCTATCTTGACAAAAACCTATGATAAAATAATTCAATTTTTTCATGCCATCATAAACAATATTGTATGCGACACAATATGTACAAATAATTTTAAATTAAATTTCAACACAACATATCATCACCCATAATATCTACATCACTCTCATCGCCATCAGAGTCTTCACTCATGGAATCCTTTTCACTACCACTGCTTGAATTTTTCATTAGAATTGAATTTGTTGTGTAATTTTGAAGAATGGAATTTAAACTTGATTTTGATGTCGGTAAAGTTCCATTTGTGTTTGTCTTGTACGATGTAAATGACGATTTTCCATTTGATGTTTGACTTAATCGTTGAGAACTGGTTGTTGTAGTAACGTCGTTTCGAGAAGAATCTGAGTCTGTTGCGATGAAAAGGAAAAGGAAGAAATTTAATTAATTTTAAAAAGGAATCAAGAAATTCTCGAAGAAAATTGTCTTTGAAGAAAATTCAATTACCTTGAACATTTGAGTTGTTGGAATTGGCTGCAGCATCTTTTCGTCTCAGTTGCTTCTTGAATTTCATTCTTCTGTTTTGGAACCATGTTTTTACTATGGAGATAATGGCTTGTTAGATTTATTGATTTTTCTTTTTATTAAACTTTTAATTACCTTGTGTCTCTGATAATCCCAAAGCTGATGCTAGTTCAACTCTTTCAGGAGTGGATAGGTATCTAAATGATATAAAAAGGCTTTAATATAAAGGTCTAAAAATTAAATTTTCAAAATTAAAATTTTCTGACAATTTGACTTTCGAAATTCAAATTTTTGAAGATTTAACTTTCGAATTTATCCAAATTTAATTTCAAAATAGCCAAAAGTTAAGCTTTCGAAATTAAAATTTTACAAAATTCAACTTTTGAAATTCAAATTTTTGAAAATTCTAGTTTCGAATTTACCAAAAATTAGCTTCAAATTAGCCAAAAATTAAGCTTTCGAAATTAAAATTTTACAAAACTAAGATTTTGAAGGTAAAATTTAAATTTTTTTTTCAAAACTCAATTTTTCAAAAATTCAAATTCGAAATTCAAATTTTTGAAACTTCTACTTTCGAATTTAAAAGTAAGCTTCAAATTAGCCAAAAATTAAGCTTTTGAAATTAAAATTTTACAAAATTAAGATTTTGAAAATAAAATTTTAAAAGAAATGTTTTCAAAATTCAAATTTTCAAAAATTCAACTTTCGAAATTACAATTTTCAAAAATTCAACTTTCCAATTTACCAAAAATTAGCTTTAAAACAGCCAAAAGTTAAACTTTTGAAGGTAAAATTAAAAAAAAAATATTTCCAAAATTCAAACATTCAAAAATTCAACTTTCAAAATTCAAAATTAGAATTTTTTAAAAATTCAACTTTCAAAATTAGAAATTTACCTCTGAGCCTCAAATCTCTTCTCCAATCCAGTAAGCTGCGGATCACTAAACACAGTCCGTGCCTTTCTCCTTCGACAATGTCTCAATGCACTCATTCCCATTCCAATACCCAATATTTCAGGCATGTGACATCCATTACCACCTGGAAAATTCGAAAAGAGTCCTGTAAAAATTTATCGAAAGGAAAAGTTTCTTAATTAAATTAATGCATGTGTAAAAAAATATCATTAACAGCTATGGGACATTACCAACCTTGTGATAAAAAGTATGGATCAACATGTATGGATTTGTAGCCAGTTGCTGATGGTTGGAGATATGCACCAAGCATTTGCAGGTAATTTTGATGATGTTCATTGTATGGCGACGGTGTTGTGTACATAATTGGTGCATTATTTGCTGATGACATTGTCATTTGCTGTCCAGGTGGTGGGAGTTGAAGACTTGGATGTGATGATGGTATTTGGAGCTTTTCGAGATGCTTTAATTGCCTGGAAAATAAAGAAAAATTGGATTTTTAAAATTATGTGAAACGGAAGTGATTTTTTGACATGAAGTTTCAATTTGACACTTAAAGCTTCTTCAGGATTTACAATTACAACAAAATAAGACCAAATATACAGCAAAGTTTCAACTTAATTTATTCAACTTTTAATATGAAATTTTAGTCAGCTATTCATCAAGTGATGTCAGAATATGAACTTTAAATTTGAGTATCGTCACATTCTCATAAACTGATCCTGGTTTAAGTAAAATTTCGGGACTTTTTTTCTGATGATTGACTGCATTTGGGAAGTTGTGACATGATATTGAGAATGCAGAGTTCTGGAAGTATCTGGTTCCATTTTTTCCAATCAATTCTTTGTCAGCTTCTTCGGTGATTTCTATCACAGGACATTCATCAAATTTTGGAACTTCTCGAGGCTTCACATCCACAGTGTCTGCATCAAGACGACATTTAAAAAATTCTATTTCCTTTTCAGTCAGTTTTGTTCTTAAATATTCTAATGTTAGATTCTCCGTGCTGGATTTTTCTTCTGTAATCTCATCAATTTTTAATTCCTGAGTAGGAAATTCTGGACATAAGGATAAGTACAGTGCTGGTTGATTTGAAAAAATTTCAATAATTCGTCCACTTGACGTATGAATCGCCTGCATGACCATCGGTAAATTTGAGTCATCGTCAATAAGATTATCTCTGTCTATTTCATATAAATTATCCAGTGACTTACTTCCATCATCAATTAAATGTCTAACTTCCGTCAAATTACTCAAATCATTCTCAATTTCTTC
Organism: Chironomus tentans; assembly: GCA_963573255.1. Classification (NCBI taxonomy): domain Eukaryota; kingdom Metazoa; phylum Arthropoda; class Insecta; order Diptera; family Chironomidae; genus Chironomus; species Chironomus tentans. Next base: position 6,200,342 of record OY754302.1, read on the forward strand.
AGAAGTTTTCTTAAAAATTCCATCATCATCTTTCCTTCTGTATTTTGTGGAATTTATTCTTATCAGATAGTTTTTAAGCTCATTTCCGCCTTCATCATGCGACGCTAGATTGATATACAGCTGTTGACTCAAATCAATTGGTGTAACTTTATTGGATCTTGCTGTCATTTTGATAGTCAAGTGATTTTTGGATGAGACAGAGAAAATAATTTGAATCAAGATTATTGCTGGAAATCCATCAGTTCCATCTGTTGTGTGACTTAAAACGACATCATTTCCATCAATGTGTGACATCCAGTTGACTCTTTGTAATCCATTGTTGCCACTATTCATGCAGTGTTTGTTATTAAAGTTTCTAGGAAGCTTGTGGTACCTTCCATTCATGCAATACTCAGAATTTTTAATAAATCCAGCCACAGGTCCAATTGTTGCACCAAAATTATATTTTCCATCTCTTGCATAATCCTCAAAGCTGTCGTATCCTAGTAATATATCCTTACAGTCGCCATTTCTGTCAGGTAATTTTATGCTCATTATTCTAGCACCAAACGTGATTAAAGACACTTCCATTCGACTTTTTGTTGTCCACGTAAATTGTTCGACATTTTCACAGTTTCCTGTTTTTGGGTTTTTCCATTTCGCGAAATGTTGACGACACAAAATCACATCTTGATCTAAACTGCTTAACTCCATAATTTTGGAAAATATTTTAGTTTTGTACTTTCTGACGTTTAAATAAAAAATGATGGGTTGCTTTGATTAAAATTTATGTGAATGATAATAAATTTTTAATCAATAATAAATCGTGGATGTTCTTAATTTTATTGTATAATTTAAACCTAATTTTTAATACCGATGAATTTATGGCTCAACCAAAATTGAAAACTTGAAAAGAATATATTATGTTATAAGCATTATCATAACGTTAAGTAACAGATGCAGACGGGTCTAAAATCGACTTCATTTATGAACAGCAACTTGGGAATAATGTTATTTTTTATCCAATAACCCTCTAGTTCTAGCTTCGAAATGTTTAAAATTTTGGTAAATATATAATTTGAAGCACCCTAGACATACCCAAGGGTTGGTTGTTCGGTATACCCTAGGGTACCTAGGAGGGGTCTGGATTTTGAGAGTCAGTATAGATGGAATCCATTTGAAAAACTAATGATTCCATCAAATTGACTACACCTTATAACTATAAATCAAACAAAACTTTGAAAAAAAATGATACAATCTTCTTAAAAAAAGAGCTCCAGACCCCCCTCTTGGTACACCACCCATGTAAAGTATAGTGACGTAACCAGAAAGGGGGGTGAATGAGTGGAAATTCAATAACAAAAACCAAACACAATGTTACATAATTTCAGACTCTAATGCCATAAGCATTGTGTAGAATCCTTGTCCTACCGACACTAGCTGCAACTAACTAATTTTCGGATAACTTTTAACAATTTTGGTAACTGGGCTGATGTCTGGTCTGTTGGAGATCTAAGCCTACAAAGGTCTTACTATCGCACCGACAGATTTCACTCTAGTTAAACACCACACAGACATGCTGGTCTTTGATCTAGTATTCACTTAGTATTCGTATAAAAATTCGTACTTAATTTGAAAAATTAAATTCGTAAGTATGGAATCTAAAAATTCACTTTAATAAACTCTGTAGCGTAAATCATTTAATTTTTAATAAAGCTCATGATTTTTTTGTAAATCCTCACCTTTCACTTGCAGAAATTTTCTTAATTTCTTCACTTTCAACAATTTTTATTCCATTTTTCGCAGCACTTGGAATATTTTTATCAAACTGATGATTCTTATTAATGCTTTGTGGATTGTTATTATTATTATTGTTACTTATGTATAAAATATCTTCGATTCCAAAAGGAGTTTTTGCAATTGTTGTTGTAGCCGACGCTACATTACTATAAGTTGATGATTTTTCTACTAATTGAACAGACATTATCAATTTTTTCACAACTTAATTTTAATTGGCAATTTATGCTGTTTCCTTATTTTTTTTTTTTGCAAACTTAACAGTTCAACATCCGCAAATGGACTGATAAAATTCATCAACGCTAAATCGTTTTTCTATTTCTTGTTGTTGCCATCCACATCAGTCATCATCATCGTCGTCGAATTCTCTGTGTTGATGGGATGTTGTTGAAGGGATAATGGGAAAATGTGTATGCATGAACAAATACATCATGCGCGAATCAAGGCACACAAATACAATCGCAACTTTTTTTATCTTCTCTTCCTTCATAATTAACTCAACAAGCAAACTGATTTGATTCCTTTTTTTGCAGCAGTGCTGAATCATGTGCATGAATGATAGAAAAACGAGAAAATGGAAAAATTATGGAAAATTAATTTACTTTTACTTCCTCACTGTTGAAGCTTTAGGTGCTTTGTAAATGTGGCAATGCTTGACATAATTTAAATCGCTGAGAAACAAGGCAGACATAGAAGATATGAAAGGAGAATGAGGAAAACTTCCTGGCATTATCTTATCATCACTTTCTTTCATCACAGCAGCATGTTATGGAGGGGAAATATTGTCGTAGGGGTTGAATCATTTCCATCACGCAGGAATCAACCAATCAGAGTTTAAGGATGTGAATGGAACCACCCCAGAATGGAAAAAAATCACCAACACATTCAAATACTGATTGAAAAGTCGTTGTGGCATCGCTTTATGAATCATCAATAATTGTCTCGATGATGATGGCGCTTTGTAATTAAGTCAATTATTCCTCACATAATTATTATTATCGTTTACAGCCAACGATGCTGATGATAATAAATTGAAACATTTTAGTTCCTTTAAATTGATTTTCATAACTCAATTAATAAAATTTTAAATTGTTAAATTCACATCATTAATTAATTTCATGTCTACCTACATGGATTAATGCTCTGCAGCACATCAGTGTGTCGTTTCTATTTTGAGGTAATTAGGAAGTTTCAAGTTCCATCTTTTCCTTCATTTCATGCACAATTTAAAGGGATTTGTGTGATGTGCGTTATCCCAATTGATTTAATGGCACAAATTTCCTTCCTCATTTTTCAGGCACAGATTTGCAGTATTTAAATTCTTCACGAGAAAATAATTTGAGAATGCAAGGCACGTGACTTTCTGAGGTTTACATGATGCGAAATAAAATAAGCAAGGCAGAAAGTGACATTTGATATTACAAAGAGATTAGGACGATAAACCGATTGTTGTTATTTTTTAAGACAGTAAACACATCTCAAGTGCCTCATTATGTCTTACATGAATTTTTTTTCAGTGACGCTGTTGAAAGTGTTGACAAAATAAAATCGGCGCTAACATGTCTGTGCATAACAAAAATGTGCTGTGTGAGAAAGTCCTCGAAAATGTTCAGGAATGAGTGATTGATGGAGATAAAGGGTGTAATGCTCATTAGCAAATGACTGTTATAGTTTTTTATGGATTCATTAAAGGAATCTTGAGCCAAATTTGCCAAAAATTGCATGCTGTAAAGGCATGAAAGAGCTGTTGATACATCATATCTTGTAAAAGAATCAATTTACATCAAAAATGTTACAAAATAATTTCAGCACTTAAGTTCCATATAATTTGCAAAATCAGTTCCAATCACACCCACCACTTTACAGTCATGTCAGTAGTCATAAATGAAGTAAAATGTTGTCAAATTAATGTTATTATTGACTCGATAAAATCTCATTACAAATTACAATACATCCACCCCATAATTGAATCAAAATGAGCGTGCAGGTCGTCCTGCTGTTATTATTTTACTATTTTCAGATCTACATCCATTGATCGATGTGAATGAGAATGAAATGAAAAGTGGGAAGTCAAACGGTGCTTTTATCTTCCTTTATTTATCACTGGAATCTCATCGCGAATTTATTCATTATGAGAATAAAAATTACAAAGGAATCAAAGATTTGTTAGGTCTGGATCTTTTAATATTAAATTTTCACATTGCAATTATTTCAATCCCTTCAATAACATCCCGTAATTTGATTGTTTCCATTGAGACGAGCCTATGGACTGTGATTATTATTATTGTGTTGTCCTGTCTATATCCAGTCATTTGTCATCGAGAAATGTTTATTTAATCAAGATCAAGTGAGACACCTTAATAATAGCATCATAATGACGACTATTTCAATATCCATAGAATTAATTCCATTAATGTCAACAACCTCTTCATTCACCCCTTCTGTCCAGTCCTTTCGCTTGCCTTAATTGTTTATGAATTCATTGCAAATATTTTGTGACAATTTATGCAGCAAAACAGGATGAACAGCTCTCCTTTATTTCCATTTCCGTTTAGAGAATTTTATATGAAAATAATTAACTTGAACTCCTCCTGCCTGCCTGCTACCTCCTCTCTCTAGTTGTTGTAACCGACACGTGTCATCAATTTTGTTACATGAAAAAATATGAAAAGGCACAAATTACCGAAGCAGCACAAGAAAATACTTCATTTATGGTGGTTTATTGAATAACAAACAATCAATGTGAAATTTCATCCCAATCACATGTCGGCAACATCCAAGTCAGTACAAATTCATCGGCATAATTTTTTTTGATAATTCAATTACATCCGATTTTCATCAAATTACCCTTTTCATCCTTAAATTATTTTTCGGTTTTTAGTTCACATTTTAAAAGTGATATATTGTAGTTTGAAATGGTAGCGACGGTATTAAGTTTTTGTAAAATAGATTAATTTTTTAACGGTTAAATGAAATTCAAATTTTGAACTTCAAAATAACGGTTTTTCATTTTTTGAATATTTGAACTTCAAGCTGAAATTTTTGTGAATTTCAAACTTTCATCTAACGGTTTTCTCTGTAAAAAGATTAAAATTAAGAATTAAATAATTTTTGTCATTTGCAATCACATGAATAAATAGGTTTATTAATTGATCTTTTAGTATAACATCATAGATGATAATGTATAGGAATGTAAATGTACATTTTCAATTACGTTCAGGTTTCTTATCAAAAAATAGTTTTTTGTAAAGTTAAAAAAAAATTAGTGAAAATTTATCGTTCATTCGATATCTGTTCTACAGTTTTCACAACATCTGATATAAATATAGATTTTTCATGCTTTTCGTTTACAAATAAATTCTTCATTACATTCATCAAAAATCTCAATCTTTTTGATTTTTTCGAGATAATTGCAACAATTTCTGCTAAATTCATTTTTTCTTTTCCTTTCTTTTAAAAATAGACACAAAAGATCAATGAAATATTAATTAATTAATTTGTTTGCTTCTTGCTAATATAATTGATTTAAATCTTTAGTTATAGTGTAAATAAGCACTAATTTATTAGGAATATATAAAATGAGAGAAATTATGCTTTAATTAATAATCTTTGTTATAGGAAGAAATACTTTACGATCATACGAAAATTGTGGTCATGGTGCTATCAAAAAATAATCATCATAGCTTATAAATCACTATTTGTCACAGTGCTTAAGCCATGTACGAGAAGAGTTGGAGGTAAATCGTATGTTAATTCACTCAAGAGATCCTGTTAAGATATAAAAGTTAGCACATTGGATATAATTACATGAAAATGTCACTTACCAAATAATTAACACACTTTGTTCTGAAATTCATCGAAATATTTGGCGGCGGTGGAAGATACATGAAGGTTACAGCAGTTGAATTTGAATGATCACGGATTATTTGATTAATGCTGTTGAAGAAATTAATTGTTAAATTTAACGATCATTTTATATTCAAATTAGGTATTTTAAATTCAAATTTAACGGATATTTTAAATTCAAATTATTTAAAACCGTTATTTTCAAAAAAAGATTCTTACCGTTGCATGTAAAGTTTCATTCGATTGAGATTCTCTTCGGTCATTGGTGACGTATCACTTTCAGAATTACGTGTCAGGTTCCTCAATAGCGTACGATTTCTGGGCGTTTCAGAGCTGTTTTTCCATTCAGGAATTTGATGAATTGTTGCTGGAATTCTAAGTTGTCCAAGTAATTGATTTAATCGATATTCTGCAGGACGTTCAAAAGGCTGCTGCTCATTATCGCCAGTTTCACAGAGAAAGACTCTCAATTGAAGATTCTTCCAGACAGGTAACATGTTAATAATACAAGCAAGTTGCATCATAAATTGTGAAGCCATATCAAATGGATTTTCATTGGATGGATCGAAAATATTTATTGGCCATAAGTCAATATACTTAATATGGTTTGATGATGCAATCGTCTTCTTATTCAATCGATGGAAATGTCTACACAAACAGACATTCTTCTTCATTCTCAAAATATCACCCACAATGCTGACATATTCTTCTGGACTGAGTGACTTAATCTCATTCTTTCCACGATAAGGGAACAATACGCCAGTATTGGAGCTAGAAAATTTATTTGTTCTATATGGTGAGTTGTCATCATCAAAAAAGTCAACACAAGCTTCCTCATCATAAAAACCTAAAATTATTGTATTAGGTTTCATTGCTCCCATACCAGAAATTCTCGTCAAGTGCTGAATTCCTTCACGAACAGTTTTAGACAGCGTCAATTCCACAAATGCCTTAACTTTCATGTGATCGATTAACGACAGCCATTGTGAATACTCATCAACAGTTGGATCTACTTCATTGTCCTTAAATTCACCAACTTTGACATGTCCAACGACATACAAGCCGCCCTTCTTCATATCATTAACAAAATGAATTAATGGACAGCATGAGCGTGGAGATGAGACCAGAAGAAGCATTTGTGGACGCCAGTATTTAACATGATCTTTTCTCGAATCCAACATAAGTAAATACTTTCGTACTTGATGAAACATCAGGGCTTGAGAAATTGATCCCCATTGAGCTCCTTGAGCAGCAGGTGAGAACAAATGTAGAGCAATGACGAGAATCAGACACAAAATTACACTCATTGACGCATAAATTGGATTGATAACAAACATCATTATCATTGTTCCAACAAGTCCAACAAATGCTGTATGCCATGTAAAGTATTTAAATGTAGGTCTGAAATTAATTGCGCCTGTTATTTCAATTCCTAAACAAGCGAGATTTGTTGCTAAGTAGCTCAGCATAAACAACACAGAATTAATTTGTGCAATCGTGTTTAAACTTCCAATTAATAAGATTGCTTCTACAAGCACCCAGCTTGAAATTACAGCTGCTATCGGATTTCCATTATATGTGCCTTTGACAATAAAATTGAAAAAATATCCATAAACTTGATCTTTGGCAAGTGCTTCTAAAACACGTGAACTGCCAATTAAGTTGCTAAGTGCTGTCGAAAAAGTCGCTGTCAAGATTCCAACAGACACAAATGCAGGGAATATGTTTACAGGAACGAGATATAGGAAATTGTTTCGCAATAAAATCGATGGTGACGTTGCAGCAATCAGCAATGAGAGTGCTAAATAGCAGAAGAATGTAAATACAACAGCCGAAAGTGTGCCTCTTGGAATTGATTTTGATGGATTTTTCAGTTCTCCTGACATATTTGCGCCTGAAAAATTAATTAAACTTTTAATCTTCAGATAATTTTTTTTTAAATCCGAGGATTAAAACTTTGGATTAACTAAATCCCAGGATTAAAATTTAAAGCACCAATATCTCTTACCTGCCATAATACCAGTCACACCAGAAAATAACACACCGAAGACAATAGCAAAATTGACATAACTTCCACCTGATGTATAATCTTGTCCATAACTTGGATACAGGTTGTCTTGTAATGTTTTCATAGAAAGTCCTGTATAGTTAAGCATCGGAAATTCTGTCCGGTTCAATAGAGTATTTTCTGGTGGAATACTAACACTCATTTCTCCTTTTGTGATGAAACTTATGTAGGTTGAGAAGAGACAGACCACGACAATTCCTAAAATGAATGCTGAAGTTTTGGCAAACATTTGAGCACCAATCAATACGACGACAAGAATTAATGTGTTGACTATTGTACAGTATCCAAATCGATACCATCGACCATCTTCTAGCAATCCTGGTGAATCCTCTGGAAGTAAAAGTCCATTTTTGCCGAGATTCTGAATTAATCCTTCAACACATCCAGTAATTGCTAAGCCACAGCCCACTACATTAGCAAGGAAAAATAAACTTCCAATAGCGCCACCAAATTCCGGTCCGAGAGTCCTTGAGATCATAAAATATACACCACCGCCTTGAATTGCTCCGTTCGTTGAAATAGCACTATAAATATTGACATACAGTCAATTAATTTAAGCTGTTTACATTAGATAATGATGCCACACTTACCAAACAGAACATACAGTGAAGAAGAGAATGACGTAAGCTATAGCAAATTGTAACAAGGTCACATAAAGTCCGGCGTTTCCAACGAGAAATCCAACACTGTATAGAATGAAAAATAAACAGCACAGATTAGTCATCAACATGATAATTTCTATAATAATTCCTTATCATTACCGAATAAAGACTAGTGCTGAAAACATCGATAATGAGACTGGAGCAAAGCATCCACTGAATGTTCCCAATGTTCTCTGTTGGCCGGAATTATTTGTGTTGCTATTTTGATTGCTAATTCCTCCAAATTCAACATATCCTTCATTCTCGACAGTCTCTGGTTGTTGCCTGGTTCTAAATAAGTTTGTTATCCGTCGAACGACTGATGAGTTCTGCCGATTTGGATTTGTTATTGGTATCGTCTCTGGATCATTATTATTACTTCCTACAGATGAAGCTAACATCTCCAGTTTTGTTCTTTAACTTTATTATCCTTAATGACGAATTTAACAGCTGTTTTTGCAAGTTTTTAAGACAAAGAAAACCTATTAATGATAGCAGATGAGAAAAAAATTATTAATAATACTTTGAAGTCACTTTTTTTGTGTAACAGATGAGTCATTGAACCCAAGAAGAAGAAAATTGGTAATTGTGCAGTTAGGTTTTTTACTCACTCAATAAATTAAAATATTAAATCAACCGTTCTCCTTACGTTCTACGTATAAATTATAGGAACATATCACTCAAATTTCTATTTAATTAATAATTCTCTCAGATAACGCAAATATACACTAGATGATTTAAATCACCAGCAGAGAAAAAAGATCAAAACAACTAGATCTATCCGAAAATCATGTCACAATTTTCCAAACTTACCAAGTTGATAGAAAAGTTTTCTGAGGAGACTAATTAGACTAAAAAAGCAATCCTGGTGTTTTGTGGATTACTGACTAATTGAAATACTGATGTTATCAACTTCATGACTTTCTATAATTAGGTTAAAAACAAAACAATTCTACCAAGTAATCTACAAAGTAACCATGAATAACGGTCGAAATAAATTCAAATCACTAGCGTAGGAATCGTGGACAAATTAGCAGTTCCCATAGAAAATCAGCAATTTGTTGTTATTTTGTCTGACTGTCCTGTTAACATTTTAACTAAATTTCTTTATTTAACACTTATTTACGGCTTTATATTATGATATTATCAATTATAAATAACAATATTATGTTAAATTAATTAAAATCATGGCTATCTACTCGGATTTTCCTTGAAATTATTGAAATTATTTATAAATGTCAACTTTTGTTCTATTTTATGGATACTTAGTTAACGTAATTAACGAATTTAACAAAAGACATGGTTAATAAAGCCATCAATCAGCTAGTTTAGCGCAAAAAATGTCAAACGTGGAAAAAGCGCTTTTACACCTGTCGACTTTACAAAGCATTGTCTCGATAACTTGTTAAACTTGTGTCTGTCGCTCGGATTTCTGGATGTATAAAAGTTATTTTGTGTAAAAATATTCTGATTTCTTTCCTTTTCTGTTCTACTTCATAATATATGGATCCACGTTACTCTCAAGCAAACGCTCCTGATGCATATAACGCCTATTTATACGGTAAATATTGATTAATTTGTTTGATTTTTGTGGTTTTATGGAATATAAAACTACCTTGTCCTTTGTTTGCTCAAAAATAACCTAGCAAAAATTGCGTAAAACGCATTTTCACATATATTTGTGATATATAAACAGCTTTCTCTGCCTTTTATTCATTAAATCCTGCACAAATATCTCATTTTAAATATTACTTATACCTTATAATGTACATAAGATCCATTATTTATAATCCAGTAACAAAAAAAAAAGAAAAAAGATGAAGATGAGAGAAAATTGTGTATGCAGAAAATGAAATTTAAATGATAAGCTTGCTTCTGTGCTCATTGAAATTTTGTAAGCGACTATTAATTGTATATATAGCGCTAAAAGAGAGTTTTGAGAATATCTTAATTAAGAAAAGTCGTGTGTTGAGAACATTTTGTTTAAAAATAATATTAACTATGGATATAGCTGTAAATAATTGGTTTGGAATCGTTGGAATGGGAAGTAAGTCGTCGTCGTCGTCAGTCAGTCAAAAAAATATGTGAATTTGTGGTGATTTATTTGCTATTGATAGAACCTAGAATTTTGTTGATTAAACTATTTTCTTACTCATGTTTTCTGTTTTTTCTTCTGTATTTTTTGGTGTAAATTTCTACTACTAAATTGACTTCAAAAAATAACTGTATCTGCACGTACATACCTGTATTATACTTTATATATATATACATAAAAAAAACCTCACTAACATTCTTTGGTGCTGATCCAGCCCAACACAATGCAGCAGCATTAAATCGGAATCAAGAATTATCTGCAAGTGCACCTGAATTCATTCCTAAGTTTTCTTCTCCTATATCAGGTGATTGGAACTATCAGGCACATCATCAAGAATCGTCGTCACAAAACATTTTCCCTTCGGCACCTCACGCTTATCCCCAAAACTCACGACCGTTTCCCCAACAACAACAACAATCGTATGGTCAACAGCGTCCTCATTTTCCAGTTTATCAACAACAACAACAGACTAACCGAAATTATCGCCCTGATTTACTCCACAATCATCAATCAAACTATTCCAATCATCATCAGCAGCAGCATCAACATCAACAGCAGCAGCAACAATATTTAATGATGAATCAACAACCTCATCAATCAATGGGTAACTATCAGCGTCATAATGCTGGCGGAAGCGGAGGAGGAGGGGACAATGGAATGATGCAATCAGGTGGCAGTAGCAGCATCCAGAATCGTTTAAACTTTAACGCTCAACCGGAACAGGTCGTTCACGAACCAGTGCCTCACAAACAGGTAAATTGTCTCGTCATCTGACACACATAAACTTTATGTCTATCTAACTAACTGTAAACAAAAATATGATTGTGAATTGCAGACGGAAACTGAACAACTTGCGCTGGATTACCTCGGTGAAGTGATTACGAAACTGAATGATAATCCTGGACTCTTTGAGACCTATCAGAAAAAGCTGCGTGAAATGTTTGGTGAGCTTGCAAACAATCACTTTGTGATGAGTAATGCAATCGAAACGATTTTCGAACAGGTATGAAGACTTACTTTTTAATCGAGGTCACTGATTTCTTTTATTAAACAGCAATTATTTTTATTTATAACAGTCGGTAAATGAGCAAAATTTCCGCTACACCGGTGCACGACTATGTTTGCTGCTTGATAACTTGGATCTCTCGCCATCGAGCACTTTTCGAAATTTGCTAGTTATGAAGATGGACTTTCAAAATACAGAACAAGTTCAGTACATGAACAATGAACAAAGACGCGTTCGAGGCAGTACATTATTTTTGGCAGAACTGTTTGTGCAATTGACTAGACCTGAGGTAAGTCACGTTTATTGCTCCATCAATCATTCTAATCCACTGCTACAAGTGACTTATTGGATGTCATTTGTAAACGACTCCCATCCTTGAATTGAAAATTTATTTGTAGCTCTCTAAAATAGTCTGTGCTTATTGACACAATTTATTTAAATTCTTTGCCGTGATTCTATGACGACTTGAGTAATTTGATTATTGCATTCTAAAGTGCTAATTATAAATATCAAGGCTTTGGAATGTTCTTCATTTGTTCCTTTAATTTTCTTTTAAAAACCGATAAAATTTCAAAATTTTGTCAAAATTCAAATTCCAGAAACCCGTTAAATTTTCAAAATTTTGATAACCGTTAATTTTGTATCAACACTAATCTAATTATCTTCCTTACTTAATTGAATTACCTTCCGCAGGACACAAGGAGAGCTGTTGACGTATCGCATTATGTTCTTGATTCTATTATGCTTTTACTTACCAAAGCTGGACCGGAGAATATAAAGTGTGTTTGTCAAACGCTAAAGGTAAGTCCATATCATAAAAAAACAACTTTCTAAAACAGGCAAGCAACTAATGTATTCATTATTTCAATTTACAGCTAGCCGGTTATGATTTGCAGAAAGAAAATCCAACGGAAGTTGAGGATGCAATAAACCAGCTTAGGCATATTTCCGAGGAGCAGAACATTGCAACAAAGCGATTAATTCAGTCGGTTGTGGATCTCTTTTATGATAATTGGGGTAGAAAAGATGGTAAGTCAACTGTGCTGCCTCCAAAACTATCCTCATGACTGTATAAATTTAATTTTAAATTATTTGTGTAGAACAAGAAAACCAACAACCCGCTGCGATATCTGATCTCCAGCAGAATCAACCACAGTACAACGATAGTCCAGTTTTCTACGGACCTGATGGTAAAATCATCACTGAGGAGGAGTCGTCGTTCTTAAATTCGAATATGCCTGAGAGCTATCCAATTAATATTGACGAGATCATTGAGTAAGTATTTGATGACATATTTTAGGGATTTAAAAAGGCAATGCTTAGTTTTCTATTTTCCAGCGATGAATCGGATTACGCTGATGAAGACGATGAACCAGAAATGGATCTAGAGATGCAAATGGCATACAAAGAGTTCATTAAGGATGGTGGACGAAAAAAGGATTAAACAATTAAGATGAAAAAAAGTGTTAAACCGTTTTAATGAAAAATATTTTCGACAGAGTGCACATAACAGCGACAACAAGTTTATTTAAATTTTAAGCTATAAAGTTCATCACGAAAAGAAAAAAAACGCCAACAAGCAGAAAAGTGAAAGAAACCAACAAAATTTATATATTTTTTTTCTGATTTTTTTTTATTAGTTCTGTATTAATTCGTTTATTTAGCCAAGGAAATAGTCATGGAAGAAATTTGGGATAAATTCTATAATCGATGGGTGTCTTTATTGAAGTCAATGTGTCATAAGTGATAGTAAAGTTAGAAATTTATTAGTGACAAAAAACAAAGTAAAAAAATAACGTAAAGCTAAGGTGAAAAAGATTCGCAAAAGTTGTGACACACACTACTTTTTAACAATGCCCAACAAATTTAAAGTTTATCCGTGGAAAAAAAAGTTTATTTTATAACTATCCAAATTTGTTCTATTATTTCCTTAATTTTGTAAATTGCATCACTATGTGAATCGTTTATATTTTTCATGAAACCGAAAAAAGAAATATCACACAAATTTTCAGTATAAAAAAATTAAAAAGTTTAAAAATTTCAATTCAAATTAAATTTACACGAGTTTTTATTAAATATAAATAACTTTACATTCATCTTTCAGTCTTTTCGCTCAGCTGTGTTTTTTGACCTGATTGAGTTCAATTGATATTTTTTGTTGTTTTTAAAAACACATTTTGAAGTGGATTGTGACAAGTTCCTAATTTAAAACATTATCAGACACAATAAAATTTAATCTCTTTGTTTTTTCCCAATTGAGTTTGGGAGACTTTGGAGGATGTAATACATTTTCTACATATTTCTTTACTACAAAAGAGCTTTGATAAGAAATATTTTATGGATGCTTCTTTAAAATAGCGTTTAACGGGTTTCAAAATTTTAAATTTTTAACGATATTCAAAATTTTGAATTCTAACGGTTTTCAAAATTTTGAATTCTAACGGTTTTCAAAATTTTGAATTTTTAACGGTTTTTTAATTTTGAATTTTTTAACGGTTTTCATAATTTTGAATTTTTTAACGGTTTTCAAAATTTTGAATTTTTATCGTTTTTCAAAATTTTGAATTTTTTAACGGTTTTCAAAATTTTAAACTTTTGACTTTTTAACGGTTTTTAAAATTAGACTTCAAATTTGTTCTTTGATAGAATAATTCAATTCATTTCAAATTTTTTTTCGAAAGTTCTTACTGTAAAGATCTTATCAAGTTATTCATCAAGCAAAAAGATACAAAAATAAAACGCAATTTTGAAATCAAAAGACTGCAATAAATAAATTAAGCAAATTTGCAATTCTTAAATGCAAAAAAAATTCTCTGAGACGAAAGAAGAAATGCAAAACAATGAAAATTTATTATACAGCAATAACAAAGAAGATCGTACTCATTGAAATGGAGAAGTAGTAAACATTAATGAAGAAGTAGTAAATGTTCATCGTCAAAATAAATAACAAGAATCAAATTTCATATCAACATGTTGAATTTTTAAACATATACGTCAAATCTTGAGCTTTTAAGATAGGCAACACGCAAATATGTATTTTTACTTCCGCGCGAAAATCCTCTGATATTAATTTTCCAGACACCTTTGCTTTTCAAGAGTTTCTTAAGAGGTGGGGGGTGTTGTTGACCCTATCCCACTCTACGCCCTCCTAATTAAACTTGTTTTGATGTTTCAAAAGTATTAAGAAACATTTTAGAGCGAATATAGAAAGGAGGTGAGAGTCTATTGAAACGCATATAAATCAATTTAAGACTTGCGTCAAGTCAGTTCATAAAAAAGGCAATCTACAAAATGAAAATTATTTACTAAGGGCAACATCTAGCGAGGTAGTTGAATTTATTGCAATGTATCTCGGCAATTAAGCGCTGAAAGACACAATATTTTCTTGTACAAATCTTGCTCAATAGTGACAAATATTGAATTATGGACGTGAATCACATATTTCACTTATTCTTATTACAAATAATTCTTTTTTTACAATCTTATTCGAAAGTATACAGCAAGGATAGCTAGTTGAAGTGTATCCATTAGCAATCAATTTAAAAATGCTTGTTGGGGTGTTTATTTATTATGTAACGTAAAAAATTAATTTTGTCACTAACCCCACCCTCCCTCTTTTTCACAAATAATTATAACTCTTATGTTACCCACCCACTTATGACGTCTAAAATAGAGTGGGGGTGATACAGAGTCGCAGCAAGAATTTTTTTTAGGGGAGTCCAAATTTTTTCCGTTCTTTTACTCAAGTTTTCGTACGTGTTGTTAGTTGTAAAGGAACTGAATGATTAAACTACATACTTTGAATTTTTGTAATAAAAATAAAAATTATTTCTCAAAAGAAAAAATTCGAGGGGGTCTGGATCCCCTTGTCTGACCCCCCCCTGGGTATGCTCCTGGGATGATCCATGACCTCCATTAGGTGTTGCCTGAAGCAAGATTCATTGCTGACTTAATTTCACGCATTAATTGTGGGACAATCTAGTAGACGGAGAAAGGTCTAAACCCATCTAAACATTCAATTTTATTGATAGACATCACTTAAGAACCACCCCTTTAAATATTTGATCAAACTAAAAAATCGATGAAGTCAGAGGAATTTGCACAAAAATCCAAAATAATCATTTTTTCCTGTAACATAATTGCTCATTAATATCAATATAATTCCTAGTCATTCTCATCGTCCACAACGTTATTCTGCTTAAGAATCTAAAATGAAACGAAGAAAGAAAGAAATTTGCATTCACTCCCCCAAGATTAATGTTGCATGCTTAAGCATTTTTTCCCGCCAAGTCGAAAAAAATATCTAACCACGCAGAAATATAATTGGACCCTCGGTTATTCCACTCGCCGTCATCAACTTTAGTAAATCAAAAGCATTTTAACGCGCTGTTAAATTGGCCCATCAAAACATTTCAATAAAAATTATGATTATCGTCCACATTTCAATTTGTGTGGTGCTCTTTTCCACTTACTTACTTACGTTGAAATTCCGACAACGAAAAAGTTTCATGAATGAAAACAGAAGGAAATCATGAAAATGTTAAAGAAAAGAATAAGAACAGAGAGTGCGCAGTGACAATTGGAACAAGACATTTTCACGTTGCTGAAGACTTTCAAAATAAATCTCAGGCAATGTGAGGATTAATCGTCTTTCAGTAATTTAGTCTTTCTTGAGATTTCGGAAGGATTGCTTGGAAAGCAAAAGAAATTTTTAAAGTAACTGGAAGTGAAAATTACTGTCAAGGACAATGAAAGGATTTTGGATATTGTTCTTTATTTCATTGCCACTTCGAGTGCTGTCGATCGATGGATTTTTTCAGAAAAAGGAGAAAAATGTCAATAAAGAAAGGAGTTTTGGTAAATTGATGATTTCTGGATGTTATTTTTTTAATTTTGAGTGAAATTCAACATTAACGGATTCTTAAAATTTGAATTATATTGCAATTGTGGAGTTTTTTGATGGAACTACTTTAGTGACAGAGATTGTTCTTCCCAGAATCAAATAATAAGCGAAAAAGTCGTGAAAAACTTAAGTTTAATTAATCAATATATTCTAATAGACTCGATTAAACACATTGTACAATAGTAATCTGAAGGAGCATTGTGAAAAGCAAGTTAAAAGTCAGGAAAAAGCATCTAAAAGCTTTCAAAATTCAATGATTGAAGATTAAAATAAATAAAGTGATCCTATAACTAATAAATCAGCAGCAATTGAATCTCGTATGTATAAACCATCAACTACAAGTCAAATAAGTCATCAAAAAAATCTCCAATCCACAAGTCATCAAATCAAAAGAGAATCAAACTCAAATACGATGAAAGTTTGAAGTTATTTTATGATTTTTAACTTCCGCAAGAGTCATACAAGTTAGTTATGTATACACTACGAAGAAGACAGTCGCCCTTCATGTTAATGACAAAACTGACATTTCAATCTACCTTTTTAAAATATTATTAAATAATCACTTCATGCTGAGTAACATGTGCAATGGCTTAAAATTTTTGGAAGTAGAAATGAATTTATTGCTAGTTCCTTGAGCTTTTTTAATGAGTCGATAGATAACAGCTGAGTTAGTGTAACCCTTGGGTTAAAGTTGCTTTTTATTCATGATTTAAAATGTCAATTGACACACGTAGAAATGGATTTTAAATCTTTTTTTAACTAACGAATCATTAGAAATAATGGATATTGTGTCTTTATGGAAATGCGACGGCTAATGAATTGTGTGAAATGAATTAATGAGCCTCAATATGAATTCATTAAAAAACTGATGCACAAAATATTTTGGAGCTTGATTCTTATATTTTTTAAATTGATGCTTATTCCTTCAAATAAATTAAATAACGATAAAAAAAAATATTCAATACAAACTTGAGAGAAAAATGGCAATTTTATTAAAATATTTTGACATTTAAGTAGCCATTATTGGATGGAATCAAGCTTCAAAAAAGAACTGTAGCTATTGATTTAAAGCCATTGCTGAGATAACTTAGAGGCTATTTGTAAATGTTGCAAATCGATAATAATTAGATTAAGAGACATAGATTGATCGGCTAAACTAGTCGGTGATCAAGGTTCGAGTACTTTTCAAATATCCTACGGCGGCAATAAATCTTAATAATATCCATTACCATAATCTAGTTTCTGCAGAATTAATAATGTTCAAGATATCCGTTCAGTATTTATTTAATTGGATGTTGGAATTTAAAATCTGCAGCAAACCTTGGTTACAAAAGAGTTTTTTGACTTCTAAGGGCTTATTCACTGAATATCAAACCTAAGGTCACTTGGGATTTTTAAGCTACCACTGCACTAGACAACCGTGCCACTTAGTTTCAATAAACTAACTTGATTCTGCATTATTTTTAAAAAAAATTCCCAAAAAAATTTATAAAATATTTCTCCGCAACAAAAAAGGCCCTCAAGCATCGTAATAAAACAGCAAAGAGTTCATAAATAAAAGAAACAAAAAAACTAAAGTTTCAATTACATTTCACTTCCAAAAATAAAATCTTCAAAAAATTTTTAAATTACATCAACATAAAGCTACATAAAAATAATGAACATTATCTGCTTTCACATGCACACCAGTTTCTCATCTTCGACATAATCGTATGAAGTCTCGTTCACGAAAAGAAATCTTTTGTTTTCTTTAAATTTCCTGTAACATGTTCATCACCGAAAAATGTAATCGCAAAGACATGTGAATTGTGAAAATTTTAATCAAATTATTTTATTCAAAAAATAATAAAATTGTGCTCATCGAGTGGAAGTCCTGTTTCTTAAACATCTAGAAAATTAGTCTGGAAAAATTCTTTTAAAAGTCCTTCTGTAGGAAAATGAAGCATTTGAATCACTTTGGGTAGTATATGAAGTTTCATGCTTTAATAGTATCTTCAAACTTTTTGAAAAGTTAAAATTTTAATATTTTGAAAACCGTTAAATTTTGAATTTTTGAAAACCGTTAAATTTTTTGAATTTTTAAAAAGCCGTTAATATTTAAATTTCAGAAAACCGTTAAAGTTAAACATATTCCAGGTTTCAGACATTAATGCGTTTCATTCTTACACTGAATCGACGACAATACTTAAGATGTTCTTTGCATAAACAGAAAAAAATTCCATCTTCTTCACATATTCATCTGTAATTATTGTTGCTGTATGTTTTAAGTATGTGCGAGAAACATACATATTGCAAGAATTGCATAAAGTTGCCCTCAGGAATTGTTTGCTTTTAATTGAAAAAGTTTTCGTATAAAATTTAACTCGAAAAACAATTTTTAATGTAATCAAAAATTAAAAAAAAAATTCTTTAAGATGGAAAACTGGAATTTTTGTGTAGCTTCTTGACATTTGATATTTCCATTTTTCATCCGTCATGTTAAGTTAATTCCTCTAAACATAAATATAACACATGAATTGTTGGATATATTTATGCTAATGCTAGCTCTAAAAGGCATAATCGATTTACAAACGAAAGAAACGAGAAATGTCATTTGTTGACATTTTGATGTTAATAATCCGTATGGATATACATTTTGATGAGTCAAAGCAATTCATAAACACCTTTAAATGAGTAATTTGGAAGAATGGGTATTAAAATTTGATGCAAATATTTTAAACATATACAATTTATTTATTTAATTTTAAAGTGACATTATACATGGAAATGTCTTAATTGAATAAGACTCTTTGTGATATTTGGAGCGATGGATTTAAATATGAAATTTTAGGGCAGGTGTCTGTTGAATTATTTTTTAACTAATGATATGAATCTGAGCTATGATCATTGATTAAGTTAAGGTGAATTTGAATATATTTAATTCAGTTTGAGATTTATGGAAATAAGGTAAATAAATCAATACGTTACTGAGGGCTTAGTGGTCGAGAACTAGTCTTGTTTTGAAGGTTGTTGCAGACCAGAGCGTATCCATGATTGTTGGGAATTTTTGTTTAAAAACATTACCTTTTTTACTATTTTTAAGTATAGGTTTTTCAAAAAAATAGGGGGGTTTTACCCCCTGGATACGAACCTCACTCGAAATATAATTATCAGAGAATAACCTTAAAATATTTTAAATTTCATTTCGTATTAGGGGCATAGACAGGAGGGTCTGGATCTCCTCCAAAAAAAATTTGAACCAGACCCTCCTGGCTACGCCCCTGTTTCGTATAAACCTATTGGCTGTATTTGCTACATTTTAAACTGCTGGAAAAGAACCAGCATGAATGTAAAGGAGATTCTGTCAATTATTAAAAGGTCTTTTCTATAATTGAGTTCAGCATTATTATTTAAATAGTAAAGGGATCTAAAATTCTGTATCTAGTTAAATTGAAGTAAAAATCTAGTTCAAGAATTTATAATTATTTGTAACCTTGCGGACACGGTTTTCTTTCAAGTGTTTTCATTGCTTCAAGCCAGAGCGTCACTCTTACTTTTAAAAGTCACTTAGTCACCATCTAAATAGCGTTGATAAGTTGATTTATTTCTACCCACTCGTAGTTGCATTAAATTTTTATCTCTCTGTGCCTTAATTCACGTTCTCTTCATTCACTTTTTATAGACTCTAGATTTACTTTTTCATCGAAAAACACTTTAAACGATATCGTAAATCTCATCATGTCAATTTTATGTAATATCACGATTAAGGTACGAAAATTACAAGCCTTTGTTCATAAACATTTTAAGATGTTTATTACTAATTGATACTCATGCCTTACTTTATTATTTCTAACTTAAATTTCAAAACAATGCAAAAAGCAAAGTTTTGTTGAAAAAAATCTCAATCACATGGGGTCGTTCAGTAATTACGTTCGCTTTTTAGGGGGGAGGGGGTCGGACATTTTGTAACAGGCTAATTAAAGAATTTTGTTCGTTCAAAATTTGTAACAAGGGGGAGGGGGGTCTAAAAAGTCGCTGTTCTTCGTGACGTAATAAGTGAACGACCCCCATGATCACAGCAAAGCATTTTTGAAAGCTAAAGCTTTTAATAAATGACTTTAAAT
Source organism: Chironomus tentans (assembly GCA_963573255.1). Taxonomy (NCBI): domain Eukaryota; kingdom Metazoa; phylum Arthropoda; class Insecta; order Diptera; family Chironomidae; genus Chironomus; species Chironomus tentans. Next base: position 6,220,780 of record OY754302.1, read on the forward strand.
TTTGATTACGAAAAATTTGCGCAAATATACAAAGATTGCAAATGTTTGTCTTCTTTTTTGCATCTAGGATGTAAAATAAAAATTGATTTCACATTCGCATGCTGCTTTATGACATCCAGAGGTGTTAATTGAAAGTTTTCGATGAACTGAGATGGACATTTTTATGGATTGAGAGTTTTTATCATTAATAAACATGTCTTTTGTTAGTTTTGAAGGAACCGACTTGGAACTGTCGGAGAGTTTTAAGCTTATACCATACCGAGAGTCAATTGTTGAGTTTGGTGTTCTGTAAATCGTCTTGAAAGCTTCAAATCCCATTTTAAACATGCTTTTTGGAAGGAACATTTCTTCTGTTAACCAAATTAACCTTAAACTTCTTAACAATCACCCTTCCTCATTCCATTTCAGCCGATCCCAAGTTCGCAACACCAATCAATAATGTAACAGTTGCTGTGTCGAGAGATGCTGTTTTAACGTGCAGTGTCCATGACTTATACCAATTTAAAGTAAGTTCACAAAGTGTCAATCAACTATTAAGGCATCACCTTCAAAATTTCAATAAGAAAAGTATGAAAAAAATTATTAAGATGAGAATAATAAATGGCAAGACAGGAGTTGAATGTGAAGCAATAGAAGTAATTGAAATGTTGGGATTCTTTCCTTGCTGTTTAAGCAGAAAATTTGTTCGAAGAAGAAAAGAATTTGTGGTGTGAAGGGGGAAGTGGTTTGGGGATGGCTATTACGTCTAAGATTTTAGTAATAGGGTAAGTTTGCTGGATGTGTTACGCAACTTATAGGAACTGGTAACATTTGTGTGACACAATCATTAAAGTTTCTATTTTTTTAAAAATAAATTGCATTAGCTAATCTTGATTCAAAATTTATTGATACAATCAGACACCAAAAAAGTAAGGCACAATGGATATGCTTTGAACTTTCACAAAATTTTGCAACAAAAGTGAAAGTCTTGGAATGCTACAAAATTGACAAAGCAATCCTCATGCGACAGCACACATTATGACCGAATATAAAATTCAAATTTATTTTGTGTCTAAATAACAGCTTTGCATCCATAAATCAATTTTCCCTTCTTTACTGCTGCCTGCTGTACAGCTGTATAGCCAAAAAATGCTTAAATATGATGTTTGCCACATAATTATTCTCTTCCTCCCTTAATCCACAGCCGAAAAATACTTTTATTGCCATTTCTATATTGCCCGGAAGTGTGAACATGTTTTTAGTTTAATTCACTTACTTTCCTTCTAGGTTGCATGGCTGCGTGTTGATACACAAACAATATTGACCATTCAACATCACATTATCACCAAAAATCATCGAATTTCAATTACAAATACAGAGAAGAAAATTTGGGAGCTGAAAATAAAGGAGGTGAAGGAGTCTGATCGTGGATGGTATATGTGTCAGGTAGGTTTGAGATTTTGGACTCTAAAGTTGACAGAGCATTAAATAAGCTAAAATGCCTAAGACAAGCTTGATTGGTCATTATTTTTAAATTCAGTAAAAGCAGTCTTGTAATAATCCAAGAATCCTTTTTTATGCGATTATCGTTGCTTCGAGCGAGCAAGTTGAACGATTCATAACAATCTCCACTTATAAATATCTCAAGGATTTACATTAATAATACAGTTTCGGTGCATAATCATGTAGAACTACGTCATTAGTTCCAAAGCCACACAAAAGTCTTGGTAACAACCCTTAGTGACAAACCATTGACTTTAGGGGCGTATCTAGGGGGGTTTTGGGGGTCACCCCTCATTTTTTTGAAAAATCTCATGAATCATGATTCAAAAAATACCTGGATACACCCCTTATTGATTTTATGGCTGACTGAATCCAAGAAACTTGAAAACAGACCACAAAAATCTTAATAAATTTCCTAATTTTTTTCTTTAATATTTTACAGATCAATACAGATCCAATGAAAAGTCAAATGGGCTATTTAAATGTTGTTGGTAAGCAATACATAGCAATTGAAATCTTTTATGGCTTCCCATTATTTTAAACTTTGTTTTCCTTTTATTTTCATTGAAACAATTCCACCAGTTTCTCCAGATATTCTCGACGACCCATCGAATAATGATGTAATAATTCAAGAGTATGAAAACGTGACTCTTTCATGTACAGCAGTCGGCTCACCAGGTTGGATTTTCTATTACAAATTAAAACTCGCTTTTTAAAGATTGTAGAAATTTTTATTATTTATGTCTATGTTTAACGTGTAAAGTAAAGCTAGGATTAGACGATGGAATTGATTTTAAGATATTAATGACTTGAACTTTTCTGGATACTCTCCTGATATAGCTTAAAACTGGGTAGATATATATGTAGGACGAGAAACCCATCACTCAACCCATTGACCAATAGAAAAATTAATAAAAATTCAATTTTACGAAAAATCAAGCCCTAACTTTTGTAGTGCCTCACCCTCGTTTTAAATTGTCTATCATGTATGATCACTTGAACGACTCGTAGTCGATTTGTTTTGACGTTTCTTTAACTTGACTGATATAACTGAATTATATGTTTATTTAACTTTATTATCAATATCTTAGTAGGTCATGCTGATGATTTTTATAATTATTAGTCGAGTATCTGAGTTAAAATGATTATTAATTTATTCCTCTGTTTGTTCTTTTAAGAGCCAACAATTTTGTGGAAGCGTGAAGGTCACAAAAAGAAACTCTATGTTGATAATAAGGAATGTGAGTATGTTTTGATAATTTAACATCGTGATTTTTATTTTATTTTTATAACAGCTGAGACTTTTATTGGTCCGATACTTCAGATTCCATATATAACAAGGCACCAAGCTGGCGCTTATCTGTGTATAGCATCCGTAAGTATCTCAGTTTATAATATAAAAAAATCAACATGCAAATTATCTAATTAATAAAATTGGTGACTTTATCTCATTTGCGGATCTTTGTTGTGTCTCACTTCTTATTTCTTTTCATCGCAGAATGGAATTCCTCCAACAAAGTCAAAGAGAATCAAAGTGATTGTAAATTGTATGTTTTAAATTTGCTGATGATTCATAATCAATTATTAGCATTATTAGCTTCTTTATTTATTTTTCTTTAGTCAAGCCGAAGATATTTACACATCATCGTGTTATTCACGCAGCAATTGGTCAAAAAGTGATGTTGGAATGTCTAACAGAATCATTTCCTAATTCTGGTAAATTGACATTTCAATTAATGGTTGTTAATTTTAGTCAAAGGGCTTTGTTTGAGGTTAATTAATAGGAGTTGGAGTATTGACATTTGTAAATTGGATAGAATTGGTCCGGTGGCTATTCTTACAATAAGGTTTTAATTGATCGACCTCTCATGCCTGATTCCTGCTTCCTACAAACTATACATGATTAACATACTCATGTAGCAACGTTAATTGCAGTGAAAAATCAGTTTTTGTTGTTAGTGCTGCTCAGGCATATTCCTATTATTCTAGAGCAGTGTTGCCTACACTTTTTGAGTCACGACAAACTAATTTTCTGTTGCTTCATTTGCGGTTTTTAATGAAATTTTTTTAAAAAAATTTCAACACACTTGAGCACTCATCACAGCACATAGTTTGAACAACACTGAATTCTAGAGCTTAGTAGAAATATATAATTGCTAAAGTGAAATATCTTAGCATGATCTTTTTGCTGATCAATTTCATATGATACGTGCTGTAAAATGTTGTTATACTGGTCGACACTGTGTCTTCAAAAATGTTGCAAATTCTAAAGGTCGTTCACTTATGACGTCCAACATTTAGTAGAGTGGAAGGAGCTACGTAGGGGGGTTTTCGTGCACAACCCCCCTATTATTTTGAAAAATTAATACTAGTTTAAATCGAAAAGGACATGATCAAAAATTCATCCTGGATAAGCCCTTGAATGCTATGTGGTCGTTCACTTATTACGTTCGCTTTTTAGGGGAAGAGGGGGGCTGAGATTTTGTAACAGGTCAAACAAGGAAAAATTTTTTCTTGCAAAATCTGTAAAATTTTGTTTTTTTTTGCGTGAGTGAATGTAAAACTGTAAATAAAGAAAAGCTTTTTTCATGAAAATTCCGTGATAAGGCAAGAATGGGGAATTTAAGTCCAATTTTTGGTAAGACGTCATTCATGATACAAACTATTTTGACAAAATTTGTCTTTCATTTATTACGTTTGCTTTTTAGGGGGGAGTGGGGTCTGAAAATTTGTAATAGGTCGTTAAAAATTTATAACAATGGGGGGAGGGGGTCTAAAAAGTCGCTGTTCTGCCTAAAGTAACAAGTGAATGACCCTCAAAGTAAATTGTTAAGAATTGCCTAATGACATGTCTTTCAGAGATCTTGCAATATACTCAAACAAATTTGACCAATTAATTTTATTTTTAAACAAAATTACGAAAATTACCATAAAATTAAAATCCATATAAGCAAATACAAGTAAAAACGACTAAATTAAAGTCAATTAACACTTTCCGCAGATTAAATTTAGTATTTTATAATTTTAGTGAACTACTGGATGCGTGCAAATCCGGATTTTTCATCAAGTGACTACGTGCTGGGAGGAAGTTATAATACAAGCATTGACAGTTACGGAGCATATGAAGTCAAAATGAAACTTCTTGTTAAAATTATTAGTGTACACGATTTTGGTGCTTACAAGTGTATTGCAAAAAATGCACTCGGCAATTCTGAAGAAACAATTAAACTTTTACGTGAGTTGTCTTTTCCGCTATTTAGCACTTACCATGAAATTCTACTAAAATCACTTCAAGATCATTCAAAAAAAATAATTTTTTTTACAATAACTCGAAAATTAGTTCGCGATTTGCGTCGATGATTTCGGCAATGACATTGAATTATCGCTTGAAAATTGATTTGTGTTAGAGGTGAAAAAATACTAAAATTCAATTTGATCTTTCTTCTTCTTCTTCCTCATTTTCATATATTATCATGTTCATGATAATTTAGCAGCACCAAAGACGATTGACAAACACGAGTTTCATCCAACGAGTTTTATAAGCACATACTTAAATACACGCAATGGTAAGACGATGTTAGCTTATGATTCATGGGCTTAGTATCGGCTTACAACGTCAACTGGCCATAAAAATGTACTGTGATATATGGACACAAGAAGTTCGACGATACCAAGCCCACGCAATGAGCCATATGACTTTTCAAGTTCATGAATTGTTTACTTACATAATAATATTTGAGTCATAAAACATTTTTACAGCCACTGACCCTCTTATTCTTTCTTCCGTAGAGTCAAAAGCTGTAGATAATGACGACAAAAAGATCACTTTCGATATTGTCAACGTCTCAAAACAAACAGTCGTACCAACGATAGCTTTTATCATCACGCTAATTGTCCTTATTGTTATCATTTGACATCGTCGGATTTTGCACTTATGTATGATGAGGATAGTGAAATATCCACGAGCAACACTTGTGTAAAAGAAGAAATACCCTGTAAAGTTAATTTAAGTGCTAAAAAGTATTACGAAACTTGTTATATGAATGAAGAAGAAAATGCAATTTATTTAAATCGTTTTTTTTATTTCTATTAAATTCATTTTGGCTAAAATAGTTTTATGTCATCTGTTTTTTCTTTTCATTTTTGGATAGACGAAAAGTATCAAAATATATGCATAAAATAAATTGAGACTAAATCAATACAAATAATTTAAAAATGGCTAAATCTAAATAGGTTTGCGTCAGTATTAAGTTTCTTACTGTGAAAATATTAGGATTTCTTTTTTGGGTAAATGATGAATTTGTTTTGGTTATGGATGCTCTTTTGAAGTGGGCTTAGGTATCAGTGGTGTAGAAAGGGGGGAGGATGACTTTGGTCATGTTTGACCTCTTGTAAATTTGACCTCAAACGACAAAAACACTTTCTACACCACTGTCAAGGGTGTGGTCTGTACTTGAGCTATTTTTTGGGGAAAATACTTCAGAGGGTAGCTAGGAAGGGATCTAAGGTAGAGGTCTTTTGAATTTTCTGGCTAAGCTACTGAAATACTTTACTTTAAAATTTTTTGAGGTTAGAATATACAATAAATATATTTTTGCCCCCCTTCCCCCCTCTTTGTCACAAATTGTTTATAATTCAAAATTCTTGTTATTGTCGAAAGAGCTGTCGAAAGAGTATGCCAGGGAGTATGCATAACCTTAAAATGATAAATATTGCAAATTTTGTCACAAAAAATAAATTTTTATCACATTTTTTACCTCAACCTTAAAAATACCCAGCTTAAGTTCCAAATCCTCCCAAATTTTCATATAAAATCACATTTGATTCCACTATCTATGACGCAAATTTTAGATTCAATTAAATGATTAATTCATTGAAATAAATTAAAAATTTAGAAGAGAAGTTTATGAATTCTATCTGCCGGAACTGGAAGTTAATGATTAACGTCCAAAAATAATTTAAATAATCTATCTAAGTTTAATTGTTTGACAGTCTGAAGCTCATAAAATTGGTTAATTCAGCGAATAAAATAATTTATCAATTTGCAAGTTGAGCAAGTCGAGGAACAACATCATCATCTCTGTTAGCTGTGAATAATATTCCTCGTGATTGATTTATCTTAAAAAATTTTGTACAAAAAATACCATCAATTAAGCTTCTTACTAATTTCATATGCCTACCAGTTTGTACGTTAATCAATAAATTCAGTCACCGTGATTCAGACTAATACACGTTGATGTTGTCTGTTTTATACTTTTTTTTAGTATTTTGACAAGAATATATTAATGATAAACAAGAGTTGAAATAAAAATGATGAGATTATAAATAGACATAACATCATCACTTTTTTTTCTAGCTTGTTTTCCTCTGTCTTTAAAAGACATTGATGTGATTCTTTTTTGTGATGCCAGAATGAGCAAGAATATGTGTTGAATTTTATCATTTTTATAATATAATACCACATGTAGATTTTTCTGAAGATAAGCATTCTTTAGTCTTCGTTCAATAATTTTTTTTGTTATCTAGTTTGTTTTTATAATTTATAAAATTATAAATTAATTCATTAAATAAAATTATTAATGATCTCCAAATCACAAATCAACTTAGCATAGACGTAAAGTTCACGTTTTTTCACAAATGTATTACTTTTTTTTGTATTTTAAAATGTTGAAATAAAGATTTTTAGATTGATATGAATAAATTTTAGTTTTTGAGTTTAATTGAGATTAGTTTTGAGGACTTTTGAATAATCCTTGGTGGGTAGATGGATTTGATATAAAAAGTTCACTTCTCTAATTTTGCTTTTAGGGTATAGCCCTTATTTTTCGATTGGGAATTTCGAAAAGTACCTTAGTCATTCAAAACGAGATTTTTAGAATCTTTTGAATGGAAGTATCACACAGAGTCAGACCCCCCTACACCTAAACATTGAACGTAAAATTTAATCGTAAAAGCTGTACTTGCCGCCCTTGAGGTATACCTAGGGTAACCTGCTTGGTTTTTCAGAGACTGTCCTATATTTTTTGAATTTGTCTTCTGTCCTCAAAAATTTTACTCAAACAGAGGACATTTTTTTAAAAAATATCTGGTCAAGCTAGGTTTACCTTAAGAGGTACCTAGACTATACCCCTGGGGTGGTGTATACCATAGAGTATACCAAGTCATTGGCCCCTAGGATCCAAAGACGTGAAGAAATGACTCTGATAGGACACCTTCATATGTTTTTGACGGTATACCGTCAATGCGGGGATGTAGAGGTACCCCAGCAACTAAGGTACAAATGAATTAAAGTTTTAATCACAATCACTAGAATGACTCTAAATGAAAGCCTTGTGGCTACATTTGTGTAGACTTTGTATCTCTCAGGGACGTTTCTATTGTATTATGAAAATCCTTATCATTAAACTAACTCAATAATCTGCAAAACAATCTCAATTACTCTCAAAATATCTATTGTTGCAAAAAATAATTAGCTGATAGTAAAAAAAACTCAGCGAAAGAAAATAATAAAATTGAAAAGAATAAAAATTGCTGTAAAGTCAATGACACTTTTGTTTACAAAAATTCGCAAAATGATGCAACATCTTTTTCTTCCTTAAACGATTGTATGTGTGTATGTTTCATATTTTGTGAGTTTGTTTTGTTTTTTTATTATTTCTTTCCCTGATAACAATGTACGTAAATTGTTGTTGGCGACAAATTCCAATGAATCATCTTCATTTTAAAAATTTCCTTAATTCATTTGCAGAATAAATTGTACAATAGATTTATCAACATTAAAAATGTTAAGTTGATTATGATTGAGAACATTGATGTTGATTGCTATCCCATATTTGATAACGGTCGACTTATTGCGTTCTCCTGCACCATCATTCTTATTTCAAATCTGACCTCCTGTGGTAAATCAGATTGATCTAAATTATATTTTAAAACAGCCAAAATGCTAAGAGTCTTCAGTGTCGGGCAAAAATCCAGTACATGTGTGTCATTGTAGTCTATCAGAAGTGCTGGTGTTGATGAATTGCTACTTGAATTACTCGACGGACTGAAAGTGAAAACGAAGATGACAAAAAGAGAAATGCATATTAAAAAAATTATTATTATTATATCTCATCATAAAATGATAATAGTTATTAATTGATGCTTTAAAAGAGACGTAGGAAATCATTGAATGCAAGAAAAAAATTGTATGTATTATATAATCTCGCGTACAAGTGAGTAAAACTTAATGAAAAACAAGATTCAACTTCGTGAAACATGGAATGATTATAGTGATTCCAATCTATCGAATTTGTTTACCTCGTAATAAATTTACTGATTATCGCATGTTGTAAATGATTATTATTGATTAAAAAGGGCTTTTAGAATTTTTTATGATTATTAGAATGTAATTGAAGCTTAGAATTTATTTATTGCATGCGAATAAGATGGTTAATTGAAATTTCTATTGATCTGAACAAAGTACCTACATGCAAGGGTTTGTTTGAAAATTAGGGGTCGTTTGGATAATATATAACCGTAAAAGGCGAAGGAAGACTTTTTAATAAATTTTTCTGATTTTCTATCAAAATTTGTAATGCTAAAAATGATCCTTTTTGACCTCTTCTCCCTCCCCTTAACAAATTTTAGACCTATCCTCCCTGATAGTAGGAGTTTCCTCATACTAATCAGTATCCTTCCTCATATTACTCCATCAAAGATGGGGAGGGGAGTGTTACTTTACAAGAAATGGGCAGTAAATTACAACATCAACATCTTTGATTAGAATCAGTAGTAAGTGACAAGATGTCATCCAAAACTAAACAATTCCCACAAATTTACAACCATTCATCAAAACCTTGAAGAAGAAGCAAACATCTTCAATCAAAACCGCCATAACAATAAAAATATGTATCATTTCAGTCACGAAAGCAGTTAAAGTAAATTTAATATGATCTCATTCAACTTTCACTTTTTCTCTGTAGCGTTGTTGTTTCATCATATGTGAATCACATTATCTTGTTTAACAAACAATCATCTGTTTGATTTACAGTAGATAGCGTAGATGATTGATTGATAACTGTCTCACGATGAAAATAAAACTTGAATATTAAGGTCAAGGCCGTTTTAAAAATTACTCACCATGTTCCACCAAAGAGAAACATTTTTGATCCTATGACAACACATGATTGTCTCCGCCTAATTTTTGGTTTAGTTCCGTGAGTTTCGATATTTTGCCAAATATTCCTAATTGGGTCAAAACAGTGAAGATCGTTGAAGTGTAGATCGAGAATACCGTTGAAGCCACCAAATATCCACAATAGTCCGTTATAGACAACTGCAAAAAAATACAAGAAAGGGGAGAATTTGATCAGTCTAATTTGCATATAAGACATTAATTATGCATGCAGCTCAGTTCTTTTTTTGTTTGATCATTTTGCCACAGAACATGATAATCTTCGAGAATTTGCTTTTGTCATGGATTTTCAAAAGCAGTTTTCTTGAATATGACCATCATGTCTCTTTACATTTGATATCTTTAGTTGGAATAAATTTTAAACGACTCTGCTTATTGCCATTTGATATTTTGTCAGCTAATTTTATTTGCTGATTATTCAGCTTTTTGTTTGCTGATCGTTTCAGTAAAATGAGATTTTCTTTCTTCATTCGATAAAACTTGTTCACAGCTGATTTATTTTTCTGTATTGATTTTATTTACTGCTCGAAAAAATTGTCTAGACCACTGATGGTCAAGCTCTTTTTCTGTTGATTCTTTCAACTTGAAAAAAATGAGTTCATATGAGTAATTTTTTAAATAAATATAATTTTGCGGTAAGGAATTTTTTTTACTTTATTTCATTCGATTTGGCCTTGTATTACTCCATCTCAAGCATTTCAAATTACTTCAATTGAAGTAAATTGCTTGAAATTTGTGTTTCTTCATGGAAATAATTTCAAATTGAGTTTATAAAAGTTTAATTTCTTGAGGTTTGCTAGCTTAATACAGAAAATTTATTTAAATTATATTTTTTCTGGAAAGTCAAACTCAATTTGATGTAAAAAGTTTGCCTCTTTTGATGCGGAACATTTGCTTCTTTTGATGCAAAGATTTTGCTTCAATTGATACAGAAAGTTTGCTTAAATTAATGCAGAAAGTTTGCTTCTTTTGATTAAGAAAAGTTTGCAAATGAAGCAGAAATTTTGCTTCTTTTGATGCAGAGAGTTTGTTTCTTTTGATGCAAAAATAAAAAAATAGCCGCTTTTGAAACAGAACTTAAATTAGAAAAAACATTCCACACAATGTATTTCAAGTATAAAGTTGCGATTGTAAATTCATTTAATGCTCCAACTGAGCTAAAAGAGATTAAATTTATTCGAAATATTCCAAAAAAAATCTTGATTTTCCATTAATTAAAGCAACAAAGTGACTTTAATCTACAAGTTTCAAATCAGCAAGTATAATTTTAGCATCGCTGATGTAGACTAAAAAGAACACAATCATCCTGTAGAAATGAAATAAATATCAATCATCATTATGTGATTATATTGTCTTGTTGATATTCATGATAGAGGGAGGTGACTGTTGAGATTTTTTTAAACATCAATTAAAATGTGAATAAGTCGAAATAAAAATATAATTTATGAGATTTATTTTATTTTTAAATTTTTGAACGTGAGACGAGTCAAATTTCCGATTTTATCTTCTTATCGTAGCAATTTAAATCACGGAATACAAAATAAAAGCACAGATGAGAGAGAAAAAAATTATGAAAATTATTCCAATGCTTCAGAATATCCGATATATGTTCATCATTGTGCTACAATGTCATGACATGAAAAATGTGCAAAAATAAAAAAATGATTTCTTTACGGAGATATTTAAAATGTAAAAAAGAGAGAAAAAAATGTAGCAACAAGTGGATGAACATTGTAATCACATTATAACTACAAAATAGGTCATTATTTTACTCCGTTCGTTTCTTTCGTAGATACATACTTGAAAACGAAAACAATGCACATATGAATGATATAAGAGAGATTAAAAATAGAATAGTTTGAATTTTACTTCATTACACATAAAATGTTTGCTTGATGCAGACATTGTTGGGGTTCATTTACTCTCACATTTTCTGTACTTGATGAATAAATTGAGGAAGTTTGTTTGATAAACTTTTTTTTAAAAATAATTTCTATTATCTCGAATGTTTTTATGGGAATGGTTGTGATGATTTGTCAGTTTTTTGGTGTTATTGAATTATTATATTGTTAATGTCAGGGTTATTAGTAGTTGTAGTTGTATTAATGGATTTCAATGCATGTTAGTTAACGGAAGTTGTGAAACAACTATTGAAATGGAGCAACGACTAGTTGATCGGTATACTACAGGATATATACTAGAGATACCCTCAGGCAGGCACGTAGCTAGGGGTGGATTGGGGGATTTTTACCCCCTTTCATCCAAGAATTCAATCTGATCATACAAACCCTTAGGTTAGATTCAAGTTCATAGGCTATACTAGAACAATTACTTATATAATGCTGGGTAGCCATGGGGTATCTTTAGGATATACCGAGCAACCAGTGTCAGAACTGACCAAAATTAAGCAATCATGACTAAAAATTGAATTAAGAATAATATACTAAGGCGTTTCGTGGCTATTTATACTTTAACTAAAGGGGGTTTGCCAAGCTGCTGCACTCAAACATAAACCTTCAATTTATAGCGTATCGAAAACAAAACCACGATGTAATTTAAGTCAAAAATCGACAATCAATCTCATATTAGCACTTAATCACGCCAACTTCCAAAATTAACGAAGCCTCTCTCTCTTATTTCCATTAATTCCCATCAACAATGTCCCCTCAAGCCCTGCATCATGGTAAATTTATTTGATTCAAAGTCAGTAGGTTACTGCCGCTCAATTTATGTTCGTTTTAAATTGCATTGTAAATACTAATTGGAATCACTTCCACAATAATCGTAAATATACGCTCGTTTTTGATGTGAAGACCATTCACATCAAAGCTGATTCATGAAAAAAAAATATTGCAATTGTCTGAGGATTAATGGATTGCGGAACATGTCAAAATATTTATGTTCACGATTTAAGTAAGTTCGTGTGTAGAACATTCTCGAAATGTTGCGTGAGCGTTTTTAATTTGACTTATGAGATTACGTACGGTATGACTGGTGATGAGAGAATAATTTTAACATTTCTCGTGATTTAAATAAATTTAATGTACTAAAAAATTGTTTAATCTTAAAAGTCATTAAGGATGGATTGAGAGATCACTGTTGGTGGGATGGACAGAGCGCACATCTTGCCAACTGCAGTTCTTAGGGATAATTCACAAATGATGTCCATAAATATAGCTACAGAGCCCTATTTCTACTAATTGTTGGACGTCATAAGTAAATAACCCTTCAATATCATTGTAGATTCACAATAATTCACATTAATCCACATCAATCGACAAAAACAAACAGTTTGATGACTCCTCACTATTTCTGCAATTGTAATTGGAGTTCCTTAACCTTTTTGAAGTAAATATTATTTTTTGCGACTTGCGGTATTTCACAAAACACCACGTGCAAGTGATCCTACGTTAATTTAACGGTTCTGAGTGCCTATAAAGGTTTCATAGGAAACACTGGTAGCAAAACTCGTGATGCGACATTGTGGGCTGTAGTTCAAATCGCCACAGCATCACATTTACGATCACCATATGCCACACGACATCTGTTTACCTTGCAAAAAAATGTGCTAAAGGTTTGTTGCCCTGATTAATTTTTCTCTGTGTGAAATTAAATTTTTTAAATTTTTTCGGTTGATTTATTTTCGTCTGGAATAGATCACACAGATCGCAATTGCTCAATTCAAGGCTAGTATCTTTGTTTATTTTCTAAGCTTCACAACAAAAGTGCAAAGATTTATAATAGGAAGAAAAATTAATCTATGATGAACTAAGTCGCTGAGTCTTCATAACTTAATAAATTATGAAGGAAAAAGAAAAAAATAATATGAAATGTGTTTACACATCTGACTTATAATTAATGATGAATGAGTTGTTGAAAATTTAAATTTTCATTTCTGTTCACAAGATATGAGATGTTTCCTCTCCTTTTTCATGTTTTATGCATCTTAAATAAAATTAAAAGACGCATTTATGGTAACGAAAGAAATCAACAGACAATTCCCTCATGCGACATTGAAAGCTTAAGTTTGAAGCGTTACTAATTCGTTGGGTCTTTTGTCATGCAATCGTTTATTGAAGTCATTCAAATAATTTCTGACATAAAGTCATTCATTATCTTACATTTTCAGATACAATGTCTTACAAAAAAATTTGCTTTTTTAGCATTTAAAAAAAACCTGATCATCGCTGGCTTGCACGGCATGCTTCATTATCAGCAATTTATTATCGAGAAGTTCACGAAATAAAAATTTTTTATTACGAAAAAAAAGCAATTAAATCTAATTGATTGCGACTCGATGACCGATACTTGAAACTTTAAAGTTGCATATTTTTTACGCAATGATTAAAGTCTCGAAAAAATACCCCAAAGCAGTCTCTTCTTCTTCAACTCGTTTTGTTATAGTAACAAAAAAATCTCTCATAAGCTTTACACACTTTATTCCACGAACATGTTTCTACAGATATTTTTTTGAACAGATTTTTATCATACAGAAATATAAAGTTTTGCAGTAATGAAGGAGTTAAAAAAATCAGGTTTTCACATTTTGTACAAAAATTAACGAGTAAAGTGAATAATCGACAAAATTGAATGACGTTGGCGCAATTGGAATATAATTTACAAATGGTTATATTTCATGATTCTTATTGGATTTTTTTGTGCCTTGTCATTTAGGGGTAATTCACTTATGACGTCCATGATTTAGGGGAGAGGGAGGTCTGAGATTTTGTGACACTTTATATTAAAGAAATTTTTTTGAATTTAAAATTTGTGACAAGGGGGGGAGGGGGTTCTAATAATCCCATTTTTTGATGGACGTCATTAGAGAATGACCCCTTAATTGGTCATGATGTTTTTTTTATATAGATTCGAACATATTGAGGGTTTATGTGGATTATGTGTAGCCAGGAATTTTTAAGGGAGGGGGAACTATTTTTCAAAATTTTTGTACGCAAAAATTTAGGGGGGGGGGGTGTGTTTGGTGTTTTTCAAAAACTTAAGCAAAATTTAGAAATTTCTCTATTGAGAGAGTGATTTCTCCTCCAATCCTCCCTAGTTACGCACCTGGTGTGTTGCCCTCCAATCCCCCTTCTGGCTATGCGCCTTGGTCTTTGGTAATACCAGAAAAAAATACTTTAAAAAACCTTTATATTAAGACCATCTACGTTATTTCAGAATCTATGTATCTTTGGTACCACCACTCGACCCCTCCTTACTAAATGATCAATGCCTTAATTCATTAACCCATTAAAAAAATTCAGGTTAACGATCCCACTTAAATGAAAAATTATCATGGATAACTAGCACTATAAAGATAAGGGTTAGCAGCCGTGGAAGAGATAAGAATATATTTAGAAGACCCAGATTTCCACATTTGGCATGTGCTTCAAATCCAAAAATATCTGTGGTCATTAAATTTTGTTTACATTTTTGCAAAATCTCACAAAAAAAGCTTTTAAATTTTTCTCTGTGTGAAATTAAATGTGCCGCAAATAAGAAGAAGATTATTTAAAACAAAAAAAAAATCTTAATCAGGAAACAGGCAAATTCCAGAGAATTTTTGAAATAAAATCACGGGTATTTTTAAGTCAATGATAACCAATTTGTATAAGCTATTTAAATTGCAAATGGACTTTAAATATACTCGTTTTAAGAAATAACAAAGTAACTTCCTCCAATTCCATCGAACTTTTGACAATAAAATTTTATAGTCATATTTAAAAAAGACGTAAAAAAGAATGACAAAATGCACATAAAAGTTGACTTTATCGCTATAAAATGCACGTAAAAGTAATCGACAAATGATCACCTTATGGTAAGAAAGAAAATAAACAGAATCAACACGTGTAATAAAGGCCAGAAACTTTGTTGTATAAATTAGTAAAATATAAAGTGGCATAAAGCAGCACACACAAAAAATAAATCTAAAATCCAATTATTTCCCGTTTAAATTGTGAGAAAATGATTTATGGAAGTAATTCCATGACATAATGACAAAATTACGTGTAAATGTAATGGTACTCACATGCACTGTGCGACCTTCTACCAATTGGATGTTTGCCTATCGTTGCAGGCATAATCCACTGGTTTGTCCTCAAATCCAAGTAGACAATTTTTGGGCAGTAAATTTCCTCTTGCGAATGATAAGGAGAATGGACATCACCTCGTCCACCATAAATATACATTCGATCATTTATCACAGTTGCTGTGTGAAAGTCTCTATACGATGGCGGTGTTCCTAGTGTATGTATAAAATGCCATTGCATCGTCTTAAGATTGAGACAGTGAACATCACATGAGAATTGATCGATTGCTTCCTCGAAGCCACCGAAAATGTACATGTAATGATCCTTAATGCACGCTGAATGACCATCTCGAGCACCTGGGAGATTTCCACTAACTGCCGGCGTTGACCATTCATTCGTTCTTGTATCATAACAAAATAAAATATCACAAACCTGTGAAAGTTTTTTGACATTGTTTAATTAACATTGCAGAAAAAAATTCATTTTTAAAACAATTATGTAATGATTATTTACCATTTCATCGTTTCTGCCGCCGAATATGTACACTTTATTTTCATATGCAACCGCTGTATGCCCTATAAAATTCAGAGCCAAGAGAAAGAAGAAAGAAAGAAAAAAAATTGTCTATGAAATGAAATTGAAAGTTTTTTTTCTTTACGTTTCGTATTAAATCATTTAATTTTATGAATTTTTTATAAGGCAGTGAGAGAGATACCTACCTGCCTGCCTGCTTTTTTTGGCACACGTAAATTATGTAATTAATTTAATAAAAATAAATTTAATTCACTTACCGTATCTTTGGAAGGGAACTTGTGGATATTTCTGCTCTTTCATGGGCATCAGTGACCATCTCAATGTATTTGTATTTAATACATGAATATCAATTGGCCGACTTACTCGATAATTTTCAAAGCTACAATAGCCACCGAATGAGTAAATATATTCGCCGATGGACACAGATGCATGATTAACTCGACGCGGGCCTGTTGAAAAAAATAGGCAGATGAATACGATTAATCACGGGATGAAGAAAAAGAGATATCATCACAATCATTTTCTAATAATAGAATTGGAAGTTCCGTGACAGAAGTGGTGAAAAATTAAAAATTCACATAAAAAAAATAAAAACCGGAAAAAAGTTTCATCACATAAAAAAATTACATTTTCGATACTCCACGAGTATTGATCATCAGTCCAATTGCCAAATTATGGGAGAATTATAAATGAATGAGAAGAGACGTAACGAAACCAAATCTTAAGCAGCCGGACTTGAAGGTCGAACTTTGATCAATACTTAAACCAGTTTCATTTTTTTGGCGAGAAATATAAATTTATGATAGAGGAATTACGTTTTGCACAATGTACATGTGATATTGAATTCTCAGTTGATGTCAATTAACACATTTCTCAGTGATAAAAATACATTCAACCTCATGTTGTTCATATTTTCATTTTCACTTAGCACTTTCAGTAGTAACTCATTCGCACACATTTGTTTTCATTGTTGTTGTCTTTTTTTCTCATGAAAAAATTCTTTTCTTCTTTTCACAATTGCGTTGTCGCTATTTTTTCACTTCCACTTAATTCCATTTATTGACTAGCCGTAGTCTTGTGTCTTTTTTTACGCTTACCTCCTTCAAGTGCCACTATCCAATGCATTTTTATCTCTTTACTAGATTTTTATTATTTATTATTCTTTTATTCTATTTTCAGCGAACAGCACAGAAACGTTTAGTTCTTATTAAAATCATGTAAACTTCATTTATTTATCCATTTATTAAAAACTAAAAAAAAAATTTTTTTTACTAAAAGAGACGATGTTTTTTCTGCGAGAGATCTTTTCAAAATGTTCATGAAAAAAATAAATAAATAAACTCTAGAGAATGAGCTACGGTGAGCAATTGAGAGAGGGGAAAGTTGCTGACTTTTATGTATCTTTCTCCTTAATTACTTTGTTGCTTTTATCCTTATGGATTTCTGTTGGTTACTGAATATTACTAATTTCAATTTATTTATTAAAGTTTCAATACAGAATCTTTTTCTAAAGCTTGATCTTTATTAACAAACATGAGAATCTGAAAATATAGTTTCCAAAGCATGAAAATTTTAAATTTATTTTGACCGTTATTTAATTTTTAATTTGTAAAATAGAAATAAAATAAAATAAAGGGTTCTGCTTAAGCCACTGCGATTGATGATCTGTTGTAATATCCCTACAATTCCACCAGGGGTTGTTCGTAAATTACGTCATGCTAAAAATGACTTAGGGGGTAATCTTCCCCCTTCTCACAAATTTTCAATAAAAAAATACAAATTCTTCAACCCTTAAAGCGTGACGTAATTTGCGAATCATCCACTATGCAATTCCCAGATCCTTAATGCAACAATCAATATCCTTGAAGCATTGCTTCCTTAAATTGTCTAAACTGGAAAATGCCTGATTGAGTTGTAAAGGACGTTGCAGGATGTTGTTGATCAATTTTGAATCTAGTCTTTATTTTCTTTGACTAAAGTAGAGCTCGAGGTAACCTCGATTTTAGTAAAAAATCTAGTCGAATTTTTAATACAAAATCCGAGTCACTTCGAGCTTTGATTTTAAACTGATTACTTGTTTTTGATGGAAAGACGAAATTAAGGCTAGTACATCTGTGGTCGAATGGCAGGGATGAACTATTGTATCGATTAAGTGTTATACAATAGATTATGTTTTGATTAGAGTCACAGTTCCCTCAGCTGGATTCATCGAGTCGCTTAAACCCTTTTACATAAATTATATATCAGTTGTAAACAAATCCTCAGATATTATAGAGAACATCTGAAGTTTTTGTCTTAAAATTTGCAAAAATAGAACAAATAAATTAAAATTTAGAAGATTTGCTGCTTGTGCTTTCCATAGAGTTAGCAAACAACATTATTAATGTTGCATCCTGATAAAAAAGTTATAAAACTTATTAATGAATTTCTAAAAAAAATCACTACGTAACTAACCTGGTCCTGGCCTGACCTGGCTTTGAATTGTTGACATAACTCCATTAATGATGTAAAAGATTAAAACAACAGTGGTTAAAATTTTAGAATTCATGGCTGACGTTGATATTGTTTATTTCTAAATGATTTTAATGGAATAAAAGCTGTTTTTATAGAAAAGTTGTGAAACAAACAATTAATGTAATTTAATGCTTCTCAGATTTTTAATTTAGGGGTTGTTCAGATATTACGTAACGCTAAGAGTGACCATTTTTTACTAGTAATAAGAAAAGACGGATCCTTGTAATCTCTAATGGTCACTTTTAGAAACAAATTTTTAATTACTGATGAAAAAGGTGGGGGTGCTGGGGAAGCGATATAATTTGTGTCCAGAAATTGGGGAATTTTCCTAAAAATACCATATCAAATTGATTTTGATGGTTGTCTTATGTTTAATCCACAATTTCAAATTTTTAAACAAAATAATAAAGCTTATTAATTCACTGTCGATCAAAGTTGCTCGTGCATATCCTCAGTGGCACAACGTAACCATGAGGGTACCGCCGTGTAGCAGAGATCTCGAGGGTTTGATTCTACATGCCTTTAAACCCAGAATTAAAACATTTTATGAGAGAAATGATCATAAAATTTATGTCAAGTGAGAGCAAATTTATTTTCGCTCAGTAAATCAATTAATTTATGTCTCAGTCACACACAAATACAAAATATTAATCAAAAATAAAGAAAAGCTTTTTATCAAATTTGATATTTATTTCTGAATAGAAATTAGTTGCGTTAACAGCTATAAAGATGTGGCTCGTGTACGTCGCGTCGTTTTTCCTTTTTATTTATATTCTTGATTATTTTCTTGTTGACAAAAGGAACATTGAACTATCTAAGCAGTTTAATGCACCACTGAGGCTTCCTATGATAGGAACTATATACAAATTTATTGGAACATCAACAAAAGGTGAGTATTGGGTTGTTTGGATATTCTGTAACGTCAACATCCGAACAACCCTTTAAGTTTGACAATTAATAAAAATTAAAAAATTCTAAGAATAAGGAGCCTCTTGAACTTTAGCACTATGTGTTATCTGCTCATTTCTGATAATAATTCGTAGGATTTTTTGATTAATCTTTTTGTTTCATAATTCAGTTTTCTGATAAGATTATAGGAAATTTTAGAAGCAAGCAAGATTGCATACTCAGTGCGTTTACCGACCGTTAACCTGGTTACTATTTTTATCATTAAATTGTATTTTTTATATCATTGTTTCCAGAGTATTATTCGGCCATCAAAAAGCTGACAGAAAATTATGCCAGAACAAACAGCAAGGTTGCATGCGGATGGTCTGGACTTGCTATGGAAAATTTTGTTGACGACTATAAATTGATTGAAGCTATAACCACAAATCCTAAATGCATAGCAAAAAGCTCACAGTACAGTTTCTTGCATGCAGCAGTTGGAGAGGGATTATTATTCAGTTCCGGAAAGAAATGGTTCAATAGAAGAAGAATCATCACGCCGACCTTCCATTTTAAGATTCTTGAGCAGTTCTTCGATGTTTTTGTGAAACAAAACAAGAAGTTGATAGACAAGATTAAAAGTCAGCCAAATGGACAGCCTTTCAACATTTTTCCAGTCATAACTTCATCGATATTGAATTCATTAATTGAGACTGCTATGGGATATGAAATGAAAGCTAAAGATTCAGAATATTTAAATGCTGTTAAGGAAGTTGGAGTGCTTGTTGCTACACGATTTTTGACTCCATGGCTCAGACTCGATTTTATCTTCAATTTAACAAGCCTGAAACGAAAGCAAGACAAATGTGCAAATATCATGAAGGAATTCACCACAAGTATAATTAAGGAACGAAGGAAAATTTTAATGGAGAAAAAGGACCAAGATTTGCAGCACTTGGATGACGAAGATGTAGGCTTAAAGAAGAAAATGTGCTTACTGGATGTTCTGTTACAATCAACAATTGACAATAAACCATTGAGTAATGAAGACATTCAGGAAGAAGTTGATACATTCACATTTGCAGGACATGACACAACAACGAATGCAATTTGCTTCACACTTTACATGATCGCTAAGCATCCTGAAGTTCAAGAAAAATTGAATAAGGAGATCCAAGAAGTGCTTGGAGATGGAGAACTGACATTCAAAAGCTTAAATGAATTCAAATACCTTGAGTTGGTGATAAAAGAAACATTGAGGTTATATCCACCAGCACCAATCATCTCAAGACGATTCTATGAAGAAGTAGATTTCGGTGACTTTATAGCACCAGCAAATGCTAATTATAATTTAATCCTGTTCACTGCCTTCCGTAATCCAGAAATATTTGAGAAGCCTGATGAATTCATCCCTGAAAGATTTTTGAAGGACATGCCGGCTTTTGCGTTTATTCCATTTAGTGCTGTAAGTTTGGAACCTCAGAAAAATCAATTCTTTTCCTTACTAACTTCAATATTTTTATAAATTAATTTCTAGGGTCAACGAAATTGCATAGTAAGTAAAATCCAATGTATGGCAAGTCCTATAGATTAATCTACTTTCTTATTATAGGGTCAGAAATTTGCGATGACAAGCATAAAGACTAACATTGTCAATATTTTGAGGCAGTTCACTGTCGTGCCAGGTGACAAGGAGCCAGAAGTTGAAATCAATATTACACTGAAATGTGACTCACTTCTCGTTGGCTTTAAGACCAAATAAATAAATAAGAAAGTAGACATTGAGTCTAGACATGACCGGCGGAGTGAGATTGTTTGTAAACAATGTATTGAATAAATTTTAAAAGCTTTATGAGAGAAAATAAAATGAATGAGCATTTTTCTCTTATTTTACTTTCTGCTCAGAGCATGCAGCTTGTTTCTTATCTCCACACACGAAAAAAAGTAGAATGTATTTCACCGGTTGTTACTGTATTAGAAGGAAAAAAGCAGTGATCAAACAAAAATCTCACTGTCAGGATGTGGCTCGTTTACTTGTGTCTATTTATTCTATTTTTATTCCTGCTTGATTATTTCCTTATAGACAAAAGGAAGCTAGAGCTTTCTAAACAGTTTAATGGACCACTAAGGCTTCCACTCATTGGAACTATTTACATTTTCTTTGGAGCTTCAACTAAAGGTAAGTTCACAGTGACCTTAACGTAAATCCATGAAAATTTGTGTAGCTTAGATTTTACTTTTGTTGAGCTGGAATGTAAAAGTTTCTTATATTTAGAAAATCAGATATAAGTAAAAGCTTTATTGATAATATCAAACAGCTCTAGAAATAAGCTTATCTTCTTTTTCTATTAATAAATCAAAATAGAAACATTTTCGATTACGCGGATCAAAATCCGTTGGTGATAAGAAATTTCACTTTTTCAAGTTCAAGTGGAATTTGTGATTTTTTATCAAAAAAACTACCTGTGTGGGAAATTACACAATATTCTTTGAGTGTGACATTTTATACCAGTATTCTTGAATGATCTGTGTAGCAAAAATAATTAACAGACAATGAAATATAATTTTTGAGACTCTTTTCTCTAGAAATTCTAACAAATTGATTAAGGTGAGGCAAGGGCGTATTAAGGGGGGGGGGTGTTTGGGGGTCAAAATCCCTACGCTTTTAGGAACTCTTTTCAATCTGCTAGGGTTTTTTCAGAAAAATGACCTACCAAAATTAGGCGTGTAGCCCTAAAGTGGGGGATGCTGGGCATACTAAAGTGGGGGATGTTGGGGTACAAAAATTTAAAATTTTCTTCTATTTGCTTTGAAAAAATTTGAAGTTTTCTCATCGAAAATTTTTTGTCTACACCCCTGATCCAAACAAAATCTATACCCTAGGGTACCCCTACCAACCACCCCCCTACCTCCCAACTACCCTCCACATAGGATACCCTAGGGTATAATTTATAATGGGGTAGGGTAGGTGAGATACCCACCTGTGACTTCATCGGTCAAAAATTATGACTAAATTACTTTTTAATTTTAGAATATTACAAGCTCATAAAAGACAGTATGGACGAGTTTGGCAGAACAGGAACCAAAATTGTCCGTTCTTGGAATGGATTGTCTTTAGAATTGAAAATTGACGACTATA
Organism: Chironomus tentans; assembly: GCA_963573255.1. Classification (NCBI taxonomy): domain Eukaryota; kingdom Metazoa; phylum Arthropoda; class Insecta; order Diptera; family Chironomidae; genus Chironomus; species Chironomus tentans. Next base: position 6,243,539 of record OY754302.1, read on the forward strand.
AGCTTCTTGAAACAATTACAACAAGTCCAAAGTTCTTAGCAAAAAGCTCACAATATAGTTTTATGCATGCAGCAGTTGGCGAAGGATTATTATTCAGTTCCGGAAAGAAATGGTTCAATAGAAGAAGGATCATCACACCGACCTTCCACTTTAAGATTCTCGAGCAGTTCTTTGAAATTTTTGTCAAACAAAATACGAAACTGATCGAAAGGATTGAACATCAACCAAATGGAAAACCTTTCAATATTTTTCCAGTCATAACTTCATCGATTTTAAGCTCATTATGTGAAACTGCAATGGGATATGAGTTAAAAGAAAAAGATTCAGATTATCTTAATGCTGTTAAACAAATTGGTTGGATTGTAGCTACAAGATTTATAACTCCTTGGAGAAAGAGCAATTTCCTATTTAGTTTCACTGATGCAAAAAAGAAGCAAGAAGAGTATGCAAATATTATGAAGGAATTCACGACTAAATTGATTGAAGAACGTAGAAAAGTTTTATTGAATAAGGCTGAAGATTTGGAGCACTTAGATGATGAAGATGTTGGCTTGAAGAAGAAAATGTGCTTACTTGATGTTCTGCTACAGTCAACAAGTGACAACAAGCCATTGAGTAATGAAGATATTCAGGAAGAAGTCGATACTTTCACATTTGCAGGACATGACACAACAACGAATGCAATCTGCTTTACACTTTACATGATCGCCAAACATCCAGAAGTTCAAGAAAAATTGAATACGGAGATCCAAGAAGTGCTTGGGGACGGAGAACTGACATTCAAGAGCTTAAGTGAATTTAAATACCTTGAGTTGGTAATAAAAGAATCTTTGAGGTTATATCCACCAGCACCGATCATCTCCAGACGTCTTTTCGAGGAAGTGGACTTTGGTGACTTTATAGCACCAGCAGATGCTAATTATAATTTAATCCTGTTCACTGCCTTTCGAAATCCAGAAATATTTGAGAAGCCTGATGAATTCATCCCTGAAAGATTTTTGAAGGACATGCCGGCTTTTGCGTTTATTCCATTTAGTGCTGTAAGTTTGGAACCTCAAAAAAATCAATTCAATTCCTTACTAACTTTAACATTTTTTTTTATAAATTAATTTCTAGGGTCAACGAAATTGCATAGTTAGTAAAATCCAATCCATGTCAAGTCCAATAGATTAATCTAATTTCTTATTATAGGGTCAGAAGTTTGCAATGACAAGCATCAAGACTAACATTGTCAATATTTTGAGGAAGTTTACTGTTATCCCAGGTGAAAAAGAACCAGAAGTTGAAATCAATATTACATTAAAATGTGATTCACTACTTGTTGGTTTTAAGGCTAAGTGATAAATTTTTGGGATCTAAAATGATGACCAAAGAAAAGTTCTAAAATTAATAAAAATAAGAATTTGTTCACTGTTTGTTGAGATGTGTAACTAATCTTTAAAATTAATCATCCATCTTGTGGCTTAGACAATTTTTTTCTGTTGAAAATTTCAGCTTTTTATCCCTAAAATATAATGAATACATAGTAAGCTTTCATAAATTTTAGGAATACTATTTGCTAGTTTGTATGGCTGGAGCCGCTTTCTTGGGTATATCCTTGCCATTCTAAAGGTAATAGCTGGGGTATACGCTAGGGTTTAACTCGTTTTGAGTTAAAAATTTTGAGCTACGATCCTGAATTAAGCCATTTTAGGTTAGCAGGTTACCTTGTTGAAGTCCTCGAGAACCATTCTTCATTCTAAGTCCAATGTAAATCTCTTATGCTACTTTGAGATCAAAATAACAATCAAGTGTGATTCAATACTAAGTCTTATCATATTCCAAGCTAAAAATACCGCAAATCATCCTCAATTTATTGAATGAAATTCATAAATCGCAATAAGAAAGACTCAAAAAAGCATAATTTACTTATTATCATATAACGGTTTCAAACAATGACTGAAATTTTAATAAAATGAAGAAATCAGATCGCATTACAATTTCAGCGTCAAATCCACTTCAATTAAAGTTATTGTGTAGAAAAGAAAATATATAAAGTTCACAGATTGTTATGTATGACACATGATTTTTATTCACACTAACTTGATGCTCACTGTTTTTAAATTAATTTTAGGAAATTAACGTTTATTTCAGATTTGAAAATTTAACGGTTTTTTTGAATTTAAAAGTTTCATTCTTAAATTTAACCATTTTTGAACCAAAATTTGAACGACTTCAATTTTTAAATTCAAAATATCCGTTAGAAATTCAAAAAACACTCAATCGCATGCCTTGAATAAAGTCGCAAAAAATCTTCAAACATTCCATACAACGAGCTTAATTTGAAAATTGTCACACTCTGTTTATTGTTATTATCTCCTTTCTTATGTTTATCATACATCAATTCAGGCTTCACATTCAGTTGCATATTGACTGTCGTGGATACAAGTTTAAAGATAAAACTTCTAAAGAGTCTAGTGAGTGTTAAATATTAATAAAAGAAGGACTAAAAAGTGAATTGTGAAAGGCTAAAAACAATGAAGTTGTCAAGAATTTGGAAAATATTTCTAGTAACTTTTGTGGCATTTTCAGCATTAGTTCGAGTCGATACTCGTCCATTTATGATGAACATAGGTGAAAATTAATGAACATTACTCGATCATTTGAATTTTATGAATGTTAATTATAGGACAAGCGATTAGTTGAACATTTTATGGGCTATGGAAGTTGATTGATGACACACCACCTCCTTATCAGAACAAAACTATGAAAAGAGCACCTGCATTTGCGTCGAAATATGGAAAAGCAATTGATGGGAATAAACAAGATCCAAAGTCATACTGAAAAGTCACGTTGGTCTGTACATACAATAATATTGGATTAATTTAAGTGTAATTTACTTCTAATAATATATTTATGTTTATTAAATAAATGACGAAGATGAATAAATGACTTATAAATTACTGTCACGCGCATAAATAAGCAGATCAGAAAAATTTCCATGCTGATCGCTTTAGGTCTTAACTAGATCAGAATCATCATTAAATTGTCATTGACATCGAAATGTCATGACTGATTTGCTGACATATAACGCCAGAAACATTAATTCATTGATCCTTTATTTTCAATAATCTATTCACTTAGCTTTCTCGAGGATCACACTTAGTGACATTGGCATCCATTGTGATGACTTTCCTGGATCTGGACTAACACAGCACACAGATTTATCGAAATAGCAAAAAAGCTTCCCAAGTCTGTAGACTTGCTTTCCATTCTCACGTCGTCCAGGCATTGGTGCGAATATAATTCCTCGTTCTGCACATTTTTGTGAGACAATTTCCTTAAATTCAAGATTTATTGTCGATGGCGGTAGAATATTTAGTTCCATTAGTGATGGCAGTTGTGGTACAGTTACAGGTTCCTGGACATATTTGCCTGTTGCACGTTTCATCAAATCAAGCGCTCGTCTCAAATGTTCATTGATGTTTGGCTGCTTTAGAATAGCTTCACTAAATTGACTTTGCCAGTCTTTATACCATCGAGAGATTTCATCATAATTAGGCGATTGATTGAGCCACAAAACGAGAGTTTGAATCCATTTTGGGAAGAAATATTTGTCGAGGATATTTGCCATGATTTGAGGTGTTAAAAGCTCATTCCAGTCATAAACTTGCTTAAATATTTCCAAATCTTGTTGACGCGGATCAATAATAATTTCATTAATTCGGAACTCCAGTTTTGGAACTACATTTTTATGTAAAAATATCTGCAAGTCTTCGTCTTTAAATACATTTTTCCATGGCCTTATCATAGCCAGTGCTGATCGATCTTGTGGCATCCAAGCACGTAAAGCTTTACTTAATTTATCACAAATTGTTTTGTAAACATTTTCATGCATTTTATCACCTAATAATCCAGACCATGGAAGTATCCATTCATGAATTGGGACAATATCCGTTAGTGGGTCCCATTCATTGACTGCCTGTGTCAATCGACTTAAAACAATTAGCTCAAGAACATTATCAAGCATTCTTTCAGGCATAAGTGCTGACCATGCATCAAGTAATGCTGCCATTTGTGAATGATTCTTTGGATTCCATTCGTTTGCAGCTTGTCTGAAGTAAGGAACAATACACGACCAAACGAGTGCTTCATAAGGATCAAAAAATGTCGTTGTTGCTGATTTTGAGTAATCCAATAAACCAGCCCATTTCCTAATTATTTTTATATGCTTTGTTGGTTCCTCTAATGGTTTCCAATCCTTTATATTCAGACTTATTAGCGGTGCTATGACAGTTGGTGCTAAATCAGGTAAATTAAATTCCTTGAATTCATTCGGAAATGTTACTTTTAATTCTATGAAAATTGTTTCAGCATCATCTAAGCTTGGTGGACTTTCTGTGTCCACAAGTTTTGCAACAAGTTCCTCTACATCCTCTAATGTCTCAATATACTTTTTCTCTAATACTACAATTTTCTCAAGCTGTTCTTTCTCATTTTTGATCGTCTTTTGCCTTTCTTCAGCTGTTCGTTGCCTTTTATCATTCGAAATTATATCCTGTTCACACATATTGACTATTAACGTTAAATTATGCATTAGTTCGGGTAATTGGAAGTGTTTAAGGTCTGGTTGTTTCATTTCTACTAAATGATCATCGTCTGTGACTTTCATTTGGTTTAATGCATGATATCCACTCAATACTCGCTTTTCAGGCCCTGTCATGTCAATAACTGTAACTTTACTTAACTTGTTGCCACTATCGTACAGCATATAGTCAGGCTTCTTTCCTTTTTCAATCACATCTTCAACACTTTTATAGAAATAACGTTTTTTGTGTCCTTTTTTCGACCATTGCTTTTTAAATTCTTCAGACTTGCCATCCTTCTTCTCATCATCTTGCTTCTTTGTAGGCTTTAATTCAGCAACTTTTGTCTTCTTCTCAGGTCCGTAAGCTCCAATAGCACCACGTCCTTTTCTTACGTGAGCTTCAACAGGAGCTGCAATACCTTGTAATTCTTTTCCTAAACCTTTGCCTGGTTGAAAACCCATTTGAAGTAAAAGTTTAGCACCAATTCCTCTCGTATGCTGCTCCCAATTTCCTAATCCTTTATTAGACATAGATCCTTTCATTTGTCGCATACCAGCCACTTCCTTAGGCTGAAATGTTGGACGAACTTCTTCGTCTGATGAGTCACTAGAATCTTTCTTTTTTTGGAATCCAAATCCAGTATGAGATGTCTCATCATCCTCATCATCGTCACTTTTCTTTTTCTTAGCATCCTCTTTCTTCTTGCCAGACTGTTGTACTCCGCCAGAAACGAAACTAACTGGTGCTGTATAATCTTTAAAGGTTTTTCGACCACCTTTTGATCCTTTCATTTCCAGTTCCACTGCATCATCGTCGCTATCTGCCCAAACACCTGAAAATTTCATTAATTTTTGCAATTTGTTATTAAAACGTTTTCTGTAAAATTTAACAATTTTATGTTTTTTACCATAAATCTGCTGATTTTTCGTGAACTTTTTCCTGTTTCTATTAGGATTAAACTCATTGTCAATATCGTAATCAGTTATTTCGAATTTCTCGTACTCTTCTTCCATTTTAATTAAGTTTTAGTGAATTTTTACTCTATTCTGGATGTTGTTATTATTTCTGGATGTGAAACTGTCAGTCTGACAGTATTTCGATTCAAAAATTTTATAGCCGTTATGTTTGAAAAAAAGTGTAACGGTCAGAATAAATTCAAATTTTTGTAAATTCACACACAACAAACCAAAATCACATTTTAAAGTGAAATATAGTGAAATTAATATATTTAAAGATTTTTACACAATGGTACAGGTAATAAAGCATTAATAGTGAACTAACAACCTCGTGTAATGTGGAGTATGATGTTAAAAGTGTGGAAAACAGTCAAAATATAGGAAATCGTGAAAATATTAATTAAATCATTCTAAATTGTGCATAAACACGATGAATAGAACGTTCTAATTTGAAAACAATCTGATCTATAGCTTCCAATTAGCAAATTAAACAGATGTAGGTACTTTAGTGAAAGATGATTAATTGAGAGAAATTCAGTAAATATCCTCAATAATATCAATTATTTAAATGATTCGCTCAAAATGGTAAAATAAATCAATAAATAAATGCGGAATAACGAATCGAATATATCATGCCACTGTTTGCTATCCTGCATCTCATTTTTTTCGATTTTCCCTCCCTCTTAATTTCAACGTTTGGGAAAATCTGCGAGGAAGCTGGATATTGTTTTTTATGCTCTGGATTAAATGCTGTGGTCAGCTTTTGTCTTTACAGTATAAAGTGATGAGTATAAAGGATTTACGCTAGTGACATCGGCAAATATGTTTATACTGGAAGTTGGTGATCAAGTCTTGATTTGCTTGACTCTGAAAATTGTGTCCAGTTTGCACACATTAAAGCATGAAGAGGCATCAAGATCCAGAATAGAAAAATCTCCATCTAAGAACATTTGTCAAAGTTGCAACGGTCTGTAGACCTGCCCAATTCTGTGTACGCTCAATGAATGCAGTACAGCAATATGCGATCAAAATTTTCTTCCCACTTCATCTCCACCGTGAAAATTCATATATGCATATATATTTTGCAAGCGGATTGTCGATTTTATGTATATATTTTTCATAGAGTATGGCAAGGTGGTCCAAATAACTATTTAATTGCAAAAAAAAGATTATATATATGCACACAGATATTCTGTCGCGCGAGAACATGTTTTCCATATTATTTATTATTCATCTCAGCATTGCACATGAAATAAAATCGACACAAAAACAATGCTTATATCCTTTTGTGGATATAAATGTATAGTAACATAATATATGCAAATAATTAAAATGAAATTAATATTTTAAAGGAGGAATGAGTTGAAATTTTTATTGCTATCCTTTTTTTGTGTCTCATTATTTCTAGGCATCAGATGACGATTACGGTGGTGGCTGTACACAGAAGCCAGATCTTCCACAAGCATTACGTTTAATTGATGAAATGAATAATAATGTTAAGCAGGTGTCTGATGTTGTAGGTAACATGCTGCAACGTGTCAAAACGGGTGAATTATCGACAGAATTTGGTCTAAGCTTCCTCGAAGTCAAATATCATATGCTACTCAATTATCTCATCAATCTAACTTATGTTGTTTTAAGAAAATGTTCAGGTATGATAAATTGGTTTTTTACGTGCTATTTGCATGCCTATCTACTTGAAAGCTACTCGAAGATGATTTTAATCTGTTGATAGATGCGTATATTCATCAATGTTGATATATTTATTGTATTTCTGGTGCTTCTTAGAAGTTTGATGTGACATGTGACTTTTAAAGAGTTTTAATTTAATAATCATATTTTTAAGTGGTTTTCGATGGAAATTGTATTAAAATTATATTAACTGAACGTTAAAATTTGAATTTTTGAAATCCGCTAAAATTTGAATTTTTAAAAACCGTTAAAATTTGGTTTTCTCAAAACACATCTATCAACAATTTTAAATGAATTATAGTACAAATTCAACTAATATCCATTTATTTTTAGGACAACGAATCGAAAAAGATCCGTCAATTGACCGTCTGATAGAGATTCGAACAATATTAGAGAAGATTCGTCCAATTGATCATAAACTTCGTTATCAGATTGATAAGTTGGTGAAGACAGCTATTACAGGAACAACAAATGCCAACGACCCGCTCAAATTCAAAGCCAATCCAAGCAATTTAATGTCACAGTTTGATGATGATGACAACGATTCATCATCAATGTCAGATAATGATGATGAATCGAATGAGATGAGAAAGAAAAGGAACAAAAAGAGGGAAATGGACGATGACGGAGATGAGAAGGAAGTGGGAAAATACGTTCCACCAAAAATTACATCAATGCCTTACGACGACGATGAGAGTACAGCACAAAAGCAACGTGAACGTGCTAGAAAGCGTGCCATTAATTCAGCATTAATTGACGAATGGAAAGAAGAATTCCTTGATACGCCAGTGGAAATTATGGGCTCATCAAGAGCACAACAAATGGTATCGAAAGAAATGAAGGAACGTGAACGGTACGAGGAAGAGAATTTAGTAAGATTGCCAATGACGAAAGTGGAAAGACATCGACAAAAAAGATTAAGTACAATGGGATCATTAGGAGATGAACTTACAAGTTTTAGTGGATCATTAAGCAGTAAAAATAGTCGGAAGCGAAAGGGCGGCAGTAGTGGAGGTGGTAAAAAGAAAAAGATGGGAAAAAGAAGAAAATTTCATTAAAATAATGAAGCGTTTCGAGTGAGTGAGAAAAAGTTTTTCCTCCATTCATTCATTCATTTTAACTTCCTATCTACTTTCGTAATTAAATTGAATTAAAATTACACAAAGTTTGAGACGTGAAAATTCTTCTTCCTTTAATTAATTTCATTATACTTTACATGAATTTTTATCATTTTCTCCCTCTCTCTTCCTCATTGTTTTAGTTTATTGTTTTAAAATGTTTTTTTTGGAAGGATTTGCAGGATAGTTGATAGTTTTTCCTTTTCTATTGACTTTACTTACTCCTTTACTTTTTGTGTTCATAAATAATGCAATAATTTGATTGCATTTGTTATCGCAGAGTTATTATTATGAAGTTTTCTGTTTATTTTGTACGGTGTTTTATAAAATTTTATGCTTTATGAATTATTCAAAAAAGCATTTTATGTGAATTTTTGGAAAATCTGGAATTTTAATTAACAAAAAAGTTTCAACGGTGAATTAAAATTTGAATTTAGCCTAAATTTCAAAAATTGAACTTTAATTAAACGGCTTTCTTAGTTTTGAAAATTTGAATTTTAAAAATCCGTTATATTTGCTTTAAATACTAGGTCGCAATAATTAAAAATTTTCATTATAAGCTACATGCTTTATTGACTAAGAAAGCAAATAGAAAGTAGAATATGATTAAAAGATTAATATTTTTTTTAGATTATTTTTTTAAAGTGAATATTGTTTTGCAGTAGTTCTTAGCTATTGCATAAAAACTAAAATCAGCGATACTTACCACTATACTACCGAGAATTAAAATCTTAATTTACAATATTTCTAATTGCTATTCTTACAAAATACAATGACATATTCAAATCATTGTTTTAGTCTCAATTTTAATGAATTTCGAAAGTTATCCTTTTATAATTTAAGTTATTTTTTTGTTGTTAATACCTTCATAATGACGAAAGAAAAGTTTCTCGTAAAATTTACTTAATTGAAACGTTTAAAAATTTTATAACAACGTGAAACACATTTTTATGCTACTTTGGCTACAACTCTCAAAGTTTCTTACTTTATGCAGGTCATGTAGAATGATAATGTAAGAAGGGGTAAAAAAGGAAAATTAATTTTAACGAGCTCAATTTAAAGGAAAGAAGAAAATAAAATTAAAATACAAAAAATGAAGTTTTGAAAATTTAATATTAATTTGCAGATTCTGTTGTAATTATTTAGCATTTTGTAGGGCACATTAATAGAGTCAGGATTGATATTTTAACGACAATCAGATTTAAATTTGAACATGCATATGTGCAGTCCACCAGTGCAGTCACTACTAGTTACAAGTTTCCATGACAACATACAAGTATTTTATGGTAAACATTTTTATTGTCATACTGATGTCTTTGTTCGATTCTGTGTATTAATTGATAAATTTTCAAGAATATGGAAGATCAAAAGCCACAAGATTTAGTTCCAAAAATTGTGGATCTGCCAATCATACAAATATTTGGATTTGATGGTAAGAGTAAGCATTCATATAAGTAAATATTTGAATAACAGATTCAATATTTAGGGACCATACCGCTGAAGATACATCCAGATCAAGAGCATTTGATTTTTGCTATTGGCAATAAAATCTCAATTCTAAATCTGACTACAAATAAGCAGACATTCCTGTCAGGACATACTCATAATATTTCTGCTTTAGAAGTTTCTCCATCTGGAAGGCTTATTGCTTCAGGACAGGTGAACTAACTAAATACTCTGGTTTTTTATATACTTTAAAACTGATTCTCACAACTAGATCAATCACATGGGATTTCGAGCTCATTTATTTGTTTGGGATTGGAAAAACAGATGTGAAATTTTGCGACATGAACTGCACAAAGTGCGTGTTCAAGACTTGTGCTTCTCAGCTGACGAAGATCATGTGATAAGTCTTGGTGGGAAGGATTGTGGGATGATTATTGTGTGGAACATCAACAAGAAGTAAATTAATTTAATTAATATTAAAAAATAGTGATTGATTTTGTGTGTCTAGCATTGCTGTTTGTGGTCAGATGGCAGCAAGAGAGACAACAGGAGAGGCAATCTTCATCAACGGACTGCATTCTCGAAGTAGAATTTTTATATCCGGTGGAAATCGTAAGTCTTGATGGAGTTTCTAATTATTCCAAAAATTTCAGTCTTTTCTTCTCACAGAAAATTTACGTTTATGGAAGCTGAACTCAACAACACGACGAATTGCTGCTCAAGATGTAGCTTTGGGGAAATTACGACGAGAATTTACATGCATGAAGGTTGAATCAAGAGATGAATTGATGTATGTTGGTACGAAATCAGGTGACGTTATTAAAGTAAATCTGAACTGTAATGATGACACAATTGAGTCAGTTGACAAAATACCAACACTCTTGGGATGCTATGCACGTCATAACCCAGCAAAACCATACGGAAAAGACTGTGAGAAGTTCGAAAATGGAGTCAGAGACTTGATTATCCTTCCTTCGGGACAGTTGATTATTGGAGCTGGTGACGGAAGTGTTGAGATTGTTGAGGAGAGAAATTGTAAATTTCCAAAATATTTATCTCCAACTTGGCCTAATTTCAAATCTTTAAGACGAGTTAAAATAGCAGGTGTTATATCCTCGTTGCAGACACTGAATAATGAAACTTTGTTAATTGGAACAGAAAATTGTGAAATTTATTCGATTCCTTTGCAAACATTTGATAAGAATAAGATGAGATTGCTTAAAACATGCCACACACATACTATTAATGATATAGCATTTCCACACGAATTTCCTTCATGTTTTGCTACGGCGAGTCATGAATCCATAAGAATATGGTCAAGTGTTAAAAAGCAAGAACTTCTTCGTATTATTGTTCCAAATTTTACATCAAAGTCTGTTACATTTTCTTATGATGGCAAGTCAATCGTTTCTGCATGGAATGACGGTGTTATACGAGCATTTACACCGTTGACAGGAAAATTAATTTACGCTATTCCAAATGCGCATAATAAAGGATGCACTGCTGTTGCACTAACGAGAACAGGAAGAATGCTAGTAAGTGGTGGTGTCGAAGGTCAAGTAAGAGTGTGGAAAATTGAACCTGAAAAGCAGTCACTTCTTGGTGTTTTGAAAGAACATTTTGGTCCAATTTCATCTGTTGAGATTAATAAGTTTGATACAGAAGTTATAAGTGCATCATCAGATGGATCATGCATTATTTGGGACTTGCTGAGATTATCTCGTAAGCATGTACTGTTTGCAAATACTCAATTTACAGCAGCACGTTATTATCCATCTGGTGTACAAATATTAACATCAGGAACAGACAGAACAATTAGTTACTGGGAAGTTTATGATGGATCATTGGTAAGAGAAAAGGAGGGAAGTAAATTTGGTCCAATTAACTGCTTAGATCTGAACACTGTTGGAGAATATTTTGTCTCAGCTGGAAGTGATTGCATTGTAAAATTATGGAACTATGAATTGGGGGAAATTGTCGCACAAGGATATGGACATGCTGGATGCATAACAGCATGTAAATATTCACCTGATGGGAAATTTTTGGTCACTGGAAGTTTAGATGGAGCAATCTTCATGTGGAAGATACCAGATCAATTCCAGCACAACATCATAGCAAAAAGTGACAGCAACTTACGAAAATCAAACACAAGCATCCATTTAAAGCAACCAGAACAAATAAGACAAATCACAAGCAAGCGTTCGAATAGATTATCATCACATGTTGCAGAATGTCCACCAATTGACTCTCATGATAGTCATTTTGATACCGCAAGCGTTTCTGGCGAAAGTACAATCTCAACAAGAAGAAAAGTATGAAATTTACCTGACATTTCAGGAATTCATTGCTGTCCATCCGTACCATTACATCCATCAAGTCCATCGGAAGTTCCTGTGAATATACATTTTTGCAAAAGATTGAGCAATCGGAAATGATTTTAATAGTATAAGTGTAGGATATACTTATTTTACTAGTGCTTTCCATGAAATTTTAGATAGAGAAAAACTTTAGACATGCTTACTTTATCCTTTTTCAGTTAATCAACACACTTTTTTTAAAAAAAAATCCTCACAAACATTTCTCCAAAGATTCTTGATTAGATTTAGTGACTTTAATATTCATAAGACTTTCCGATTATAAAATGATTTTCTTAAAAAAAAAATAAAATTATTCTTTGTCTTTATTTAACCTACAAACGAAGAGACAATTGCTATATTTCTTCCTTCCCCCAAATTTATATTCAATTTTTTGTTAACAATCTCATTTTAATTTTGCAGCTGCTTACCGTCTAATTCAATACTTTTTGTAATATTGATTTATAGCACACGTTCGCGATTTTCACTTCTTTTTTTGTCCTGTTTGTAGAGTATTAGCGAACGAGTCGAGGATTCTGGGGGTGGTGACATAATTGGTGAATTTTGAAGTTGTAAAGTCCTCAAATACTAGCAATTTGGAACAAAAAATTTAATCCTAGCTAATTAGTTGACTAGTTCAAGAAATTTTAGGTTAGGTGCAGGGTCGTAGCCAGGATTTTGGAAAGGGGGTCCCATTTTTTGGAAAAAAAGTCACTATAATAAAGACTGTATTAAATTTGTTTTACTTCTTTAGACATTAAGACTGATTCTTAGTCCTGATAATTAGTCCTTAGCATTTTTTTGTGAAAAAATAATAATTTATTGATTTAAAAATTGAAAAATTTGTATTGAAGTTTGATCTCGAGGGGGTGGGGAAGGACCACTCCCTGGTTTCCAGGGGACACGCCTCTGGTAAGGTGTAGATGACCCTACAACTGAAGTATGTGTATATTGTAGCTAAGCAAGTTGGTTTTGATGAGATTCGAATCAGTTATTGACCAAGTTTATTAGATTTCTAATGATTTCTACAAAAAAAATTTGAGTGACATCCACCTTTTGGACCCCCCATCTATAAGTTGTACGTAAACTACCTACAAGGACCCCTAAAGGAATGCATGAGCATATTTAGGTGAGAGGGATTAGGGGTCAACTCTCCCCTCGATTGAAAATTTTCTTCAATTGGCTAGGGCTTATTTGAGAAAAATCCCTTCTAAAATACCCCCTTGCAGCCATGTGTGTAATGAATCAAAAGAGAAAATTCAACTCCTCAATCTGATGTTATCACTCCGAGGAAGCAATAAAATAAGCGAAGAACAAAAGAGAATCGACAAATTTTCATTCCTCACCAAGATAAATCAGACATGAGGATAAATTGGAAGCATACAAATTTATTTGCTTTAATCTGCTGGAAAAAAGGGCAAATCTGAATCTCTCGATAAGCGTCGAGCAGCGTGGATAAAAATGGCAAATTTGTTTTGTTGTTCCTCACATTTAATGGAAAAATCACGTAAAGTTCATTTGTCAGTTGAACTTTTTTCTTTTTCCTTCTTTTTTGCTTCTTATTTCCATTTTCTTATAATATATAATTTTTGCTCTCCGTATTTTCCTTTGACAGCTCAAGGCATCTATGAATTATGGCATGTTATTGAATTTATTCTTCCATTTTCCTTTTCTTTCGTGTTTTTTCTCTTCTTTCTGATATGATACATTCTGTGTGTATATGCGGTAATCCATAAGCCACTCAAAAGAAAATACCTTCAATTTTATCATGATCCTTCTTTGGCGAACCAGCAATTTAAGTCGAAAATATGCAGCAATTCATTTAATGGGAGTGAAAGAATGATAAATTATTTTGAGCATACAAAAACGAGAGCTTTGTGAGCGGAAGTGCTGATTTCTTATGTAAATTAAGTGCTTTCGAAACAAAATGATCAATTAGTGAAGGAAACGCTAATTCATTATGGAATAGTTGTTCACAAGTGACGTTTAAATTGTTGTGGTGTCATATGTAGGTGAATTTGCCTGCTCGATAATAAGGTCTCTGTGGCCGAATGGTTTAGTAACAGAACAGCAATCAAGCATTCTAACTTGGGAGGATGTGAGTTCGATTCCCACCAGAAAACGACATCTAAATTTTATACAGCTTTAGACCCCCAAAGATCGATTTCTTGTATAATAACTTGTGTATAACCAAGCTATTGACTTTAGTGTAGCAAGGTTATAACCGAGAAACAGACCCAGGGGCGTATCCAGGGGGGAGGGTGAGATTTTGGTGTTAAAACACCAACCTAGACGGATATTTTCTTCAATTTGCTAGAGTTTTTTGCAGATCATATAAAAATGTGTTAAAATACCCCCCTCAAAAAATTCCTGGGTACGCCACTGTTACAGACCCCAAAGACCCCCCCCCCCACCACTTCCTAAAATGATTGATTAAATTGGTGTCTTGTCTTCTGGAGTTGAAATTTTTAATTGACGTCATTTGCGAACGACCCCTAAGAAGTATTCAGTAGAAATAAATTACGAAAATATCTTTAAGCTTTCACCATAATCCCCCGCATTATCAATTCCATCATCGGCTTATACATTTTAAATTTTACAAGCTGTAAATATACAAAATAGCAATAAAAATGAAAAAAAAAAGTTTAAATTCAATTTCATTTCATAATTACACGTACATGAACTTTATGGCTTTCTGAAATTAAATAGATGAAATGAGGGTTGGATGTAAGCCACAAAGTAATAAAACATATCTCAATGTATTAAAAACCAGGTGAGAATATACAGAATTACGTTGGAATGTAGGAATTATGGGGGTGTTTGCATTAAATCTTACCAAGAATATATTTGAATAAAATGACAGCAAAAAGCTCTTAAATTCATACATGAGAATGATGAAGTATGATATTTTTATTTCCTTCCTTTCCATCTTTACGTCTAATTCCATTTTTTGAGAAGGAAATTTTAATTTCATGTCGAACGAAGAAGAATTTTTAACACATTTGTCATTTGTCATATGAAGGGTATCAGGAAATGGGTTCAGAAGTTTAGGCTGAAATTAAAGGTTTTTGACAAATTTATAATAAAAATTCAAATATTGAAATTTGAAGAAATTCTGGAAAATTTTAAATTTTGAAAATGGCAGAAAATACGCTAAAAATGTTTAAAATCAAATTCAAATTTTAAAATTACGTTAAAAATTCAAATTTCCGTTAAACTTCCAAATTTCAGAACTCAACAATAATATGTCATTTAAAATTAAAAAGAGAATCACTTCCCATAACCCTGTCTTCTTAACCCTCACCCAACCAATATTTCACCATTCAAACTTTTTCCTTCATTTCCAACTCATTCCATTCGTACCCTTTAAATCAATGTCATGCCCTTTAAGCACTTGACACCATAAATTAATCCCAAAAGCAAACTATGAGAATATTTTCGGTTTGAAATGAAAAAGAGAAAAAAGAAGGAACAAGAAGAAGGAAAAAATTCATTTTTAGTCTCAAAAATTACGAAACTTTTCTGCTTTTGCTACAAAGGAAAAAAATCTAATTTTAATATATTAAAAAAATTCCAATAACAATAATATCTTATTGACTATCATGCCGATGCTGATTATTAAAATTCCATTGAGATGACAAAATTACGCTGTGACATTATCGTCAAAAAAATGATAATTCGATTTTTTTATTCGTTATTAAAAAATATCTAGGATGATAAAGTTTTTAATATATCGGTGAGAATGAATTTTATTATGAGCTCAAATTTTTAGGTACGAAAATATTTTGGACACTTTGGATTTGGAAAATGCTTATTCAGTGAATTAAAAGGATTGATTTGTTTAAAATTAAATTTAAATTAAGAAACTCGAGGCTGCATACCGTTTAGAGAGACGCTTTTGGGGGGGGGGTCTAAAATTTTATGATAATTCGAACAAAGGAAAGTTTTGCATTACTTAATAAGTGAACGACCCCTTCAGAGTAGGGTTGGGCAAAATCGTAGTCGACTATAGTCGACTATTTTAGTCGAATATGGATTTTTCAAAAATTAGCCGTTACTTTTGATTGATTCTACTGATATTACCTTTTTCACTAAATCCAGCAATTTTTTGCATTGCAGTTGAGCAGAAAGTGCTTAATTATAAGAATTATTCGTGAAATATCAACAGAAACCTTAATTAGTTTCATTTTTAGAATTTTTTTAATGGCTGAAAAAAATTCAAATATTTCTTGCCTGAATGTAAACAAACAAAAATTATTTTTTTCAGAAAATTAATTCATTTCATTGAAAACCTGCACTAAAATCCTTTAAACATACAAATTGGAGCATAAGAAGCTTTATTTAACTGATTATGTATCAGATATCAAGAATTCTAAGCATTTTGTTGTAAATTTCTAACGTATTTTTCGTGTTTTGAAAAATCCATAGTCGACTACATAGTCGACTATAGTCGACTATTTTTTTCTTCATAGTCGACTATAGTCGACTATTTGCCCAACCCTACTTCAGAGCCATACCTCACACTCAAACTATGTACTAGCTAACTATGTAACAAGGCATGTCGCCAAGGGACAAATTCCCCCCTCCCCCCTCGACAATAAATTCTTCAATTTCCTAGGGGTTTTGAGGAAAAAAATTCAAAAAACTTTCTGGTCTAAATTTTTTCATATAAAAAATTTGAAAATCACCTCCTCAAAATTAGTCCCCAATGTGGAACGTAGAGAACGGATTTTTTGTTGAAATCGAAAAATTTTGAAAATAAATTTCGAATTTTTGAAGATAAAACCCTAGAAAATTGAAGATAATCTTTCATCAAGGGGAATTTGTCCCCTAATCCTTCTTGGAAATTTGCTTGGTTCACAAAGAGTTTTTGAAAGTTCAGAGGATTTGAAGTTTGAATTTAATACAAGCTTGGTTTTTTGTTGATTTTTCTGAGCTTATGAGTCTAAATTCTAAAAAAAATTATTATAGTCTACAAGTTTGAGTTCTCTTGAGTTGACTATGTTACTGAGTCACTTCATCTTACCATATAAATTAAGAAACCCAATTCAAGGATGTATTCAGGGTGGTGCTGGCACCCAAACAACACCATCGACAGAAATTTTCTTCAATTTGCTCGAGAAAAAATCCCACAACACCCTCTTAAATTTTTGCTTCCCCTAGAAAAGTTTCTGGTTAAGCCCCTGGCCTAACTAAATTTGAAGTAAAATAATTGAAGTCACTAGACTGACCCTAGTTCAAAAAATGGCTAAAAATGCAATCAATAAACAATTTCGTCCAAAAAATATTTCCTACTCCTTGATGCTGTTAAGCACAAAATTTAATCAACATTTTTATAAAATATTGAAATAAAAAAGTTTATTTTGAGTACACAGATACACAGTAGAGCTCGATACATTTTATTATATTTTTTCGTCATGTGCATTTTCAGTATTAACTCTATAGAGTTTTTAAACAAAATATTAAAAATGTGTATCTGAAAAAAATCTTATATTTATAGTATCGTGTTTGTAGTTTGTTGGTTGTTATACATTTTGAAATTAAATAAAATTTATAATATGAAAATAAACCGCAACACAACTCTTGGTTGAATGCTACTGAATGTACGTATCCACATGCATACACACACACAAAAGGACTGTAAAGGAGAAAAAAGTGTATAGAAGAGAATTATGATGATATTGCTGAGGCTAAATGGAAAGTACGAATTTCTGGGTTTTTTGTAGTATGAAAATCTAAAAGCCAAATATTTGTGGTGAAAGGCAGGGAAGCATAAGTAATGCTGAATGTAAAATTTTCCACACAGAATTATAAATTCAAAAACCATCAAAAGGATTTTTTTGTAATTAATTAGGAATTTACATTTGCATGATGATGGTTATACGGAAAGAAATGAGCATGTACGAGGATATGTTTGTGTTTATGGGGAAATTATATTACACGAATCAATGAATTTTTTCAGAGGCTTATGATCATAAAAATATTTTTTTTATTTCTACAAATGGATCTGAATGGGAATTTTTTTCCCTTTTCATGACTTTTTTGCTTTGTTCTACAACTTGATTCTTATGGTTGATGAGCATTTTATGATTGTTTTGGCTTAATGACTGGAAGTTAATTGAAGATATTTTGTCATTTTTTCCTATCAGGGAACTGATGTGTGAGATAAGTTGAGTGCCAGGGGTGGCGAACGGTCCTTATCTTTCGATTTCGAATTTTCGAAAGGTCCCTTATTTTCCCGTTACAAAAATTTTTTTGAAAAAATTTGGTACCTTATTTTTCCGTTAAAAATTTTTTGAAAAAATTTGGTACCTTATTTTTTCTTTACCAAATTTTTTGTGAATATATCATGTTTTTTCCTTAATTTTCGTTTAAAATTAGAAAATCAAAGTCGATACATTCATACAAAACAAATTTGAATTAAAATGCACTTAAAATTTTGCTTTAAGTTAACGGATTTTTAATTTTTAAAAAAAATCCCGCATTTTTTTCTCAAGAAAAAAATTTTTTTAGAATTTTTTTTTTGAATTTTTCGGAAACCAACGGAACAGTTCTTGTTCGCCACCTCTGGGTTGAGTGCTTTTTCGATATTGATAATTTAGTCTAATTTTTTAGATGAATGGATATTTGTAATAATCCAATGGGCGACAACAGTTCTTATTCTTCAAAATTGGTTCTTATTCTTCAGAATCGAAACTTCGAAGATGAAATTTTTTCAAAAAAATATGACCGTTACAAATTTTCATAAGTAAATTTAACGGTTTTTGAAAATTTAAAAATTTTAACACTTCGAAACAGTTTTGAATTTCTAAAAAATAACGGTTAATACTGTATATATGTATGTATGTATGAATAATATAGGGAAAGGAGAAAGAGGGGAGAAAGACTATGATTGTATATATTCTATGTATCTGCCATCGTAGTCTCTCTCCCCTCTTTCTCCTTTCCCAACATACTGTTGTCATCCATTGGGTGATAATGATGATTAGTTGCCAACTATCAATTCTTTTTCAAAAGCAAGAATTTATCTTATAGAAAGCACTGCTCAGTCAAATTTTAAACATCCAGCCTTCATCATCAGGTTCGTATCCAGGGAGGGTTTTTTTTTAAAAACCGGGAAAAACCAATAATAGTTTAAAAGAAAAAGACCATGATTCCAAAAAAAAATTCTGGATACACTTCTGATCTACATACTTTAATTTTACGTAATATTTGAACGATCCTCAAGCAAACTTAATAACCTTTCAAAAATAATGTCTTAATTGGTACATATTTTAATGTTTCGTGGATTTCAGTGAATTTCTCGGTTCCGTGAATCATGAGGAACCAAAAAATTGGAAAAGCCTTGCTTATATGCAAGCTTTTTCACTTTCTTTTGTAGGAACTTTATGTATGCTTTAGTCATAATTTTTGTTTCAATTTGAATCCCAAATTTCTAAAATATCCAGCTCCATGTTCAACAAAAGACGCAGGAATTCAATCAAACTCTATGATATCAGCATCAACTTACTATCAGTTCCCTGCATAACCTCAAATCTCCGCTTTTACACTTCATTCTCACTCAATATCTTAATGGATCTAAAATACGCTCAAATCTCATCGCAAAATGTTTCACTATAAATTCCACAACTTGCTCTATTTCATATTGCACACATATTAGGGAGAGTTAGAAAAAGGCATTTGTATTTATTAAAACTTTTTGAGCCTCACAGCAGAGCACATAAAATTTTTTTTTCGCGAAATCAGCACAAATTGAAATGAACATTTCTTCCTTCTATTTTTATTTTATTTTTTTTGATGAAAATGTGTGTAAGCTGAGACGAGCAGAAGGAAGAGAAATGAGAGGAATTTATATTACATGTCTAAATTGAATTAGTTTTTTCCCTTTTTCTCGCTTTTCTTTTTTACTTTTCCGTTTTTATCTATTTGATTAAAGTGAAAACTTTTTTTCTTCTTTTTTATTCGTCTTATATTTTTCGTTATCATCAGCGCTTTTTTCATTACATAGCACTTTTCGGTGCTAGAAAAGCTGAACGAGTGATAAGAATGAGTAAAATATGGAGATACATACAAATAAATTTTAAATTGAAAAACTTTAATTAGAAAAAAAATATGCTGCATTTTTGAATTGCTTTCTTTTTCGAATTGTTATCAAAACTCATCGATGAATATGTAATGAGGACTTCAACAATTGAGAGAGAGAAATAATTGAATGAAGAATAAAAGTTCAATTCCATTCAGATTTTTTTGCTCTGTTTTTTTGTGCTTTTTAATTTACAGTTGTGTGAAGTCAGCCATATTTTTACGGGATTATGAATCTTTTGTTTAGTATGATTTCGTTTTTATTGCTTTTTCAACCTTTTATTAAATAATTCAAATTAGAGCTCAATTGAATTAAATAGAGTGAGTAAAGTAAGGTACGTTAAAAGTCTATACTAGTTTGTGATTTACTAAGGGGTCGTTTCTTGTATTTGGACTGTCACAAATTCTTCAACCGCCTCCCCCTAAAGCGTGACGTAATTTACAAATGACCCCTATAGCTCTTAGATTCTGGGCTGTCAAATTTTGCTGAGTGGTCAAATTTTTGTAACATGTCAACCAAATGACCTAAAATTTGACATGTAGGTTCATGGGCGTAGCCAGTGGGGGGGGGGGGGGGTTGGTTAAGGGTGTCAAAAAAAATTTTCTCTTCAAACTTTTTCTGAAGTTTTTCCGAAAAAAACACCAAATTAAGTCTCTTCTTTTTGGAAATGAGGTTAAAAGTCAACATTTTCGGTTTTGTCGATCGAAACTTAATAAAATTCATCTTTGTGGGGATACACAGTTCAAGATTAATTGTCATGCATGACTAAGATCAACGTAGTTCATAACAATCGCAATTACTCTCTCATTTTGAATATCATGCTCAACCCATTATTCATTCTAGAAGTGCCAATTTCATACAATTCTCATTTGCAAATTTCATTAACAATGTTTTTCCTCATTTTGTAAGAACAACTTTTTTTTCCTTACCATTGCTCTTAACTGCACTTGCACGATGAAGAGAGAGAAAAAAGGGAGGAAAATTTGAAAATTATTCGAAAGCACCGCAAAATTATGAGTGTGCGGGCTGTGCGGACGTAAAAGTGAAGTTAAGTGCATTTTCAGACTGTAAAAGCAGTGGTAGTAGAATGTTAATTGGATTCATCGTCGAAACTTTCTCAACGTAACTCTCTCATGCATCCGACTCAACAGCCATGAGAAATTTCCTATTTTTCTTTATTCTGCATATAAATTTCCTTCTCAACAGCAACTGCGGTGGTTGTTGGTGAGGAAAACTCTTGGAAGGATGCGAACAGTAAATTTATTTAATTTTTATTCTAATTATACTATGTAAAGTACATAGCAGCAAGTGTGCATGAAAATTTTCCTTTTTCTCAACATCCATTCAAGAGGAAAAATTAAAAACAATAAAAAAGCAACAAACTCGAAGGAATGGATGTTGAGTAACAATAATAAAAGTAGATTTAAAGCCACGAGACACGACCCAATTTCTCATCAATTTAAATAAAATTTCGGTCGAATGAGCGAACCAAAAAGGCGTCTATAATAAACAAACTAACGAAACCCATCATCATTATCATACTGTGCTAGTTATTGTGCTGGGAATAATAAGATCAAAAGTTTTCCCATTCCCCTCCATTCATGTCTATCTTGATGTCAAAGCATGTTAATTTTCCAAATCATAGAACAATGATTTCTTCTCCCATCTTTTTTGTCTTTTCATTTTTTAGTTCTCTTGCGCTCTTTCTTATTGTGCGTACACTCCTATCAATTAACATCCCACCCATAAAATTTCCATACAAAATAATAATATATATACATACTAAAATAGAATGGAGAATTTGAAAAGTGCTTTTGATACCCTCATAATCCCAGTAAATTTTCCATTTTCTCACACTTTTTGACAGTGTGGTTTTAAATTGAAGATGTTTGGGTTGAATGTTTGCATAGTGGCTGGATATCTGTAATGGAATTTGGATGTTAAAACAGATTAAAGATGATTTAGTAGATCAATGTCATTTTAGAATGGTCTCGAGGTTTCTTCACCTTTATAACAAGAGCATAGATAGAAATTTTTCGAGGAAGGGAACCCCAAGATCCTCTGGTGGTTCACCCCTGCTACTATCTTAACCAGGTAAGGGGACATTCACTTATGACGTCCATCAAAAAATTGGATTTTTAGACACCCCCTCCCCCTTTGTCACAAAATTTTAGTTAAAAAAAATTTAAAGTGTCACAAAATCTCAGAACCCCCTTCCCCCCTAAATCATGGACGTCATAAATGAACGATCCCTAACTGTATCAGGATTAGGATTTTCAAGGATTTCTTAGATATCTTGCATGCTTGTTCTTGGATGACACACCTGAAATATAACACTATAGTTTGAGTACTGCTGCTTTAGTCAGAGGTATTTGCTATTTTATTCAGAAGCGTATTTAGAAGGGGGTTTGGGGGTCAAAATACCCCCTTTTTAGGAATTTTTTCATTTGTTCATAAAAAAAATTCAAAACCCCTCTGGTTTTGTCAAAGATGCTTTTTGTTTCGAAACAAATTTTTTAAGTTTAATTTTTTTCTCAAAATTTCTTAGAAAATTGGTAGAAATTTTCTATCGACAAAGTTAGAGTCCACTTACTTACGCTTTTAGGGGTAAGGGGGTCTGAGATTTTGAGACAATTCAAACAAAGAAAAATTTTCTTTATGGAAAATTTGTGACAAAGGGGGATGGGTGGTCTGAAAAGTTGGTTTTTTGCATTAAGTAATAAGTGAACGGCCCCTTAGAGAAGGGAATTTAAAACCAATACTAAGCTACACCCTAAAACAAATTATCCCAATAAATTCTCACTTTAACCAGCTTTAACAATTATTTTCAACTTGCCTAAAATTCTTCTCTGCTAAGCCTTTAAAAAAGATTGAATTTAATCTCCGCATATATGGCACGCATACATTCGAGCACACCCATTTCCATTCATTCATTTATTTTAGTTCTCTATTTTTATATCCTCAGGCATTCATCAAGAAAATCCAAGAAAAGATTTCATTTCCTCATTTCTTTCTGCTCTGACTTAATTTCATTAATATTAGGCGCGTTGAAATGAAAATGAAAAGCAAAAAAAAAATTTTTTCTATCCTTTTGTTGTAATTTTGTTTCTATATTCTTTTTTTTCATACAATCCTATATCCAATTCTATTGAATCATCATGATCATCATCATCATCGTCATTATTATAGTCAACCCAAAAAAAAGTAAATAATAAAGAAACAGAGCAAACAAAAGAGAAATGTAGAGGCATAGAGAGAAGCACTTATATGGTATAGAAGATGGTAGATAGAGGAATAATAACAATTTAATAAAATGGCAAACAAAACAAATGATTTGATGAGAGGAGATGGGAAAATTGCCTGTATCTGTGCCTGGATGTTCTGCTGAGGGTTAAAAACATTCTTTTTTTGCTGTAATTTATTCGACTTATTTCCTTTAATGTCAAAATTTGTGGATGGAGATTTTCATCTTCTTGATTATTACTTAATTTACTTTATCTTTATTAGTATTGTGCTGTTCTGCTCTACAGCAGCATTTAAGGAATAATGCTTTTGTGTTGAGTTGCCACACAATCTAGTTTATTATTCACAATCAATAAAAGTTTAATATTACTTACAAGACTTAATTCAATATGTGTGGTTTAATAGATGAGGATATGTCTATAACTGAAGTCGATTTATCCACACATAATTTGATAGATATTGAATTAATGCATTCTGTATTATGGAATTGTATGTGTGATGTTAGATAATGTGGAATAATTTTGAGGATTTATGAAATGAATTGCTGATAATTTCTGAATATTGCAGTTCTAATTATTGAAGTTATGGACTGCAAAAGCAGCAATAGCTCAGGGGTCGTTCAATTATTACGTTACGTAGAACACCGACTTTTTAGAACACCCTACATTCTACATTACAAATTTTGAACTAAGAAAAATCTTTACTTTAGCCTGTTATAAAATCTTAGACCCCCCCCCCCTCTTCTAAAAAGCGACCATAATAAATGAAATTCACCTCACAAGTACATTGGAAATCCTTCTTCATTTTGTAGCTTTCCTTTCTATTGTCTAAGCAATTACAGTCTGGGGTAACTATAATTGTAATATTGGTAAGTCAGTAACTGTATGATAAGTAAGGATTTATAAAGTGAAAATAGAAACAAGAGCTTCAATATTCACCTGACTGAGAGATTGATTGAACAGACTTAAAGAAAACACTTTTTATTAGCTTAATAAATGCAACCAGAACCATGCCCACTCTTATTAGATTGCCTAAAATTCAATTCATTTCCTAAGGCTACCTTTTAGTAACAAAACCATTTAACAAAAAGTCCAACGATTAAAACCCAAAGAATTTCTTTTTACATCCATAAAAAATATAATTTATGAAAACTTTTCACATCCTACAGAAAAAATAAAACAATTTAAAAATGATTTATTCAATACCACGAGCTGTTCATGACTTGAATAAAAAAAATTAAATACATTTTTAAAACTCACAGCTCTTTGCATTCACAGCATTCATCATCTATTATGTCAACTTGTGAAATGACCACATTAATTTCATTTTGTGATGAAGATGTGATTTGTGTGAAGTTGGCAGGAAAATGGTGAGTATTTTTTTGGGATTCGATGGTGTTCTTGCTGTGAAATTTATTTGATATTTTATTTGGGGCATTTCATAAAGGATGTCATGCAAAAAGGACCCCCCTTCTACCCTCTGTCACAAGAATTTCAAACAAAAATTTATATTTTGTATGGAAGTGTCACACAGCGTCAGACCTCCTCTCATTTAAAAATTACACGTCATTTATGAATGGCGCCTAGCAGTGACGTAGCCAGTGGGGGGTAAATTGTCGAAAATTTAACCCCCTTTTGGGAACAATTGGTCCAAGCTGAAAATTTATTTAAAATGCTAGAATTTTTCAATGAATAAAAAAAATTACCCCCCCCCCTTTAGCTCTGAAATTAAAACCAAAAATTAAAGCCAACTGCACACTAGTAAAAAAGTCATCGCATGATATGAAAATTAATAGCATTCATGAGCAGTTTCAAGCGTTATTAAATCTTCCAAAGACAAAGTTTTTTATATTTAATTGGCTTTCTCTCCCACATTGCTCACCATCATCGCTTATGCTGTATGTAATTCACAAAAAAGCTCTTAAAACCAAATAATAGATAAATAATTTTTTTTTTGAAAATTTCATTAAGCTCAAGTTTTTTGTTTTGCTGCAAATCTGCAATTGAGTTAAAAAGCGAACACAAAAAAATAGTTGCTGAGGCAAAAAGTAAAAGTTTTTTTATGTGGTCAATCTGGTCAAGTTAGAAAAAAAGTTTTTTCAAGCATTCATCTCCAGAAAAAGAATTAAATGCATGAGTCTTTACTCCCTAAATAATTTTTAGATTTCATTAAATTGTCCATGAAAATTCAGCACAAAAAGTGAACAACAAAACAAAAAAGTTTGTGCTGCATTCCAGACACACAAAATTAGAATTGCATGAAAAAGAAAAGTTTTTAGTGTATTTTTTTTCTTGTTTTTAAGGATAAAATTTGGTTTCAATGGATTTTAAATCTAATTTCAACTAAAGGGAATTGGATTTTGGAGAGATTTTAGAACAATTTAAAAGTTATGGTCAGTTAATTACATTTGTAGCGTCACATGCACCCTGTCAGTTACACATTAAATTTGGATAGAACAAAGTTTGAGACTATTGTTGTTGGTCTTGACTGTTTTATTTAAAATCGGTGCATGCATGACAATGAAATATGAACATTTGGTATAGAAGATGCCGTAGTATCTATACATCATAATGAGCAGCTAAACGTCTTTGGTGAGTAATCAGTATCGAATGTCGTCATTTTTGAATCCTTTCATTTTGCAATTTGAGCTTTTGCTTGAATATTTAGATACTTTAACTGCATAATGTATGAGGTCAAGTCGAAATTGGAGCATTCATATAGAATGAGTCAATCAAGTTAATGCATTGAATGCATCAATTTAAATACTGCATGTAATAATTCCATATTATTACATACAGTTTTATAGAAAATCAATTTTATGTGACATTTTACAATAGTTTTGCATTATAACTGTTTTTCTATTTCAATTCAACATCATTGTGACTTTGTTGTTTGAATCGTTAGCATTGATTTTCAATACTTCAATCAAAAATGCAACTTTTAAAGTTTTCGGTAATATTTTGCATTATTTTCTTCACACAGTCAACACAAAGTAAGAAATATCCACTTCAGGATCTGATAAGTGAACAAAAACTAGTAAAAAGCGTCTGTAAAATTACAAACGACGTAATACATCGAAAAACCGAGATTCAGGACATTCTGATTGGAAATTTAGGAAGTGAGTTAAAGGATTTCGATATTAATGATGTTGTCAGATGTATTGATGATAGGCATCCTGTTGTTGTGACTGATTTTGCGATGAAAATGACATCCAAATATTTAAGGAAGGCTTCACTTGTGATTTTATCACTTAGCAAAACTGATTGGGTACGAAAATTTTAATTTAAGGCAGTAGCATAATGAGGGTTAAAGGCAATTGGACTCACTTTACATTCCTTAGTTACGTTACTGATATAAAAATATTAATAAACTAATTGTTGTATATTTGCAGATGTCAATATTGAATTTAATCAAAATTCATAGACGTTCCACAATTTGGCATCACATGGCTAAAATTATTTGTATCGTGCCATCCGAATTATCCCCGAATCAGCGCGCAAAAATACTTCAGGTATTCTTCTTCAACGGAATTTGGAATGTAGTTTTGGCATACGGGTCAGACAAAGGAATTGAGTACGAGATAATAAAACCTTTTGGAAATCAATATAAAATATTAACGATTACAAATCCAAGTGACAGTTCTCTGATATTTCCGGATAAATTGAACAATTTAGAAGGATTCGAGTATCAAATAGTTTCTGTCAACAATGTCAGTGAAAGCTACATAAGTTCATTTATGATACATTTTTTACATGCCATTAAAAACCAACAAAATTCAACATTCAAGCTACTAATATTAAAAGATACAGTCATGATGGACTACTGGAGACGGCGTAAAATGCACTTGCTGATAAGTGTTTCAACGGTGATAGATTCTCCAGAACCAACGCTAATGACATATGAAGAAAAAAGTTATTGTGCATTAGTTCCAATGCCACAAAAAGCTTCATTCGTTCTCCTTTTCATCACCAAACCATTTGATCGATTCACATGGATGTTGATAGCACTTTCTGTTGTTTGTTCTGTTACTGTTTGGCGAATATTTCGTGGTCATGGTGCTGTAGATTCTCATTGGAAAGTTGCTGCTGGAATGTTCATGATATTTATTGGCCAGGGTCTTGATTTTTCACGAAGGAATCGAACTGTGCTTCTAATTCTCCTTCATTTGATTTCCATCTCAATGTTTATACTCAGCAATGCTTATGAAAGTTTCATTACATCATTCATGATCGACCCAGGAAGAAGGTACCTAAAATCAGTTAAAGATCTTTGGGAATCACACTTTGAAATCGTTGCTGATGAAGCTGTTCAGTATAATTTCAAAAATTATGAGCAGTATTCTTCAAGAATAACCTCATCAAAATTACCAACAGAATTAAACTATGAGACAAACTCGATTGAACAGCGTTACGCTTTAGTAAGGCTCTGCTATATAGCTGAAGAAATTTTGAAAGCACCACTCGACAATAAAAGATTCTGGTCGGAATATTATTACATCTTGCCGGAAAGGATACCAAGTCAATTTATAAGATTGGAAGCAAGTTTTTTGAATCCGTTCCTTGAAAGATTTCAATATTATATGGACTTGTCATTTGAAGCTGGCTTACCAACAATGTGGAAAGCATTTGAGCCTCATGTTATTTCTAAACCGCAGGAATCAGCTGACTATTTAGAATTAAAGGATCTTGGACCTGTATTTGTAATTCTCTTCATTGGATGTGTTTCGTCGGTTTTTGTGTTGCTTATGGAAATATACTATACGGATTTTGCAAGACACCTAAGTTGGTCTGGACTCTTTCAAAGATTGAGAACATGTATGAACTCATTCTTTAGTAAAATGAAGAGAAAGCAGAGACCAAAAGTTAAAAAGATTTTTGTGCAACCTCGAAGATATGATGTTTAAAATGATTTTGTAGATTCTAATGTATGTAATTGTCTATTAACATGTATATTTAATAAGCTGTTTGATAAAATAAATTATTAGCTTACTTCATTCATGTCCATATACACAAGCTATCGCAATCTAAAATTATAATTGTATATTAATTCCAATTTCTAAAAGGAATTCCATTTTATGTCACATTTTCTAATGCTATTGTTTCAAGTTAGCTTCCATGCCTTTTAATGGCCTTAAACTTTCAAAATACTTTAAAATTAAAACTTGTCAAATCACCAGAAATGACAGAGTTCCGAGTCTGAGCATGACAAGTTCAGAAACTCTAAATTCGATCGAAGTTAATATTGTAAACTTACGTAACTCAAGCATGGAAGTTCAGCTCAAGCTTTCTACGTGAGGCGTGTATTTTAATTGATTTTTATTTCATTTCAGCACAACTGTGGCTTGTATAACATTGTTTTAAAACGTTAGCATCAATTTTTAGCATTAAATTATGCATTTTATTAAGATATTTGCAATTTTTTGCATTGTTTTCTTTGCAAAGCCAACACAAAGTAAGAAACTTCTACTTCAGGATCTGAAAAATGATCAAAAACTACTTAAGAACATCTGCAAAATTACAAACGACGTAACACAAAGAAAACACGAGATTCAGGACATTCTGATTGGAAATTTAGGAAGTGAATTGAAGGATTTAGATATTAATGATGTTGCCAGATGTATTGATGATAGGAATCCTTTTGTTGTGACTGATTTTGCGATGAAAATGACATCCAAATATTTAAGGAAAGCTTCACTTGTGATTTTGACACTTAACATAGTTGATGTGGTATGAAAATTATAATTACATAAAGTAGTGTAACGGGGGTTAAAGAATATATGGTCAATTGAACTTATTTTTGATCCCTTAGTTACGCTACTGTTGAAAAAAATATTAATAAACTAATTGTTGAATATTTGCAGATGTCAATATTGAGTTTAATCAAAAATCATAGACGTTCTGCGATTTGGCATCACATGGCTAAAATTATTTGTATTGTTTCCCCTGGATTATCTTTAAAACAGCGTCGAACAATACTTCAGGCATTCTTCCTCAACGGAATTTGGAATGTAGTTTTAGCATACGAGTCGGTCAAAGGAATTGAGTACGAAACCATAAAACCTTTTGGAAATCAATATAAAAGATTAATTATTACAAATCCAAAGAGCAGCTCTCTGATGTTTCCAGATAAGCTAAAAAATTTAGAAGGATTCGAGTATCAAATAGTTTCTGTCAATATTGACAATGGTACCTACATAAGACCATTTATGATACATTTTCTACATGCCATTAAAAACCAGCAAAATTCTACATTCAAGGTACTAAATTTACAGAATATTACGGTAATGGAGGATTATTGGACACGGCGTAAAATGCACTTGCTGATAAGTATTTCAACAGTGATAGATTCTCCAGAACCAACGCTAATGACATATGAAGAAAAAAATTATTGCGCCTTAGTTCCAATTCCACAAAAAGCTTCATTCATTCTTCTTTTCATCACCAAACCATTTGATCGATTCACGTGGATGTTGATAGCACTTTCTGTTGTTTGTTCTGTTGCTGTTTGGCGAATATTTCGTGATCGTGGTGCTGTAGATTCTCATTGGAAAGTTGCTGCTGGAATGTTCATGATATTTATTGGCCAGGGTCTTGAATTTTCACGAAGGAACCGAACCGTGCTTCTAATTCTCCTTCATTTGATTTCCATCTCAATGTTTATACTCAGCAATGCTTATGAAAGTTTCATTACATCATTCATGATCGACCCCGGTAAAAAATACCTAAAATCAGTTAAAGATCTTTGGGAATCAAACTTTGAGATTGTTGTTGGTCAAGCTTTTCATTACAGTTTTCAAAATTCTAGCTATTCTTCAAGGATTAGCTTATCAAATTTGCCACTAGGATTCAATCATGAAACCAACTTGATTCAACAGCGTTACGCTTTCATTAGGCTCTGTAATATAGCTGAGGATCTTTTAAATTTACAACTCGACAATAAACGATTCTTATCAGATTATTATTACATCTTGCCGGAAAGGATTCCATATCAATTCATCAGTTTAGAAGCTAGTTTTCTGAATCCGTTCCTTGAACGATTTCAATATTACATGGACTTGTCATTTGAAGCTGGCTTACCAAAAATGTGGAAAGCATTTGAGCCTCAAGTTATTTCTAAACCGGAGGAATCAGCTGACTATTTAGAACTAAAGGATCTTGGACCTGTATTTTTAATTCTTTTCATTGGATGTGCTTTGTCCATTTTTATGTTGCTAATTGAAATTTCATATCATGATATTTTTAGAAACTTGGATTGGACCAGACCGTATCGTTGGATTAAAAATTGGTTAAGTCATGCATGTTGCAGAAAGAACAAAAATGTACAAAAACCAAAAGTTCGAAGAATTGTTGTAAAGCCACGTAGGAATGAAGTAAAAATGTAAATGGCTGACTTTGGTCAATGTTTCTCAAACTTTTTCGAATCAAGGCACATTAAAGGCTATTTTAATGATTTGACGTTACACCAAATAGCTAATAAGTAATATTTGCACAAATCTTAGTTGGTAAAATAGCAAATGTATGTGAACATGAAGTGCCGCGGCATACAGATAGAGAACCACTGGTCTAGCTTCATGTGATTGTAATATTGTAAATTTAATCGGTGTTCGTTTTGAATGAAAATGTTATTAAAAAGTGTTATGGATTCTTAATGTAGACAGATTTAGAAAACATACCAAAAAATCATGCACACAATTATTGGAATCTCATTTTTGAATTTTTAATACTTTTTTTTCATTTAATCTCTCTATTTACAATTTACTTTAATCCCAAAAACTTTTTGCTTATCTCTCAACATAACATTTATGGTCATTTAGAAAATTGTTTCGATCCACATGCAATAACGCAGGATCTTCTTAAGCTTGTAAGTAACATGGCTTTACAAGGGGAAGTTAACCTGTAACTTGCTATCGCATATCATGAAGTAGTGAAGAATTTTTAGAAATTATTGAAAAAAATTGTGTTTATTTTTCATAGATGGCATGTAGAGACCCATATTGTCATAAAATTTTGGACGTTATAAGTCTACAGGGTGCCTATCTATGTACTAAACTTCATGTAACGTCATGACCTTTTTTTGTCAGTTCAAAAGCATGAAAAATGTAGAATTTTTATTACAAATGTTGTAAATTTTAGCCTGTCTCGTTTTTTGAAGGTTTAAATCAGGTTTTTGCTCAAAAGTCGATGGTCAACTTAGTCATAAGTGAACGACTCATGTGGAAAAAAATATTAATGTAACAAAAGTTATTTGGAAATAGTAAGGAACATTTCCTTGTTAAAAATTACATTTAATTAAAGGATAACGCAAATCCTTTTTAAAAAGTTTTCATATAAAATACTTTTCGTTCAGAAAGTTTTTATAAAATTGTGTTTTTTAACATTATAGTAGAAAAATCTGAGGTAAAACATCGGTTAATAGCAACTTAATCCTATACCATTGGTGAAAATGTTTTATATTTCATTCATTTTTTTGTGTTTAAAACTTTTCAGATTTTTTTAGAAATGGATACAGAAATAAAATGTCGAGTGGATTCTGTCGTGTTTGTCACAGGTTATAGAAATTCTGTTGCAAATGTAAAAGTTTATTTTCTGTTGGAAAAATTGTCATAGAAATTGCTTTAAATTTTGCTCCTTATTAAAGCTTAATATGCTATTTTTTATATAGTCGCATAAAAAAGAGAAAAATTATGTGCATAAAATAATTAATTAATTTTTAATTAACCAACAGCGACAGGAGACGAATGAAATATGAAGAAAAATGTTGGAGAAAAAATTATTTTATGAAAAATGAGCGTTTAAGAAATTAATTAAATTTTTTCTAGAATTTAAAGAATTTTCTGATTTTTATATTTTATTTAAAGATTTTTTCAAATTTCATTTTGAACTGAATGTTGATTTTTTACAATCAAAATTTTGTTGATTCCACTAAGAAATGAAGGAGCAAATCGTCAACAGCATTTTTCATCAATTCATTGTTCACAAAATGGATAAAAAGTCAAGCAATCTTGAAGGATATTAACTTTTAAACGATTCCATTAAGCATCTTGTTTTATCACTCGTTGTCATCAGGTACAAAAGATAAAAATAATGAATGAAGGCAAAGAAGCATAAATTCTCAATTTTTATCATCATTTAATTGATTTTCTTCTTCCATTCTCATTGAGAATTAAAATGGAATTGTCAAAAAAGGATTGTTTCAAGTGAACTTAAATAATAGTCTTTAGAAAGTGCTTTTATGGGGTCGTTTGATAAATGACGTTCACTTAAGTTCCTGCGTCACGAAATTTCAGATAAAAAATGTTTTTGGGTGTGCATGGAGCTTTCCTCTAATCGAGACACTAGACGGCAGCTTAGGTGTGTAGTTAGAGGGGATTTGGGGGGCAAATAGTTGTATTGACCTATTTTAAATGCCATTTTAGGACATATACAGGATCAATGCAATTTAGGCACATCTTCTACTCTTTCTACCTTAAATATTTTTGAATACACCTCTGATTCCGACAATATTGAGACACATCCTTAAAGTTAAGGGGTACATGTTCTCAGGGGCGTACCCATGAGTTGAGTCATGACCTTTTTTTGGATATTTTTGTAAGTCATGACTTTTTTTGGTTTATGGCTAATATTGGTTCTTAAAAAAAATAGGGGAGGAGGGGTTTGACCCACAAACCACCTGAATACACCCCTGCATGTACCCATATTTACAAAGTTTTGTAAATAAAAATCTAATGGAAGTAAAAAAAGAGATTTCAATTTTCATGCAGCAATGAAAACTATTTCCATTCTACAAATTTATTCACGACAACAGCAGTGTTAGTGATTGAATTTTTCTTCTTATTTTCTCATAAAGAAAGGGAAGGAAAATGAGGAACTTAATTTAAGCCTTTCATGAATTTCAATGAGTAGAACAAGAAAATCATTTCATTATAGAATAAATATTTTAAGAATTTCCTCGTACAAGTCATAAGCAGAAAAAAAGTCAAGTAAGGGGAAATGAAATAAATGAGAATTATGATGTGATGAAAGGTTCTTTTGCTGACACTACAAGTTGATGCTGATGACGATGTTGAAAATTAATATTTATGCTGTGATAGAGAAAAAGTTTTTTTTTATTGAAATTAATGAGAATGGTGCACTATTGTAATTTTAAAACTATTTCTCATGATGGGAGGTTGGTTGAATGACTAAGTTTTGTGCTGATTCACAAATTTTTTAATAATTAAAAAAAATTTGTGTAAAATTTTATGCAGCAAAAAAAAATCAAATTTGTAGAAAATTTCTATGAATATTCAATTAAAATGCGAAAAAAATATTGAAAATAATTGCATTCATATCCATAATTCATATTTTAGTTATCTGCATTGATTATGTTCAAAAATGAATTTATTATATTCATAAGTTTGCTTTAATTATAGTTAATCATCTCGATAAATTGAACTAATGAATTACAGGTATAAAGCTAGTATTTGCTTTCAATTTATTTTATGTAGCGTGTGTATCTATTAAGGGAATTTTGTGTATTACGTAACCACAAGATGGAGAAACATGTTACGCTTTACTAATAATTTTTTCTATAATTAGGAGGGGAAAATGAGCAATATTAAAAATTTTTTCGAGGGGGAGGGTTTAGACCCCCTTGGAACCTGTCGGACCACCCTACCTATGACCCACGCATGTTGATACAGTTTTTAAGGACAAAACTATTTCGATCATGAGTTTGGGGGTTCAATACCAAATACGAAAAAATCAAAAACCGTCCGTTTCCCTATTAAAAATTTCTACCCACACTCGTGATCGTTATCCAATCAAATTTGTTTACCTTTGTACATACAGACATAAAATATTTGCAGATAGATCCAATTATACCCATTAAAAATATTTTATTAACACAATTAATTGCAATGAATCTATCTAATTACGATAAAAACATTATAATGAGTATCAAAAGCAAACACAATTGATTTATTTTTAATTAAAAATCACAAAAAAGAGTTTAATAAAAATTTCATTATGAAAAAAAAACCTTTCATTTAAGCCAAAATAATTTTGTGTCACTAAATACTTAATTGACAGATTTTTAGTGGATTTTATAAGCTGCCATAATTATAATTTGATTTTAAATTGTGACTCAAACTGGGATTTGCTGGTTATTACAATGCACAGCTATTTATAACAATTAATTGAGTACAAGAGGATTTTAAATGAATTTATTCAGTTATCGATGCCCTTTTCTCTTCAGCTACATTTTAAGATTGTATGGCAACCAACATAAATATTAAACGCCCTTCCAAGGAATTTTCATTCTTATCCCACTTGATTTAAATCATCAATCCATTTTATTGATGGAATAAAAATAAATTTTTATTCACATAAATTTCCGCACATAAACTTTATAATGTAAGTAAGTGAATTTCCTTTAATGCATTTAAATCTCAACTTTAATCTTCAATTATTATTTTTCGTTTTATCGAGCTCGAAAGGGATGTGGATTGAAAGTGATGTATATGGAAAATGGAATGCAAACTAGCAACGGAAGTTGAGGATATTTTATGTTGAATTTTTTGATGGAGGATGGAGCGCATTTTTCACATCCTTTTATTATAATCCTTGATTTTTGATTGTGAACAAGTGCGTAGCCAGGAGGTGAATTAAATGACAAATCCAATCTAACTGAAAAATTCTTTAATTTGGTAGAGGATTTAAAAAAAAGTCATAAAAAGGACCATAAATTTTTTTAAAATCCCCTTTTTGAATAATTTCTGGCTACATCACTGATTCTAAATAACTTTCAAATATTTATTAGTTTCCAGATCCTCTTGGACTCACTCCTAGCTACATTATTGATTAGAATATTACGTAAAATTGAATTTAGTGATCTAATCTGTGGCATCAACTAAACCATCCTGTTTTCGAAACCTTTTTGTGAATGAAAGGTTCAAAAAGTAAAGATTACATCCTTAATTTGAAGAATACAGCCAACCTTTCACGTTCACAAAAAACATTCTCAAACTGAAATATCCAACTTTATTTCCCTACAAAAAAAGTCGTCACAAAAATTAATTTCTGTCACTAAACAATTTTTCTCTCCTTTTTCCCATTTCACTTCATTTTTTTTGTGCTTGCTATTCTCATTTACTCTAATAGCACAATGATTATGATGACAATGATGACGAGAAGAATGGATGTACGGAAAAGAATGAACGAGAAGGATTTTTCATCATTAAATATTTGATTTTAATTCACTTTACATTGCCAGTATCCTCCCAGTACTATGCTGATTGTACAATTACGATGTTGAATTTTGCATTCAGTAAGAATCTGAAGAATCTACACGAAAAATAGCTTTGTAGAAATTTCTTTCCGTTCATTTGCAACAAGGTGTGGATCCAGGGGGTATATGAACCCCTCTCATGGGTAAAATGTCCCAAATTACACTAAGAATCCAAATTCTGACTTAGTGAAGAATTTCGAATCCAAATTAATCTCTCACCCCTTTTTTCGAACTTCTGGCTCTGCTGCTGCTCTACAAACAACAAAATTACTTTTTTCACAAGAAAATTGAAAAAGAATTTTTTTCTGTTCTGAATGAGCCGAGAAATTTAACTCAAGAAGCTCTTGGCACTTAAAAAATTGTTATTTATATTCGTTCATGTTTCAAACTGATTATTCGACTCCTTAACAGTCTTCTGTAAATGATTGAGATTAGAAATTTTCGAATGGTCTGTTAACTGCTCAAGTGAATTTCGAGTGGTCTAAAAGCTTTTCTCAGCACTTTCTTTTCCAAATCCCTCATTGAAGACTTACTTGAACAATTTTCTAATTTAAGTGTCCCGAAAAATTTGCTGTGTTGAATGGACAACATCGTCGAAATAAACAAAATACTTTAATGCTAACGATGGAAGGAACATTCCAGCAACAAAGAAAACACAAAACACAATTTTGAGATCCTACAACAAGGTACTCAAAATCATCAGATTTCCATTTCGACGCTTCTTTATCTTCTTATATTGCCATGACCACTTCAGTCTCTCTCTCTTTCTCTCTCACTCACTCTATTATTCTTGCCGATGCTGCTGTTGTTATCCGTACATAATTTTGTTGTTGTTGTTGTTGTTGAATATTGGCTTCTTATTTATACAGAGAGAATAGAATCAATGTATAAAGAGCTCGGAGGTGGGGTAGTAAATGGAGACAGGAAGGATATTTTTTGTGAAGGTGATAAAATGAAAATTGAGAACATTTTTGTTGAGGATTTTCGAGTAAATCGTTTTTATTCGTTAGACAATATTAGCTACTGAATTGAAGTTAGCATGTCTTGTGTCCTTGTGGAGATTTTTCTTGTTTCGTTTTGATTAGTGTTGCTTATGGGTCATTTATAAATGACGTTCAATTTTTAATGAGGGAGGGGGTCTGATGCTGTGTGACACTTCCATATAAAACAAAAATTTTGTGACAGAGGGTGGGAGTGGGTCTAAAAATATCGTTCTTTGCATGACGTCATTTATGAATGGCTCCTTAAGAGTTACCTCAAAAAATTCTAATTTTACTACAAATATACATTGAATAATGTGATTTTTAAAGTGAAGTGGATCTGTAGTTAAAGACGTCAGTTCCAAATCACTATGGGTTTTGGGGGTAAACCACCCCTTCCCCCTCTCGGAAAAATTAACTCTGACGACTAAAAAAGGTCATTAAAAGTCAATTTTGAGTAAATTAGTATACATTTTTCAGTTTTGAGATTTCAACCCACCCTCAAAAAATTCCTGGATACCATTGGGTGCTTAGGTCTGGCGAACCTACTCTCCCTGCTAAACAGTACATAGCCATGAAATATATAAAAAAAAATTACATATCAGTTCTCAACCATTCAAATAAAATCCTAAATTCCACCCAAAATCCATCCAAGGGATCCGAATAAGAGAGAATAAGTACTATGTAGAAGTACAAACTCATCAATAATACACAACACACTTCTCATTTTTGTAGGGAAGCTTAAGTGAAAAAGAAGCTTTAAAAGAGCTTTATTTGGTGTGAAGATGAATACAAAAAGGTACAAAAGGAAGATATTTTGTCGAAAAAGAAGAGCAAATAAAAAGTTTAAGGATGTTGAGGAAAAGAAAGAAAGATTTTTCATTTAATAAATAAATAAACAGTTCAAAGAAAATGGATTTAGTTCTTTTTATAGTATTTTTCTTTCGAGAAATGAGCTCTTCTTGTTTAAGGGTGTTTAAGCTTTAAATGACATTAAAGACTTGGGGGGTTGTTAACACAAGATCTTGCTTGTATTTTGTCAATGCTAAATATTTTGGGTAGTCATGACAAAATTTAGGTTTGTTTTGACTTTGGAGCTATTTTTTGCAATTTAAAATTTGATCTGTTCTATTTCTGAAGATGTCTTTTTAAGGTGTCTGAACTTTTTACAATCGGTTGCTATCAGATAATGTCTCGACTGATTCAGAATCCTCCCATCTCCTGACTAACCCCACTCAAAAATTCAAATAAGATTAAATTAATGAATATTTTGGCTTTTATTTCCAACAACGTCCCGCATACCTCACATTTGATATAATAATCTTTAGAAAATTCAACAAACATTCATTCAAATATTCAAACTAATTGAATAGATTCAAACTTTTGCATCAATTATTCCCTTACGACATAACAAGATTATTTGCCTTTTTGAGAATTCTAATGAACTTTTAATACTCAAAGTAATGCAAATACAATAAAACAGCATAAATTGACCTTTATCAGTGTACGAGAAAGCAAATTTCATAAGCATTAAGAAGCACATAAGCTTCAAATAAAGTTTCTCCTGCAATATGCTACAAACACATTCTCCATTTGAAATCTAATTGACTTAAGAATCATTTTATGTGCTGTTTGTTCGAGCGAGCATCAATGGCAATGGCAATTTATGAGAGGTTAAAATCATACAAATAATGTGCTGCTGTGGAGATGCTCAAGGGCTCTTTTATCTTTCTATCCACCCACTCGTAATACCGTTTATTATATGCCATCATTTATTCTACGTATGGTTTTGAAATAGATCTTTCTTTATTTTCTGTATTTGTGTTGTTGAATGCTCCACTATTTAGAATTTCTAATATGGTTTTATGGTTCAATGGTTTGCTAACAATATTTTAGTGAATGTAGACTGTATTTTACTAGAAAACTTTAAATTGTGTAATTTTTTGAGAAGGATACGCTTTAAAAATTGGTGATTTTAAAGGTTATTTACTCATGATGTATGCATTTGCTCGACATTTAGGAGGCCTGATTCTGTTTGTCTTTCCAAAATGAGTTTTCTAAGAAAAGTTAGTGGAAGATGATCAACAAGGCAGCCTATTTTGTTTATGTAATTTTTTTTGTAGCTTAGTACCCATCATTTGGACGTTATCACAGTAATTCTTGGGTTATTTATAATTTTATATATTATTATAATATATTCAGTATGCAGGCTTAGTAATTTTTTAATGGCACCATAAAATATTCATTCCCAAAAAGCACAAGTGAAAATAAATCCAACTCATGGGGCTCGTTTATAAGTGTAGGTAGAGGGTAGGATAGGTGGTGTACTCCTGGGTATACCTCGAATAGCTCTTGAAACCGGCCCCAGGCTAGCATGAAGTAGGATTCGATGAAAATTTGGCACAAATCTTGCATTTTTCATCCTTTTTGTGGAGTATGCATATCAGGATTGTTATTCTGATTTGTAGTTGAGATCAAAATTCAAATGACCACATAATGCCCTTTAAAGTTGCATTAAATTGCCTTCCAGGGTAATGAGATGTCCAAAATAAATATGCAATTTTACCTCATCTATTGACATTCAACTCCCTTAGATGTCAACTTACAAACACCAGAATCATAAAATTTTATTTATTTATCTACCTCAATTGGCAGTTATGCAAGCAATATGGAATGCCAGAATTATGGGAAGAATAGTTGCTCTCGGGATGAGTTTTTGGGTCCATTAACATTCAAAGAGAATGATATGAAAGAATTACTCAACATAATAATAATCATAATAATAATAAGTAAATGTATGTTATGAATGGTGAGAGACAAGTTATTAGACTAATGGATATGAATGCATATAGCAGTTTGAACTTCATTTTTACTACTTTTTTCACTGGCTGTTTTTATGTAAATAACTTGTGATAGTTCCTTTCTTCTTTTCTATCTTGTTTGTCTTTTCTCTTAAGTATAAAATGTGCATTCATGCTGTATATTCCTATTCGTATTCCATATGGAATGAGATAGAAATTATTGTTCAGCTAGCAAAAAGAACTGAAGGCCACAAGAGTGTGGTGAACAACAACATATGATGTTGATGATGATGATGGTGATATTCATATAATAAGAATAATCCTCGTAAGAATAGAAGCACAAAACATATTTTTTAGAGTGCAATATATGACTTTTGTTTATTTTCCACTAGTACCTTACCTGTTTATCCACATCATTTGAAAACATTTTAAGCTTTGTGTACATGAGAAATTACTTAAAAAGTCTGTTGTCGTAATATTATCTTATGATAAGTAGATGCGATAATATTTGCAATGGATGTTTTAAAAAAATGTTCAAAAAATT
This sequence comes from Chironomus tentans, assembly GCA_963573255.1. Taxonomy (NCBI): domain Eukaryota; kingdom Metazoa; phylum Arthropoda; class Insecta; order Diptera; family Chironomidae; genus Chironomus; species Chironomus tentans. The sequence goes on from OY754302.1 coordinate 6,283,591, forward strand.
TCATCATATTAAAATTGATTCATAATCTGGAATAAAATGTTTGTCTAGTTTACTTCCCGAACCGAAACAGCAGCCTGGGGGAGGGATTGGGTCTCCCTTCACTGAAAAATTCTTCTATTTGCTAGGTTTCTTGAGAAAACTTTAAACATTACACTTAAAATTCACTTTATTCATGAGAAGGGATTCACTTATTTTTATTGATGTATAGTGGATCTACAAACAAATTTCATGAATTAGTAATAAGTAATTAGCCAATGGATGACAACAGTAGTATTAACCGTTATTTTTTTGAAATTTAAAACTGTTTCGAAAATATTTCGAAGTGTTAAATTTTTAAATTTTCAAAAACCGTTAAATTTACTTATGAAAATTTGTAACGGTCATTTTTTTTGAAAAAAATTACATCTTCGAAGTTTCGATTTCGAAGAATAAGAACTGTTGTCGCCCATTGGGTAATTAGCTTAATACATTTGTTTATATTGATAATCAAATCACTGCTGACTTAAAAACAAGTGAATATTGTATAATAATAAGATAAAAGATGAAATAATTTTTATTACTTTATAAAAGGGTCATAGGGGACGAGCTACTTCCAGATTGAAGTTTATCCAATGTGTGCAAACATGGATCTTATTTTTCGAAATTCGAAATTAATGGATATTATTTTTTCCGTTACAAATTTTCGAAATCATTAAATACACTTTAATACTCATTGGATTTGCTGTTAACTGGTTAAAATGAACATTCTAGTGGATTATTCAGTGAAAAAAAGCTATTAGAATCAAGAATTGAGCAGTTTTTAGCAAAATAAAATTTCCCGCACTTTCGAAAAATTTGAATTTTTTTTTCGAATATTTACATAACCTTTCTGAATGCACACATTGGAAGTTTATGAGTACAAAATTAGCCGTACAATAGATTCCGGTTCAATTGGATTCGTAGTGCCTTTCAGCTGGTTTCACTGAGTCGCTGATACCCTTTAAATTATTATTAAAAGGACAAAAATTTTGCGAACCCTTCTAAAATTAAAGATTCGAGAGATTGGCCCCCTTCGAGAAATTTCTGGTTATGCTATGATAAGAACATGATAAGGTTCCGTTCCTATCGCAATATTTTCTGAAGAATTTATAAAATGAATTTCATCATAATATTCTTTATTTTTGCAATAAAATTAGAGGAAAAAGAGCGACTTCTATCATTTGTGTTTTTAATCTCAAAGCGAACGCTCAAAGTTCTTTTGTTTTGTAAAAGTCGCGTGCATTTAAAATGAGTGTTCAAATTTTAATTTTTGTTATATTTACAATTCATTTTGGTTTAATTATTGGAGGTCCAGTTGTGCAAAAATATCAATTTGAAAACTATTTAGGGGATCAATGTATCTTAAGGGATGAATTGCAAGGAATTTGTCAAAAACGTCAAGATTGTGAAGGATCAGTCAAAGAATTAATTCTACAGAAAAAATTCTCAGAAATATCTCTGTGCGCATTTGATGGAAATGAACCAGTTATTTGCTGTGAAAATATAACTGCAGATATAATTCCTGCACCTTCTAACATTAACACTCTGTTCGAAAAACTTTTGTGTAAAAATAGCGAGAAAGTAATTCAATTATCTCAAAATATAATTGGTGGTGATTTTGCAAATGTTGGCGAATTTAAACATCATGCTGTTCTAGGTTATCAAAAAAGTCCACAAAGTCCAATTGAGTTTAATTGTGGAGGAGCCATTATTACTGACAGGCTTGTTTTAACTGCTGCACATTGTGTGAACTTAGAAATACCTAAAATCGTTAGATTAGGAAGGGTAAGTTATTGAATTTACTAAGAGGTCGTTCATAAATAAGCATGGGGTAGATGGGAGTAAGAATAAATTTTTCGAGAGTTGGGTCTGGACTCGTGTTGAGAGTGTGGTTTGGAGGGTTCTGAATTCTATTACCATAAAAATTTTAATCTTGAAGGGAGGTTCGAACTTTCTTGGACCCTCCTGACTACACCCCTAGACCTCCTCAACCTCAAAATTTTAAACGTCCATTACGAAGGACTTTCCAAGTATTTTTAATATTTAAACTAATTTTTCATCAATCAGGTATCCCTCATACCAGATATTTATGATTATGCGCCAGTTGTTGATGTGAGAGTACATGTAAGTTTATAATTTTTAAAGCGGTTGATAAGGAAAAATAATATTGAATATTTTAAATAGAACGTAACAATTCATCCAAAATATAGCAGAGCTACGAGGCAAAATGACATTGCCTTAATTCATCTTAACAAAGCCGTAAAATTCTCTGACTATATTCAACCGATTTGCCTGTCTACTCCAAAAGACTTGACACACAAAAATATGACAGTTACTGGCTTTGGATACATCAATGTTGATAGTAAGATTTTATCAATCTAAACAAATCATTATTACTAATATTTTCTAAATCTTTTCAGCTAATAAAAGATCAGACTGGCTCAAAAAAGCTGTAATACAAGGAGCTCCTTTTGATGAATGTAGAGCAACTATAAGAGAAGCCAAAGACGATAAAGACATTAATGATACCCAATTTTGTGCCTTGGGAATTAATGGTGAAGATGCGTGTAAAGGCGATTCAGGAGGTAACTGAAAATAGTTTGAATGATTGTGTGAATGATTGTAAACTGGGATGAAAATTTAAGGCAGTGACAATTTTATGCTCACAGGCTGCTCAATAATGCTACGTATATATGGAAAATATATTCATAGTAACTCAAGTAACTAGGTGACCAAATGGTTCAGGTCCTCGTCCTACTTCTAGAACGTTGTGGGTCCAAGTCCTACCTTTTACTAGACCTTGTTTTTTTTAGTATATACATTATATGAGTGTAAATGATCTTACAGCAACACTTTAATCAAATTTCAATTTTTAAACAATTTAATTAATCATTTTTCCTATATCAGGTCCAGTTATTTATGAAGAAGGCAAGTACACAAAAATATGAACATTACAAAATTCAAAGTTAATTTATTATTAATTTTTAAAACCAGATGATCAACAACGTTTGTACGGAATCGTATCATTTTCAATCGGATGCGGTGGTATTCCAGGGGTTTTTACCAAAATAGACAAATTTCACGAATGGATTGAAAAGGAAATATTAAAAGAGATTTCATAAATGGTGAAAGCGATGCACAATAAAACAAATAAAGTATTATATATTTTTAAATATTACAAAACATGCAGAAGCAAATTTGATTAATTTTATAATACTCTTTTTTTTACAAATTGCATATATATTAATTTCTAGTGACCTATTGCCATAGCTAGCAATAAAAATTGAGTAATTTATAGCAACATTGTTATCAGTCGAGAGAGGAGAATAATTCTCATTTTACGGTATCTGGGGAATCCCTCTTAAAGCTTTGACACTATTTAGAAAAACCAGAGCAGATTTTTTTACGGCTCAATTTTTTGGATGAAGATTGAGAAATTTCTGGCATGATTCAGTCACAATACAAGCAAAAATGACAAAAATTAGTCAAGACTTTGATTTTTTTTAAATTTTACTAGAAGGTCATAGGCCTCATCTGGATGACACTGGGTACACCCATTGTCCATCTCCCATGACCCATCTATTCCTTATAGAGAGAGTCTTTACTTTACTTGTTTTAAAATCTACTCATTCAAATTTTTCTCAATCACAGTCTGTTTTTAAATGAGTGCTCGCAATCGTTGTTTTTAATTTCGAGGATAAGGTTTAAAGAAAAATATCCGCATATTAAAATGTGTAGTAAAATTTTAATTTTAGGTGTTCTTAATTTATTATTTGTCTCAATCAATGGAGATCCTATAGTTTTTAGAATCACAGAAAAGTACTTAGGAGATACATGCGCATTAGCTAACGGTTCAGAAGGAACTTGTGTAATTAATACAGAATGTAAAACAATTTCAAAACAAACGAATATAGAACTAACAAGGTGTGAGTTTGAAAATGATACTTTAATTATTTGTTGCCCTGATATGGAGAAGATTAGAACCGCGAGTTTTGACCAACCAGAATTATTTTCGCCTCCAAATCATACAATTTCAAGATTTAATCAAATTTTATGTGAAAATCATGAACTAAGACTAAAAACCTCTCTAAATGTTATAAATGGAGAAGAGGCTTATCCTGGTGAATTTCCATATCAAGTAGCTCTTGGATATGAGTCGAATGCAGCTGACGGTACTTATGATTTCAACTGCGGAGGATCTCTGATTTTAAATGATATTGTCATAACAGCAGCTCATTGTGTGCATTTAAGACAGACACGACCTGTGATCGTTCGATTGGGAAGAGTAAGTTAATAATGTTAGGGGTCGTTTGGATAACTAAGGGTTCGTTTAGTTTGTTCGGTTTTTAAATTATCTGAACAAATTTAAATGCAGGGGGCTGTTTCTAGGGCTATCCGGGTACCCAGGAGAAGGGTAGAGTAGCTCTAAAATCCGTCCACAGTGCGGAGATGAAAAGCAAATTTTTGAGCTAACGAAATATCCAAACGACCCCATAATTAGTTTTATAAAATCAAATAAATTTAATTAATATTTTTAGACATCTCTTATTGAAGATAACTATGATATTGCGCCAGTAGTTGATGTTGGGATTAAAGTAAGTATTTGAGGTTCTTAAATGATCTTGACATACAATTATTTTTTCCATAATTTTCAGGAAATTGTGATGCATAAAAAAAGCAATAGAATAACACGAGAAAACGACATTGCTTTAATTAAACTGAACAAAAAAGTTGAATTCACTGATTTTATTCAACCCATTTGCATTTCAAAAGATAACGATGCGAAGAATAAAAATTTAACAGTGACAGGATTTGGGATTGTAAATGTAGACGGTAAGTACTATTTAAATATATAATTAACTTATTTATCTGAAAAAATAATCGAACTTTTAGCACAAAATAAATCAATGTGGCTAATGAAAGGTATCCTCCATGAGAAAAATATTGCCGATTGTAGAAATGAATATAGTATTGTCGATAAAACTATTTTCGATTCTCAAATTTGTGCTTTTGGAAAATTTGGCACTGATGCTTGTCAAGGCGATTCAGGAGGTAAACTTTTAGCTAATTTTATAATTTTTTTAAAATTAATTTTGTAATCTTTTGTTCTTCACAGGTCCACTTATTCTTGAAGAAGGTTTGTAATTGATGAAGAAAAGGGTCGTTCACTTATTAAGTAACGTAAACATGAATTGGGGGGGGGTTGTAGCTCTTGCTGGGTGATATAATTTGTTGCTACGCCACTACTCCTTGCCCAGGCAGCCTCTAACCTCAGACACTCTCCCTTGTTACAAATTTTTCATAAGAAATTTTTTTATCTTATTTGAACTTGTTCAAAATCCTGGACCCCCTTTTTTTAAAACACGAATATAATGAGTGGACAACCTTAAATTCAACAATCTTAAAATTCAATATTAATTGAATATTAATTATTTCATATTATATTTAGATGATCAAGACCGTTTATATGGAATAACATCACATGGTAATGGATGTGGATCACAGCTTCCAGCTTTATACACAAGGGTGGAAAACTTTTTGGATTGGATTAAGATGAAAATTAAAGATTTGGATCAAGATGACAATAAAGAATCATTAGAAGAGTGGGTTTAAGACTGAATAACACACCATGGACTTCTTTTTGTGGTGAATATTTTGTAACAGACAGGGAATGGTATAAAAAATTCCCATTTTTAATAGACATTATTTTTACATGGCTATGAATTCTCATATTATTTATTAAACTTACACAGATGATTAAATGACGTAATAAGACTTGAATTTCATAATATTAATATTCTGTATTTTTGATTATACTCTGATGAAATAAAATTTTAAGTTGTTATTAAAAAATTATCATCGAGTTTATTTTTAATCTTTGTAGTACCTATTAATATATGGGAAATTTGTGAATTATAAGAATAATGAACTTGAACTTGCTGACTCGTTCATTCATATCAAACCAAATGACGAAAATATTAAAAGATTGCTGGGGAATTCAATTAAATACATAGAATGAGATTGATAAAAATATTCTAATTAAAGGTATAAGAAGCATCGTTTGAAAAACAGATGACATCCATCAAAAACTTGAATATTTAGATCTCCTTTTTCAAAGAAGTAGGCCTATAATGTGACTTAAGAAACTTAGTTTCCTATGACAGGTTTCTAGGGCTACACGAGGTACTCACACTTATCCTAAACTTTAAAACTTTATTTATGGAAAATTTGAGAGAAAGAGACGAAGGGGGTCTGAAAAATTCGATTTTTTGTGTTATTTAATAAGTATGCGGTCCCTTAATAATTAATTAATTTTTTTTAGAACAAAGCATCAAGGATGTAAATCATGGCAAATAATTAAAACTTATTTCTAACACCAAACCCAACATGTCAAACAAAAATAAACCGCAAATGTTACAAAGTTTAATCTAAAATTCAAAATTAACTTTTAAAAACAAATTGTTGTAGAAAAATGTTTAAAAAAAATTCTAACAAGAGTCCTTTTGTGATAAAAAGCTCCATTTTTTGTTTAATAAAATAAAAATATGAAATTATTGAAAAAGTGTCGGAACCATATGGCAAATTTTCTTCTAAACACACCCAAAAAAAATATATATCCAAAATGAAAAGTTTATTCTATAAGTAAGAATTTACTCGGATTTTACGATTTATATTTTGATGTTGAATAGCACTTGCGAGAGACTTTTTTATGTTGCCACATGTGTGCATATTTGTAGAGTGGCTGAAATGCCACTACTTATGTAATCACTACACATATACAACATATTTATTTTTTTCTGAATGTTTATAGACTTATATTTATAGAAAAAAAGGAAGAGGTCAACAATGGGATATGTGAATGCTGAATAATAAAACACATTCACATATTTTTCTGTGTAAGTGGCATTCGCTGATCATAATTCTCCCGCTTTGCAGCTTCAATAAAAGCTCAAATATTTGCTTCCAAATGAGTTGAGGGAGAGCAAAAATATGAAATAAAAAAAGAAACAAGAGGATTGGGTAAGTTTGGAACGATGGGGATGGGGAGATAGTTTAGCGTGTTTCTTGGGGTTGGAAGGCTTATAAATAATAAGGTTGTGTTTGAGGTCATTGGGTCATTCACTTATGATGTTCAATATTTAGGGAGAAGGGGGTCCAAAGCTGGGTGAAAACTTTACTGGGCAGGGGCATATTTGGGGGGGGGGTTAAGGTGATTTTGATTTTCTGAATTTTTATAAAAATATTTGAACCAGCCATTCGAAAAATTCTACTTTAAGATCATACACAAAAAAAAGAAAGTTGGGTTTGGCACCAAAATTTTACTCTTAAATACGCACCCAAATTTGGTTCCCTAACCTCAAAAATTAGATTTTTATATTTCAGTTCAAATTAATTTATTCCCAAACCTCAAAAATTGCGCTCCATTCAGATAAAAAGCAGAAACTTTCAATGTTAATATAATATAGAAAAATGTTGCTATAACAATAAAATCCCGGGGACTTCATTTTTATATTGCAAAACACTACAACAAATCTTCCTCATTCATTCTATTTTTATCAGAATTTTTTTTCTCCCTCATTTAAACAATAGAAATGTACACAACAAGCAATTGTTTGTTGACCAACCAGCATCAGCAACTCATTTCTTCTATGTCACATAGATGGAAATATAACAACATTGTGCAATATGGAACAACAACTATTAGTATTGTTATTGTGCAATTCAAATAAAAGCCATTTGACAATGCAGCTAAAAAAATTTTTTACTTCATATTTGTGCGATTTATGTGCGATCTCTTTTTATGAAATTTCACAGAGACACATAGGAAAAAAGAAATAAAATTTTTAACTTTGTTTATTTTGCAATATTTTTACATTCTTTTCTTTCTCTCGATTGTGTACTTTACCATACAGACCATACAGAATAAAAAGTTTCATGAAAATAACCAGACAATCCAACAGAAGAGTCAACCAATTTGATAAAACAATATTTCAATTCCCTATCAGTATTTTCTTTTTCGGGGAAATTTATGCCATATTTCCCATCAGCCAGTTGTTCTCAAAGCAATAACGATGTGTGATGTGAATACAGTCTATTCATGGAAAGAGAACAAAACTAGGATGATTGGAATGAGATGAGAATTAAGTGATGCTGATGATTTGGGAGGAAATTTGTGAATTATGCGCATTTTTGTGTAATTTGAAGAATAAGTATTGATTGACTAATTTGATATTGATCCTGAAAATGTTCAGAATTTTTAATATTTGGTTCTTTTATAATCCGAATCGAGCATATGAACTGAATGGGTTAGTTGTACCAAGGGTGTATCCTGGATGTTTTTTGGGAGAGTTTTTCAATCCACGAATTTTTATTGGTAATAATCATGACTTTCATATTCACACCAATTTTAATTGTGTGTGAATATATTTTATTTTAAATTAGGTTGGTGTTTCAATTTGAGGGGGGGGGGGTTGACACCAAACCCTCCCTTCCTGGATATGTCCCTGTCTAATTAATAAAAAATTCTAAATTATGAACAATGTCACAGTAGTCATGAGTTAGAAACCCATTAGGTCAACTTATGTTAAAAATGTTACTCATATGTTCTTGTTGTCTGAATTGTATAAGTCAAGCATGCCCTTACTTATTAAGTTGACGTTCGTGGATTTTATGTTACGTCAATCAGTCATTAGGTTGAACATAACAGTAAAACAATTATTTAATACACTAATCCACCTAAATACCTTGGCTACTAAAAGACGGTAAAAATAATGAGATATTTTAGCAAATTGAAAAAATTCTGTCGAGGGAAATTACGCTACTGACTTTAAATACATCCACCCAAAAGGGACTCATCAAACCAAAATGATAAAAAAATCCAATTTAATATTTTTCTCACCCTAAAACTGCTCCAGAAAAAGATTAAAGTGGAACAAACAATCGTATAAAATGCAAAACTCGACATATTGTGGTGCCAGTAAGCCACGAAATAAAACAGAATAGGAATAGTACAGCAAAAAAAGTTTTTATTTTCAGAACACAGAAAAAATGTGTCAGACTATTAAAAAGAATTAGAAGAAAATTTTATTCGTATATGACATGATTCAGAGAGCACGAGCTGCAACAAAAGGTGCCAGTATGAAATGAAAATCTCTCTTCATATCTAGCACAAAAAAATATTGTGACAAGAAAGGCAGGCATGAATGAGGACCAAAAAAAATACTGTATATAAAACATGTGGATAGATAGATAGATAGATAGATAGACGGATGTGGGGATGAAAAGATGAGGGAAACTATATTTTTTGTACTCCATATTATTGCTGACATTTTATTTGATTATTGCTGTTGTTGTACAGAATCTTTTTAGTGCTGTCATGAAACATGAGAGAATCAAATAATTGCTGGTAAAAGTGAAAGGAGATTAAACATGATATGAAAAATGTGTAAATGTAATGCAGAAGCTATGACCAATAATCATCAAAAGTTGGTGCGTGATTACGAATTTTTGTGCGTGTCATGTATTTTGAGGATTATTATTTGTGAAAAATATTTTATAATGTTTATATTGTGGTTACGAGCATGTCAAAAGGATCGTTTAAAAAAATTGTACTAATGTAAAAAAGAATTTTTTCAGCAAAAAAAGATCCAAAATAGTCTTCATTTATGCTAATACGTAATCAATTTTTTCTGAATGAGATTCGAATCCTTGTCTTTATAATTTTTATGTAGTTCTTTAAGAACTGAACTACCTTACAGATGGCAAAATGATCGTTATTATTTTCCTGAATTCAAACTCATCAAAATAGGCTCCTGCTTCAGGCCATCTAATTTCTCAAATTTCAGCATATCTCCTTCACCAAATACTTTTTCTTCCTTAGCCATAAAAATCCAAAAAAAAACTCATCTTAGACATTCATTCCATTCCATCTCATTTCTCATTCTTATTTCCCCTCATCTCGTTTTCTACTTCATTTTATGACATTGAACCATAAGAATGCGACGTGCAACGAGATGATCCTACTTTCATTTATCGTGCTGTTCCTCTTCCTTTCTTCATAAAATACTAAGCCACTTCATAAATAAGCACACAACTGTTATACGAAGGAGGAAAAAAAATGAAAAGGAGAATAAAAAAATGAGAAGTGAATTTACGCAAAAGAATCTAAAAGATGAGCAAAAAACAAAAATAATAAAATGATCATGATGATGACGAAGAAGAAAAGAAAATAAGAGAAATGAAGCGAATTCATACAGTGACAGTGATTGAGAAGTGAATAATCACTTTATGTGCTGCAAATTTTCTCAATTTTTCTTCAGATTTATGAAGGTTTTATGGAACTGAGTCAGAATGACTGTGATTATTTGGCCTCGGGTTAGGTCACGATGAAACTGGATGTATATGAATGATAAATAGCCGAGTGAACGAGTGACAAGAATGGTCTGAATAGAGTATATGAGATCTTCTTTAATGAGCATGGGTTCAATTCCTACTGAGTCTGCTTTTTTAGAGATTAACACCCTAGGGTACCCCTACCTATCCTAGCCTAGGGTAGTATACCCTACCTCGGTTCCTGGTGTAGTATGACAGTTTTGGGGACATAACAGTGTGTAGGAGATCATCTCTTAGGTAACACTGATTCAGCTTTTAGGCTGTAAAGCTCGATTTACTTGATGCTCTGTGGTACTGTAAAGTACTCATTGAGCACAATTCCCCTAAATTTGCAATGCGCTTCATTCCAATCATTTCAACTCCTCAAAAACTAATTCCTTTCCATCCATTATTTCACACATATGCTCAGATATGACAGAACATTAATAGCAATAACAACATCACAATCGCAACACAGATAGAAAAGATGAAGAAGAGGATACAAATGAATGTTATCAGATTTAAAAAATCATTCTTTGTCATTCATTTAGTGATTTGTATTCTGAATGATTTGAGCTTTCTCCTCATGCACACGCTTTCATATCATTGCATATTGATTTACTTTTCTCTCTCATTCCTTACATATATTCTGTTCAATTCCATCTTCCATCAAATTTTTTGCTGTGTCATATGTTTTGAAAGCATGCCTAGGACATTTCAATCAGCTTAAAGTCTTAATCTCTATTGATGAGGCTTAAATTGAATCGAGTTGATTGTTTGTTGTCAAGTAAATTGAATTGCAATGTGTTGGAACAACATTTGATGGAAGTAAATGAAATTTTGGAAGGATTTTAAGGTTAAAAGTTTTCTTGCACGCTTTTTTGTACCATTTAAAGTGATGCGATTTAAATTGATGGTCGATGTTGATCTTTAGTTTCAATGGTAATGGATGATGTGAATTGTTTGTGTTTTGTCATTAGTAAAGTGGAATTTTAGGATATTTTGCTGTTAGTAAACTAGAGTTTTTGTGGTCGAGGAGCTAAGCAATAGACCGGGTAGTCTGTAACCATCTACCTTTATTAAGATGAGAGTTCGATTCCTAATGAAAGGTGATCAATCGTTACAAAGAGTTTTATTGAAATCAAAAAGGTTTGAACACAATGCTTACGATATTTTTGTTTGTCAAATAGTATGTAGCTAGGGGGTCCTAAGGGGTCAAACCTCCCCTGAATTAAAATTTTTATGGGAAATCCTTTCAAAAATTTTAAAAATGTAAGAACAAAATCTGAATCCATTCCCTTGAAGAATTTCTTGCTATGCTCCTAAATAGATACAATACGCAATAATACTATTCACGTTAATACTTAAATTATATTAAAATTAATTTAAAAATTCAACGAATCTACCTTAATCTTAGTCATATTTCATATTTTACAAAACTACTCACGTCACCTCATCAAAAACAATTTATCATATTAGATTTTATTTCCTTTCATCCTGCGTGATACATCCTTATTTAACATATATGTAAAAACTAACACGAGCAAGTAATTTTTTAAGAAACAAGCTTACATCCGTGCATGTATCAATCCACAATAAGAGACACATTGTCTTCTGATATTGAATATTATTCGTCTTGCCTTAAAGCTCATTGTCAATCTTTCATGTCAATGTTCTCTTCTAATAATTCTTCCTCATCATTTCTATTCACTCGACATTCTTTTCTTCCTTTTTTTGAACATTCGTCTACGTATGTACGATAAGCCACCATGTAAAGAATATATTTTATGCGAACAAAAAAAAAACAGAATGGAAAGTGATGTGAAAGGATGGAGAATGTGAATGGGAAAAGGAAGGCGTTGAAATTATCGATATGATAACAGCATGTCGTTACATTATACATAAGCAATAGCAACATCAGCAGTAGTGACATTCTTCCGATCAATATTTTAAAATAATTACCGTCAATTTGTTATCTACAAGGAAGGATAAATTGAAGGCGTCATTGGTAGCATTGGGAAGGAGAGATTCTTTCATGTACAAGTAGGTTGTATTGTCAATAAATGATGATGATGAAAGGAGGACTCAGATGATAGGAAAATGGAAAGGAAGTAGAAAGAACAAGCTGAATAATGTTTAATCTTAGGTTTAGCTGCCTAAATTTAAAGATTTTTCAGAAATATTGATAAACCCATCCACATCAGGACAACATCCTCAATGAACGTCCACAATGAAGAAAAATTGACGCCATTTCAAATTAAAGAGCTGACAAACTGTCAGAGATAATCCACCATCCTTCAAACAAACAAAAAAAAATCACATGAAAGAAGGACGACAAATGGGAAAGTTTTTGACGCTTCCGACAGCCATTTACGATATCAGGAAGCCTGAAAAAACACAAACAAATTGATGAAATGAATGAGAATAAGTTTTTTTGCTTCCTTTCTTCTCTTGTGCATCTTAAGCTATTGAAAAAAAACCCAAAGCAGAAAAGGTAGAAGTTTCATTGGGTGATTTATTCCTGTTTATTTCCTTCAAAGCTTTGGCATTAAATTTATTTTATTTACAACTTAAAAACAAATTTTTTAGAGAGTATTTTTGTGAAACGAAAAGGAAGGAGTGAGTGCAAAAAAAGGAAAACAAGAGTCTTGAAAAAGAATTGCTTTTGGCAACAACAGAAGAAGACACAAACAACTGCAACAACAGCATCTTGAGTTGATAACAATGAGAATTTTTTTTCCTCGTCGCAATTTCTTGACAGGATTTGTTGATGTCTAAAACGTGTTATCGAAACTGGAAGGGGGGGAGAAATATTCATTCGCTTGACAAAACAAGAAAAAATGTTTCTTAAAGTTTCTGAGATGGCGACGATCATAAGTGACGTCTGTCAAGAAATTGGATTTTTTAGGTCATCTCCTGTCACTAAATTTTCATTCCTCTGATGGTGCACCTGCTCCTACATAGACATCTGATTGGACCAATAGGGTTGGGGGTGCAGGGTTAGGTATATACCAAACAGGGGTGCAGAACTAATCAAAATGATTAAACACGATCAAAAGTCAGTTATCCAGTTCCATACCCTTGATACCTAGAAGCTGGATACCTAGTAACCCTTGATACCTAGTAACCCTTGATACCGGATCCATTGGCTGTATGAAACTCCCTTCTAAATCTTGGACGTCATTTGTGAACGATCCCTATGTGATTTCTAGTAAAATGTACCTAACAACAGAGTTTGTGATAAAATTATTCAAATTTTCAATAATTGAAAATTTTCTATAAGCATTTCGAGCTACTTTTATAAAATCAACACTCGGGGCAATTTTTCGCATCTTAATGTAGTCAAAATGTTTACTCCAATAACAAAATTATTTTACATAATGGAAGTAAGGCAGTAAGAAGAGACGAGAGAAATGGAAAAACAAATCCTCAAAAATGGCTAAATGACGTCATTAATATTAAGTATTTTAGTAGGCACAGTAAACAATATTGAAAGTGGATGAACATTTCACAAACTTTTTTTTTACTCAAGAATAATAACAAACAATCGAGCTTTTATTTTGAGAGCTTTTTGACGTGAATGAAAAAAAATTCATACCTGAAATTGAACGACAAAATGGCTGTTCCTCTTATCGGAAGAAATAAAAGATTTTCCATAGAAAGTTTTGAATTTTTTTCTTCAGCATCATCATTTGACATTCTCTTAAAGAATAATGTCAAGTAAGAAGAATTTGACAAAAAACAGGAGTTGATGAAATGGATACAAGTTGATTAATGATTCTATTTGATAAAGGAAAATAAATTGTTTGGTTAGTTACATTGTTCATTTGGTTAGCGGGTCGTTTATCAGTGGCGTAACAATTGTTCGTCGCCCAGGACCAAATCGACCTTTAAAAATATTTGTTGTGCCCATTTTGCGATTTTTTACATCTTTAAGCGGTACCCGTGGTCAATGACTTGGTGGCCCCCAGCCACTGCTATTCATAAATGACGTCACAATAAAAACTAGATTTTAGACCCCTCCCCCCTTCAATTATCATAAAAATATTTTTCTTTTACTTGGAAGTGTCCCAGAGGATCAGATCCCCCTCTATGGTCCCATCCATCCCTGAAAATTGAAAATCATTTATGGACGACCCCTTACGTATAAATTAATGATCAAACTTGTATCAATTGAACCAATGAAATGGAAAGTTTCAATGTTTATGGTTGTTTTTAAAATGTAGATTATTTTGATAGGTGGATCCATGCTTATTTGTATCGACTAATTTTTTACCTAAAAAGGACCCACAAAATTACAAGTTTATATAAAAAATTGACTAAAATCTTCAATCCCAAATATTTATCGTAAAAAATCTCCGAGCATAAAAAGCAATAAATTTTCTTGACACTTTCTTTTAAAAATTCTCAAATTGACATTTTACAACAACACATTCATGTTCATGCCACACTTATTAAATCAAAAACAAATAAACATTGTAAAACAAACAATAACAACATGAATCACAACCAATAGTATCTAAATGTGCCAAAAAAACAATCTCAATCATCAACATCACACTTCCATAGCCCCAAAATATTATTTTCATTCTGAAAAATAAATTTTATGATCACAAAAAAGTGAGTATTGAGGAGAAGGAGGGAATAACATAAAAATAAATTAATCAGTGACTCATGAACAAATTTATCAACATTTTTTTAAGGAAGGAACAGCAAAGAATTTATGTTGTTTAGAAAAGAAAATCTTGAAATTTTTTTGTGATCAGAAAAGTTACTTGTTATTTTTCTAAAATAATTACTTGATGTGTCAATACTTTGGGAGTGTTTGATAGAAGAATGTGTTTAGATGGGTACGAGGCGCATTTTTGGAAAATTTGTGAAGATGATTAGATCTATTCAGGGACATAGCCAGAAATTTTTTAAGGGGGATTTTTAAATTTTCTGTATGAAAAAATTGAAACTAGATTTTTTTTGAATTTTTTTGCTTAAAAACCCTAAAAAAATCATCCTAGCCTACCATAACCTACCAAATAATTAACTAAAATGACCAAAACATCTGCTTTAAAAAAAATGTTCATCCTCTGTTTACGACAGATTTATTTATTGATACAGGAAGGCGAAAATTTTTCAATATTTTTCCTCGTTCTCATATTTTCCCAATTTAAAATTGATGGCAGAAAAATAAACAACGTCGATGTCTCGCATCCATTCTGGTGATTATAAAATGAGAAAATGAGGAAGGAAAAGCAGCATCATCAACAACAAAAAAAGGAAAAGGAAGATGAAAATTAATAGAAAAACCACAAAGAAAAAGAAAGCAAAAAATTGTTGTTGATTTGTTTTTCTTTCTTCATCCATTATCGTCACCCAAAAAAAAGTATAGAAGAAATTCCTTCGTGCTTTTCTTTTCTATTCGGTGATGAAAATTAGCGAGGAAAGAAAAAGTGGGATGAAAGTAGGCTTGACAAATTCTATTCCTCGTTCGTAAACAATTACTTAAGATAAGCGACAATTTATGACTATGAGAAATATGATGGCGATGAGAATTGGCGTCGAAAATTATGGCAAACTACAAATGCTGGTGTAGAAGAACTAGGACGGTGATTGTGCATCTAAGAAAGACTGAAGCGCATTTTATAAGGAACTAAATGTTACTTAACATATCAGCATCTTGAAATTTTACTCATCCTGTTACGGGACCCTGAGGGTAGGTCAACTATAATCATCTGGCTCTAATAACGACTCAATTGTCTGTCTATTTTTAATATCAAGTGAGAGACTGCCTTCTTCCACGAAAGATTCCTGGGACTGGTTGCTCGATATACCCTAGCGTAAACACTACCTTAGAATCCCTAGATTAGGGTTACTCTAGACCATACCCTTGGGGTAGTCTTAGCTGTATCATAGTGTAAACCTCTAGAGTTACTATAAACTCTATCCCTATGGTATCCATAAGAAAAAAATTATTATTAACTTTTCATATTTCTTCAATATCTATTCTTCGGTCGGTAACTCTAGGGATATACATTCACTAGGGTACTCCTAGGATAACCCCTGGGAAATCGAACCCAATATCTTTGGTATACATGACTAATGATTAACCCCAAACACTTGACGTATGTACAGATTCGACAGCAAAATGACATATGGATGCGATTCTAATGGAGAATTTTTCTTATGTCTTTTGGAATACTTTTTGACCCACTGATTCCTCTCCACATTATGAAGTCACTAATGCTATTGTCTCTTAAACTATCTGACAAAATAAAGAACTAACAACACAGCTATAAATTAAAACAGACCATTAGGAATGAAAAAAGGAGAAAAGAATCTTCTGCGCTTTGTTATCTTTATGAGAATTCATAAACGTAAAATATTGGCAGACGCACACTAATTAGTACTAGAGATGAATAAGAATTTTCTGTTTAGCTAGCGATTGTAATATTTTCATTAATGGACGACAATTTTACTTCTGTATTTATGACGTTGTAAGCAAATGGCAATAGATGGAGAAACATAATAAAAACAATCACTTTTGATGAAAATTTGCTTAAATGGCGATGGATGGTGGAAATAAAAATAATGGTAAACAACATGGAAAAAAAGTTTGGCTCCCTCTCCATTTTCACTGTCGTCGTTGACGACTTATGTCTCTAACAATTCTTCATTGTATAAATGCTACTTTTACTCTATTAAGAATACTTTATTATGAATAGCTATCTAGGCAGCAGCAACAAAAACAACCTTAACAGCTCTTAAACTTCCCCATTTTATCTACAACCCTCCTCCCTACTTTCATAAAGAATTAAGACTGATATTGTTAACTTAACAGAACGGAAAAAAAGATATGGAAAAAATGGCGAAAAACTTTGCTTGTAAAAGAAATTAAACATAATTGAAATGATAACAGAATCAAGAAGAATTGAGTGAGCATACTTTTTCAGGTTCTTTACTTCAACATTCTATGTTTAAGTAAAAAGAAACAAAGAAAAGTTTCAATTGAGTTGCGAAAGAAAATTCATAACGAGGAGAAATTATTTAAGATGGACTAAATTAAATGAAAATTTGTTGAATCCAGGATTTAATGTGATTTGATTATGGGGAGTTTTGAATTAGTTTTCAAAATTTTGTTCATTTTTCCAAAAAGCTCAAGTTTTGTAAAAAAAATCATAAATGGTAAAATTCAATTTAATTTACAAAATCTTTCAAAATTTTCAAAAAATTTAAGTTTTTTCATATTATTTTCTTCAAAATTACAAAAAAAAACTTTTTTTAAACAAAAAAGTTTAAATTTACGACCAAAAAAATCATAAAGTCAAGTATTGTCAAAAAAGCTCAATTTTTTTTAAAAAAATAAAATTTATGATTTCAGATTTTTCAAAAAATTTCAAACTTACGACCAAGAGTTAAAAATTTGCTAAAATTTGATTCAAAAAATTTTCAGAGAGAATCAAAATTTTGTGAAAAGAGTTTTCAAATTGAAAAGGATTGTTAATAGTTTTTTTTTAAATTTTTGGAAATTAAAAATTAAATTAATTTTTTTTAGAAATTAAAAATTAAATTAAATTTTAAAAATTTTATTTAAAAATTAAATTTTAAAAATTAAATTTTAAAAATTTTATTTAAAACTTAAATTTTATAAATTTTAAAAAATTTAGTAGGTTTAACAAGGTTTTAAAATTTTTAATATCATAAAAAATTTAAATTTTTTAAAAATTTTAACTTTTTAAATTTTTAATATTAAAAAAATTTAAATTTTTTAAAAATTTTAACTTTTTAAAAATTTTTAAATTTTATATTTTTAAAAATTTTTAATTTTTTAAATTATTTAAATTTTAAAAATTTAATTTTTTAAATTATTTAAATTTTTAAAATTTAATTTTTTAAATTATTTAAATTTTTAAAATTTAATTTTTAATAAATCAAGTTTAAAATTTTTTTAAAAATTAAAAAATAAACAGCCACAGATGGTCAGATGGGTGAGGGGTTTTAACTCTAGGTGACATTTGAAAAAGTTAAAAAATCGATATAAAGAGGAGCAGGTTCTTTAAATGGGATCTATATTTTAATCACGGCACAATTCCTATCCAATTTTTACCTCAACTCATTCACATTCATCTTCAATACTTGAACAATAACTTTCATAATTTAATTTTTTTATAAATAATCAGTAACATCTATAAATACAGCAACCTTAAGTAGTTCTATAGCTTGTTCACTAACAGTTTTACCCTCATCCTTAAGATAAAAAAGAATGAAATTTCAATTCAATCCTCCCTAGTGCTGTACAATATTCTCTATTCCTTTTTTGGCTAATGAATGAAAGTTTTTCCAACCACTTGAACAAGAAGAAAAGAAGAAACAGAAAAAAATGAGAAATAAGAAAAAAAAACTTTACTGCGCTTTTTATATCAATTATTTCATTTTTTCATTAATTACACATCTTTTTTCTCTTCATTCTATTCTTCTGTTTTTATAAGTGCTGCAGTAAAACTTTAGCAATAACAGCCAGAGGCAGGATTGCTTGGATATAAAAAAAATAATAATGAGAAAGAGAAAAGAAATAATTTCGCCACTCAACGAAGCATCTTATCTTTAAATACGAATCAAAAATTGTTTATAATTATTGTGCTTGGTCCTTGTTTCTTATTTCTTCTATATCCACTTTCTGTACAGCAGTTCTTCTCTTTCAACAATTTTTTTTTATTATTAATTTTGCTTCAAGTTATTTTGTTTCGATGCTCATTTTTGTTTTATTAAAAAAAATTTTTTTTTTGATGTTTACTTTTACATCATGAAGCTGGATCGGGAGTTTTCAATGGAAATTGAAGGAAATTTGTTTTGTTCACTGAGCCATGTGCTTTATTGTTCTGGATAAATGGATGATTTTATGTTTGAAAATATTTTGTGAATATTGAAGTTTCTTTTATGATTTGAGATGCACAATTTTTAATATAAAATAAGGAAATTGCATTTGAGTTGTGGAAAGTCATGGATGAATATAACAAAAAGTTTTAAAAAATACAGATTTATTAAAACTTAAACTGTTTATATTGAAAAAGATTCAAAAGTTAGTGTTTAAATGAATAGATCCACTCAGGACCACCTTTTTGATGAAATTTTTCTTGGTAACTCTCACAAATGAGGCTGTGAGCTGCCATTCCAGTTTCTGATGATTTCAAACACTATTTAGCCTATAGTTGAAAGAACTCTAGGGGCGTATTCAAGGGGGGGTGCTAACCCCCTCTCTTTGGGAAATTTTTTCCATTTACTAGGGTTTCTAACCCAGAATCCACTTTTTTTGTAGTGCGGACTCCAATTATCAATTTAGTGTTTTGACCAGTCAAAAATTACATTTTGTCAGCCTTAATTCTCATTATTTCCAAAATAAATAAGAAAATAACCACACAAAATTATTTGCCCCCGAAAATTGGATTTTTCTGTGTAACATGTTAGGCAAGATTATTTTATTCTGAGGGAAATAAAGAGAATTTAAGAATCTTGAGCAAAGGACATGTTGGAAGTCATGGATATGAGAAGGACTTTAAGCAGCATTTAAGAGTCTTGGGTTGTTCAGACATTGGATAGATCAAAAGATTGTTATTTCGGGCATGTTCACCTTCTTGTAACAAAATTGTCTAGACTTTCTTTTTAAATTAGCTTTTATGTATCTGATTTCAATGAATAAGATGCCTTCAACATGGAGATCCAGCTAACTGAAAATTGGACCTTAGCATTTAATTATAAAGTTGAATATTTGAAAAAGGAATGGAAAAACGGAGGCAAAAAACAAAATCTTGGTCAGTCAGTCAAATCCACATGCAATAAATTTTATTTCTACAAAACACAAGAGTCCACAAAATAAATAGAATAAGATAAAAGAACGAGACAACAGTCACTATTCATCTATCCATCGAAAGGGGGATTATCATTGAATTATTATCATGGAAGAGAATTTTTATGTGAAATCTTCATCTTCCAATGCTCTTTTTGGATATCCACATTTGCTTGCCTCTTCCATTTGTCTAAATCTCTCTTCTTACCATCGTATTTCAATGTCCCATAATGACAACAAAATTCTTCCATTTTAATCTTGAAGCGGTTTTAGTTCCTTCATCCTTGATGTCCTTGCTCCGTCTATCTCTCATTCCTTCTTTTATTTTCATGAATGCTATATAACATTGGTTAGTTTGAGCAGCTTAAGAATCGACAAAGACATTCCTCATGAGCCTTTATTAAATGTATAAGAATATATAACCATCTCGTGGCTCAAGTTAAATATTTTCTTATTCTAGTCTTTTTGTACTTCCTAAACCATGGTCTTGTATTTACGCATTTCTGTGTTAGGAAAAGGAAATGAGAAAAAAAATAAAATGATGAGAATAGAAAAAGAAAATAAGAAAGATTTCATTTTATGTTGATGTAATGATGATTTTCATATTTTTTTTTGGACAAAAGTAATTAAGAATTTGTGGAGAATGGTATTTGAAGGTTATGTTTTTTGGCTGGAACCGGGGGTTTCTTGGTAATATTCATTATTTACTTCTAACGTTTAACATTATTTTGTATGAAAATTTTGTGACAAAATGAGGTGGGGTCAAAGTCCAATTAATTGGTGGACATCGTTTGTAAATGACAAAAGGAGCGTAAAGATTAGACTCCTACGCTAAGAAAGGTCCCACAGAATTTATAGTCATTTTTAAAAATTAAGTGAGTACTTTTGAAGTTTTCAACATAAATCTAAATAAAAGTTCAAAATTGACCTTCTTCCTCCTTAAATTCTTAAATTTATTATCTAATCTCTGGTAGGAATCGAACCCACATCCTCACAAAAGAGGGTTACAGCAAGAGGCCTGACAGATTTGCCTTCATACGACTCAATACCTCAGATTATACTCTACTTAGACACCACACCTCCATAGCCCATCACCCAACAATCATAAAATTAATTAATTAAACTTTTTAAATTCACAAGTCACAATCCTAATTATAATTAGCAAAAGAAATCAAGATCTTAAACTTAAATACAAAATAATTTTCATTTTCAGACATTTGTTAATAAAAACAATGTTAAAGTTTAACTACGTGGATAAATAAAACGACGACAGACACGGCTAATTGAAGTCACTGAAAACTTTGTGATGAGTGCAAAAAAGAAAGAATTAATTTTGAATTTTTCATACTTCTTGACATGATTTTTGATGGAATGATGGAGTGATGAGTTGGTTTGTCTTGGTGACTGAATAGAAGTAAGGATACTTAAAGAGTTGTGGTCATATTGACTACTCCCAGAAGACTGAAAAGTTTTTAAGGAAAGGTGTTCATAATTTTTCTGTCTCTTGAAACCCTCAATGGAGTGGTATGAAGAGGGTGTTCTGGCTGTGGCTTCGGTCATCAATATGGATGCAGATTTTTGATTTGGTTTTTGATGTTGCAGATTTTTGAATTTTTTTCGATATTAAATCTAATTCTTTCATATTTATGTGAGCTAGGGTTGCTGCAATGCTGCTTACAGTACGACTTAGGGGCGTATTAAGGAAGGGGTTTTGGGGCCAATCCCCACTTTTTGTGAAAATTTTCTTCAATTTTCTAGGGCGTTTTAAAGAAAAAGATGTCAAACCCCCCCGCCCACTAAATTTTCAAATCCATACAAAAAAATCAAAATCCCTTCCTCAAAAAATTTCTGGGTACGTCCCTGGTGCGACCCTCGTTTCAAAATTCGCAAATCACAGATACCAGAAATAAATTCATGCTCAGTCTATTTATCTGTCCAAAACTTTTAATGTAAAAATCTTATAATTCAAATCACGAAAAACATTGTTGAACTTTTTCCAGAAATGGATTGATTGACATATTTTTCACAGTAATTTATTTATCAAGTTCAATTCCCCACGAGATACAAAAAAATTCAGGAATTCAGCTAAAAATATCAGTGCA
The DNA here is from genome assembly GCA_963573255.1 of Chironomus tentans. Taxonomy (NCBI): domain Eukaryota; kingdom Metazoa; phylum Arthropoda; class Insecta; order Diptera; family Chironomidae; genus Chironomus; species Chironomus tentans. The sequence continues at coordinate 6,305,917 of OY754302.1, forward strand.
CAGAGATTCTTCAACTTGTTAAGATCCCCTTTCATCACTTCATTTTTTAAACATGGATAAAAATGAGAACGAAAAAGTTTTTCGTTAAGTAAAAGAGCTTCAAATTATAAAAGCATGACGATGAGATGAATACAAAATGATACGAAAGATGAGAAATGGAAAGAAGCAAGTAATTTTAATACGCTAATTAAGAACAAAAAGGAGAAGACAACAAAAATGAATTTTTATTCACGATTCTGCTGTAGACATAGCATACTTAATGGAATAAACAAAAATGTCCAGAACATGGCAGTTAATGTGAATGAAAAATAAATTTGAGTCATTAAATTAATAATGTAATGCTTAGTTTCGTTCTTATGGTGCTGCTTTGCTATTTTTATCCTTAAATCTGTTGGTAAACAAAAAAACAAAATTTTTTAAGCAAGCTCAGTCAATTACAATACATTCAACAAACAACAGACTTATGCGGATGAGATAATGAGATAATGCAAATGTAAATGGTGTAGAAAATTTATCATGTTGAGACTCATAACCGTTGTCGGTGAGACTGTTTTTATGTAGGACGCACAGAATCGCATCTCCTTTCATCGTTAATTGCCTTAATTTGATAAAAAGCTGAACTTTTCCTCTGTTGTTGCTGACTGGTTCTTTTTCTGGTGCACAGTTGTGTCGCTATTATATTTGACAACTTTTTCGACTCGACTCACACTCTTCATTCCACACAATTTCTTCATCTGAATGAGAATTTAATGTGGCTATAATAAAATGGTAAATGAGACAAGAGTAGTATCATCAGTAGTGCCAGCACACAAAAACTGTTCACCTCAGCACAATTAAATCTTTCTTAAATGAATGTAATTATTGTTATTTTATATATACAAAGTTTATTTGTACAGTTCCTTCTCTGTCTCTTTTTTTGTGCCATTTTCTACATTTCTTTGTAGTCATACTTTAAATCCAGAGTTCTTGTGAGTTGTTGGAAGCATACTGCTGCTCAGTTATATTTTTAACCAGTGGCTCTCAAACTTTTTCATCTTGTGTTAGTGTGCCACGATTTTGATGATTTACAGGCACATATAAGTCCGTAATGATTATGACTGAACTAAGATTTAGTTGGTAAAGTAACCCACGTTCATCTAGTATTAGTTTTGAGTTAGAAAAATTTATTTTTTAGGGGCCATTCAGAAATGACTTTACGCAAAAAACGAGATTTTTAGACCCCTTCCCCTCACTGTCACAAAATGTTCGTACAAATGTTATTTGTATCAAATTATCAACCCTGTCTTTTCTAAAAATTTGACTTAATTTATGAATGATCCCATTAGAGGCTTACCCCTAGATACGCTCTTGGATGATCTATATCAATATCCCATATTCAATATGAATTGCATTACTGCAATAAAGTGCCACAAGACAAAAAGGTTATGAAACTCTTGCCCTTCAAGATTCTTACAAGAAGAAAAAGTTGCCACAATCATCCTCATTTAACTTGGAGAAACAAAGTTGGTTTAAAATTCCGGAGGTAAGATGAGCAAGAGCATCATCATCGTCATTTAAAAAAGTGGAACTTGAAGTTAAAGTAGCAATGAGAATCCTTTTTACCTCGCCTGCAATTTATGTGTTTAAAAAAGTTTTTGAGTAAAAAATTAAAGAACAAAGAATGGGATGTAATGTTCAGGTCATATCCTGTATTCGGACCTTTTGAGCAATTTGAATTTTGAATGTTGTAAAAATAATTGCAAAAGGGCTTATTGAAAGATGGTCGAAATATTTCCTGACATTATAAACCCGTCATAAAATTCCAATCACAACCCTTAAGGGGTCGTCCGAATATTACGTCACGTTTTAAGGGGAAGGGAGTCCAAATACAAGAATTTTTTTCGAAGGGGAATTTTTGACAAGGGAGAAGAGATTTTTTTACGTGACGTAATTTACGAACCCTCCCTAAAACAATTTAGAATATTAACATCTAGCACTCAATATGAATATGACCTAACATGCAATTTAATTCAAGGAAATAACAACCTCTCAACAAACATCAACATTGATTCAAAAATAACCAATTTACAATTACTGTAATAGGAAACCAGTCAGATCCTCAATTGAGAAATTGAATATAAAATTTTATGACGGTTTGACTATTACATAAAAATGCGAGATCCCTCAGCAATTATTACTTAAAGGATTTAGTATAAAAAGAGAGATTAGGGAGAGTGGAACAAGCAGATTTCATTATTTTTTCTCCTCATACTTTACTTTAAGATGAATAGAACGTGACTTCTTTCTTTTTCAGCTGGTCATCTTATGAAAGTTTTCCTATAAACGAAAAATGAGGGTGGAAGTGTGTAGAGGAAAGGGGCGGAAATGAGAAAAAAAATTCTGCGAAGTTAGTTTTGAAGTTAAAATTAGGTGAGTTTAGGAATTATTTGAAGGATGCTTTCTCAACGTATCCAGTGATTTGGGTGCAAAAATACAATCTTCGATGATTTTTTTTTCAATTTCAAAACACCCCCTCGAAAAACTGCTAGCTGTACCCCTGTTTATCATTTTTGGGAATGAATTCTGAATTTTAGAATCTAGTTACCAAACCACGTCCCCTTCTTCAAGTGATCTTGGCTTTTCAACTGTGTAAAATGCAATAACCTTCATGCTTACTCCCCAAACATCAACATGATGATCTACAATTTGAGCATGAATGCACTTTGTGAACAATCATCCTTTAATAACATCAAAATGCTTTTTATACTAATCCACAATCTACATTCTCACAAATTGACCTGTGGTTTCAAAAAATTCTCATAACCTCAAAAAAATAAATAATACCTTAAAAATTTGTCACCATGAAATCTTCATCTCCGAGAAAATTCTAAGCTCAAATTTTCTTTATGCGTAAAATCTTTCTTTCATCTCACTATCTTGTGTCAACTGATGTCACACATAAAAAAATACAAAAAAAAGTGTCAGAAAAGACCAACAGTTTCGGTGACATCAGCAGTAGGAAGAAGAAAAACTTTCTTTTTTTTGAATGAACAACTTTGTCGTTTTGTTTAACAATCTTTAGCTCCATCATCACAGCCCGAGTTGTAGGAGATAAATTTTTTATGAGATCAAGAAGAAGAATTCATTTTAATGAAGCAAAATGTGGTATGGAAGGGATGTAATAGGTTTATGGATTTAGTTAGACCAATAATCTTGTCAAAGAATATGATTTTGACATTTTGAAGAAGATTTTTGATTCGTTTTAATGAATTGTGTAAGAAAAATGATTTTGTATCTATAAAAAGTGATATCTAGAAATTTATAGATTTGATTTGACTCTATTATTATATTTGATAAAGATTTGAGTTATTATATTGTCGTGGATTTTGAGGTATGAAGACAAATGTATGTAGGAGAATTCGTCAGTTGGAGGGTAAGGTCTATGAGGGTTTAAATGTTAAGCAACAGACCTAAAATCTCTAAATTTATCTTTTTAGACAATGTGAGTTCGATTCCCATTAGACACTTGATTCTTCAAACAATCCTCTGGTATTGACACTTCTCACTATTGAATGGTTATCTTTATTCGTAACTAGAGTAGTCTGAGACCTACTAGGAACTGCAAGTCACAAGACCCCAGATAAAAAGTCGACAGAAACATATTAGAAAATAATGGAAAAAATATTCAGGAAAGGGTCAAGCATGCATTTTTAAATCCTAGTTCGAAATTAACAATTTAAAAAGTTTTGAATGAAAAACCTTAAATTTTGTGTCGCTTCACATAAGATGCTCGAAGAAGCAGCTCCTGTCGTACTCCCTAGGGTATCAAGAGAAGGGTCAAGTCCGTTACCACATTGGAAAGTTTTTTTTAATTTTCTCAAAAAAAGTAAATAAAATACCTCTTTAAAAGTTTTAAGAATTCCTATATTGAATTTTTTTTTTTGGCTATTCCACTTGCCCTCACGACAGGTACGAAATCCCAAATTGCCTCTAACACCAGAAGCTTTATTTAGACTCCAATATTTAAATCTATTCTTTCACTTCCCGGGCAAACAAACTTCCTTGTTAAAAACTCTATCTCCGTCTAATACAATGAATACTTAAACTTATAGAAAATAAAATAATAGGAAGAAAGAAGCACAACAGAATGAATGATAGCAAAAGCAAAGATAGAAAAAAAACTTTATTTTTATTTCATTGAAGCATAAAGATATTTAATGCAATCTCATCATTAAGTCTGATACAGTTTCCACAAAACTTGTCCTTATTTATACGGTGTGTCGTTCTCAAAAGCCAAAGTTTGTTATATTTTTTTTGCAACAAAGTCCAATGACGGAAATGGAGGGAGTGAGTGAGAGAGATGGAAAGATTGTGAGAAGCTCAAAGAATACAGAAACATCAGTGGTGGGTAGAAAGGCATCGGAAGAAAAAGACTAAATAGATGAGAGATGAATGAATAAATGAAAAAGTTGTGTTCGGGCAACCTTTAAAAAAAATTCTCGCCTCCTCCTCCGGTTTTTCAGTTTGTGCTTTATTCATTCATTTTGTGTATCTTTGGAAACAAAAGTGCGATTTTTTTTATTTTAAAAAAGTTTTTCGCCTCTCTCATTCTGTGTACTCAGTCTTATCTATTTTTCATGGTGATGAAAGTTGTTATAAATAGTTAATGACATTTTCTCTTTAGTGCTTTATGCCTCTTATTTTTCTTACTGATGTTGCCGCAATTCACTTAATTAGTAATCGTCTTTTATAATTTTCATCTTTTTATGATGAAAAAATATTAAAAGTTTTTTTTTATCTGTTCTCCTTCAATTTTCAAAGGGGATGCGGAGGATGATGAGAAAATTTAATGACATTTTAACATGATATTATGAAAATTTGCTACAATGTTTTAATTTTTTAATGATGGAAATAAGGTGTCTGCTGTAAAGGTCAATTAAGTTTATCATGGGGAAAATTTTTTATGCTCTAGAAATTTATTGAATTTTCTTGTTTTTGTTTATGTTTGCTTATAATAAAATTTATTGAATTTTACCTTTAGCTAATTTAAATTATAAGTAAACATTTTAAGTATAAATGCTATCCAAAATGTTGCTTCATTTTGGTGGGGGGTGCAAAAAATATATTTTTGTTGTTTGACCCACCCAATCACCCCCTGGCTGTGCCACTGCTTCATTATTATGCAAAATCCTGCATAGTTATTTTTTTTCTTGAATTTAAAATTATAAAAATTAATTGCTCAAAATACAAATTTCAAAAAAACTACAAGTCAGGTTTAATTTGATATAAATTATATGTTTCCTTAATTTTCGGTTTGTTTGTATCTGCAAATATTTCTATAAAATCAAAATTTTTCTGCTTCATTCAATTACTCTTCCGATAATTCAATTATTTAACTTAATTTGATTGAAGAAAATATTTTTTAAGGAAATTTATTTCCTGTTTATTCATGAAATGTTTGGAAATATTTGAAAAAAATATTCTATTTCTATGTAGGTCGAAAGATAATTAATTGAAGTTAAGATAATAAAGATGTACAAGCTTTTCAATATAATTTGCAGATATTTTAATATTAGCTGATCAAATACTTTGGGTAAGGTGACCATATTAATTTTTTTTGATAGAATAATGCATTTTAATTGATAAAATAGAAGAATTCCTTTCAGGGGCATTTTAAGGGTTGAAGTATGTGGGGGATCAAAAACTACCTTGACGGAATATTTTCTTCAATTTGCTAAGGATTTTTAAATTGAAGTATAAATTTTTTAAAAATTTAAAAAATTAACTTTTATGATTTTTTTTGAACTTTTCTCGAAAATTTTCTATCTACACAACCAAAGGTAGTAGCCAAGGAGGGGTCCAAAGGGTTTCCAAACCCATCCTTCGAGATTGTAATTTAAATGGAAATTTTTTGGACTCTTCTTAAAAATTAAAAATATATTTTAAAAAAAGTTCTGGACCTCGATTTCGGACTATGCCCTTGCTTCTAACTCACGACTTTTTTTAGCAAATACTAAAATTTATTGTTTGATTTGAAAAATTCATTTTCTGAGTCGACAGTCACTCCAATCTTAAACTACGATCTTATCTTGTCTAATACTTCACTTAACTTTTGAAAACTGTATTAACAGACTCATGTAATTAAAATGACCGAAAAACTTAATATCTACTTCAAATATTGAAAATCAAAAAGTTCAATACTTACTGTGCTGAAAATCAAAATCCATGCTTCATAATTATGCATCTAATTAAGTTCAGAAACTCTCGAAATTTTTCCATTAACATGATTAAATGCATTTCCAATTACACTCAACATGCTATGCTCATCAACATCACAGAACTTACAGCAAATATTTGAATGCCAATCCAAAAGCAAAGTTCAAACATCAATTTGAGAAATCAAATGAAACATTTTTCAATAACACAAATGAAATGTTTGTTGAAGGTTTTTTAATTCCTCTTTTTCTGAAAACTAGCTAGAAAGAACTTTTCCATTTTGGATCGTTAAAATGGAAAATGCAAGAAAAGAATTTTTTACATCAACTTTACTTGAAATAAATTCTTTTTAAAAAATGCATTTAGCTTCTATGGCTTGTAAAGTTTTCACTTTGTGTATAAACTTTTCGCATATATTTTCTTTTGCATTACAAGTGAAAGGAAGAAATATAGCTGAGCATTTTTGTGTCAATAAACAGCATTACAGAGCAAAGAGGGTAAGTTGTTGGCTGGCTTTTAGGGATTGAAATGGATAGTTTAAATAAAAATGTCAAGAAAATCTTCAACAGAAAGTTGCATCATTGACAATGGATTGTCCATTTCATTTTCACATGGATTCATCACTTGGGATTTTAAACATTACTTTTTCCGCTCTTTAAGCATTAAATTCAAAAACTTTCTAGAAAATTTCATAACTTAGTCTGGAGCAAAGAATATTTAAAAGCATTTAGTGATTAAGGTTGATAAATTACCATAAAAATTGAATTTTAAATTTTTTGGCCACCATTTTGAATTTTTTTCACAGTTTTTCATAAATTATCAAGTAAAGCAAACTCAATCACCACAAAAACACGTGAAAAAACAGAGAAGAAGATGAATTAAATTTTTCCATTTCCTGAAATCACACAAATAACATTCATGCTTGAAAAGAAGCGAAAGCTCTAACGATTGAGGATGATATATGATCCAGTCGAGTCTGTTTTCAAATTCATCAAATGAGAGTCATTTAGAATGCAGAAAACCGCAGTACACAACAGCTGAGGAAATGAAATGTCAAACGGAAGCTATTGGAACGTTAAAAGACGAAAAGTCTGAAGTTGATTGGCATTTGGCATTCTAAAGTGCTTTACGTATTTCATCTATCCATTCATTTATATTTACCCCTTTCTGTAAGCATTCAGGAAGTCAAATCCTTCACACATAAGAAATTTTTTATGCTCTTTGCTTCCTTTAAAATTGAAAAATAAAAAATAGTAAGTTGTAAAGATTCTCCTGGGATGTAAAAAAAGCGAGTTAAAGTGAAAAGTCATACAGCAACAAAACAGTACATCGTAAAAATAAAATAAATGAATTGTTCACAATCAGCGATATACGAGTCAGAGTATTTGGTGTATAGCACAACCATCTGAAAACTTTTCTTATTTTTTACTTCATTTTCCGATTTTTCACCAGCAATGTAAGCATTCGCATATAAATATTGGAAAATTTCACAATAAAATAGCAATTTTGTTAGTTGAATATATGTATTGCTGTGAATTGAAATCAGAATGGATGTGGAATTGTGAGTTATAAATTGAATGCAGCGCATTTGGTCATTATTAACTGATTTTGTAGGTTAAATTGAACAATCTGGTATACAGTACAAGGGCGTAACAAGGATGGGGGAAATTGGAACATTTTCATCTTATTAGAGGGGTGCGAAATTCAATAAATCCTAACCAAAAAATAGAAAAATTCCTCAGATATCAGTGACAGAGCCTTGGATTAATTTTTAGGACCTCTACTTACTGAGCTCTTGTTTTTAGGGTTCATGAGAAAGAAATCTGGGGGAAAAATATTTTTGAAAAAATCCATGGAAATTACATACCTAAACCCGCAAGATCTTGACAAAATTGGTTAATTTCGAGGGTGTCCCAATGACTTAGTGTCCGAAATAGTAGCTACACTCAACACCAATATTCTGAACGGCATAAAAACTCGATTACGATTCCATATTGAAGCCTTGTGAGACAAACAGCAAATCCAAAAAGTCAACAATTTTTCCAGTGAAAAAACTATAGCTATGAAAAAAGTAAATTTCCGCTATGCCAGATGCAAAGCATTCTGATAAAGTTTTTCACTACAATGTGCTTTATTTGAATGTAATATTGGAGAGGATTGACATGAAATTTTGTCGGTGTGTCGAATAAAAGGAAATTTTTCTCGAATATGAATATGAATGACTTGAAAGTAATGTGTGCTAGTTGTGAAGTGCTTGATTTGTATTTTTGCTACATTAATGCACTGCTACTCAACTGACATTCTTAGAGTAGCATGTGAAACTTGCCAAAGTAATTTCAAAAACTTTAACTTAACCTCAAAGTAGCCACTTAGAAGACATTACAAAATCCACAATTCTCCATTCAACTCACCATATCTTCACATCGAAAAGTTAAATTCAATTTACTCTATAATTGCAGAATCGAGCAAAGAAGCATAAAATGTTCACCACTAACAATAAACATCACATTAAAAACTTCTAACGGTCTTTTTCTGAAAATCAAATTTACCAATATCTTTAAAGCATCACAAACTTTATCCTCTTAAATTCAATAAATTAATGGCAGTGAATTTTCCACAAAAAAAATTATTCCATTTACTTTCTAACTTGCTCGACGGAAAGTTTCCCATCTTATTTTTCAGCTTCATTCCGCTTTATCTATTTCGCAATTGGAAAATTATAAACTTTTCTTATTTCATCCATTTATTCACAATGTAAACTGCTCGAAACGTAAACATAATGGCTGATTTCTGGTTCTGAGAATGGATGGAGTAAAAAAATAGTAAAGTGGAATAAAATAAAAGCCAAAAAACTTGCAACATTCATAAATTTCATCGTTTTTTTCCTTCCACATCTCAAGCAGAAGTGGAAAAAAGCGACAAAATTATTTCACAACTTTTCTCCCTTCCACTTCACGTCTTTTTAGCGTATTTTAACTAAGGGTGAATCAACCGTATTTTGTCTTTTTTGTATGTCTAAATGGAGCTTGACTATTCATCCGGTCTTGGTTATTTCAATGTGTTTTTTTGAATTGATTATGACAAGACTAGTGACATGAATGACTAAAATATTTTTTAATTTAAAAAACTTAACTTTGCTTAAATTTCTAGAGAAGACTTACGTAAACACTACGTTACGTAAAAATACGTACGTAAATCTTACGTTACGTAAAAATACGTACGTAAAATTACGTAACCTATAATTTTACATTACCAATGCTTGCCACGTAACGTAAACTTAAAGGGTATAAGAGGCAGTCAGAGGATGGGTCATAGTGGAGACGAATGTTGGCAATTTGATAGAAAGAGGAAGAAAGGCACATTGTTCATTGTTTTTCAAACCTTACTTTTCAAATATTTTTTGACCGTTAATTTTAAATAATTTTCGCCGTTATTTTCAGTTTCAATCCTATTTGCAGAAAATGCGTTTTCATCAGTCACATGGGACTATTTCTACACTATATATATTTTTTATATTTCAATAAAGATTTTTTGCAATAAACTTTGACAATAATAGTTGAGAAAGCAATATTGCATTCATATACCCAAACAACGATTATATTTTTTTGCCTTTCTTCATCTATTACGATACGACAACAATTCGATGCTCTAACAAGCAAGAAGCAATTTCATCTTATTTTCGTATTCGATACACATACACTATATGCCAAAATGAAAAAGTAATTTTGATAAGTCCTTTTGCTATCTGTTTTATATTTATTTATTTATTTTTTTGCTTTTTTTCTCGATACATTTTTTTCTCTCTTCACTGACTGCCTTATTATAGTGCTGTGATGCAATATACACAATTTGGAATCGAATTCGAAAAATCGTCGAATTGTTAGCTGAGATAAAAGACAAACTTACATATATATATTGACAATAAAAAAGTGAAAAGAGGAGGAGTGAAGCATGATGAAATCAGATGCTGAGTTGTCTGGAATGTGATTGAAATTTTTGATAGTTTTGTTGCAATTTTTATGAGCTTTGAATTGTTAAATTGAATTTTTTTCAGAGAGATTTTTCAGTTTGGTGTGATACTGAAGATCTGTAGAAAGGGTGACCATCTTCGTGGTTTTTTAATTGACGGTCCTGTATTTTCCAATACTGTCATGTATAAATTTGGAAGTTTTTTTTTAAATTCAAACATTTCTTGTATTTTTGAGAAAATTAATCGAATGTATTGTATTTTAGATAGCTGTAAAATATTATGACTAATTTAGATATAGTAGTAGGAGGTCATGTTTAAGAGGAAGGAAGGTCTGAAGATGTGTTACACTTTTATACAAAAGAAAAAATTTTTGTATGAAAATCTTGTGACAAAGAGGAGGAGAGAGTCTAAAAATCGCTTTTTTTGCGTGACGTCATTTATCTGCTGACCCTTGTGCTGACTATCCGTATGGGTTTTCAGAGGACTGTCCTCTATTTCAAAATTCAGCCATCTAGTGCAAATAAAATGAACAAAAATTTGGTCACCCTAACCATGATGAAATCAGAAGCAGAATTGTTTGGAATTTAAGTGAATTCTTATATAGTTTTGATGAAATTTTGAATTGAATTTTAATTGAGCCTTTAATTTGGTGTGACAGAAGCGTAGCTAGAGGTGAAGGCAAATTTTTCCTAGTTTTTTCTTCAACCCCACTCAATTTCCTCTTAATATGCCCCCAAGCAGATATAAATCCAACCCCAAAACCACAAAACTCATTTCCCATTCCAGTTCAGATTACATTCCCCAAAAAAACCAAGAATGAGTATAAAATCGAATACTTCTTATCATGAGAATTCATTTGATGATAGCTTGCTATTATAACGAAAAGAAGACTGCAATTGTGAAATGAAGAATAAAAGAAAATCTTTTATAAGCTTCAGATTTTTCATTTCATATACACACACAAAAAAAAGGAATCCTAAAATGAAAACATAAAAAAAGCAATGAAATCTTTAAAAATTGCACGAAACAAAGCAAAAATTTCGCTTTTCAACTTTGTAAATAAAATCTTCTTTTTACTTCAGTTTATCAAATTTAACTTTCCTCCTTCTTTTCATGTGCTCTGTGGAAACTGTAAACATTTACTCGCACATTACACAAAACGCATTAAATTCTTCCTCTGTACTTAACAATTGTATGCCTTCATTTCCTCCTCTCTCTTTTTTTGCACATTTTTTTATCGCTATTATAAAAAATTTCCTCTTTCTTCATTTTTCTTTTGTATTTCACATAAAAGTAATTCATGCTAAGATGCCTGAAAAAAAATATCTCTTGATTTTTTTATACAACTCGAACGCATATTACTATGATGATCGCGGTGGGTTTAAGGATGATGGAATGAAAAAAGAATGTTGAAAGGAAAGAGCGATCTTGACATGAAATGATTGAAGGAACCATTCGCCCCCCCCCCCCTGGGGGGGTTACCCTGTCTGTTAGTTCCAACTACTAGTTGAATTTCATCAAGAATATTCATAAAGAATATCTACAAAAATGGTCAAAAACTGACAACGTCTAACATGTTCAGCATATAGTTTAAAGCTATTCATGCTGAGAACTTGTAATTAATTCCCATTTTAAAGCAATAACTCTTCTGATAAAAATCCAAATCCACAAAGGACGTTCAATTAAGAAAATAATATTCTTCATACAAATCATTAATGCTATGGGATTAAATAACCATAACTAATGAAGAATATCAAATTATAATTATTATTGCATCAACAAGATGATTATAATATAATAATTGGTCATTGTTTGTAGTTATTAAGGAAAACTTTGAAATATAATTCGCAATGTTTTGTGATGTGGATTAGGATGGTCATTAATTGACTCTTTGTTTGAGACCATTGGGGGGTCGTTCAGTAATATGCGATTAAAAAGGAGGTCTCAAGCTGTAACTTACTTATTGAACATTTTTCGTTTAGAAATTTTAGATGAAAGAAGTGGAGTAAAAAACAGTATTTTTGTCAAACTAAATAAGTGAATGACTCCTTGGAGTCCAGTGTTTCTCAAACTGTATGCCGCGGTACACTAATGTGCCGTTAGAACTTAACAGAAGTGCCTTGAAATTTTAAAAACTTCAAATATTTTCATCGTTTTTTCACTAAATTTTCTTCAGCTTTTCGAGCTTTCCAGTATAAATATTTTTGTTGAAATTACTCACCTACGCTACTTTACTATCATAAATTGAGTTCAAACATAAATTTTTGACACTCTTGTGTGTCGCCAAGTCTTGAAAATATCGATTACTGTGTCACGAGCTGAAAATGCTTAGGAAACTCTGCCTTGGACAATGCAGAATATTTATGATACCTGATGTAGTTATTTGTTGCAAATACATTTATGCTGATTCATTTGATGAATGGATGCTATATCAAAAAACATTTTTATAGCCATATTACTTACTTATGTATCAATCAATATGTGCCAATTATTTATTTAAACTAGTGGTTCTCAAATTGTGTGCCGTGACACACTAGCCATAAAAATTTTCCCCAGTTTTTTTAAACAAATTTTTAAGAATTTTCTTTAATTTATAAATTTTTGGGACTCTGGTGTGCCGCCATGTTTTCAAAATACTGCAAGTTAAAAAAGTTTGAGAAACACTGAATTAAACTCAAATTCTTGTAGTCAGTCTCTTAATTACTGTACCGTAAATCAATAACATTCTCATTGACAAGATAAGAAAACAAACACATTTAATTATAGATAAATTCTATTGTTGTCAAATTCAACAATATGTATGTGCAACAACTGCGTCATGTACTGTTCAATTTCGATTTCAGCTTAACAACAAATTTCATATAGTAACAATATCTGCAATCACACACAATTCCATGAATACAGACAATGTATCATCTTTCCATTGTTCAATATTTTCATCAGAAAGGCACTTGCCAATGGCAACAAATAACCACAAATGTGATAAAAAAAGGCAAGTCATAAGATAAATAATTCCAAAAGTCTAAAAATTGACCTCATCTCCATAATTTTTCTTTCCTCGCTGTTTTCTAAAAAAATATTTTGCGGTGCTCATTTAAACTTTTTTTCTCTGTGCACACTTATTTTATATGTAAGAATACGCAGATGTAAATGCGCCAAATTCAACACAACAATTTACTTGAATTGGAGGTAATTTAGCGAGAGATGCGATGAGGGAGGATTATGGCGTGGATGAAAAAATTTTTCTTCTCCGTCTTCATTTGCCTTTTGAAAATTGAGATCAATTTTTTTCGTTCGTTCATGGATGTTGCCGAGTGTAAATTAGCACTTTGTGGATAAGCTCAATTCGCAGACGGAAAATTGTTCATCATAAACCCGCAGTGGTGTTGATTGCTATGGAGCTGTGCGTAACAATTATCTGTCATAATTGTAAATTATACTTTATATTCTAGCTACAATCTACGTTTTGATGTTGATGTGCCTTCATTGAATTACCATATTGAATGTTGCCAGGTTTCGTTCATTTTTTTTTGTGTTCACCAAGACGTAATGGAGAGGCGTACAATGGAAATAAATTACTGCTTTATGAATTCAAAATTTTGCTCTTAATGTTGAATAATAAATTCATTTCTATGGTGAACTAGTGGAATGAAAACTTTTTTTTGTTGTTTTTCGTGGCTTGAAAAGTTTCTTCTCTATTGAAATTTATCAGATATGGATGAAAAGTTGGAGAACTGATGAATAATGGTTATGCTTGTGGAGCATTTAACTTCGTTTCTTTGATCTTAATTTGAATTTGAAAATTACAGACAAGAGCATATCCAGGGGAGGGAGTATTGTGGGTCAATTCCTACATCCAGTGATTTTTTTATTATTTTGCTTGGTGTTTTTAGAAATAAATCTCTTCTAAAAATTTCTGGTTACGCTCCTGATTATAGATGATAAGCTAGGATTTATAAAGGGGATGGGGATGTGATATGCTTAGGGTTACCATACATTTTCAAGAAAAATAGAGGGCATCCCCCATGTCGACAAGTTTTATTCATTTTCTGGACGAATTAGAACATTACAAATCTTTTTTATTTTTGAAAAATGAAAAAAATAGAGGACTGTCCTCTGAAAAACCAAGCAGATGGTCAGCCTAGATATGGTTGATTTTCTATGATTTTTTGTTTTAACTAGATACGCATCAACTACTTTACTCATTCAAATTGAGTCCAAACATAATTTTTTGAGAGTCTGGTATACCAAGGGGGTGGTAAAAAGCTCCAAACCCTTCAGGGGTCATTCGAATATTATGTAAAATTGAAAGGAAGAAGAGAGATGTCTCTGTATTTGTTAAGTTTTAGATACGACCACCATCCATATTCCTCAGAAGTAGGGAGCTAGATCCTCCATTTAATAGATAAATTTTTGTTTTTTTGGGGTTTATCATTACTAATACCATGCGATAGGTCAGACAGTTGAATAAAATACAGACAACAGCACCCACGATAAGAGTTATCTACAAAAAAGAAGATAAAAAATTTTCCGCGGCTTAAATGAAGCGCAAAATTTCTGTGTAACAACCACAATGATGAAGGAATTTAAATATTTAACACATTAATGTCGCATAGTGTCGTCATATTTTTTGCCACATTAAATGTCCAAATGATTTCCATGATAATTTTTCACAGCCGTTGTCATACTGTTAGCTTTAATGCTGTTTTGTCGCTTGAAATGATTGAATTAAGGAGAAAATTTTCCATGTTATTTAATTTCTAATAACTTTATTTTCATAAAAAGTCAAATTTTCTATTTTTTCTTTGTTACTTTAGGTCATAAATTATGAAAATATTGAGGGTGGGTTAGAAAGTTACGAATGAAGGGTGTAAATGAGACATTTTGGATATTTATAAGCTATTTGCCTCGCAACACAACCTTTTTGCTTCAAGGCTTTAAAATTTGATCCGATTGCTGAAATGTCTACGAAAGAAAAGTTTTCAATATCTTGTTCTTGAAAATTTTAAGGCATAAAAATTCTTCGAATGGGATCAATTTACGTAAAATTCTTTCAAGAATCTTTTCAAGCTTGAAGAAATTTTTGAAAGATTTAAATTTCTAATTTTAAAATACTTCAAATTCAATCTCATTACAATAATGTTGAATAAAAATAAATTACTTGTCAAGTACTTTCTGCTTCAAATACAGACATGTCTGTAAGTTTTTTGAAATTTCTAGAAGAATTTGAAGCTTCTTAAGTTTCCTTCTCGAATTTACTTTTAATTTTCTTTCTCATTATGCTGAGAATAATTGTTTTAGGTAACTTAGTCATTATGAATGTGTTTGAGAGTGAATTTAACTCGAGGGTATTTGTTGTTGTGACGACTTTTGATATAAAAGGTCATTCATTTGACTTGATTTTACTAAAATAAGTATTCAGGCTTTTATGTATAAAATGACCTCGCTCGATCGACACACGTTGAATTATTGACAATATCATGGACAAACGGACAGTATTTAATAAAAAAGGTCAATTTTTAAAGATTTTTTCAAAAATAAAATATCTATAGAAACCAGACTGAATGTTTAAGGCACAGAATGTGTAGGATTGCCTTTCAAAAACCAATTCTGTTACACGACTCATTTTACTAAAATTATATCGAATGAATTTCGTACTTCAATTACATTCTTAAATCACAGTATTTCAATTTACAACAAATTTTTTTCTAATTTCAAAAATTTTTCTAGAAGAATTCTTCATTTTTTTTATCAGCAAAATTTTCCATCAATACCAGATTAATTTACAAGCAGATCCAATTGCTAAAAATAAAATTCTCTGCGAAGAGAAAATTTCAATAAATAAAATTATTTTGAAACATTTTATGTAAAATTATTTTCGTACAATTTATCAAAAATTATGACATAGGAACATAAATATTTATGCAATATAGATCAAAAATTATCTTGATTTAATGCTCTTGAGTATAAAGAATGAGGGAGAAATGAGAGGAAGGACCAACATCAAAAATTCAAATTTATTTCTTTCCTCTTTTATGCTCCCATTCAAATAAGAATACGAGTAATCCACTGAATACAGAGATGAATAAAAAAAAGCTGTCATTAAAATGTAAATCACGTTCTTAAAAAAAGAATGAAAAAGAAGATAATGATGGAGGATGGAAAAAAAATGTCTAATGAATATCAAAAAAAGTACAAAGATTGGTAAAAAAAAAATTTAAAAAGGATGACATTTGGTTGTGAAATTTTGATGATGAATTATTTTTGGGCGCTTTTCGTTGTCTAACCTAAGCAACACAAAGGGCCAAAGGTAGTATACATGGAAGGTAACATTAGCTCTAAGGGGGTTATTTACAAATAATGGGTTATAGTCAGGTATCATTTGGAGGGGGGGGGGGTAAAAAATTTTGGATTGACTTTGGGATATGTGACAATTTAGAATTACTCCAGTTTTTCTCTAGTTTACTGTCATCTAGCTTATTTGAGTATGACTTGGACTATAGAAGTATGCCTTATATCTTCCAGAATGAAGTTAAGCATTGATACTTACTGAAGAAAATAACCTTCAATATCCAGTGATGTCCATAGAACAGGTCATTTAGCATATTTGCCTTATTCCTGCTTACTTTCTAAAAAAATAATTTCGCTTTCATATTTCCAACAATCCAGCCTGACAAAAGAACAACAATCCAGCTTCACCATCACTTTTCATCCACAAAAAATTATTGAACTTTTTGAAATTTTTCTCTCAAAGATTCTTTCACAAATATCCACAGCATAAATTCATATTCTTGCTCGTCCTTTAACTTCTTTGAGAGGAAATAAAATTTTCCACTGTAATTTTCTTCTTACGCACAACTGATCAGCAAGAATGCCTTCTCCATGCCTCTTATCTTGATGCTTCAAGCTATGAAAAAACTTTTCTCATTTTATGAATTTTCTTCTCTTCCTTTTTCTTCACATTCTGTTGGTCTTGAAGTTTTTGAAGAATTTTTTTTTCGCTCTCCATTCTAGGAGTGTTAATTGCTCTTGTTTTTTATGATTTGGTGTTTATTTTATTGGATGTGATGTAATGAAAATTTTTTTTGGGGGATTTTTGTTTGTTAGTAGTAGTATGGGGAATAATAGAAAATTTGGGATGTAAAAATGATTTAGAATTTTTGTATTGTAAATTTAAATTAAGGAAGGGTCCAGGGAGGGGTCTTGGATATATCCTAGGCTATATGCTTTAGTATGACAAGGATATACCCAAACTACCAGCCCCTGGAGCTGCTTAATACTTTAAATAAAATAATTTGTGACAAAAAAGGGGTCCTTTTTATGTTAGACGTCCACAAGCCCATATCATATCACACATCAATAAACAATCCAGAAAATTCAGAAATGCAACATGCTCAAAATTTCCACAACTATAAAAAATCCATCCCTAGAATCTAAGGAACTAAAAAAAATTTTCACTCCCCCACTTCCTTTTTCTCACAATAAAAATAAAACTTTATTTTTTTATATATAAAAAAGTAAAATAAACATCAAGTCCAGTCATATAATTCAATTATAAAATTCATGTCTCGTAATTTCATCCTCGTCTCTTCTTTGAAAAGTCCCGATGTGGAGAAAATAATATAATAAATGTTAAATGTTGAGCATAGATTGATTTTTCTGCCCATTTTCTCGCTCGCTTTTTTATTTTTCCGCAACAATAAAATGAAAAAATGAAATTTTTCTCATCGAAATTGAAATGAAATTGGACAGTGAAAGAAGGGTCTTTGTGGAAATTTCGTCAGAATTTTTTAAGGTTAGAGACATCTTTGGACGTATTTTTTGGAGTTCTATAATTTTTTACACGAATTTCAAGACAATTTCAAATTGGAGAAAATTTTCCTTCAATGGAGGAGACACCCCCTCTCTGACTACCTCTAGAGGTCAGGTCTGGCTAATTTTCGCTTATTGTTTCTTACTCAGAAGCGTAGTCAAAAATTTTTGAAGAAGGAAATACCCCTTTTGTATGGAAAACCCTTGCGAATTGAAGAAACATAATCAATAATAATGTAAAAGGACATCAGCGACTCGATGAATCCAGCTGATAGCACTGCAACTCCAATCAAAATGAAATCTATTGTACCATCAAATAAAAAGAGGTGGTGTACTCTAGGGCATACCTACCCCATGTACGCCTAGAAATTGATCCCAGTACGTAAAATAAAATTAAAATTCCCGCAAGGACAACAACAAAGTTGACATAAAAGAGCGTTAGATTCAACAGCAAAAAATAGAGAAACATCAGCTTGTAATCGGTTAATTTTTTTAGCGCATTTTCCTTAGAAAGTAATGCGCTTAAAGGTCCACTTTGGCTGGCTGGCTGGCCCGCTGGCCCGCTGGCCCGCTGGCCCGCTGGCTCCCTCAAAAACTCGGCAGGGGAAGCACGTAGAGACTTCGGGTTTTTTGCATTAAATAGCTGATTTTTCGTAGGGGTGCGCAACGTATTTAGTTTTTTAAAACTCCCCTCCTAAACTTAATTAAATTAACTTTTCTTATTTTGGTGGAAAAAATCACTGACCTTGGATTAGTCAAAGTTTAACGTGACGCTTAAAAAGAATACTTATATTAAAAAACCCTTCAAGTCGTGGGTTCGATCCTCTCCGCGGGCAACTTTTTTTTACACTTTTTTGATTCTTTTTTACACTTTTTTGATGTTTTATGATATTTTATGATTTATTAATGCATAATTAAATTTTTTTGAGTCATAAAACAGCAAAAAAGTACATTTTTTCATAAATTTTATTTTCTCGAAATGTAAATGTATGTAGAACCATACAAATGTTGCTGTCATTACTTGTGAAGTATAAGTGACAGATTTAATTTGTACTAAAACCATACAAATGTTTTGAAATAGTTTCCCGGAATTTTTTTCAAATACAACTTTAATATATTTCAAGCATTTATGCTATGTTTTCAATTCATTTGGGGAAATAAATTAAGTGGGTAGTTATTTTTTCATTCTGAATTATGGATTTATTTACTGATCTGTGCGGGAAAATGCGCTTAATTCCCTCGATGTATAACACGAGGACTTTCAACATCTTTTTATTATTGTGCACACATAAAGGCAGCTGATAAATTGAATGGCAATTTTACAATGTTACTTAAATGGACCTATAATCTGCAATGTGTTGTAATTTCGTTCCTTCCACATCGCATTTCCATTTTTAATGTCGAATGACTGAAAATAGAGAGAGAAAAATGTGATTCAATTTTTTTCCGTTTCCAATAGCATTAAAACTTCATCGTCATTGCAGTTGTGATGTGAATGACAAATTTGACTTCTTTTTTTGTATCATGGAGTTGTGTGGAGAGAGACGGAGGAGGAAAAAGAATAAATAAAATGAGAGACGAAAATTAATGGTGCCTCGAATGTTAAAAATACGAAACAGCTGAAATAACAATTTTTTATTATCGCAAATTGAATGTGCTGCTGTGCCTGCCTGATTTCGTTGAAAAGCGATGAAAAAAAAAATTTTGAGGCTTTTTTTCAAGCTTGTGTTGTTTCTGATGATGTGTTTTCCAAATTTTCAATGATTTCTGCTTTCTTCTTTTTCCGCTTTCCTGATTTTATTATTCTAACATACATTTTGAACATATCACATTTATATACAACAACCTACATAGATATTTACTGAATGTATTGTATGTCTCGTTAAAATTTATTTACAGATCGAAAACACAAACACAGAACCAGCCTTTCATCGATATGGGACCTTTTTCTCGGTTTGTTTACAAAAATATTTCGTCATGTTAACAAAATAAATCCTAATTAATTAAAGGATAAATTACACTAATTAATTTAGTGTCCATACCTAGCAACGAACGACTGCTTTTGTCGCTTCAGCTTATGGGTAATTTATTTTGAATGTTGAGCTTTACGGTAAATGTTTTCGTCGGCTTTGACTTTGAAGTAATATTTTTTTGAAAATTCTCTTTGCTGGAAAATGAGAAAATTTATAAATAAGATTCAGGTTACGTGTCTGACTGTAAGCTGTTTGTGACTTAGCATTTGCGTAAATTAAATTATCTTTTATATATTATTTTGATGAACAAAGTGGATATGTCTAGGTAGCATACCTAGAGTGGATTAGTATGATCAAAGGCAATGCAAGAGAGCCCTCAACTGAATATAAAGTTCACAGTTCTTTGATTGTCACAGATAGCTGTAGTAAGACTTATGGAGCTTATGAACAAGAAGTATTAATCTAGTATTTATTAAATCCAAGGGGTCGATACACCTTTTGTTTATACCCTGGTCCAAACATGTCAACTAGAAAGAAGTATTTTGCTTTCCAGCACTAAATTCTTCACTTGACATCCATGAATCCCAAAAAATCTATCAATTTCACCCATCCACAGCATATAAATCCAAATGCTTTTTCATCAAATTCAAATTCATCACGAATCATCAAATAACAATGCAAATCAATCAAATTAGAACTATATGATGAAAGCTTGCCATCAATAAATTATAAATCTCAAAATCAATCCACGTACACAAATCATCATAAACAAAGCCGCATACACATACAGAATAATTTCAGATCATATCACAAAAATATTTATAAATGCAGTAGTCTAAGTTTCAAACTGGATTATAACATTTTTTAGTCGACATTCAACTAGATTAACCACTATTTGAATATTCAAAAACATATTGACCAGATATGCACAAATGCAAGCATACAGCTGCACCATATGAATCGATGTTTGGTGAAAAAAGTGTAATATTTAAATTTGAATCGATTGGAAAAAAACAACACAAAAAGTTTTTTTTAGAAACAAATCAAAACACTATTTTCAAATGTGGTTTATGTACACATACACGGATGCAGACATGAAGAGCATAAAGAGTCGAGGGAGGGAGGGAGGAAAGGAATTTTTCATACATTGATCAATTGAACATACAATGGATTGTGTAGTTTGATAAACATTGATTTTAAATCCACTCAATTTCGATAACAAATCAAACATAAAATGCATACAACATAGCAGGAACTCAACTAACTCAAAAACCTCAAAAAACAAATCATCAAATGAAACTTTTTATGTATTTGAAAATGTTTTGAGGTTTTTTGACTCCAATTTCATGTATTTTAAGTATTTTTGCATGTTTGTCAGTTCAATGGAAATAATATTTGGATATATAGATGTGAGAAGGTGTAAGCATAAAACTTTTGTATGACCAACATAACCAACTCTCTTTTTTTATGCAGAAAATACATAAATTTTTATTTTCATTTCAAACATATGATGATGATTTTTGGCTGGCATCAATTATTCAAATGCATGTGTTTCCACTGTGTAACTTTGGTATGAGTTGGAATAGAGGAAAAATATGCCAATGATGCATGTGATGTTTTTTTGGAGAATTTTTCTGCTCGTAATTGATATTGCAAATTTTTTTGTGTATGTGGTTATAACCATAAAGTTATGGGTTGAATCAAGTTTTTGAATTAAACATTCATAGATTGCTTTTGTAGAATTTTCTCGTTGAGTATTGATGTTGTTAATTGATGCAAAGGGTATTAAATAAGTTGGACATTGTAAAGTTGTTTAGAATTTTCCAGTTCTATGAACATTTGGTTTAATTGTGAAGCTTGAAACTATTTTTTAAAAAATAAAATTGAATTTTTATTCTTTTTAAAGCATTGTGCAGAATATTGAGATTATGGAATTTTAGGACGGGATAGGCAGTGGTGTAGCCAGAAAAAAAGGAGTCATAAAATTTTTTTACTTCCTGGACTCATATTTTTGAACTTTTTGTTAATTCTAACGGTACGAGAATGATTAACGTCTTAATTAATAAGACTCCTGACCCCCTTGGACCACTCTCTGGCTCCCTGTGGATGGGTATTTTAATAAAATTCTCTGGACCAAAAAATATCAAAAGCAACCAAATCAGCCACTGGAATATTATTGTCTTATTGCTCTTACTTACTCCAACTCAAAACTTTCAAAAAAATCTTGCTAAATGCCATAAATTTGACCAAACAATCACTTCAATCCAACCGTCAATTTTCTAAAGAACCTCAACCCACAACAATCATCCAAAAGAGCAAAGTCAATTAATTTTCCTCAACTCAAGTCAAGAAAAGTCACATCCATTATGACTTACACAATTGTCAAATGTCACAACTACTTTTCACTTTCAATTCTTCTTTCACATCACTTTCTACCTTACAACAACAAAAAAAAAAAATCAAGTATCACCTATATTTTTTTCTGTTACGACAACCTTTCTGTCATTCTGACTTTTCAACTTGAGGCTACAGGGTAATTCCATGAGTGAAGGGAACTGATGAAAATCAAGTTGTAACATTTTTTTACTTGTTTGTATTCAAATTTCTGAAAACCGTTAAATTTTTTCCTAAATTAATTATTTAATAATTTGATTAGATAATTAATGAAGTTACAGCTACATAAATCAATGAAGTTTTAATCTATGAATAGTTTAAAATTGGTTCAAACTTTTTTAAGCCTTAATAAGTCGAATCAATGTTTTAAGATTTAACGTATTTTTCGAATTCAAATTTTCTGTCGTTGGCAAGATTTGCAAAAAAAGCTGAATTTTAACCGATTAACAAATGTTTTGATAATTTTCTTCTTAAATAAGGCATTTTAAAGTTAAAAAAGTATTTGAATGGTTAGTATTTTTGATAATGTATAAGTTATGAGCGTAATTAAAAAGGAAAAATGGCCATTTAATGAAATATTAATGAAACAAAGATTTTGTGTTTTCGTAAATTTAACCGGTTAACATTTTAAAAATCAAATATTTCATTTATTAGGCTCTAAATCATATAATTATATATTCCCAAGTGAAGATCTTAAGTTGTTCCATAGTTTACGTTTTTAAAAGAGTCGAAAAGAAGATGCATTTATAAGTTTTTTAGCACAAAAGAAATTTTCGTGATTTTTTCACTCATGGAATTACCCTACACAAAAAAATTCTTCTTCTTGTTCCAATTATTATTTCAACAGGCAAAAGTTTTGCGTAGGAAGAAGAGTGAAAAGTCAAATAATATTATGATAAATGAGCGATTCTTGATGAAAAAGTCCTATCTGATTTTCACCAAATATTGGCAAATATTGAATCAAATAGAAAGAGTTGAATTATGTTTTATATATCAAAATGTTGCATTTTGTCTTCTTATTATAGTAAGAAATATCTAAAGTTCCAAATCGGAACTAGCTAGTTCCAACAAGTGTTTTTATGTGCCGAAAATCTATGTCAACTTCAAGTTATCATAACTTTTGAACAAATTAACCTAGAGACATAATTCCTTCAAATGCTTTTAGATAAACATAAATCCTAAAAGATTTTGGGGACAATTCATTTCTATATAAACTGTGACATCATTTTTTTTGCCTCCCAAAAATTTGAAATTCACTAAATTTTAATCCTCGATATTTCAGTAACCACAACAGCTAGAAATGTATAGTAAAAACTAAGATCTGTAGTTTTCACAGCCCTATCAGAAACATGACATAATGTATGGGGACAGTACGCAAGTTTTGTCTAAAACTTTAAAAATGTGTTTTTTGTTAGGTTTTGGTTGCTTATAGCTCTTCTGTTCCTTAAAATTTATCAAAACTTTTTATACTATATTGTTCTTTATTAAATAGCAAACAAAATGATGTATGACTCATCTAGGGTTTGTACATCAGTTAGGTAAAAAATAGATTTTTATATTTTTCATATATTTTTTTAAACGCTTTTTAAATTTTCATTACTTCCTTAGATTCCTCATTTAATTCCCTTTCCAGCAATATATAACTTGTTGAACAATATTTTATGAAAACATTGAAAAATTAAAGAATTTTTTTTACTTTTTGTTGTTGTTGTTCTCAATTTTCAAGAATATTTTTTTGAATCAAAAATTCTTATAAATGTATCTTATTTTGTTCCACAAGTTATATATTGCTGGAAAGGGAATTAAATGAGGAATCTAAGGAAGTAATGAGAATTTAAAAAGCGTTTAAAAAAATATATGAAAAATATAAAAATCTATTTTTTACCTAACTGATGTACAAACCCTAGATGAGTCATACATCATTTTGTTTGCTATTTAATAAAGAACAATATAGTATAAAAAGTTTTGATAAATTTTAAGGAACAGAAGAGCTATAAGCAACCAAAACCTAACAAAAAACACATTTTTAAAGTTTTAGACAAAACTTGCGTACTGTCCCCATACATTATGTCATGTTTCTGATAGGGCTGTGAAAACTACAGATCTTAGTTTTTACTATACATTTCTAGCTGTTGTGGTTACTGAAATATCGAGGATTAAAATTTAGTGAATTTCAAATTTTTGGGAGGCAAAAAAAAATGATGTCACAGTTTATATAGAAATGAATTGTCCCCAAAATCTTTTAGGATTTATGTTTATCTAAAAGCATTTGAAGGAATTATGTCTCTAGGTTAATTTGTTCAAAAGTTATGATAACTTGAAGTTGACATAGATTTTCGGCACATAAAAACACTTATTGGAACTAGCTAGTTCCGATTTGGAACTTTAGATATTTCTTACTATAATAAGAAGACAAAATGCAACATTTTGATATATAAAACATAATTCAACTCTTTCTATTTGATTCAATATTTGCCAATATTTGGTGAAAATCAGATAGGACTTTTTCATCAAGAATCGCTCAAATAACAAAACAAATTTAATAAAAGAAAGAAAAAAGAAGTCGCAAGTCGATAAGAAACATCAACAATCAATCAATTTATTTCATATTAAATAATACAGAGTAATAAGGTTTGTCATTTCCCTTGTGTAAATCAAGTGTTTCACGAGAAAAATATTGTGTTTTAAAAATTATAAATTATGTTTGTACAGGATCTGTAATAAATTAGGGGGGGTAAAACACCCCCTCCCTCCCCTCCAAGTTTTGAAAATCAATGCAGTCATAATTGGAAAAGATATCTGAAACTATCGAACCCCCCTTTAAAAAAATTTCTGGATACGCCCTGACTCTGGTGTAGTAGATACACTATTGTGTCCTGCAACGCCCAAACAAAACTCCCTTTGTTTGGTGACCCTTTGGAAAATCTACATTAGATCAGACGCCAGAAGGGATATTTAATTGATTTTCAGCCACACGAAGTAGACCCAATGTTATCAAAAATGTACACAAACTTTCCATGAAAAAATCACAACAAAAATAATATTTTTCCAGTTGACTAATTTATTTATGACTCGTTCGATTCATCTCAATTTCCATCAATATCTCGAGGTGTAAAAGTGAAAATAAAATGTTCATTCGATTCCTGATTGCCAATTTGAGGTGCTGACGATAATGTGAATATAAATTTCGACACATTTCATGGGAGTTATTATTTGCTGATATCAATTCATACCTGTTACACATTTTTAACTCAATTCTCGTTACGAACGTAATTTGATGATGCTGAACAATTCAATATCCTGTGTATGATGATGACTGTGATGATAGCGAACGGTAATGATTTAATCCGATTGAATTGCACAAATTAACAACTCTCAATAGGACAATTTAAGTTTTTTTCATGCAATTCAGTCGTACCATTTACGTGCTCATGCATATCCGCTGTAAATGCGACATAATAATGATTGAGGTAATTTTAAAATCCACGTCCACATTTTCAAATAAATCTGGTGTTTTTGGTGGAATTTTTCATTATTAATTCCATGGTGAAAATTTTTATCGCTTCCTTTTTTGTACTCAAAGTTGTAAAGCTGGAGAAAAACTTTTTCCCCATCAGCTTTGCATTATTAAATATTTTTTTTCAACACCATAAATCTTATGTGTGTGAACCTTCACATCCAATTTATCAGCCGTTTGTTCATGTGCCAAAAGAAAAATTTCTCTATAGCTTCTTTTATATTTTCACTTCTTCTGTCTCATATTTATGTGTGTATTGCTGTATATAGTGATGCAAGTGATTAATATTTATTTAATCTGTGACTGAAGCGCACATACAGGACCTAGAATGAAATTTCCAAATTTAAGTTGGAGTACTCTTGCCTACCTTAGGGGTACCCTTATCCTACCATTACATACATCCTACCCTGGGTACCTCTAGAAACCGTCACCAGCACTGTCCATTGTATTGTGTTCAATAGGAACCCTCAAAATATCCACAAACACCTCTTTTTTCGAGTAGTTTGGATACGTTCGACAAGTTTTTGGATGCGTCCTGGCTGTAGGTAGACCCCACAAATAAAACCAGTCACAACGATCTAACAGCTTTCTCACTAATTCAATAAAATCAGCTAAATAGCAACAAAAAATACAATAGTCTCTTTACTGCACAGTGTGCTCAAAATAAACAGAGAACGAGAAACTGAATAAAATAAAAAGAAATCACGGAAAAAAGGATTCGAAAGAGATTGTCGTGCGAATACAATATCTACCTGAACATAAGCCTCGATATGCCTCTAACAATTTACATCGTTCGCTCATCACCACTAAATGGAAAATTTCTTGCCTTTTCTTATTCGTTTTTTGTTTCCATTGTCTCTTTCTTTTGTTGTTCTTTTTTTTCAAACATAAGCATATAACGAGCAGTGAGGAAAATTATTATTAGATTTTCTCGAGGTATCAACATCATGCATTACAGTGTTCCATAAATAAAATCAACAACAGAACTCTATGTTTTGTTTTGCCATTTTTTCCCTTTTCCTTCTTCTTTTACATTATTGCAAATATTGCTCTAGGCGACATTCCGTTTGCCATTGTGCTCAAAAAGGCATCATCATCATGAACAACACCATTAGACAAGGTCGTGAGACACGAGGAAGCACGTTAAAAACTAATTAAACCAATTTTTTGTCATTTTTCATCATTTATTGAATAATTGAAAAAGAATTATGTTGTTAGAAAATTTGTAGCATGTCATTTGGGAGCACGAAGCAGAGAATAACATGATATTGGAACATATTGAAAAGTCAGGAATTCTCTTGTGTATTTTATGATGAAATTTCGTGAAATATGAAGCGAATGTGCTGAAATGTGTTAAGGGAACTAAGATGTGAAATTCAATTTCAAGTGATTGACCTGTGATGGAGTGGAATTGGGAATTGATTGAGTTATGGGATTAGGTGGGTGGAGGTTGAGAGAATTTCATTTAATCTGTAATTTATTGTTTGTTTGATGAACTTTTTGATTATTTTTTCAATTTTTTTTGCAAAGGTTTGCAAATATTTTCTAAGGAATTGTCATGGCAATTTAAAACAGTGATGTTGGTGTCTTAGTCATATTTTTAGAATAATTCCTCAATTTCAAGCAGTGATGTAATAAGGATGGTATACGAAGGGGTGCTAAATTCATTATCAGAGGGTGCAAAAATTTTAATTTAGCTTCAGAAGCGAAAAACCTATGCTTCATTAAAATTTAGGGGGCTAGGCATGGGCGTACCCATGAAGGGGTTCGAATTTCTAAACTCAGTATAAATTTGAAAAACTAATGATTCCTTTAAATTGACTGGACCAGACCACCCTCTGGATACACCCATGGTCCTAGAAGTTGTCATCAAAGTCTTTTCTGATGGAAAAATTGTCTTCTGAGAATTTTATTTTAAATTTAACTTCCAAAGCCCACTCATAGAAGCAACCTAAAATATTCTCAAATTCCACCTGAAGACATGCACAAAAAAATTCAACTCAAACAGAAAAATGAAAATAAAAAAATTTCATCATCGTCATTGCAATGACAATAAAATACAGAAATAGATCCTTTTTATCATGATGAAATATTCCAATTCTTCAAGTCTACAAATTTTCTGTCAGGCCATAATTCAATACTTTATATTCAGATGTATCATAACTTTCATACAGATCTAATTTAAAATTCTAAAAGAAATCTATTTCGATATACACAATTTAATTTTATATACATCTATTCCACCTCCGTAATGCAAATGTAAGTTATTGAATTTTTTTTCTTCTAGAGCATGGAAAATTTCCCCATGCAAATACCATCCAAGATTTTCATCTCTTCTATAAGCACACAATAAAATAAAAATTTATTGCCATAAATCTCATAGTAAAAAAAAGATTTTTTTCTTTTATCTACATTAAAAATTCACAAGGGAGGAAGTCGGATAGATGAATGAGGAAGAAGAGTGGAAAAGATTCGATTAACATTTTGCTTTATGTCACAGTCATTTCCCTCCATGCTTGAGAAAATTACTCAACTCGATATATCGCACATATCTCCTTCATCAAGGATCTTTTAAATTGAATGCTCCGTAAGTAGTTTTAAGGAAGAAACGAAGAAGCTAAAAAAGAAGAGGAATTCGACCCATGAGTAAGAAAAGTATCACCATAAAAAACAGAGAAAATTTGCGTACTGAAAAAATTATCAGCATAAAAGTAATTGCTGGTTATAAAACTGGGGTGCTTTATTCTAGATTAGTATTTTTGTGTCAAGTAGGGGCGTAGACGTTGGGTATTTTTTTCTTAAATAAGAGAGGGTTTACTTATAGTGTTGTCAACTGTGTACCTTGACAAGTTCCCAGGTGTACCAAATATTTTTTTAAAAAAAGACCACTAAATGGCAATAAAAACCAAAAATAAACCAATTTTTTAAATAAATCGAGAATTTTTTGAATTCAACCAAGCACGTAACCAATTTTTGAGATGATGATTTGATTTTTTTTTGTTTATAAGCAAAAATTGAGGGTGTTTTGGGATTATTTTATCAAAACACCCTAAAATTGAAGAAAATTTCCATCAAAAAGTGCGTTTTGACACCCAAAACACCCCTTTGGCTGCACCCCTGCAACCAAGTATGCCATGGCTGAAGAAAGTTTGAACAACACTGAATCATGACGTCCATTTATCCTTACATCTCTCTCATTTAATCTGATATTTAGCTGTGCAATAGTGGAGTAGCCAGAAAATTTCTTCACTATGCATCTGTTATGAATAGGTCAAAGGGATTGACAAAAAATATTTTTTAAAGGAAGATACGAACTTATCAGCTTTGGTGCACAGATTCAAATCAAAAATTTGGTTAAAATGAATTAAAATGAATTTTTGAGGATCGTAGGAATTTTTTTATAAGTTGCTCAGGGACGTCTTCTCTTGCTTACACCATTGTACCCCCTAGCTTAGAAAATATAATAAAATATTTACAAAATTCATTGAAAAAAGATAAGTACTTCCCTCTACTCTACTAAAAAGTATCAGGGTGTTGTCAAAAAAATTCATTGTTTCAGCTTTTTTAAGGGACAATGACCTACCCCAGTAACAAAAACCGTTAAAAAGTTAGTTAATAACTAGCTGCGGCTAACTTTCAGAAAGTTTTTAACTAACTTTTAACGGTTTTGGTTACTGGGGCTAGTTGATATCTAAAAATAATTATCTCGAATAAAGCTAATCCCCTAACCTTTTCATGCTATTTTATAAATTGTCCAAATAATATTTATTGACTCCAATTAGTTTCCAAATCTCAACAAATCGGTTCTTAGCGTTCATGCCACCCAAAATGAATTTATAATTTCATTTATCTCAGCAAAAAAAAATCCCCAAAAAAACTCAAATCTCTAGAAAGAGAAATGGGGCGAAAAGGAGCTCAAAATGACATTGAGGATGAAATGGTCGTTTTCCGGACACACATACAATCACACACACACAGCAAACAAGCATGGAAGGAGCTGAGAGAAATGAATGAATGAAGTAACAGTGAAAAGTGCTTATATAGGGGTAAATTGCCCTTTTTTACAGTCATCATTCTATCTTTTAACATAGCCTATTGCTCTTTCACTCATTCTCTATGTGTCATGTGAATGAACATAAAAAAATCTCTTCTTTTTGTAAATCCATCTATAAAACTTTTGAACTTGATGTGAAACCTAACTGACATTAATCAAAAAGTTTTTAAGTAAAGAGAATGAGCAAGTGAGTGAGTGGAAAAATTTTTGTGCTGACAAAATTAAAAGTGAAGGGGCGAGGAAAAGAGTAGTTGAAAACTTTTTGATTTTTCTTCTGAATGTAATGTCGAAAATTGTAATGATTGAAGGATGGATAAGGGGGTAGCAATCTAGGTTTGGGCATTTTTTGAATTAAATGAGGGGAATTGACATTTGAATCTCGTGATAATTTAGTGTTAAGGTCAAAACTAGGAATTTTTTGCACTTTTTGGAGAAAAATATGAATTATTAGAATTCTAAATTTGAGATATTTCCAATTTTTTCACATCATTAAGATAAGTCCTAATTTGAACCACTTTCTTTTAAAATACGCATCACCAAATCATCAAGGATGTACCTTTGTTGAAATATTATCATTGGTGAATGACTGTGAATGATTGGTGAATAATGTTTGTTGTATTAGGGGGTCAATTTTTGTGTATAAATACACCAGCACCAAGACCCCAACCTGCACAATACTACATTTTAAATCCAATAATTGGATTCCAATAATTGGATTCCAATTATAAGCAGTCAGAGTTTGAAGCAGTGACGTAGCAAGGTGTGTGACCGGGGCTACGGCCTTGGGTGATGTTTCAAAAAAGTCAAAAAGAATCCCATATAAAAGGGTGCAAAAAGTTTATTTAAGGAAGCCAAATTTTATTTACGTAAACCCAAATTTCTGAATTGACCTCAAACGACAAAAACTTCTTAATATTCCACTGGTTTGAAGCTCACATGGCTGCTGGTCTATTCTTATTCCATGTGAATCCAATTTGGTTGTCTTTGACTTTGTGATGCTCAGAGGATGACCCTCTTTGTGACATCAAATGCTCACGAATTTTTATTAGATTCATAGTTCATTGTCGACTAGACTAACAATAAAGTCCTTCCAAAACAAATACTAGTGCCTCTAGCTCAAAGAACACAAACTTAATAAAAACTTTCATTCACAGTGTCTTAGCCCTCAAACATTTTTACGAAAAAAAATATAAAGAGGAAAAAAAGTCTTTTTGCTCAAAAGTGCCAGCCAAATTCAATTTAAAAAATAAAAGAAAAGATCTAACTGTGGCATGGGAATTAAGTCCTTTTTTTGAAAAGCAAACAAACACAACAAAGATAGAGCTGAGCATTGCTAAGTTTGTTCAGAGACTTCCTTTCATTTCAATTTTCTTTCTTTCTTTTCTTTACTTTACAGACGTATATGCTTTTTGCCTTTTTTTTGTTGTTGTGGCGCTTCAGGCCTCCCTTTTCTCAGGCTTACGGAATCAACAAAGTGGGAAGGAAAATTGCCTCGACATTAGGGCTTAAATAAATGCTGAAGGCAAATAGTGAATTTCATTTTCAGTCAACATAAGTAAATGTTAAGGCACTTTAACGAGTGACAAACATGAATAGACATAAGACATGAAGTTCCTTTTTGTTGCAATATTTCCCTACTTCCTTCTTCTGTGGCATAAAAAATTTTTCTCTTCAGTCATACTTAACCTCAAAAGGAATTTTCCCTTCTCATTCATTTTCCGTCTTTCATGATGAATTTTTACAGCTTTTTATTTTTCTGATTTCTTCATTGCAGTGCTTTTTATGTGCACGAAATTTTACATTCATAACCGAAGTTGCATGAACATCAAAAGTACATGAAGGAAATTTTTATTCATATTTGCGATTTTTTATGGGATTATGTGCTGTAAAGAAAGTTAATAGCGGAAAAAAGTTACTTGCGGTTGATGCATCGCAAATTATTATATTTTTCATGTAATCTTCTTTCAGGTATTTGAAGTTTGATCATGAGGAATATTGACTTCTTTTTTCTTAAATAAGGAACGCCATTTGCTGCTAAGTTCTTTCAATTTCACCATAAATGTACGAAAATCTGAAATTATCACACTTTGCTGGTGAACAAAGCAGAAAATACTAACAAATAGGCTTAATGGGTATTATTCTGGACCAGTGCTTCTCAAACTATACTCCACGACACACTTGTATTCAACAAAAACTTCGTGAAAGTGTGGTGACATGATTTAGATGTTTCACTTTAAAAAGTTTGAGAAACACTGTGGCCAGAGCTACCCTACCCTTCCTCTTCCCCTGGTGTATACCCTAGGGTATCCCTACCTGGTAGGTAAGGGTACCCTAGGTTTTAAAAGTTGTAATTTATTATGCCATTTTACAACCCCTGTGACTAGAAGAGCCACAAAATCTAGTGCCTTGATTAACATGATTTGTAAACGTTCCCCAAATCAAGACCCATTTTCTAAAAATTCTAGACATCATCCTTAATCTTAGTGCCATAATCAGTGGTGATAAGATTACATACTTAATGTGACAGTTTCAAGATTGCATCGACCTAATGTTACAAATGAGATCTCATCATCATTATACCACATATGTGCTGTAATGGCTTTGATCATGCGGAGAATAGGAAAAATGAAACAATTGTTATTTGTGTCTTGGATGCCATTACTTAATGCTGTTAAGAGAAAAGCTAAGAGTCAAAAAGGCAAGGGTTTATTTACTTATGATGTCAATCAAAATTTTGAATTTTTGACCCCTCAGTTCTGTCACAATTTTTTTTAAATTCACACAGCTCAAGACGCCTTTCTAAATTTTGAACATCATAAGAGAACAACTTTTAATCCATAGTAAGGTAGCCTCATTTATCTCTGATGTTGAACATCCATTAAAAAATTTAGAGATTTTTTAATACCTAAAAAGTAAAATCTTCTAAAAAAATCCATTATTCTAATCCTTTTTCAACAACTTTACAAACATAAAAACTTTCCAATAAGCCTTTTAACCTATTTCTGCGCAAACATCCTTCTTGTTCAAACAAAACATTTTGAAATTCGCATCAAAAGTTCAACTAAAAAACAACAGTTTCAACATGCAATACATCAAACCTTATGCAAACAACCTCAAACTATGAATATTGTCTATTGATGCACGCACACTTGTAAATTTATCTATCATATATTCAATAGCCACAAAAATTCATCGATGTTTTTATATCGACTTATGAAGAAAATGAAAATTTTACGAATCATCAATATAGCTATGGATGTAGTGCTGTAAAGGAAGTGGGGAAAGAACAAAAAAAAATTCAATTTGAAGTATCTGCTATAAAAAACCACATGAATGAATAAAGTTCTAAAACATGTAAGTGCGATGATGATAAGCTCATGAGCTGATCTGAATGGATGATAGATAAAATATAGATAGAGAAAGTGAGATGAATAAAAAACTATGAAAGTGACATATAACAGGGATAGATAGATTGATGACTGAGGTATCCTCTCTGCATGTAGCAGATGTGATATTACAATTTTTACCCCACACTTTATTTTATTCATTCAATATTATCGTCATCATCAGCACATCAATTTTCAATTTTCTATGAATATGATACATGAACAATGTAAGTGCTTTTATCGATCAAAAAATAATATTCCCAATTCCTTTTAACTTTTTCAATTTCTTTTTCAGGGATAGGATAACTGGAAAATTTGCATTAGTCCAAATATCCTGCAATAACCCACAATATCCCCAAGTAACCTGCAAGATCCCCAAATAACCCTAAGTATCTCCAATATTCCAAAATAACCCTCAATATAGCCAAATAACCCTCAATATCCCTAAATAATCCTAAATATCCCCAAATAACCCTCAATACAGTCAAATAACCCTCAGTATCCCTAAATAACCCTCAATATCCCCAAATAATCCACAATATCCCTAAATATCCTTAACTATTCAGCAATATCTCTTGTCTTATAAAATGTTCAAAAATATTTCAACATTCAGAGATATCTCAAAAATTTCAAAGCACCCCAAAGTGCTCACACCTTGAACCTTTTTCTATCTAGATTCTAGAATTTAAAATGAAAAATGAATTCCCACATAAACCTTTTTTAATGTAAATCTTCATACTCCTTACTTTAATTCCGCACATCCCATAAAATAACTTTTACACCCACTTGATGGAAATTAAATAAAAAAAAATTATTTTGTGCCAATAAATTTTAATTAACTCAATAATAGTGCTTTAAAGTTCTCTCAGTATAATTTTAAAACAATACTGCCGCAGTGCCACCCATCATTTTCACTCTTCTCCCATCCACCATCCACCTCCTCATCGTCATGCGATAAAAACCAATTTGATTTTCAATTTATTTGCTTTTCATTCATTTAATAATTGGTAAAGTGCTTTTAATTAAGTAAATCATTCAAGTCACCTCCCTAGAGATGAATCCTATGAATTTACGAATGAAAATAGACGTTGATGTTTAATTGCTTGTAGTTTTTCGAGGACTTTAACACGATTCATGTCTATAATTATACCGACACATACACATGCACGTTAATCCAATGAACAATATGAATTGTGCTATTAATTGACCTTTCACATGACTTTATCCAGTAATTATTTCGTTATGGCTGTTATCCGTTCCTTAAGCGACGCTATAAATAATGAAAGAATGGAGAGAAGAAAACAAGTTGATTTTGATTTTTTTCTTGTTCATTATGTGCTGTGAATTTTTGTCGTTACTGCAATTCTATTGACATTGCTGACTAAAGTCAGATGGGAGATGGACTGTGGAGTATTAAGGGGACCAAAGGGGTGGTCTGCATAAATCAGTGTTTCTTATACTTTTTGTGTCACCGTATTTGTCATGGATATTTGTTTTGGGGGTCAAACCCTCTCCATTTCAATTTGCTAGGGTTTTTAAAGAAAAAAATCTCGGCCATACAAAAAAAAAATAAAAACCCCTTCCTAGAAAAAATTCTGGATACGCCCAGAACTAGGACTAGTATAAATCTACGTAGGATGTAAGTTCAAGTCCCAATCAGGATCCGTTATACGAGAGATTTCCTTTTTCTGCTATTAAGGACCCTTAATTTAAATGCTTTTAATAAATAATATTTTCCATTCCATACCCAATTCTCAGAAAATGAATATCTTTAGTACTTTTCATACCTCAACTGATTTACAGCCAAGAAAATGAATGGAGACGATGAAGGCATAATTTATGTCTAGAAGGAAATGAAGAAGAAAGAAAAAAGATTTACCAGACTAAAAATATGAAACTGAGTGAGTGTAATGACTATAAATGGGTGTTGGAAAGTAAAATACAGCATTTGAGGCCCGTCGAGATTCTCATTCATTATTTTCATAGACATCTCCTAATTGTTTTGATGGTGGTTTTGTGTGCGCTAATTGAAATTAATTATGAAAAAAAAAATCTATTAAGAAAGAGCCGAACTACCATTTCAATCTGTGCATCAATCGAATGTCTTACAGAAGTGCTTGCTTTAAAAATAAAGTCTGAAGACCGAAAAAAATACGAGAGTGAAAATTAATTATTAATTACAGCAAGTTTCTCTTCTTTCGTCGCTTTTTATTGTTTCCTCAAAACAATTCATCTCGTTTTTGTGCCATGTAATTTAATTAAATTGAAATAAGTCTGTACGTGCTTTACTGTTTTGTCTTTTCTTTATTTCCATGTCACAAAAAAGCTCATTTAATGGTGCTTCCATTCACATTGAAAAAAGGCTTTCCTGTTCGTTCCTTTTTCAGGGAGTAAGATTTTTGGAGTGATAATTCAGGATTTGGGATTCGTTTTGGATTGACTGGAATTCTAAGGCATTGGAAGGAAAGAGCGACTGAAACTGTGACCTTGGATGTCTTGGGGGGTAAATCCCAAATTTAGGGTTTTAAAAACTTCATTTAAGGAGGTACTGTTGTAATTCTTTGTATAAATATATCCCCTAAGAGCACAGGTGGAAGAAATCCAATATTAAGTAAAGGTGAGGCTGGTTCAAAACCAAATTCGACGTAGAACTGATAATAATTTGGCACGACGCTGACTCTATGCCACATTTTTGGTACGATGTGATTGACAGAGTCAATAGCTGGTCACCCTCTTCATCTACTTCAGCACTGACTTTAATTTTTCCAATTAAAGCTGTTTTTTTCCATTGGTTAGGTTCTATCTAGATCACTATCTAGAATTACTTATTAAGAGGGGTTTAACCTTAAAAAAGTTAAATAATTCACGGGCTTTAAACAATTTTAAATGATTTTGTGGTAGGAGTGGAGTCGTGCAATATCAACCAATCATTTCGAACCTACGCACTTGACTGTTTCCATTAGAGATATTCAAATGCTTTACAGTCCATAAATCAAAAGATTTTCATTTCAACTTTTAATTTCATTTTACATTCACCAAGCAATGCGTTGCTCATGGTAACGTACATGAGATTTAATTTTCATTTCATTTTATTATTCCGTCTTATGCTTTCTTACTAAAGTAATTATCACTAACAATAGCAATATAGATGAATAGAAAAAGGAAGGAATTTCATTTTCAAAGTTGTATAAGATATGTCACAGTCACATTTTTATTTTGATTGTGATCAAATTCCTTTTATACTGTGTTGGAACTATTTTCAGCATTTTTTTCAATTTCATTTTCATTTCCGGTCGAAAGGCGAGCGAGCACACACACAGAGATAGAGGAAAAAGAAAAATTATTTTACGTGCAATAAATTGAAATTCCTAATGTCACATGAACCGTGTCCTCTCCTGTTTGTCTTGTGTGCCTGCTACTACTTGTCTTGCAAGGCAGTGTTCAGCACGGAAAAGAAGATAAAAATCATTTTTTTTTGGAAAAAAAAGAAAAGAAAGAAAATTGTCAAAAGCTAAAAATGGAAAAGGAACAACAAAAAAATTCAATAAAAGTTGAAGATAATTTTTTTTCGACTGTGCTGAAATGTGTCTTGAATTTTAAAATTTGAAAAAAAATCCTGACTTTTATAAATAAAATTATTTCCTGCTTTTCACATCTCTTATAATTTATATTCCTTGAGTGATGAAAAAATGGTAGGGAAGTGGAATAAAAAATTTACTTTGATGTGCCTTCATTCATGTGTGGATATACTTTGTGAGGAAAATCTAGTCGAGAAAGAAATAAAATTGTAAAAGTTTTTATAGTTGACTTGCTTCTTTACTTTTTCTAGCGGAAGTAAGTGCAGTCTTGTGATAAGAAATGTAATGCATTTCAATTTGGTTCGAAAGCTGCTTTTAGTTGTGGATATAGAGGATGTTTTGGCTATATTTCTTATGCAACTGAGTTTGCATATATGTGGAATAAATATCGAGAATTGAGGTTAAGAGTTTAAATGTATGACTTTAGCGTTACTCAATGAATAATACAGACAGAGATTATGCTTGAATATTCTGGAGTAGGGGCGTATTCAGGGGAGTTTTGTGGGTCAACCAAACCACCTGAACTGAAAAATTGAGGATTTTGTCTCAATATAATGTAATTCAAAGGGAAAAAGGGACCAAATCAGAGGCGTACCAAAAATATTTTTAGGGAGGTCCAATTTTTTTTTAAATTTTTGTTAATTCTAACGATTCATGAATAACTAAATAAACCTTTTTAAGAGAAAAACTAATATTCATAAGAAAAAAATTATTTTAAAAATTTTTTGAATGTGGTCTGCACTCTACCGGATCCCATAGGTCAAACTTTTCATTTAAAATTCTCTTATATCTAGGAAGAAAGAAATTGTCACCTTTTAGCATTTCCTGACATCCAAGAAATAAGTCAAATTAAATTTAAATTAAAAATGTGAAATACTATTCATATATGAAGATCCTAAACGTCGATCACTACTACAAATCTAAAAATAAATTCAAATTTCGCAAGTAAGAAATGTGAGTCATTCCACTTTTTTAATCAATTTTAATACAATTTATTGCAAGTAATTCAAAAAGATCAGAGGAAAGAGGTCATTATATATATTTAAATTGGTTGATGAAATTTAAATTTCATGTACATATGAAATTGTTAACACATTTCAATAACATTTGTATGGTGTAATAATAAAGCCATCAACAATGCAAAGAAATCCTTCCATGCAAGAGTTTCTGTATGCAAGAGAAAAGATGGAAGTCTAGTGTGCGACAAGCAAGGAGTCCTGGAGAGATGGAAAGAGCACTTCAATGAACTTCTCAACACTGGAGTAGACGAGATTATCTCACAAGATAAGCGACCCTACGAGAAAGATGATGGGAAAGTTTTCGAGCCCCCATCATTGGACGAGGTAGTTGCTGCTATTGGCGGCCTTAAGAACAACAAGGCTCCCGGTCTGGATGGTTTACCTGCTGAGCTATTTAAGACGGGATGTGATGAACTTAAAGCAACGCTTCATCAGCTGATAGTACGAGTAAGGACGGAAGAGGAACTACCGGAGGAGTGGATGATTGGACTCATATGTCCTATCCATAAGAAGGGGTGTAAAATGACTTGCACGAACTACCGTGGGATCTCTCTTCTCCCATCGGCTTATAAAGTACTCTCCAAAATTCTCTCGTGGAGACTGGAGCCTTACGCAGAAGCTTTCCTTAGCGAATATCAAGCTGGCTTCAGACGGCATCGATCAACATCTGACCAAATGTTCAGCATTCGCCAAATTGTTCAGAAAAGTTATGAGATGAATGTGGAGACTCTTCATCTCTTTATAGACTTTCGAGCAGCATATGACTCAATTGACAGAGAAGGGCTTTGGAATATCATGGCAGAGTCTCTTTTCCCTCACAAGCTGATCAGGTTGCTCAAAGCAACTTTGGCAAAAGTCATGTGCAGTGTGAAAGTGCAAGACACTACATCAGGAATGTTTGAGTGTAGGATTGGACTGAGACAAGGCGATGAACTGTCAACAAAGCTGTTTAATATAGCACTTGAAGGAGTCTTCAGGAGAGCTAAGCTGGAATTAAATGGAACAATCTTCACCAAGTCAATTCAGTTGCTGGGTTTTGCTGATGACGTTGATATTGTTGGAAGAAACATCAGGTCTATCACCGACGCTTACTCCAAGATGGAACGAGAAGCAAACAAGATCGGGCTTCGGGTGAATGAGGACAAGACGAAATTCCTCATGGTAGCTGCATCGGAGAGGACGAAGAATCTTGTAGGCTCGCACCTGGTTATTGGTGATAAGAGATTCGAAGTAGTCAATGACTTTGTCTACCTAGGCACTATTATCAGCAATAATTTCGATACATCAATGGAGATAAAACGAAGGATCTTGGCAGCTCAACGTGCGTATTTCTCTATAAGGCATTTACTAACGTCCAAGAGAATCTCAAGAAATGCTAAATTGGAAATGTACAAAACGCTAATTCGCCCAGTAGCGATGTATGGCTCAGAGTCATGGAATATGACTGCTGCTGACGAGCATGCAATTGGCGTCTTTGAGAGAAGGATCCTAAGAGCAATCTTTGGACCCAAAAAAGAAGGAGAACTTTACAAATGCAGGAGTAATGTTGAACTGTATCAGCTTTTCCGCGAAGCTGACATCATAAAGCGAATTAAAGTGAACAGGCTTCGATGGGCTGGACATGTGATAAGGAGACCTGTGGAAGCTCCATTAAATAAAGTTCTTAGATCTGACTTCGTAGATGGCAAGAGATCACGTGGGCGACCAAAGAACTCATGGAGAGAAGCTGTTGATAGAGACAGTATTGCACTTGGTATTGGAAATTGGCAGACGGTAGCCAGCGATAGAGCTAGTTATAGGCGTCAACTGTGGGAGGTCATGGATCACAATTGATCTGTACGACCAGCGAAGTAAGTAAGTAAGTGGTGTAATAATTCCTCTCAAAATATTTCACATCATCTTCATTTCATTCTCAAATAAGGCATCAATGGAAGAGCTCACAAAAGTGAATTTGGAATTAACTGTTAGATTTGACTATAAAGATGGCAAGAATTTGTGTTAGTGGTCCTTGTGTGGTACCTCAATTAATATTTTTTGTTGTAGTATTTGTTATTTTTGGTATTTTGTATCTATGCGTACATATTTGTGAAAAAGGATGTGAATGTATAGATGATTATGGAGCAGGTGATTATGGATTTCTGAATAATAGAGCATTTTAATTAAAAATAATAAATTGCAGAAAAGCAGTGGAAAAGCAGCTGTGGCGTAGTGGTTAGAGTGTTGGACTTCGGCTCTAACGACCCGGGTTCGATCCCAGGGAATGTCTAGTCGGATTTGGGTGCTTTTTCACTGTTCTAGCCATATCAACTCGGTTTGTGTGATGTCTGCACACAAATTGTGGCTAGGTACATTGCATTGATATACCCTGGGTCATGCAATTGTGCAGAGTTGGAAATCAATCGTCATAAATGACAAAAAGCATAAAACAAATGTAAGTCTCATCTGGATGTTCTTCGCATCAAAAACAAACAATAAATTTTCATTTATAAATCCATAATTAAGTTGTAATAGCTGTTGCTAGATCTCTTAAAAATTGTATTGAAATACTGAAAAGCAAAAATAAAATAACGTTTTTTTTAAAAAAAAATAATAAATTGCAGATCACAATCTCGAACCTCAATCACGACAAAACCAGGTTTCAAATGGAAGGGAAATGACACAGTCATTGCATTAAATCTACAATAAAAAATTAAAACCTTTAGAATTAATTATCCAAACAAAAGTTCTTTCATTTTCCTGAATTAAATTCATGCATGACTTAAAATTACCATTTTAAACTAAAAAATAAATAAAAATTAAAATGTCATTAAAAAATCTCAAAAAATGAGCAATTAGTGCTGAAATGCATCTACAAACAAATAACTTTACAGTGAATAAAACAAATCAGAACTGGAAGAAATTAAAAACCACTCGTATGATCGTTAAAGCAAAAAAGTTTTGCAGCTTTGTACATTTAATAAAAAGTATATAAAAGTTTACTCAATTACATTCCAATGGTATTTTTATGCTGCAAAAATGCATTGTAATTTTTTGTACTTAAGCAATCAGAGTGAGATGAAAAGTTTCAAGTTAGAGATTTGGATTTGAGTTTTTTGATGTCAAAGACGCATTTTTACAGTTGAAAAAAGGGTATATTTGTTATTTAGTCACCAATCCAGTCCCTTCAGCTATAGGACTAATATTATTTAAGATCTCCTAAATATGAACATTAAAGCGTAGAAACTCAGGATTAATTCCATTGAAAAATCGAGTAAAGAAGCAAAATATCTGAGAAATTCATGTTATGAGATTAATCCAAAATATTCATACCTTAATGCCCAATGGATGACAACAGTAGTAGTAACCGTTATTTTTTTGAAATTTAAAACTGTTTCGAAAATATTTCGAAGTGTTAAAAATTTTAAATTTTCAAAAACCGTTAAATATACTTATGAAAATTTGTAACGGTCATTTTTTTTGTTGAAAAAATTACATCTTCGAAGTTTCGATTTCGAAGAATAAGAACCAATTTCGAAGAATAAGAACTGTTGTCGCCCATTGGGACTAGAGTAATGAAAAAACACTGGAACCCAATAAAACTTCCTCAGGATCGTTTTCTATGGAGGTCAACATCCAAACTTTGAAGACTACGTAATGGAAAATACTCAGGAACTTCCATAAATGCTAAAATGTGCTTTCGTTCCTTAAACATCCAGTAATAAATCCCCCCTCTTTAAAATAAATCCAAGTTAATTTTCCACCACTTATTTTCTCATAGAAACTCTTCTCACATCTGTATATTTGTCATATACGAGCACTCAGAGAAAAACTGCATTAAATGCATCTCAAGTATTTCACGAATTTAGTAAACAAAGAAAGGTTGAAGAAGTGGAAAAAGGGGTACGGAATGAATTATAAAACATAATAAAAGTTTATTGCATAACTTTCCATATTCGAATGAGAGTTGGTAAAAAATCATTAGCTATTGTAATAAAAATGAATGCTTAAAGTTCCCTGCTTCTCACAATACACATTCCCTTAACCCCTTCCCTCTTATTGTCTCGTTCATGTTCCCCAATGTTGCTCTCTTATTATTATTGCTCACATTTCTTTTATTTAACAACTGCATTTATTACATGGATTTTACTTATAAACTCTGTGTAAGTAAGAAAAATCATGTTGTTATTTTATATGCAATTACATTTCTTATGGAGCGTTATGTAATTGCATAATTGTAATTTCTCATTTATGCTATGTGCACTTTGTGCTGTTCATGGTAAACATAAACTACATCCTTGCAATTTCTCTCTTGCTCGCTCTCTCTCGAGCTAGATTGTGTGTTTATGTCTACAATTCATTGTGGAGAAGTAAAATGCAAATCTTAAATGACGAACATGTTAAAAAAACATCATGGGTGGCACTTGAGGGAATAAATTTGCATAAATTTGCTGTTTTGATAGTAACAAAATGCTAAAAAGAAGTTTTGCTATTTTTTTCGCTTCTTTTATGTTCAGTGTTGTTGATCCACGATGTCTAGATCAGTATGGATAGTTGATGCATAAAATTCGGATATTTCCTGGTTGTTTCTTGATCCGTTTCAGTTCTTGGTGCTCTATGGGTCTCTTGGGTACCTAAGACTCCGACTGAGTGCTCAAATTTCACTAAAATCTTAAATTCTATCGTAATGCCATAAAAGTAAATTCTATGCATTTTGAAGCCATACTGATGTCTTGTCATCCATTTGAATGTTTGGAATCAGTTATCTAAAAACCAGTTCATAGTAAGCTATCGTCTGGATGTCAAATACATGGGATTTTAAATTCCCATCAATTTCCCACCACGATGGGAAATTACCCATCGATTTCCCACCAATTTCCCATCAAAGTTTTGATTTGAATTGATGGGAATTTCCCATCGAACTTTTTTCTCATCGAGTTGTTTTCCCCTCGCCAAAACATCCACCCTGAACACAACACTGTCCATTTCTCAGCGAAAAGAAACTTCCAGTTCAAGATAATACAACTGTTATCTGTTGTACACTCGAGAGACTGTAAGCAACCAACTATGGAAATTATATGAATATTCATCATAATTTTTTATCATTCAAGAGCTTGTTGCTTTTTGTTACTGCTGCTAGCTCTAAGAAAATGATGTTTTTTCAGGAAAATACCGCAAGGACCATAACCAGATATAACAATGAACATCATGATGACAAAATAATTGCAGTCATTTTTTACAGTAAACACCGAGCAGCAACAGAAGTGCTATTGCAATTTAAATGACTTTAAACCTTTTTTCTCATACTCATCCATTTTTGATGTTCTTCTCACTTGCTCTCATTTATAAATTAAAATTCATATTTTTTTAATTGAAACATGAGAAAGTGTTAATGTCATCACACATTTTGATGGCTTTTTGGTGCGAACAACAACAACAAAAAAATGCAGTCACTGACACATCACGTAATCTCACAATAAATTATTTTTATTTAAAAATTATTTTTTCATTATGTCATCATAGAACAACGGTGTCGGTGACACTGGAAAAAGTGTGAAGGATTATAGGACATGAGGGAAGGGAGCGCATTTTTTGAGGGTTATTTTAGATTTAGGGGACATTTAGTCATTGATTAATGATAACTAGCAAAAATGAGATTTTCGGACCCCCTTGTAGCGGAACTGTTGGAGTCCTTTAAACATTATTAGGTCCTAAAATCTTGAAGGGAGTAAGATGCTGGTTCAAACTTTTTCCTCATACTTTATTCAATATTTTTTATTCCTTTTTTAATTTTTATTCCATATTTTAATTAAAATTTTGGCTCACGGAAAATAATATCCTAAATAATATCTACAAAAATTATTTACTAGGCTGACAAACCAAAAACAAAGCTCACAACGCCATAAAGTTCAGTACCTCGAAAAAAATAGTCAAAATTTTTATGACAGTGAAATATGAAACTAGATGAGGTCATGCGAGTCACTTGCATATGACGAATTGTGTGAGTCGAGTAAAAAAATTGAATTTTAAATTAATAATCACTATCAGTGTTGCGAGAATTAAAAACACGATTTTTTAAAAACGCCATAAGCGGTGCTGTGTTATTTGTGATTTAGATTATTGGATAAAAATTAAACTCTACTCAACTGAATGTTCTGAATGTTAAAAAGCAATTAGTTGATGAATTAATTTGCTGGTGTATTTTTAGTTTTGGGTTTTGAAACAATTTAATTTTATTGAAAAATCTTCAATATATGTTCAAATCACGACAACCACTAATTAATGAAATTTAACAATTTACTATTCAATAAATACATTTGCTAAATTAATTTTTAAGTAGTTTTAATTTAGAATTTCCATTCTATGTGGTCACTTTTTTAAGGGGGGGGGGGAGGGAGTTGTATTATTTGGATGGGTAAATCCATGCCAATTCAATACCTATGTACACGTATGTCCATCTTCCTACTTTCCTTCAAACTTATTTTTAAGTCTGCATCGTCCATAAGCATATCAAAGGCACGTATCGACAATCTCCATACTATGCTCATTAAAACTTTCTATTAACCTAATTGGTTCAGTCCTTAATGGCCACTCCATTGCTCTCTGTTACAAGCCACTTTGATAAAAATCTCAAAACTTTGCAAACTGCAAGACGTAAGGTACAAGAAAATTTCATATCTAAATGGATTTTTTTCTCTTTTTTTCAAAATG
This sequence comes from Chironomus tentans, assembly GCA_963573255.1. Classification (NCBI taxonomy): domain Eukaryota; kingdom Metazoa; phylum Arthropoda; class Insecta; order Diptera; family Chironomidae; genus Chironomus; species Chironomus tentans. The sequence continues at coordinate 6,350,502 of OY754302.1, forward strand.
CACTGCAATGTAAAATTTTACATTCCTACGTGCATGAGACGTAAAATAAATTCTCATTACATTTCATAAGAATATTCTTATTACATAAAATTTATGTTTTACATTTTATATTCCAATTTAGATCTGCCCAAGCTGCACTTACATGCATTAGCTTTTTACAGGGTTGTTGGCTTGGTGCCTGGGTGAAAATAATTTTTTTTTAAATTTTAAATTCTTTTTTAAATGCCTGAATCTTGAGTCATTTGTGCCTAATTTAGTTCTGCTCAAGTTGATCCAGAAATGATTTGATACAAAAACGACACCCATCATGGGGTCGTTCTGGTCGTTAGGGGGAGGGGGAGGTGTCAAAAATGACAATTTTAGCATTACACAATATTTGAACGACCCCCATCCAAAAAAATATCTAGAACTTTTATTACCATGACTTATTTCAGGTAAATTAAAGGCAAACCCTCAAATTTTCCGGTTTCTAACAAAATTTGTAAGTATGGTGCACCAAGATTCAACTAACAACCCTGCATCACCATCAGAAATCTACATACAAATTGTGTAATGCATAAAGTAAAATTTGCCGATACAAGCATGAGATAAAAGTCAGAGAGCATATTGAAAAGATTCTTTTTTTTGTGTGCTACAAAGAGGAAAGTCATAAAGCACAGGAAAATACAATGAATTAAAAGGCAAACGAGAAGAAAACTTTCTTACGTGTGTTCTTAGCTTTGCTTGTTATCCCAATGTAACTTTATATTCCTTCTTTCTGGTAAAAGGAATGAAATAAAAGCAAAAATGTTTTGTGCCAAAAAAGGAAAAAAAATCTCAAAAAGAATTTAAATTTTTATTTGATCACGTCTCGAGCCGCCATACACATATATTTATGCATGCATGAGAGAAGAAGAAAACAGAAACGAAAAACTTTTTTGTTCACGAAAAGTACTTACATGCGACTTAATGAGATTTAAAGTTTTCTAAAGCAGTCCTATAAAATATTTTCTCCATTTTTTTCATTTTATATATTATCATGTTGAATAGCAAAAAATAAGAGACGTGTTCCACAACAACAACAACAATAACTTAAAGGAACAGTAGAAAAAAATGTAATAAAATATAAGAACGAATAAAATTTATTGTCTTAGCTTCACATATGAGGAAATTTATGAACATTTTGATGAGTAGTTATTGAATGAAGCGCAGTTTTATTGAGGAAGTCCTTTTTTATGACATTTTTTTTGGCAGCACTTACTAAAATCTCGAACAACAAAAATGGCATTTATCTTGTAAATTTTAAGTTTTCCGACTTGAACTTAAAGTCCTGAATAGGGTTGGGCAAATATACGTATATATACGTATATATACGTATATCGAAGAACAAAATATACGTATATATACGTATACGTATACGTATATGGATTTTTCAAAACGCAAAAAGTACGTTATTAATTTGCTAAAAAATGTGTTAAAATGCTGAAATTTGTACTCTAAAAGGTGAAATAGAGTAACTTAAGGCTCCATTAAGCATTTTAAAAGTGTTTAAGCAAGGATTTAATTTAAAAATGAGAATTTTTTGAAAAAATTAATTTTTCTTTGTTTACAAATTATGAGCAAAATTTGAAATTTTTTTGGCCGTTACAAAAATTTTGTAAAAGAAAAAATTAAAGCATTTAGATAATAATTTATAGCTAGTAATGACAATTGAGCACTGTTAATGAACAACAAGTGCATATTTTGTCTTAAAAGTCTGAGAAAATTTAATTTTGTTAAGCTACGATATGTAACTGAAAAAATTTGAAAAATGAATATACGTATAAATATACGTATATATACGTATAAAATATACGTATATTTATATACGTATATATACGTATACGATTCTGCCCAACCCTAGTCCTGAAATGTCCGTTGTTCCGTATTTAATTTTTTTTTTAAATTTTCTATCCCCTTTTACTACAAATTTTGAATTTTTAGACATTTTTTTAAATATACCTAATTAAAAAATGTTAACTTAAAACTCTGTCATTATTTTTTAAAAATAAAATGAATACATCAGCCAACAAATGCGACAAATCGCAAAAACTTACTTCATCCACATCCAAATCAGCTGGAGATAACTCGCTAAAACAAACATTTATTTATATACTTTCTTTTATTTCATCCTACAAGAGCAAAAAAAAAGTTTCATTTTTAATAAAATTGAAACAAGAAATTTCTTTTTTACCATTCCAACTTCAACAATTTCATTAGACGATGATGGGAAAAATTTATAGTAAGGAAAAGATTTATGAATGCATATTACAATAAAAATATTTATCGTGTGTTCATATATAAATTGTGTTACTGTAATAGAAAATAAAATTCAAAGAGCAAAACGATATATCATCATGGAATGTTTTAGATGTATGAATAGATGATTTGTTGGATGCTTCCATTAAAGTATTACAAAATATTTTTTTGTTTATCAAAATGGATTATTTAGGTTTTTTATTTTAGAAGTGAAGAAATTTATGTTATTTTAAATGTTATGTAAATTTATGTGACTTTTTTTGTTTAATGATGTGTGGATAAGGTTGATTCATTGGATTTAAGGTTGCCTTAGTTTGAATTTGAGATATGAGATTGGTGAGGTGCAGGATATACCCCCAGAAATTCTCAATTTTCAAAGAATTCTTATAAATCTTTTAAAATCTGGATTCGTATGTAAAATTATAAGAAAGTTGACTCGATAAGGACTCAAACTCAGTGGTTTAGTAAGGGGTAATCCACTTATGACGTCCAGCATTTATGGGGGAGGGGGGGTCTGTGATACTGTAACACCTTCATACAAAACAAATTATTATTGTGACAAGGGGGATTCTAAAAATCCCATTTTTGATGGACGCCATAAGTGAATGACCCCCAAGGGTTTTTTGTTGTTGGGGGTAAAATTGAAAATTTGCACTTCTGTGAGTTAAATTTGGCGTCAATTAAAAATTTTTGGTATTCCTTTATATAGAATTTTTTGATTTTTTTATACTGCATCCTGGGTCAACACCCGGTCGCCCTCTTGCAACCCCACTGCTCAACTTCCAGTATACAGTCAAGTGCCTCAATCTTACAGTTACTAGAGTTATTATGGACAATTTTCGTTCAAATATCCTTATAGTTTAATCTATAACATATTATCATCCTGTGCTCAATCCATTAAATCAGTAGATTAAATCTACAACACCAAATTCTCAATTAATGAATTCCCCTCCCCTAGTTCTATATAAAATATTCAAAAATATCACCAATTACCACTTCCCAAAAATATCACCAAAAAACAAACATTTTCATAGCCAACTTTAATAATAGAATTTATTATTGGAATTATTTGATGTCTGACCTATCATAATAGATTTTAATTTACTAATGTGTCTATCCATACATGTTTCAAAATTCAGAATAAAAAAATATAAATTTTAATTCCATTTTAGGTCCCATAAAAGCATGTCCAATAAGGATGATTGTTATGCATCTTTAAAATTGCACATATATGTAGAGTCTGAAAATTCATTTATTTCATAAAATCACATTTAAATTATAGTTTATGGCAATAAAAAAAATATTTTCCTGATGCTGTATGGAAGGAGGAACAGAAAATGTACGAGAAATGGAAATTTTAATGTGAATTGCAAAGCTGACCGAAAATCCTTATAAATTGTGATGCTATGAATTCATAATAACAATGAAAATTCATTCAAAATCCAGTTCTCATGTATTGGATTGGACTATTTTTTTATACATTTTATGATATGTATGTGGGTAAGTGTGAGGATATTCATATATGAGAGGGTATGCAAGTGATATTTGATGCTCTGGTATTTAAATCTATATTGTGTGTCCTTTTATTCATTTAATAAATAGCTCGTGTGCATTTCATGTGCAATTTTTGGACCAAAAAATAGAGAATTTGTCCACATATACAGGCATATGTACATAAAATCTCATGTAATGCATGTGTGGATGGAATGGAAATGATTGTAGGATGTCCTTGTAAAAAATTTGCCTGAAAAAGTCAAATTTTTAGTCAGAACTAATCGTGATGTCGAAAAAATTGACGTTTGTCAATAAATTTTGAATATTGATACCAGCTGAGTGACCTAGGAATCAGTACCAAGCTGTAATTATTTTGAGGATCTCCTGGGTGATCTTTTTGATTTTTTGAATCCATTTAAACTGATGCTACCCCATTGAATCTGGGGTATATTGTAAAAACCATCAAAATGTCTTACTCTAGACCAAAAGAGACTAATTCTGCAAAATCATGAAAGTAATCATGAAAGTATCCCATTTTTAAAGTAATAGCCCCTTATTTTTGAACATTTTAGCAAATATCCATTAAAATAGCCTGAACATCACATTTCCTTCCATTTTAGGAACAACTCTCATCGCATGAACCCAACACAAAATGCACATAATATGATGATGATGATGACGAAGGAAGAGAAGAAGGAAAAAGGAAGTGGTAGAGACAGAAAATTTCATTTACATAAACATTAATTTATTTATTGCCCATTTTCCAAAAACTTTTGTATTCAACCATTTATTATATATCTACATATCTATTTATACAAAATGCATGAGCAAGAGAGGAGAAGGAGGAGAATTGGGCAGATGGAAAAACATAAATTATATCCATTCGAATGCTTTTGTAATAGTGGACATGTATAGAAATCATACATAGAGATTCTCTCATTTTTAACATATATAAGACCAAAGTTGAATGAATGAAATAGAATTGCATTGTTTGGGCAATCATTTCTATTATACACAATCCTCACACAAATAATTTACGGTATCAAATAATGTACCATTGTTGTTGCACTATTCATCACACTTTTTCATTTTAATATAATATATGAGTTAGTTTCTTGCCTTAGAATATCGGACATTTTGAAAAATTGTTGCAAAGTTTTCTGTTTCCATCTTTTGTGTGCTTTCATTAAGGATTCTGGGTCAACTGGATGTGGGATCATATTGCTTTGTTATAATGAATTAGAGCAAATTAAAAGTTATTTTAATTGGACTATTTTAAGTTCAAATTGTGACTTTTATCTAGGTTTTCAAGAGTGGATAGGATGGTGTGGTGTTGGGTATGAGGAGACATATATAGACAAATCTGTTGATGAGAAAGTAAAGCCTCGGTGGCTGAGTGATTAGGCAACAGACTGGAAACCTCTGTATTTTGTGAAGAAGTGGGTTCGATTCCCATTACAGTCTCAATTCTTAATTATTACAGAAAATTTTGCCGATATGACAAGAAGTCATACAATAATTATAACATTACAGATGGTAACTCAAATCTACAGACAGAAGCTTTCGACAGAGTTTAGCTTATAAATGGAGAAAAATGGAGGATTTGGGTCCTTCACGATAAAATATTTAATTATGCCATCCATAAAAAAAATTGTAGCTCATCTAGATTTTTTTGGATATACCTCTAGACCTAGCTGTATACAATTGAGAGAAGTCATGAGTAACAATATAGTCTACATAACCAACAACATTACAATTTTGAATAATGCATTAAAGTTGATTTAATTTCAGATACTACGGAATATAAGGACTGCCCTTGTTCTAGAAAGTACAACTCTCATGCCTATCTATAGATCCATTAAACATTCACTCTACACTCATTTCAAAATGAATTTAAATAACAATTATTACAATCCTATCCTCTTTATACATTATCATTATCATTATGCTTATATCACAGACTGTACAGATGTACTTAACATAATGTAAGGACGAAGATACAAGATAAATAGCCGTGCACACGATGCTCAATAGCTTTAATTGAATTCATTTTATATCATTTTCAACATTGTCATTAATTTATTATCGATTCTCTGCTTTTGAGTGGGATTTATGAGAGACTAAAAGAGCATTATGTGCAAATATATTTCAAAGTGTATTTTCCATTGAATTAATTAAACAACTGCAAAGCTCCGGCTCTTACTTTAAGGATTATTTAATTGCTTATTGTTCCGAGCTGATGCCTACATTATGTTCTGATTGTACTTACGTAAGATTATGACAATGTTGCATGTAGATTAATTTTATGCTAGTACAACATGAATATGTATGCAATTCTGAAGTAAAAGGTCATTTGTCAGAAGTACTATGTTGTATTCTAAATGACTTTTAATGGAATTATGTCAAGTGGTTATGGAATATTGAGAATTAAAATGTAAAGTTCATGATAATTGAGTTCTGTAAGGCTTATGAGTGATTGAGCTTAATAATGTTTATGAGATTTAAATTTGAATATACAAAATTACACTCTGGCTGCTCCCCTGATGTCAAAGTTAATGCTGTGTTTGTAACTGCTCTGATAAAACCTTAAAAAATTACGTTATAATTCAGTGAAGTAGCAAGAGTTTGGGTGATCAGGACCAACTATTCCTCCGGTACCCAGAGGGGGGGTCCAGATTTTTGAACTCAGTATAAATGGAACTCATTTGAAAAACTAATGATACCTTCAAATTGACCACATCTAAATAACTATAAATTGAAACCAAACTTTTAAAAAAATTGGTACAATCTTCTTGAAAAAAGAGTTTGAAAACTCCGAACCCCCCCTCTGAGTACGCCCATGAATTCCCCACTTAACTACGTCTCTGCCACAATTACGTATTTATAAACGCACAATTAATTATAATTATGCCTGATTAAAGCTTAAATTTCTATAAAACATGTGTTTGATTTATGCTCAGTTACTGCATTTTCATTAAATTCTGTCAAATAGGTAAAAAAAATTACAGAAAATATTAATTATCAAAGCTATATAGTACAATATTCCTTTTTCATTACAGCATCAGATGCAAAAATGTTGAATGTTACAGTACATGCTAGAAATGCCAAAATTAACATTACAATAATTACTCAACACATTAAGTTACGTAATTACATGAAAATATAGCAAAACATGAAAGAGATTATGCGAAAAAAAATATTTTTTTCTGTGCTTAATAATAAAATTCCCATTAAATTCATAAATGAATATGAAAGTCAACAATTTTTTGTAGAGAAATCTCATAAAAGCGAAATTTTCCACATACAATGAGCATTCATGCCATCAGCAGGTATGTACATATATGCTCATTGTTGTTCATTCTAATTAGCACTTCTACGGTAATATTCATCGTCACATTATCATATTCATCATCATGCATGCATTTGTCGCTTTTTATTTCATTTCATGAAAAATGGAAGGATGAAACATTTTTTTTGCTTTAATCGTAAATGATATGACAACACATGCACACTCATAGTCGTCAGTCACGATGTACTTTTATGCTCATCATTTATTCACAATGTGGATTTAAAATGTTTGACATAGTCACAATGTGCACACACAAAGTAGATTAGCACATGAACAAAAAAATGATTAATTAGATTTAAAACAATAAAAAATGATTAATCAATTAGTCTGGATAATTCAACTTAATGGATGGATGGATGGAGGGTGAAGTGGATGGACAAACAATTGCTTTGATTTCATTTACTCAATCACTTTCAAAGGACTTTCATGATTAATTCTGAAGCAGAAAAAATAGAGAGAGCAAGCATGAAGGATAATTACAAAAAGTCAATGAGACGTAATTTAATGAAGAATAATGAATGGTTGGAAGAAGACTTAAGCTGCTTATCTTATCTACGCCAACAAAAATAATAATCATGTATGGGATATGAATAAAATAGGAGATCTTTTTGCTGGTTTCTTAAAATACTGTGGTTAGGAGAGATGAGGTTGTATGGATTGATGTATGAATTTTAAGATTGAATTTTTTATCAAGATTGGATTTTTTAACAATTTGGTAACAAGTGGGGTTGAACATCATTCATAATTCAATTATGATGTTCACCATTGTGACCCCATTCCCATAGACCCAAAGTTTGCTTTGAGCTACTATTAGACTTGTCTAGGACCAAGACGGCGTCTGTATTAGAGAACAGATGAACAGAGAATAATTTTTGCTGTTTTGATCGTGAATTGACTATACTGACTTAAGCATTTAGTCAGGGGCGTAGCCAGGGAGTGGTCCAAGGGGGTTCAGACCCCCTCCTCGAAATTTTTTTTCTGAAAAATTATTTTAAAAAAATTCAAAGTTTTTTTGAGGCTCTAATTGTGAATTTTATCATTCACGAACCTTAAAATTAACAAAAAGTACAAAAATGTGAATAAAAAAACAAAAAAAAATTAGGACCCCCCTAAAAATTTTTCTGGCTACGCCACTGAATCCAGTAACATAACAAGTGAAGAAAAGAAGCACTAAATGCATATATAATAAAATGGCGCAAATTGAATCCAATCCATACAACCTTCTACAACCAAAAAACCACAAGATCAGCAGCACAAAAAATATAGAACAAGTCCAAGGACCAAAAAGACAAGGAAATGAATTAAAAAGAATTAGAATCAGAAGACATGAATGAGAAAAAATGCGATATACACTATTAATCCGCTTTTACTTAATTGCTCCTATATAAAGACGAGAGCATTCAACATTTATGAGAATCAAACAGAAGCATGTATGCACGATTTTCCATCTTTTCCTTATTAATCTCTTCCTCCATTTTTTTTATTCTCTCTTCATCAGCTAAGAGACATAAATATTCATTAAATGAGCTTAGTTCCAATTATCTTCCATAAATAATGAATACGAAAAGCATCACAATCGGTTTTTAAATCCACTTTTTTTCCTCATCTCCTTGCTAACTTGGGTTGAGAGAAATACACAGCTGTGTATGCACTCACATTTGCTGAATTCACTTAAGCATATACATCGTATGGAGGATACATCTTCCCTATATATAGGATCTATTTCCAAAACATAATATTCACATTCAATGAATACACAAGATGAAGCAAATGAGCATTTGGCTCTTGTAGATTTTTTTACTACTAGTTTTTTCCCTCGTTCCGGAAAAAAGAACAGAAAAAAAATTGTTCATTATTTATTCGTTAAAATGGTATGGAGAGGAAAGGATGAATGAAAAATTATAAATTAAGAGAAGAAAAGGGAGAAAGGAATTAAGTAAATTGAGAACAATAGAGGAAGAAAGTAGTTTATTTAGTAGATGATGGAAGACGATGAAGACGAAGAAGCGTTTATAATTTATAAAATCAATTAAAAATTTCTAGTGGGAAAGGAGAAATTATTTCAGCAATTTTTATCATTAGCGCATTTTTTCAATTATTTTTACAGACTTCATGATGAATTTTAATTTGACTATGAAATTTTAAACGGTGATGGTTTTGTGGTCGTTCATAAATTACGTGATGCAAAAAACGAGAATTTTAACCCAACTCTGTCATAAAATTGACTCATAGAATAATTTTTTCTGTAAGGAGGTGTTACACAGCGTCATACACTTTCCCTTTCTAAAAAATGGACGTAATTTATGAAAAATCTTTAACCTTACTCTGAAATATCGAACGGTGCTGGTTCCTCAATCATGCAATTACGTCATGGAAAAAAACAACTTTTTCGACCACCCCTACCCCTTGTTACAAATTCTTCAACCCCTCCCTTTAAGGCACGACGTAATTAGTTAGTTGGCATTTTAGGTAACCAATGACATAGGCTACAGTAGTTTAACATTGATCGTGTTCAAATTTTGATGGTGGGCGCTGAAGGACAGGGAGAATAATCAACGAAATTACCACTTGCTTCTGTGAAGCTTCAAACTCCTAAAGGACAAAATTAATTTCTTTCACCAAACATTTATCTTTCTTAATTCATTAAATTCTGTCATCAGTATGAAGAATTGAAACCAAAGAACAAAAACTGCACTTCAAAATCATTCAATGAAGAAGATAAGAAAGTGTTCAAATTCATGAATCCTTAAAGGAAGTAACTACATTTTAATTGAAATATTTATGATTGAAAGTTTTTACTTAATGGATTTTCTTGAGCATTTAACTATGAATATTGCATTATTTATTATATTTTTATCAGCAGGAATTGTAGTTATTCAAAATTGTATGAATTTATCCTGAATTGTCATTAATTGTTAATTTTTGTTAGCCATGGTTATACCACTGGTCACCTGGGGATATTCATTTCAGAATTCCTAAGTCGAATTGAAGATTTTTCCGGTGAAATTGTGAAAAATCCCCCCTGGCTATGCACCTGCCACTGGCAAGCCAAGCTTTTACATTTCAAATAAATCAATTATTCAGTTTTACTTTAAAAACAATTGAGTTTATTCCATTCCAAAAAATTGCACTTGATCGGCTACAAAATTGACATACAATGAGTCCATTTTTGTTTGAACTTCGAAATTGAAATTTTATTTACTTTTGCTCTCATTTTATTTTAAAATCAAAGCTACAAAACAAACACAAAAGTCAACTTTTTCACAATTGAATTTTAATTTAAAAATAATATTTTTTGTCCTCATGATGCAAACAAAAAAATCAAAAATCGATTAAACAAGAGATAAAAAATGAGAATGGAAGGTAAATTTGCATAAAATAATCAAGTTTTGAATGCAATCGTTTATCTCACCTGGTCACATTTTGTGATGTGACTTTTGCTCCATAAAAAAAATTTAATTGTCATTTAATATGCATCCATGCGAGTGATGTAAAATTGCATTTCATTTGACTGAATTGAAAAAGAAGGCAAAGGACAATTCATTTGGGAATTTTTTTCTTCTATTTAATCGAAAGTCAGAAATGGCAAAAAAGCATTGTGTAGGAAATGCAAATTGAACATACATATGTATGTACTTACATTAATTGATAGACGTAACATCACAATGTAAATTTGAAATGAATTTTAAATATTCAGCATACGATCATCGATAGTGCAACGTTAGCGTGAATAAATTCCCTTATTTTACTCCACGTAGCTTATGTAAAAACTACTGCATGGATGCTGATTGAGTTAATGGAGTGGAAAAATCGGTCTTTCGTGTTTCTATATTCTATGTATATATTGAAAACTAAATGGAAAATTGGAAGAATAGAATGTAATGGTGTGATGATGTCTATGTGGGCATTAAATGTGATTTAGGGCGCATTTTGTGATGAAATTTATTGTATTTGAATTTTGTTGGATGAATAATATAGAATAAAGTTTGTGTGACTTAAATGATGAGATGTAGATTCTTGGAGTTGAGCAGGTCCAGGGTCGTAGCAAAGGGACCCTCCTCAAAATCAAAATTCAAAATAAATTTTTAAATTCTTTTTAGTTTTTAAACCGAAAATTTATTTTTCTTTAAAAATATAAAAGTTTAAAATACAGTAATTTAAACCCTCACCCCTTAAAAATCCTGACTACGCCTCTGGCCTAGCCCATGCATCAACAACAAAATGAATTACCGAATTAGACAAACTTTTGACCAAATTTCCCCCAAAGTAACGAAAAACATCGATGTTATTTCAGCCTCATTATGCCTAAAAATCATAAGTCAACCAGAAAATAAGGCAACAAGATGCCAATTTATTTTGAAGCCTAGATACTCAGACAAAATCTTGAAATAGTCGAAATATATTTAGGAAACCAAGCTGTCCTTAAATTTCCAACCTGACTCAAAAATATTCCATTTATTAAAGGGATGACACTAGAGAGCGGCGTATCCAAAAATATATCAAAGGAGGATTGAATTTCAAAAATTTCAGAGGGGGGTTCGGGTTTTTTTTTTCTCAAAAACCCTAGTAAATTGAATAATTTTCCAGAATAATTTTCCAGTGAGAGTGGAAGACAAATCCAGCTCTAGCTATGTCCCTTATCCTGAGTATGGTTTAGTAATAATATTCCCCTTTTGAAACACGTATGACTTTTAACATCAATTCGTCATACTCAGTCTACAATCTGTATGAAAAAATAAACCCTGCAACCTTTAAATCCCGTTTCAAAAAAAACAAACATAAAAATGAAATAAAAGAGAGTAAAAGAAAATTCCTATGTAAATATTCAATCCCACATCCACTACATCTCCACCAAAAAAATGCGCTGCAAATGGAATAAACTGAGGATGGAAAATAGCGTTATTGAAGAAGAAAATAGCATTTATATGGTTGGAAGGTTATTAGTATTCAGGTGATGCTCTAAATTACTCCATACAATGAAAATGATGTTGAAATGGAGAGGCAAAAGGCATAACATTACATTCAATGTGGAAATGAATACTGTTCGGTAGCTAATTTATCATCAGAATATTCTTCTTCTTTTTTGGTGTGTGTATATATAGAAAATCAGCAACTGAGCCATTCAGCCCGGGGATAAAGTAAATAAGATGAGACGATAGGATATAAGGTGTATAAAAATGGAGACATATAGTGAAAAAAAGATAGGATACATTGTCAACATGAATATATTTATATTATCAACGACAATGGACCCACGATATTATTTTTCAATGTAAATCCACAAAAAAAAAACACAGACCGAGGAGACAGAAAGAGCTGATATGAATAAAATTAACTTCTCTTCTTCTGTTGTTGCCACTTTTTTCACTGCTGCTGCTGTGTTTATTCTTAGCTCCACTCGTCCAATTTCATTGTTGGAAAAAAATTTCTTCTAGTTTCTTGCTTACTCACACAATGACTGCTCAAAACAGATTTCCTCCTCGCTCATTGTAGTTTAACTTGTCATGAACAGTTTCGAAGCTTTTTTTCATTATGAATGCATAAAATTTACATGTATGTATGTGTACTTTAGGGTAGTCATCTCTATATGCAACCGCAGGAAGTTTCTACTGATGTCATTTCTATTCTCTGAATTTTTGAATGGGACATATACACTTCCCCCATACGAATGTTACTGCTGTTGCTGAAACTCTACGAGTAGCTTGCTTGCCATGTGGTTGAATTTACATGAATGTAGTTATAATAATGGAATAAAAATAGAATTAATGACAATGGAATTTAGGAAAAAATTGGATTTATGGTGATGTGATTCAAATATTTTGAATTTTCGTTTGGGGTTTTTGGTGTCTGTAGTGGTGTGACTTTTTTGGTTGCTTGGATATTTTTTTTGAAAATTTTTGAAGGTAGACAATTTAAACAAATTGGGATGTCTTTGATTTAACAGGAGATATTCAATTGGGAGGTATTTTTGATGGCTTTAGTGACCTTTCTTCACCTAGACGACTCTCTGGACGAAACACTAAGCCAGCTGATCAGATTAACATCTCCATACTCAGGGAAAAAATTAAAAATTTTAAACTTAAAGATTTTAAAGTTAAATTTTTTTAATTTTTCAAGAGAAAAAATTTAAAATTAAATTTTTCATTTTAAGAATCCTTTAAAAAACTTTTAAAAATCTAAAATTTTGACTTTAAAAAATCAAAAATTGAGCTTGGGGTTGCAGATCAAAAATTTTCTTTTAGATTTTTTCATACAACTCAAAAATTTAACTTTATATTTCTTCTTTGAGTGCAATGTCACTACAGACTAATATACTGCAGATCATAGTTGATAACTGCCCTGGAGTATTTCAGTCCATGCAAACGATCCCTAACTAGAAAGCAATGGCTAATTCAATTTCAGAAACTGTCTGTCGTAACAAACTTCTACTTTACATAAAATAAATGAAATTTCTTTTCTGTCCTCTGAAAGGTTTGTCCTATATTTTCATAAATTATACTCTATTTCTGTTAGAATGTCCTTTATTCCCTATTTAGGGGTTTGGATATTAAATATTACTCAAAAAACGTCAAACTAGACCTCTTGTACCAAAATTTGTATGAAAATTGTAAAAAAGGTCGAACCAAAGTGCTTCTTAATTTAAGAACAATCCCCAATCCAAAAAAATTTCAAGAAACTACCAGCACATACACCAAAATATATTTATGGCCATAGAAAAGCTGTTAGAAAGTTTCACAAATTTTTCATATTACATCCACATGCAAAAATCAATATTCAGCAGATGGTGAGCTGTGAAAAAGTTTTTGCAACTTCAAATCTCATTTTTTTCTACTCTTCCTTCCTTTCCATTTTACGACAACATTTGCCAACAAAGGAGTAAGTAAGATGAGGAACTTTACTGGCAAATTGCGTCTAAATGATGCTTCATTTTTCCTTCAGTCCTCTCACATGTTCCACATATACAATATATAATCGTATTGGGAATATTTCTTTTGTTTCTAAAACAGTTTCAGATAAGAGCAAAAAGAAGGAATTCCAATAGCTCACCCGTTGTGCTCTCAACGTCTAATGTTGGGGCGGTTTTTTCCGTAGAGTTTCTGTTCTAAAACTTTTGCACGTCGCCTCATACGTGATTGTCTCTCATTCACTCCCTCATTTATTTCCCTCTCCCTTCGTATTATGCTGCCTTGAATTTCTGCTTAAATGTTTTATTTTCTAAAAAAAATGAAAGGAGAAGAAAAGGCACATAATATAAGAAGGATGTCAGTTTCGTTTTCATGAACAAATTCTACTCGTTTTTATTCTCATCATAGACATTTGTTGTGTGTTGTATGTGCTCGATTATAGGAATAAAAATGGAGGAAAACGAAAAGTTTGCGAGATGCGTGTTGATAAGAACAAGCATGAAGAATTCGCATGTTTGATCCCAGGGGTGATAAGCTTGAATTGATCTCAAATGACTTCATATCCCAAAAAATCAGTAACTGTGACTAAATTTTAAATTACAGTACTGGGCAAGACAAAATTTAAGTTAAGACTTGTCTGTGACAAAAATAAGTATTTCCTAGATAAAAATATGATGTTTGGTTCCAAAGTTTGTCTGACTACCCTGATAAAAACCACCGTCATAATGCTGATAGGGAATTCCCACGTTTTTTTGACATTTTGCCGTTAAAATGTTGACATAATGGTATCCTATTAGCTATGTCAAGCAGCTACAGATTTTAAGCTTAAACGTTCAGATATCAAAATGTATTCTGGGACAGTTTGGGTGTTTGGGTACTAAGGCACCTAGATTTGCCGATGATAGTCTAGATATCTGGACCCTTATCCTTAACAAGGTTAAATTTAGTCTAAATAGCGTTTTTTCTCTAAGCAACAAAGATCTGTGCTAGAAACTTGTACAATTATCAAACTCTGATCTAGATTTTTGTGGATTAGGGTTTGTTTGAAAATATAAATTTTTCTGCAGCATTGTCTTAATGACTAAGGTTACCACCCCTTGCACAAAACATATTCCAACTAAAACCTTTTATTTGTTCACTTATTTATTTATATTCGCTTGTTCTTATCCATCTCAATGTGCGTTCATCATAAAACGTTGAAACTTAGACGTCTCTCATAGTAAAGAAGAAATTTGTTGATGACAAAGTGAAATAAATATGAGAGAAGCATACTAAACAAACATAGACATACGAATCATTATCTGAAATTTTTTTGTTTTATTCAACGAAATGACATTAAATACTTTTTCGTTTTAACTTTTTGTAATAATATTATTCAGAATTATCGTGGCTGTAGGAGGACGAATGGAAAATTTGACATTTAATTTAATGTATGCAAATTGTGCATGAAGTGAATTTATGAGATTTTTGTGGGAAATGATGAAGAAATTAATCAGATTTGAAATTATTAACTGAAGTTCAGGAAAAAAGCTTATTTGAAAGTTTGAATAAAAATTTTCTAAAATACTTAACTTTAAGCTGCATAAATAAACTAGAAGACAGTCCAATTCGAACACTTTTAATGGGGGGAGGGGGGTGTTAAGGCTAACAACCATTTATTTATTCATCCTCAATTCTAAGATTGTCATAAAAGACACAAAGACATTCATATTAAATCTTATACTGATCCGAACTCCATGTTAGATCCAAATGTCTAGGAAATGGAGCTTCGTGTTATCCTTTGACCCTTGTACGACCTCCAGATCATCACCTACAAATGAATAACTAGAAATGCACACTTAAAAGAATGTAATCTCTTTAATCAGCAAAAGAAAGTTACAATTTAAATAAATAAAACTTTATCTTTATTTCAATTCTTTTAATTTTAATGTAAATGAAAAATTTTCATCAGAATTACAGCACTTCATAAATATCAGATGTACAGATGTATAAAAAAAAAGTAAAGAGAAAAAGAAGAAAAATTCATTAAGTCTTAAGATAAAAGTTTAACAAATTTAAATATCAAGAGAAGTATAAAAGAAAGAATTTCCAGCAACACAAAAATGAGAGGAACTAAAAAAGATAAAAAGAATGTGTATAAAAATTTACTCTTCAACTTGTAAGTTGTAACAAGACGTAAAGAAAAGTTTTGTAATGAAATAAAATGAAAGGGAGATGAAAGTAAAGCAAGAACTTAATAAGAAGGAAGTGTTTGATAGACAAGCAAAAAAGTCAAATATAGAGTTGAGAATTTGAATAAATTTATAATTTGTAGGCAAATTTCACGGCTTTTCCTTCCTTTCATCATCTTCCAAAACGTGTTTCTGAGATTTTTACGATCAATATGAAACTTTCTTTCCTACTTTATGTGGCATTTGTAGTTGATCGCTTGACGACAACAACATCACGAAAATGAGTGCAATTTTGTGAAGATTTTTTTTTCTTTTCATTTTAGATGGCTTAAAAGCGAGGGGAGGTTGCGTGCTGTGTCAAAGAGTCGCATGAGACATAATGTAGTCACATACAAGTGACTTCTTGCTCAGATGCTTCTTCTGTTATTTCCCAGAAGTCCTTGAATCGTGCTGGCTGTTTGTCATCTTCTTATTTTCTAAGAAGAATATTAAATCTTCTTGTCTTCCGTGCTGGTTGTTGAATATACCCAAGCAGAAAATTTTTGGGAGCATTTCAGGGATATAGCAAAAAAAATTCGAGGGGGGTATTTTGAATTTTTTTGTATGAACGACAAAATTAAGGATTAGAGACGGGGATATTTGAGAATTTAATTTTCTCAAAAAAGCCCTAGCAAATTAAAAAAATTTTCATCAAGGGTGGTGTTTTGACACCCAAATCACCCTCCTGGATACGGCACTGGAGCATTTTTTTCTTGAATGAATGAATGAATATATTTATTAGCCCTCTTGCATATAATTTTAACATTTTGTTGTTTAATTTAGGACACTAAGGAAAATCCTGACGAACTATAAAAGCTCCTCCAAGATGCTGGTATAATGATGCTAATTGCTTAAGATGGACGCCAGAGTATTGAATATTTTAAACTGACAGAAAATTTCGAAGGATGCACTTTAGCCAAGCAAGTAGAATTCTCTTCCAGGATGGATACAGTAGAATGGAAAGTTCGTTTAATTTTTTTCCATTTCGTCTGTTATGACCCCCGTGCTATCTCCTTCCTAGTTGATATAAAATTATACTCACTAAGGTCTAAGGTCCAATAATACTCATTTAAAATTATTTTGTTGATCCTTTATGAAATCTATGATATTAATTTCAATTATTTTAACATATGACACAACATGGACCTACAGCTTAAGGTTGTAACCAAACCATTCTCTTTACGATGTTTCTGCCTATTAGTAGCCTATAATGATAAAATATGAACTTTATTTGCAGAATATGTGACAAAAATGAATGAAAGACTCTTGTCGAGTTTGGAAAGCTGGATTGGTATACCAATTTCCAGATTCTAAGCCCACTGCTTACATTAAAAAAGATTCTAAGCCCAAGATACAAAATTTTGCATTATTTTTGCTAAGAAAAATCAAATATAACTCATTTTACATCCTAAACTAAAATTTCTTTAATTTTACAACCTTAGTCCTTAAAACTTCAAAATTAAAAAAATTCTACTCAGAGTGTAAGTAATTCCTATCACATTAAAATAATCGCATGGAAGCCCTGAATTTTTCATTTTTACTCACATTTTATTTTATTTCCATTCTTCATACCCTCATGAATTGCTCTTCTGCTTCTGTTTTCATCACCTCACACTTTTTTCACGCTCTTTTTTGTCGTTTATAAAATTTCATCGGAGAAAAATAAAAAAATTCTTGTCTTAAATGTTTTTTTTCTGTTCCTGCTTGCTTTCAGGTTGGAATGATAGCTAAGCTTATTTCCTATTCAAATGCGAATATAAAATATTCTATTTTATAAAAAAATAAAAGCACAAGCTTTATTCAGCATGTCAAATAAATTGCGCGAATATATACACACATTTCAGGCTATAAATTAATTGCGCTTTCACCTCATCTCATCTGTTTCACGATGAAAAGTGTTTGTACGAATGAAAATTTTCATGCAAAATTCATGCATGTGCGTACTTTTTTATGACGAGGACACGATTCGAATGAACAAAAGAGGAGAATAAAAATATGTTGAAAAAATTGTTTTGACATTATGACAAACAATTCCTCCGTCCTCACTCACATTTCATCTGTGCCACTCGAAATTTAATGAAAGTCCTCGAAAAAATCCTGCTTTGTTTGTGTGTACTTATGTGTGTGTAGGCTTGTGTGCAGTTCTCATTTCATTATTTTGTTTTGCGTTTGACTCTCACTCTGTTTTGTGTTTTATTTTTTGATAATTCGCGAGTATTATTGAGTTTCTGTGAATGGAATGACAAGTAGAAAGTGTTTAATGGTGGAATGAATTTTTGGAATGACAGATTTAACTGGGTTTCCAAATTTTTCTTGTTTCCAACCACCAACCCTTTTTGATACGCGTAAGTTGATGAGATTATTTTTGAATTTTATATTTAAGTGATATTATATTTTTTCAGTGAATATGAAACAGTGAAAAAGTACATGGATCTATTAGAACTTTCCTGGGATGGAGTCATTAGATTTGCCTTCTGCTGCTTTTCCAATCCGTCCGTTTTAAGCTGCCGTCATAAGGAGTGGATCATGGTCGTTGAGAGGGTTTTAGACACCCAGGGCAAATTTTGAATCCAAACAAAAATTCAGTGCATAAAGTCATGTTATTTGGGTTGTTGCACTTAAAACTTAACATATCAATTTAATTTGGTGTCATTTTGTAATCTGTAGGTAAATAATTATTAAGTATTAGTAACCCTAAGCCACGTTGCCTCAGGAAAATGTCGTTGGTACTTTCCTCACCAGGGGCGTATTCAAGGAGGAGTTTTGGGACTCTTTTTGGAATTTTTTTTCTCAATTTGCTAGGGTTTTTAAGACAAAAAATCAACCAAAAAATATCCCATCTATATAAAAAATTCAAAACCCCCTCCTCGAAAAATTTTTGGACCCACCTTTATTAAGATCCTTTGAATATCTTTTGATAAAAGTATTTGCCAGAGAATTTTAATGCTACTATAGTAATATTTTTGTGATCAAGGGCATAGCCAGAACTCGATGAGCTTCAATATTTAGGAGGCACAAAATTTAATAATTTCTTTTTTTTGTTGTCATAAACAACATTTTTGAAGTCTTTCGACGGTATTTTGATTCTCGGTGCTACCCACAGTAACTAAAACCGTTAAAAAGTTAGTCAAAAACTAACTGCTATTAACTTTAGGATAGCTTTTCATGGTTTTGGTTACTGGGGTACAGTTCAACAAACACTGCTTTTTACAACCTCCAAAATAATGGTCAGGTCAAATCGAAATTACTTTGCAACTGTCATCCTCAAATGTTCTTTTTAACAACCCCTCAAAATCTACATTCTGCTCAGTACCACTAGAATCCTTTCATCTATTCATATTTCTATAATCCATTCCAAGCATCCATACAATTGGTATATGCAGATTAAAAAACAATATAGACAAAACGAGGACACAACCTTACGAAATATTTCACAAATAATCTAGCTATAAATTCCACACAAAAAATATTCAACCTGAATATGAAAATTTTTTGCGTTGTTTAATTTGCAATTTAATTGTTTTCGCAACGGATTTGTTTTGTTCTCCCAATGATTATTGCTCACTTCTATCTATCTATCTCTATTCAGTTCTATTGGATGGTGAAAAAAAATCGTTGAATAACATGAACACAAGAGCTCTCAATTTTCGTTTGTCATTCGAACAATGATAAAAAAAATTTTCAGTCTCCAATTTTTTTTCTCGCTGTTATTTTAAAATTTTGTTTGTTTTTTCAGTGAAAATTGAGAGGGCGACTTTGTGACTGAGCCACAAGAGCTTATAGCTTATGGCAACGCTACGGGAATGAATTTTTACTCGTAAATTTTACACAATGCATATTCACAGCATAAAAGCGAGATTATTTTTTGTGTCTATTGGAACTTTTTATGCGCTAATATTGGTTTACATTTTATTGAATAAAAAAAATTGTTTTTTTAGAAATGCAAACTGCAAAATTGAAAATAAAATTTAAATGTCCATTAAATAAAATTGTTTTTGTTGCTGTTAAAATATTTTAGGTGGCAAATGGATTGAGCTTAATGGTCAAACTATTTTTCCAAAAATGCTATTGCGTCAACAGTTAAATATTTGCATGAATTTGAATATGTGAGTTTAATTTTGTGCCTGTGGCAAGATGCGATGCGGTAATGAAATTTTTGAAATTCTGACTTTTCATCATCATTATATTTTTTTTTATTGTATTATATCAGAAGTCATGAATTTAGTCAATTATTTTATGTGTCTTGACACTAGCATCTAGTCATATAACTTTCAATATAAATTTGATGAAATAGAGTAACTTAATTAAGAATAAATTATGAATATCAATAGATCTAGAGATTCAAACTTAATTATGAGATATAATTTAATATTAATTTGAAAATTCTAATTTCAAAAATTTGATTTTTTAGAAGCTTTAGATGTTAATTTTTAAATCCATTTTTAATTGGTTAGACTTTCGTGAAACAAGGATAAATGAGCTAAGGACACTAAAATTGATGAATCTGTTTAAAGATCGATAATAAATGTTGATTATCACCATGGTCAAGGAAATTCTTTTAATTTAATTAATAATGAAGATTTTGAACTATTCCAGAAAGCACAAGGTGCCGAGAAGTCTAAAATTAGACCCCAGGTCATCGTCGTGCCAACATTGTGCCGGATTGGTACCAGTTTCATGCCAAACACCTGCCTGGGACTAGCCTGGAGCAAGATACTTTCCATTTGTGCTCTTCTGGTAAAATATGAAGCCTTTTATATCCATCTTCGTTACGTCACTTCTTCACGTAGTAAATGACAACCACATGGCTTAATATCTCACTTAAAGTGAGCTTCCTGGCTCGGTAATACTTGAAAAATGAGAAACTGATACTGAAATCCTAGATTTTAGAAATTACTAGCCGTGATTATTTTATGAATCGATTTCTAAGTAACGACCTCCATTCCCCCTTACTTTGAAACCACAAAAAGTACAAAATATCCAATTCTCAAAACAAACTCATTAATTTTCTACCATGATGATTGTAAAACTCATTAAAAAATTACAACAGCTGAAATAAAGTCAATAAATTACAAAAACTCAATTAATAAAATAATAAATTGAAACTCTGTCAATATTTTTACGCATTCCGTCAACATTTATTCATCGAATTTATTTTTACATGAAAATTGTTATTTATTTGCTAATTAATATGAAATTTTCAATTAATTTTTTACAGTCAAATTTGTAAACAAATGGTTGATTGTAAAAAATGAATTTCTCAATTTGATATTCAAAATTGAGATTGAAATTTAATGAGGATTTGTTTATACTTCACAATTTTACTGAAAAATTCCATCTGAAAAAATATTTCCTTCATTAAAAAATTCCAGTTCCATGTATGATTTCCACAATTCCTTCCTAAATCAAATTAATTAAGAAAAAATTTAATTTATTTATTTTCATAAATATTCCTTTCATCCTTAAAAAAATGAAAGCATATTGAAATATATGTTGCATAAAATCCCCAGAATATGTAACAACTGACTGAAAGCATCCATGAAAGAATTTTATCACTAAAGAATTTTCCTCTTCCTTGCATTTCACCTGAATTCTCATTTTTAAATACTCGAGTATTAGGTACGCTGAATACATTTCCTGTATTTTACACAATTCCATTTCGTTAGTTGGCATCAGAGCTCAAAGTCTAGTCGAGTCGACTCTACTTTATATAAAATTCGTGTCAACTTCGTACTCTGGTTGGTATGAGCATAGTAAGTGTACAATAGCAACAAAAAAGGCAGCAAAGGATGACTGCATGCAAAAAGATTTGGAATGAGACGTGAACGACGTGGGAGTGAAAATGTGAATAGAATGAAAATAAATTTACTGTGCTTTGAGTGTCAGCTTTCCAGCAAGCATTGAATATAACGACGAGAAATTTTCTTAAGTTCTCTTCAGTTACATTTTCATCTCGACTTGTGAAAAATGCTTTAAAGTGGAAGCAAAAATGGAGAGAAATTTATTCAAAAGTGGTGGAAATAGCTTAAAGTACTTACCATAAATTAATGTGAATTTGTGTAATGAATATTTTTTTTATATTTGTGGAAACGAGAGAACTTGTCGTGAATATGGAATTTTTATAGAGAATTTCTAGTTTTTATTTTTATTACATGCCTTGTCTGGTGGAATGAAATTGGGTATTTAGGCGTGGAACCAGAAGAGAACTTGTTTTGAAATTTTGAATTCTAAACTGATTTTTATGATCAGGACATCATATTTTAGATCCGCATGGGATGTAGGTAATCTATATACCCTAAAAACATGTTTTTGTTTATGACGATGAGGGCATCTAAGCGATTGCTGACTAAACCTGCAAGCTAATTGAATTGTTGGACCAAATAGCCAAGTACTAGGTCTACCAGAATTTCACCTGAAAAACATGTTGGATGATACAAATAACCTTTAATTAAATTATATTCCACCTAATGTGGTGCGTCTTCTTAACTTTTTTGATTTGCGATACACTTTTGAGTGCAAAACGCGACACATCAAAAATAATTTTGTCTCAATTTCTTGCCAAAATTGACCAAGTAAGTATGTCGTGAATTGTTTTCTAATTTTTAGGATGTCGCTTGCTAAAAAGTTTGAATACCACAGCTTTACAGCTTCAAGAAACGATAATCACTGTTACCAAGTGTCCATCTGGTATTTTGTGGTCTTTTTTGGAATGTGATTAACAAACTTCTTCCAGGTGATACAGCAAATTGATCAAAAGGACGTCAGTAAACATTCGATTCAATTCTCTTTGAGCTTTCCTGAAAAATCATCAAATTTACATTTTATTTTCAGTAACAATTAGCAGTAACAAAGCAAGCAATATCCCTTTTGAACTCCACCAACAAGCTGCACATAAATAATCGACAGCTTTTACAAACTGTTTACAGACTTTGACCATTGTACGTGAATCAATAAATTATTTATTTCAATATTTACCAGAACAGAATGTTTTTATGGAGCATAAAATGCACATTAGGTTCTATACATTTCCAATTTTGCACTTTTTATGCTGCACATGTGTTTCACTAATTTATTGATTTAATTGTCGAGCAAAAATGATGATTTGAGTCGCTGTAAACAGCTGGTTGAAGGGGACCAAATGCTTTAAAATTCAGATCTGACCCGAAAGCAACCAGCTACATACAACGCGTTAAACAGCGGAAATATCTAATGCATTTTACATTTTGTTGATTTCACATGTCACAGTTTAGTGGTTTTGTGATGATGTGGCATGGAACATAAGCACATCTGAGTCGCTTTTAATATTTTAATGTCAAACATTTCCTCATTTATGTACTTCGGTTGTGTCATTTGTGCCAGTCGAAAAAGTTCTAACATCATTGTCGAGTATTAATGTTGATGGTTTCATGCTCACATATACAGTCACACACCGCAACTACACATCACTTTATTATGGGGTGTAGATTGGGGATGTGAATAACAACGAAAAATATTATTTTGTTCCTCAGCATTGATAAATTATTTCAGTTGACATAGCATCATGCAATCACTCACAAATGAACTGCTTTCATGCCTCCATTATTTTTATATCTTCTATGTTATATTTTCATAGCGCGTTGAATATAATTTTTTTATCGTTGTCTCATGCTGATGACTTTCCCCTTGTGATGATGTGAAGCCTTCCGCATGTTGATGCTCAAAAATTCATTACAAATTTAATTTTCCATTCGACTTGATGATTTCTTCCTCCTTTATGTTGTTCTCTACTCTTTCTACATGTGCGTAAATTTTTTTTATCATCGTCATATCTTCTTCCTTCTTATCTCATGCTCATCAATGTGATTCTCGTTTTCCTGGTATAATTTTTCCATTTTCTTCTTCTCCATGATGTTCATTCAATCAACATTCACACATGAACCGTGAATGTATGTATGTATGTATGAGGAACTTTGTGATGACTTTTTTTTCAATATCACGAATTATTTCTATCTACGATAGATATCTGATGATATTGACAAGGTTAGAGGTGTGGGGATTGAATGATTTCTGTCGGTGTCTCATCACCTGAGGATTTAAAGATAGAAAAAGAATATTTTTTTATTCTGATTGGATATGAAATTTATTTTTGCTGATGGAATTGTTTGGTGATAAAAATAAATTGAAGGATTTATAAGAGGATTATTAATATTTTTTTGGTGGGATTAGCATTGCACTCTCATCAAAATTCAGTAGTTAGCAGGGAGGTAGTCACGATTTTTGAAGGGGTACCCAATTTTAATATTGATTTTAAAAGTAATCTTCAAAAATATTCAAAAAATAATAAAGTTTAAAAATTTGTTTTGAGTTTGGATCTCGAGAAGGTGCCCAGGTACCTAAAGATCATCCCCTGGCTACGCCCCTGGTGGTAAGGATAATATTGACCCCTGAAAAATAATTTTTAAGACCCTTACTACTGTCTGTATTCCAAATTTGCGTGAAATTAAATAATATTGAGAGTTTGACCCAATTTTACTATTTAATATTACGTAACTTACGAAATACTATTCAAAAAGCCAAGCAACAAAGAATCCTAACCCATTTTATCATGCATTCATCTTCCTATAATTTATTGTAGCTATTTATTATTAAGAACCTTCCAAAAAAGTGAATAAAATATTCCATAACAATGCAAAACTTACCCAATTTCCCTTTTCCCTATCTGAATATGCAACATTCTCTCACACAAAAGAACAAAAAGAGGCAAAAGAATCCCTGATTTATTATCAGTGCATGATTTGAATATCAAAATGTCAAATTTTTTCCATCATGCATCGGAATTTGCCTTCATCCTTACATTTTTTATGATGATCCCTTTCTCATGTGAATGTAAGATCTTTGACTTCATGACTATCATTGAAATATTTATTGAAAAAATACGAAGGGAAATGAAATGATTTTTCATATTTTGCCCTCAAGAATAAAATTCTTTAAAAATTTAAGAAGAGAATTTCTCATTGAACAAGTGGCAATAACTTTGCACGTACGGTTGTGAGGTTCGTTCTGCTTGTGCGATTACCCAAGATTGAAATTCTTCTTGTTTCTTGTTTTTTAAGGGAAATTTAAAGAAAACTTTTTATTTATTTCCCAAAACGGAATCGAATTAAATAAATTTGTGACATGGCATGATAAAAAATTGGAATTTAAAATAGTACACAAAGGTGAACAAGAGTTTAATTCAATAATAAATAAGACAGCATCAAATGTATGTGCTTTTTCCATATTGATCCTAAAAAATGCTTTAAGGCTGTGTACGAGCAGGAAATGTTCCCATGAGATTTCACGTTTACATTGTAAATTAAAACATAAATAAATTTCAGCATTACATCATGTTCAAAAAAATTCTCATCTCTTCTTATTTTTCAATTTCACTCAATTTATTTCACCACATCGACTGCTCCTTTCTTCTCATTCCTTTCATGTTGCTCAGACAAATTTAACCCCCTTCATCCACAGCTTCACATGAACACCCCATTCCGACTCGAACGAGAAGAAAAAAACTGTTTCACATTTCTTTTTATTACTTATACACAACGTATGTAAGGGAGGATGTAAGAAGCGTCAATAATAATTTATGCCAATGCCAATATTTATGCTTTTTCAAACAGAAATTATTTTCGCTCGCATATTAGTCACGTGCAGACTTAACATAAAAATGTACATGATAAGAAGAAACAAGAGAGGAGTGGAAAATGTTTGGGGAAAGGATTGGTTCGGATGTAAAGTTATGGATGGATGACATTTCTTATTTTTAACATTTTCAGCAATTTTTAGTAAAAATATCAAAAATAGAAGGCAGTCTTCTGAAGGTCCATGCAGATAGTAAACCTAGTCCAGTGGTTCCCAAACTGTGTACCACGGTATACTAGTCAATTTTCTTTGATTTTCAAACTAAATTAAGCTTCAAATATAATTTTTTGGAATTTCAGTGTGCAGCTAGATCTTCAAAATAGTTGCTAACATGCAGTGAACTGAAAAAAATTCAGAAACACTGACCTAGTCTTGGATCAACAATAAAATAATAATTTCAAAACCATAACATCCAATACCCAACCCCTTCCATTTTTTTCACTAAGCCTAAACCAAAAGTTACAAAAATACCATAATTTCCATCCAAGCTCCATACCCATTTAAATGCTCCTAATACCATTAATATGAAAAATGAATGTCATTTTCATCTAACATGTTAAACAATAAGCATAATGATGTGTAAATTGATTTATGCCGTAATTGAATACAGAAACGTGAAATGCCATAAGGAAGAAGAAGAATGCTTAAATGTTTATTTGATAAGCCCACCTACATCCACCCCAGACTTTTTTTTACTGCAAAAATATACACATTTGCATTGATGAGGTATCACATTTATTTATTTTATATACTGTTCACATAAGCATGTGGGTTCATAACTTTTTTTTGAATAATTTTCCTCCGTGCGCTTTTCTCATTATTTTTGGTACGTGCCAGGATGGAAAAAAATTCTTTCTTTCATTATCGCAACGTATTTCATGAAAGAAAGACGAAGAACACAAAAATGCCTTAATTAACTTTCACATAAATGAAAACCTTTCATATGTGATTCAAAGAAGCACACAAAGACATGTTTTGTGTGTACAATAAATGATGTTAATGAATTTATTAAAGAGAATGAAAGAAGGTTAATTAAATTTATTTGCGAGATTTTGATGAAATTGAATTTTTGTAAGCTCGTGTGATTATGTGAATTTCTAGGAAACAATGTAGCGATGGTGTCGTGAATTTAAGATGGATTTTTGATTAATTTTAATGAAAGATGATTTGTTGTTGGAAAATATTAAAGAAAATTTAAAGAACTGACTGAAAATTGAAGCTCTGGGTAGTGAGGTATGGTGATTAGCCTCCTACCTTGCCCTTCCTATCTAAATTAAAATGCCAAGGCTGTTTGAAAATAATACTTTGAGCAAAATTGATTACTTTAGAGCCGAATTATTGCTGATAAGTTAAAGCGAGGACACAAACCTTTAGATATCATCAAAATAACGGATCTTGTGTGGGTCTTGATCCCACTTTCTACAATTTCCTGTCATATGGTCCTACCAATGTACTTTTGGGGGTTACTCGACTTTATTTTTAAATTTAATCTAGAATTTATATCCATTTCTATTTATCTTGCTATAATATGATTTACAAATGCATTACGCATATGTGACTTTATAAGAAATTAATTCCAATAATACAACGAATTTATTATGACAGGGGGAAAAGTACTTGAAGGAAATTTTTCAGAACAGGGTAGGAATCCAATTTTTGATACTTTCATGTGTAAAACCTTAATATAAAAACTTCTGACCCTTTTTTCGTCAGGAATTATATTAAAATTAGGAATTAAAGTTAAAAAATCTTGTCAAAAAACGATTTTTTCCATCAAGTAATTCTCCCCCTGATTCTAAGTTTGAGACTTGATACCTCCTCATAACACGACTTTTTTTCATGAGAATTTTGCCTCTTTAAATGGGATGTTGTGCTATTTTACATAAGAACCCCTAGGTCATGACTCAGTTCACCCCTTTGCTATGTCAAGATGCTCTAATCCGAACAATATATATTTGAAACGTAGCTTACAGCCTCCTTTTATAGGCCAAACTCATAAATGCCATAATATGAGTAAAACTTTCAAAATATAACTAAACTTTTTCACTGATTATTCACATCAAAACCTATAAAATTCATCAACCCCAATCCCCACAAGAATGTTTAAACAATCTCAAAAATCATTTTAAACAAAAACCTTCCATTCATCAGCACAACAAAAACATGCATGTTATGAATTAATGTCAGAATTTCGTTGTTACATGAAAAGCTCTTGAAGCGTCAGGAACAAAAAGAAGAAAAGAAATTTAAAAAAACTTTTCCAACAATTTTTTTCCTTCTTTTGTCTTTTTATTTGCTTTATTTCCAGTCTTCTTCTTGTTCATCCTTTCAAATGTTTTTTTTCTTCTGATAGATAAGAGTATTGTGATTATAAGTCATTAAGGCAAATTTATGTCTCAAATCCCATATGTATTCTACTTTTTTTTAATCTGTATAATAACACACGTACTTATGCATGCTTGCCGTTATCGTGATGGGAAAAATTTTGCACATAAAATATATATTTTTTTCCATTTTAATCTCTTTTTTCTGTTTCTCATCATTAAAAAGCCTTTTTTCATTCTCATATCTCAATATAATGTGTCATGTGCCTTCTTTTCTGAGATTTACAAATGTTGATATTCCCTTTTTTCCATTTCTCATTATCATCATCATATATTTTTTTTTGTTCATTCAAAAATTTTATTTTTTATTATTTTCTCATTTTTATAATACCTTATGTCATATGACATGAATTCTAGTTGAAAAGAAAATATGAAAAAATAATAATTCCTGTTGAGGACAGATAGTGTGTGCATAGGTTTTACATTTTCATGCACGAAAATCTAGGATGGATTAATTTTAGGATTTGATAATTAAAATAATAAATTAACATGTGTGTGGAAGGTGTCAACGTAGCAATTGTATGAATAATAAATGCTTTTTGTATTGTGTTTTGTGGTTTTGATTGGATTTTTTGAGTTGAGGTAGAAAAGGTCAGAATGTTGATGAGACTTTCTTGAAAGTGAGGTGATTCTACAGATTGATGTGGTGATGAGATGATGAGATTGTTGGTTTAGAGATTGGTTTTGGTACTTTTTTGAAGATTTACTTCTAAATCTTCTTCATTCTCTATCTATATTCATCAATATTTGGAAGATGTATTGGAGGGGGGGGAGGTTTGAATCAAGACTAGGATCGTGGCTCTATCAAAAAATTAAGATTTGAAAATTACTCCTTTCTCAGGACCATATTTATTCAGTGAGAGGAGGGGTACTTGGGGTCAAACCCAAATCAGAAAGAACCATATTTGCTTAAATGGTCGTTTCAGGACAGTGTTGTCAAAACTATGTGCCATAAAATATGTTCAGCAATACCGCTAAAACATTTCAAAATTAAAAGAAAATAATTTTTTCAAATTTTTACTAAAAAATTAAACTAAAGCGCTGAAACTCAGAAATTTCACAATATACAACCCTTTTCTGAATACAGAAAAGATTTGACACCTAAAACTGTCATCGTTTTAATAAAAAAATCCCCCCTCAAAAAATTCCTTAATAATCTATCCCAAAATTCTCTCCATGAATCAACAAAATTAAACCATAGAATTTCACCTTATTACATTCCAAAAAAAACTTTCCTAACTTTTTTCCACAAATCACGCTTGTCTAATAAATCAAACTCATTTTTAGGTATTTTTTTCTTTTCCATGTGACATCCTTTTACATTCTCGAATATCTTATCAGACTAGATGATTCGATAAATTATTCATGCTTGTCATCAAATTTTGTTTTTTTTTTGTTTTTTGTATCTTCTGAGTAGTAATAAAATATTTGAAGATGAAGGCAACATGATATTTTATTTGGAAAATTCTTGTCTGTAGAAAAAGATTAAATTACGAAATATTTTAGATGGAAGAATTTTTGTTATCAACAAAGAGTTTTTAAGTCTCAAGTCTTGATTCAGCAACCTTTAAAAGAATAATGAAATGGAGTTGATTTCATTAGCTTTGTGAACTGTCCGTTCAGAAACTCTTTGAAAGAATTTTTAAATTTTATCAAAAAATTTTTAAAAAGTTGAGGAAGTAGCTTTAATGCAAGCTGGCAAGGCCTCAATCTAAAAATAAATTCATTAATGTTAAAATTTGATAAATTTCCGTAGGACTGAAATAATTAACAAAATTCAAGTTCTGTTGAAATTTGAACAGAAATAATCATCACGAGATAAATTTTACATCTGTTTCTGTATTTCAAACTTCATTATAAAATTCACAGAATTTTAATTAAATTAATTTTGTCAGTTCTGTGTTTTTGTGATATAACTCTTTGGTAAAAAGTAAGAAATAATTGAAAAAGCCAGAAATGTGTACAAATTAGATTCATATCAATCTAATTCACATTTGTATCTACAATATGGTCTTTCAGAGACCAACAGCATCCCTTAATGTAACATCCAAGCCCTAGTGACACAAAATAGTCGAAGTTAGCTATATGAAATTCACACGGAATCAATATGAACACCAAACTCAGCGTGTCTTTCAAATAGAGCCTAGTGTCACTCGGAAAGAGACCACCGTGCAGCTACAAATCTAGATTGATTCAAATTTTCACCCACTGACTAGCTCCAACTCATTCAAACTTAACTATTTCTCAAAATATCCATAAAAAGTATCTCAAATCAAAGCATGAATAATTTTTCTAATAAAATTCCTCATTGCGAATGGAAAAAAATTCGACATAAAAAAATCACATTCTATATATTTATGTCCATCTTTAGTATTCACATCCATTTCATATTATCATCATAAAAATGCTAATAGCTTCAATAAAGATGTACAAAAATACTGATGATTCATGATTTATCAAATAATTGCTCTCATAAAATATCTACAACTACAAATTATTGTTATTGATAGACTGATGATAAATAAAATGAATGGAAATGAAAATGAGAGGACTTTTTGGGAAGGGGATGGAAGCTGGAGGGGCTTGTTTTGGAATAGTTTGGGGACTTAAGGGTGTCATTGATTTTTTTGTTTAATTTTTTAGTATTGTTTTGGGTCTGGATGGGTGTGTGGTAGGCGTTTCCTAGCTCTGAGTGGTATTTTGTAACTTTAAGGGGTGTCTTCTAGTCCTAAGGATTTAATTCACATTTTTAGTCAGAAAACTGATAATTTTGAAACATTTTCTAATAAAAAGTTTGATTATTGGGGGAGAGGGGTGTCTGGTAAACGAGATTTAAACAATAGCTTTTCGAGGAATTCTATTGGCCTTTTTTAAAAAAGTTGGTTTGTTCGCCTTAACGGCCATAATTGTACGGTCCCCAACAAATCGCTCCAAAACATAAAGTTCCCTCTTCATCCAACAACCCCCAATAACTTTCATCAAATCAGCTTGATTTAGTGTCCATTAGATGTCATCAATTCAATTTTTTGCTGCATCTGTCCCACTCTCCCCTTTCACAGTTATAAATAGCATCATTCGGACGGAAAACTTTTATTTTCATCTGCAATCTGTAGAAATATCAGCAACAACGATAAAATTTATGTTCGACGAACAAAAAAAAGTTTTTTGTGGAACGAGGAAGAGCATGAAGAAGTTTTCGGAAAACAAACTAAAAACAATTAAATAAATTACTATAAACGAATGTTTCTCAAATCTCTCCTTTCCGTCCTCACATTTTTTTACCAGGCAAAGTATTCGAGGCTGCTAGGCGCCGCTCATATCGAAGATTTTTTTCTTTCTGCTGCTGTCTTCAACGTCAAAGTTTTTTTCCTTGCTTTCTTCCTGTTTTTATCTTTTTGCAACAAAACATTTTTCCACAAAATTTTCTTTCAATCTTTTTCGCATATTTATGGCAGTGTCAAGGGGTTGAACATTTTTTGGGTACTTTTTTGCTCTTTGAAAGTTTGTGTTTTTATTAAAAGCAGTTTGAAAGGGTTTTGATGTTGAAAGTATTTTTTGGGGATGAAAAGTTATGAGTTTTGATGGTTGGTGTCAGATTGAGGATTATTGGATTTTTATGGATGAGATTTAGGAGCATGTAATGATGGAGGTATTATGGGTACCCTTATCATGTCGACAACACTCTTATGTAATGATTGAGAGGTCGGTTTTGATTGGATATCGAACCTAAGTCTTCAGAAAAGAGAGGGTCTGTTGCCTATCCACTCGACCAAAGGGGACTAACTCTCGTACTGACGCATTCGCATACATATGACTTGATACCCCAGTGGAACCTTGGTGCTCCAGCACTATAAAACATGACAAAATTCCAAAAAAAATGCTCAAAGTTAAATATTTAATACAAAATAAGCTTTAATCAGCCAGCTAAACATTCTCTTCAAGACATCCCCATATCACAAAATCCAATCCCCCTGCATTATCCAAACACTCACGTATCTCTCGCATCCAATTCTGAATTTATTTTTGTAGACAATTCGATAAACTTTTATTTAAAGAGAAAGAAAAATAGTTTCAATGCTTAAATGAAATGCATACAAGGATACAAAAAAGAAAGTTCCGACTGAACTAACAGAATGTATAAATTCACTCAACAGCAGCTAGAAAAAAATAAATATTTCGCATGTTAAGGGAGATAAAAAGTTGTGTGTTTACGCTTTGTGAATTTCAAAGAAGAAAAAGAAGCAAGAAAAGTCATGAATTGAATGAATATGAGTCTCATGCTTCTTCTTCCATATGCTTTATATTCTATTTTTAGGAACATAAAGACACACTGAGAATGATAACTGAGACAATAGCATGAAAATGTTAATGCAGTTTCAACTTGCATTACTAAAATTAAAATGTAGTTTATGCTGAATACAAAATTCAGACATAACAAAAGGATGACTGGATATGTTTTACAAGGATGTCAACAGCATAAATATCCTTTGTGATTTTATAATGTTTAATGGTTTTGGCGTGGATGGTGAAATTTTTGGTGTGGGTATGGGGAAGAATTTTCTGTGTGTTTTATGGAATATTGAAATTTTAAGGAATGTTAAAGTGCAAAATTGAAGAATCTCAAAAATTAAAAATTACAAACAGTTACAAAAAAGAGGCTTCGACTTCAAGAGGGTGGGGGCACTTTCATAAGCACACGAATCCCAAAAATAAATCAAATTAATTCTTTTTTGCTTTTAAGGATCAAATAAAAAAGCACCGCGCTCTTCCTGATCAAAATTAAGCGCCTTTGATGAAATTTGATCAAAGATATTTTTCATTCGAATTATTTTTCTCGTTTCACTGATTTGAAAACTCAAAGGTATGATTAAAAATTTTTGATTTGATACAATTTTTAACCTTTTTGTGCTCTCATTTTTGGAGGATTGTGATTTTTCATTTGTTGTTCCAATTTTGTTGGTTTTGTCATTTTGGCTTGGATTTTTCAAGAAGTTTTGCATGATTTTTGTTAGTGAGAATAGGATCTGACAAACTATGAACTGCGGCACACGTATATAAATATATCTAAATGTAGACTTTCGGAGAACTCACGCAAAGTCACTGCTGATTGACACAGCTCTTGGTATTGGAAATTAGAACGCGGTAGCCGAATGAAAAATTAAGGGTCAAACTCAAAGATACCACAGGGGTATATCTGGGGGAAGGGGGTTGGAGGTCAACCACCTCAAGATTTTTTGAAAATCCAATACTAGTTTAAAACAAAACGGTGTTATATCCATATGAGATTTTTACAAAAAAAAGTCATGATTTGAACCCCCCCCCCCAAATCATCCTGGATACCCCTCTGGAACCTGAGATTTTTTTTAACCTGTATCAATCTCATTAACCTGTGACACCATCCAAACAATTAATACCAATTAGATCTCCGACTGTCACATTAAATTCCATCTGACATTTTCAAAAAAAGGTTAAAAACATCAAACTTCTTATTATCAACCTCTCAATCATTCCTCTTCTTTGCCCTCAAGAATTGAAAGAAAAAAATATTTTTCCATCAATTTCCTCGTTAAGGTGAAATTATTTTTTTCTATCTCAAAAATGCTCAAAAACAAAATCATGAAGATGGAAAAGTTTATGAACTTTAATTACTTTTCCATATTTTTCATTCAATATTTGTCTGAAGTGAGGAAAATTTTTTCTTTCCTCTTCAAAAACTTCCTCGTACTACATAAAACTTTAAATAAGAAATTTTCTTACTGGACTTTAAAATAACATCGACTTTGGTTTTGGATTCAATAAACTTGTGCTGAGGCTTCTTCAGAAACTTTTTTACGATATTGAAAAAAAAAATTTTACGATTGAATCTGTTTTAAGAGGACAAAAGAAGATTTCGTGTTAGTTCCATCAATTGATCGTAAAATGACACAATTGATGCAATAAAATTTAAACCAAAGAGCAATAACTTGATTTGATAAAGTCATCACTTGTGAATTCAATGGAAATGAATAAAACAAAGCTTTTTTACGAGTCCCTATTAGGTAGGATGTGTGAAGCGAGACTGAAGCTCTAGAAATAAAACTTTTTCTACTAAAAAAGGTAATGTCAATAGGAAATAGAAAAAATAATCTCTGCATCACAAAATTCGGTCTTTTGTGAGCAAAATGACGCTAAATTTAGTGCAAAAGATTTTTATCACTTCATCAGAAACAAGCAAACATAATATTGGAAATTGAATGGAAATAACACAATGACTTGCTGTATCGATTGAATTATGACAAAGAGTATTCGATATTAAATCTGTGATTGCCGTAAGATACTTCTTTTTATTGATGAATATATGGAGTTTTTTTATGTTGTATGACAGTCATGAATGTAGTGCTTTTTTATGGAATTACCAGCAAGTTTATTGGAATTGGGTAGTGTAGCATAGTGCTTGAAGGAAATTGCGTTAGTTATGTGAACTGTTCAAATTTTTTGATGAGCTTACTGGATTATATTGCCTGTTATATTGTCATTTAATGAAGGTTTGACTAAGTTTGGTCATAGTTTGACTAAATTTGTGTACTTTTGAAGGAAATAAGGGTCTGGACTTAAAGAAAAAAAAATTTTATATGAAAAATTTGTAACATGGGGTAACCTCATTTTTTATAGATATGATAACTGATTTTTAGTTGCAAATTTTCATTTAAATATTTAAAATAAAAGTCCAACCTTTTTGCTTTGAACGAAATGGGATTCTCCATTGTAAAGCTCACTAAATCAGCTGTGTGATACCTTAAATATGTGAACTTTTTGTAAAATTTTGATAATTGGGAATCGGACTCACTCTCTTAAAAGGGACTCTAATGTAAACACTTAGTTGGAGATCCTTACTACTCAGCTACCGAAGTACTTGCCTCACTTCAGCTATCTTTCATATGTACATTCCCATCTAGAGTCTAGATTAACAAGGATCAAGCACACCTCTTCAAAATATGATCCATATCTGTGTAGATCAATCAGCAGCTTCAATTAAAAAAATTATGGATTTCTAGAATGAGAAAAAATATAAACTTTAGTTAAAAATTAAAATAATGTTTTCTAATATTGAGTTGGTATTCAATTCCGTATATTATAAAAATTCTATCTAGAACGCCCGCCCCCTCCATAAATGAAGTCGCGCAAAAAACTAGATTCATAGACCCCTCATTATCCCTTCTGTAACAAAATTTTGAAACAAAAAATATTTTGTATGACGCTGTCAAAAAAATTCCAGACCCCCTCCTAATTGTTGGATACATCTATTCCAAAGTAAATAAATTCTATTTTCAAATTTTTTAGACTCTAGCCCATTTATTTACCAGAAGAGCCCAATTTTCCCTCAAAAACTACAACCATTATTTTACCTAATTTCCTTATATCCACAAAAAAAAATTAAAACGAATTCTATTAAAATAACCTCAAAAATTTCATAAACTTTAATTGGCTCTTAACATTACCCAATCTATTTATAAATTTTATTACTCTCGAAAATATGCTCCAATAATCAAGCCCACAGTAACAAAATTGCTCCACTTTGCCACAAAAAAGTATCTAAAGTGATTTATTGGGGTTCAAAATGTAATGCCCAATAAGGTCGAGTTTGTTTTTATTTTACTTTATTTTATTATTAAAAGAAGAAGACATAAAAATGAGTGTGGAGTGGAATAATATGAGAAAATATGTTCTGAAGGAGTTTCTCATAGTTATGCTGAAAATAATAAAAAAATTTCCTCATCAATGATAAGCCTCTTAAAAATTATCAAGCCATTATTTAGCAAAAGTAGAGTTTTCCCATAAAAAATTGAATCATTTGTGTGCAATAAAAATATATGAAAATAATCTTTATAACTGATCATTATTATTGTATTAATCTATATAGAAATATAATGAAAATAACCTCCTTAAAATACTATTTTCATAACGTGATTATAAGTATGTGTACGAGAATCCATTTCATCAAATATAACAATCGTTAAAATGAAGGAAACTGAACTTATAAAAATAAAATTTCTACAATGAAACTTTATATCTTTATGACTTTATCAAAACACATATAATTTCTCTTCATCATACACATAAATTATATTTCAAAGGCATCTAAAAATGTTGATGGAGGAAAGAAAATTTCGCATTAACCTAAAAGAGTTCATGTCGGAACCTTTTATTCGTCTTTTCAAACACCTCAACCACCCCTTCCTTCTCTCTGTATGTAAGCACCAGTCAACTCACCAGCTACTCTATTGAATAGAAGAATAGAGCAAGAAAAAAGTAATTGGTTTGAGTTTAATCAAAAAATTCTTCACATTCCATACGTAAACCTTCATTGAAGGTGAAGGCAGTGTGGAAGTTGGGAGAAGCTAAGTTTTGGATTGAGATTAGGGCGCATTTGATGACAGAGAGTTAAAACATTGGTGTTAATAATTTCCAAAAAAGTTATGGGGGATTTAGTGGACTTTGGGGGTATTCTTCATAATAATTTGTTGGAAAATGGTCGGATTCTTGTTTTGATCAGACGTTTAAGTGTTGAATAAGGCAAAAATTTAGGATTTTGGGATTTTTTTCTCAAAAATCCCTTCAAATTGAAGAAAATTTCCATCGAAGGGGGTGTTTTGACTTCCAAAAAACCCCTGGGTACGAAGGTTGTTGATAAGAAGAACATCTTCCAAATCTATTTATTTGACACATCTGAACAGTTTCAGTAATCTATCAGTGATACCAGAATTTATAGAATATTTGGTGTCTTGAACGGAACACAATTTAGGCTTTTTTAGATAGAAAAGTATGCAGGTGGCAACCTTTTGAGACAATAGTGAATTAAACGGGTGTTAAGGGGTCAATTTGCCATATAAAAACATTTAACCAACCTCTACGTCCCTGCTATGAGTCATATTTTTCATAATAAAAAGCTAAAAACACCCAATAATCCCAAACTGAGCTTATAACCCCACACATCTCCGATATTTCAACAATAGAACACACAAAGATTGAACGACTAAATAGAACATGACGCGAAATGAGGAAAGGTAGAGGAGGAACGAAATTCTTTTGTTGCCTTTTGTTTTCATTAATTTCAAGAATTCACATCTAACGAAATATAATCGTGTATTATTATTTTATTTGGGGTGAATGCACAGCTTTAGGCAAAGAAAATACACTCATTTAGTTTACAGAAGGTATTATAAGTTAGGCAGGCAGACGTCGAGAACTTTTTAGCGTATGAATGTATGTATGTAGATATAACCTTTTGACTTCCAGTTGATTCGGGTAATGGTAATAGGCAATAGGCACCCCATTCCACATTGAAGTCTCTCCTATGAACATTAGAATATTTTTCCGGCCACAAACAAAATACCGAAACGGAAAAAATCCATAAATTCAAAGGTGTTCGTGTTTGGAGTGAATAAAAATATATTTTGTAATAGCTTTTGGTGTGTTCAGATCAAATCACAACGAAGTAAAAGGCCAAAAGGAGAGAAAAAGGTAAGAAAAACTGATTTCAAACCTTTTTTTCCTCCCCTCTGCCTTATTTCGTTTTTATTCATTCAACCTGAGCCACATTTACTATATTGATGGGTATGAAATGGCAATAATTTTCATCAAAAATTAATTTAGTAAAGGAGCTGCTAGCCGAAATAAAGAAAAACTTTTTTTTAAAAAAAAAATGAAATGCTTTTGGAATACATTAAACACACCCTGAAATTTATTCATAAAAGAGGCTAGAAAGAATTTCTTTTCTTTTTTTGGAAAAGAAGAAGAAGTGGCTGTTGTGCTGTGATATTGAATTCCATTCATATTAAAGTATTACATTATTTTGATTAGCACGACACTAACCCATTCAATGTTTTCGGCTTCTTTTTGATTTAATGGTGCTGTAATAGAATAAAGATGTTGATATTTTGATGCGATTTGCATATTGGGTTGATGGTTATGATTTGTTGGGTGGATTTTTGGGGGTCTGTTTTTGATGTCGTTATTTATGATGAGGTTCAGAAGGTTGGTAGTGTAATTTTAAGTAATGGTTCTCAAATTTTTTAGATTTTCTCGGTAAGCATGATCAGCACACATTGAAATTTTTTGAAATATTGACCAAATGGTAGCCATGGGGACAATATACGTCAATTTTCTGTCCGAGTACCACGTGAACTCGCTTTATTTTAAGAATACTGTTCGTTTGACCACCGTATGGTCAACATTTTAACTTGTGTCGATCAAGGAAGGGGGTCGTTGATAATGTCATTCATCAATAAATGGAATTTTTAGACACTCTCTGTCCCTCTGTCTAGGGATTGAAACTCGGTCGATTTTCCGTTACTCGAGTATTGAGTATGAGTATCCAGATCATAAGACTGGGCCCTTTACGCATTATTATTTATGAGTAAAGTTATAATCCCTGCCTCTGTCACAAAATTTTCCTTGTAAAACTATTATTTTGTATGCAGTGTCAATCAATTCTAAATCCCCTCATCTACTAAAAATTGGACATCATTTGTGAATGACTCCAAAAAAGAGAGTCAGACAGGGAGTCGGAGCATTCAAAGAACATAGTTTGAGAATGCATTTGGCTTCCAAATTAAGCCTTCATACAAATTCCTAATGATACATTGTGTCACTCGGGTTAGTTTCACTCATAACAACCTTAAAGTGCTGTCAACATCATCTTACTTTCCAAACATTTACTTAAGCATCCTCAAATAAAATTGTCAATTTCATAACAACATCCAAAATTTCCAAAAAAAACTCAGCACTTAAAACTTCTTATTGACAAAACTTTATCTGATTTCATTCAATGGTACTTCAAAAATCCAACAACAAATTCAAAATCACGACGTACAGATCACGCCAGAAACTTCCACGCTCTCTTATGTTAGATTTGAGTATAAACTAATATTACAAACCACACTGTCTTGTTTTAGGAAAATTATTCCTAAAATGTTTTAAAACTTCAATAATTCTTTAATTAAAGCTTCATTTTAACTAAATTAAGTACAGAATGATAGCTGCTGACTTATTTTATACATCAAATAACAAAACGAATGTAAATATCAAATATTTTTGAAGAATTTTTGAAAAAGTAAATCTACTGCAAAGAATCTTTCGTGGATTTACCCTTATAAGATCTTTTGGTTTTAACAATATCTAATACTAGTGTAGTACCCCGTCAAGCATGACGGGCATTTTTTTTTCTTTTAAAACAGTAAAATTTATATTCATAAACGATTAATTTCAATTTTATTTTCAAACTTTATGCAGTTTAGATATTAAAATTTTTTTTATAAACAACATTTTGTGTGAAAATTTTATCATTTTTAAGAAGCTTTCCTTAATGTACACCTTGAGCAATGAATATTTTAATGTTATTGCGATTTCTTGATTTTGATATAAAAACATAAAGCTGATTGATTTATTGGTTTCGTACAGGGCCCCGTCACAAAGAAATTATACGTGAGTGACGCTTTGTTTTTATTGATTTTCTCTTTACCCTTCAAAGTGACAACAATGCAAGTTATTTTTTCTTATACAGAAAAAAATTCCCCTTCTTTTGATATATAACTTATTTCCTCAACCTTAACAGTTACTTCAAAAAATCACTTTAAGTAAGCATCACTCACGTATAATTTTTGTCAATTATGTTAAGTATTTTTTTCATGGATTTTCAAAAATGGCGGGAAAATTAAGTGGGAAAGTTAAAAAATACCAAAATATTAAAATACAGTAACATCCAGTATGAAATAATAGGAAATATGAACATCCAGCACTCAAAACAGTAAATAAGAATCTCAGTTAATGAAGAAAAAAAAAAATCTCAGGTAGGAAAAAGAAAATAAAGTTTATGTCATAAACTGTTTTGAAATTCTCAATAACAAAAATTTTTGGAAAAAATGGGCGTGGCTTAGAGCGGAATGACAGAAAGACAGAAAAATGTAGGCTTTTATATTTATACTAGTGTAGTACCCCGTCAAGCATGACGGGCATTTTTTTCTTCTTTTAAAACAGTAAAATTTATATTCATAAACGATTAATTTTAATTTTATTTTCAAACTTTAAGCAGTTTAGATATTAAAAATTTCTTTATAAACAACATTTTGTGTGAAAATTTTATCATTTTTAAGAAGCTTTCCTTGATGTACACCTTGAGCAATGAATATTTTAATGTTATTGCGATTTCTTGATCTTGATATAGCAACATAAAGCTCATTGATTTATTGGTTTAGTATAGGGCCCCGTCACAAAGAAATTATACGTGAGTGACGCTTTGTTTTTCTTGATTTTCTCTTTACCCTTAAAAGTGACAGCAATGCAAGTTATTTTTTCTTATACAGAAAAAAATTCCCCATCTTTTGATATATAACTTGTTTTCTCAACCTTAACAGTTACTTCAAAAAATCACTTTTTATAATTTTTGTCAATTATGTTAAGTATTTTTTTCATGGATTTTCAAAAATGGTGGAAAAGTTAAAATTCCAAAATATTAAGATACAGTAACATCCAGTAGATAATATGAACATCCAGTACCAAAATAGTAAGATACAGTAACATCCAGTAGGAAATAATATGAAATATGAACATCCAGCACAGTCAAACTCAAAACAGTAAATAAGAATCTCAGTTAATTAAGAAAAAAAATCTCAGGTAGGAAAAAGAACATAAAGTTTATGTCATAAACTGTTTTGAAATTCTCAATAACAAAAATTTTTGGAAAAAAATGGGCGTGGCTTAGAGCGGAATGACAGAAAGACAAATGTAGGCTTTTATATTTATAATATTATACCATAAAGTTTTTTTTGTACATCCACATTCTTCACTCCTATTCACTCCATTCAGGATGTAAAAATTTGCTCAACCTAATCCGTTTTTCGTCCAAACTAATTATTATGAATAAGTAGTGAAAGTATGCGGCCGAGGTAACGAGGCCGCGAAAATTTTTTGGACCAAAAATACTCGTTTTTTGAAGTTTTGAACCCTTAGATGATACTTAATCCAAAAAATTTATAAACAGAAAAATGCAGGCTTGCGATGCACAACTTTGGCATCATTAGATTTTTTTAAAACAGAAGTATTAATACCGTATTAAAGTAAATTCAACTATTTATATCTTACGTATATCTATAGGCCGTAAGTTTCGTTTGCGCGACTGCAAACTTATACTCATAGAAATAATTTTACCAAACTTTAACTATTTGTATGCAAATTTTAGCCATAAAATCGATAAAATAGCGTTTACAACATATTTGGTTAAAATTAACATTTCTGTTTAACTCAAACGACTATTAATTTTTAGGATAATAGTTATGATCCGAAAAATATTAATTTAACTTTTGTTAAAAAAATAACTAAATAATTGGTAAAATTAACAAATTTTATGGTAATGGTTTTAACCAAAAATTAATATTGATGCACAGTGGATCAATATTTTTTTATGCCCAAATTTGCACTCAAAAAGTATTAATAGTTCAAAATGTTCAATAAAAATGAGATCCAGTAATCATCCATAGCCTCTATATAAGATCCAGTATTCATCCAGGGCCTCTATATAAGATCCAGTAATTATCCACAGCCTCTATACAAGATCCAGTAATCATCCAGAGCCTCTATACAAGATCTAGTAATCATCCAGAGCCTCTAGGTCCGTTTATATAAGATCCAGTAAACATCCAGAGCCTCTATATAAGATCCAGTTATCATCCACAGCCTCTATACAAGATCTAGTAATCATCCAGAGCCTCTAGGTCCGTTTATATAAGATCCAGTAAACATCCAGAGCCTCTATATAAGATCCAGTAATCATCCACAGCCTCTATACAAGATCTAGTAATCATCCAGAGCCTCTATACAAGATCTAGTAATCATCCAGAGCCTCTAGGTCCGTTTATATAAGATCCAGTAAACATCCAGAGCCTCTATATAAGATCCAGTAATCATCCACAGCCTCTATACAAGATCTAGTAATCATCCAGAGCCTCTAGGTCCGTTTATATAAGATCCAGTAAACATCCAGAGCCTCTATGTCCGTTTAATGAGATCCAGTAATCATCCAGAGCCTCTATGTCCATTTATATAAGATCCAGTAAACATCCAGAGTCTCTATGTCCAATAAAAATGAGATCCAGTAATCATCCAGAGCCTTTATGATAATTAATTTTTTTTAAAAAAAAATCCTTTTTTTCTGATTTTCAAAGTGCTGTAGAATCTCAGGATTAAGTCCAAACATAGTCATGTGGGGTATTTTTGTAAACGTCATGTAGAGTACTGTAAGATAAGATACAAAGGTATATCCAGTTTGAAAAAAACCCTGGGTCGTCAGGCGTTTGAAGAAAAGTGTCATTTTTTCTAGGTTTGTCAACTTTGACAGCCTCAAAGTCACTAAAGATTTCAAAATTTCTTAAAATGACTTTCCATTCCCCTGGTCGCTTGATATGTGTGACCAAATGGCAAAAAAACCAAATTTCCATATGCAGTTGGCTCGGCTGTGACCCTGATCACCAAATTTGTGGACCCAAAAAAACACGTTTTTCGAGGTTTTGGACCTAAAGATGATGCTTAGTGCAAAAAGTTTATATACAGAAAAATGCAGCCTCGCGATATACAACTTTTGGCATCATTAGAATTTTTTTAATAACAAGTCTTAATACCGTAATAAAAAAAGTGTGTTTTTGACGAAACTAATAACTTACACGCTTTTGCGTGGAAGTTAATCAAATACAGCAACAAATTGAAAGAAATTTGATAAAATCTTTACAAACAAGACCATTCAAACGAAAAGTAAAATTTGTTTTTTCTTGTCTCTTAGTATTTGAGACTCTGGCAGGTGTGCAACTTTTCAGATTCTATTTTTAAACAAAAACAATTTTTTTAGAATAGCATTGGAAAACCTTTAAATGTGCGTAGTGAAAACACTTTATGTTGTAAAAATGCTTCATGTTCCTATTGATACGCTTCAACACACAATTTTTGACAAACTCAGGAGAAAATTTTCTCTCGTTTGTTGTTGTTGTAGTCGAAGATGATGAAAAATATAATAAAAGAAAAACATATTGAAAGAAATAAACAAGTCAATTTCGCTATTCTTTTGAGTAGCAAGAAGAAAACTTGTCAAAAGCAATTTTCGGCATTGAGAATTCATTTTTCATTTCAATTTGACATTGATTTTTTCTTTCTCTGCTCATTTCTCGTTCGACTATGATGAAAATAAAGCACTTGTAAGAAACGTGAGTTAAAATGAAAAATTTCAGGATATGAAAAAAATAACAAGAAAAAGCTGAATCGATTTTTTACGTGTAGAATTAGGAGATGAAATGAAATTTTATTGAGAATAAATTGGATGAAGGTGTGCATGCATATTTGGGGATTTTTGTTGGGATTATTCTGACTGTTAGTGATTGATTGAGTCTGAATGGAAACTTCAATGATTTTAGATGGTATCTAGGTCAATTAATGTGCTGATGGTTTGAAATGGCTGCATCAGCAGACATATAACCATGAAGAGGGGGTTTTGCTGACAGATTTTTCCTACTTTAATGATCTAAAATTATTTTATGAATTTTTAAACAGAATAAAATTGACTTCTTCTATTTTAAATTTTTGGGTATGTAAAATCGAATGAAAAACGTTTAGGTAACCCTACCTTCACAGAGTAGGTACCTAGGGAATATCCTAGGGTAGCCTAGGTGTAACCTACCCAGGGTAGACCTAGAAACCTGTCCCTGCTCGAAATTTTTAAATCATCTTTCAATTCTGGCTGTTTTCCATTCACACTTAATACCAATGCAGATTATTTTGTTTATCAAATTTTTAACGAAGAAAATAATCATTTTTTTGACATTTCACCTAAAGCTGAAAAATGTCAGACTCGATGTTTGACAAGCTTTGCATCTTTATAATGATGTTTTTCGCCGCTAGTCATTTTAATTTACCAAACTGAATATTTGTTATTTTTAGACGTTTTTTCAATGTGCCTTTCATTAGCATTACATTTATTACAGCAACTCAGACTCGAATCCAATTTAAAACTTATTTCCATAAAATTTACATTTTATGCAAAATTGACCCTCTTTGTTTAAATTAATTTCATCGATCATCAAAATTCGAATGCATTTCAAGCTAGTCGATATTTCATAGTTGCTAGTATAAAAATAAACTTTTCAGCCTCGACTCAATTAATCTCTTTCAATTCAATTAAGAGCTTAAAAAG
Source organism: Chironomus tentans (assembly GCA_963573255.1). Taxonomy (NCBI): domain Eukaryota; kingdom Metazoa; phylum Arthropoda; class Insecta; order Diptera; family Chironomidae; genus Chironomus; species Chironomus tentans. The sequence continues at coordinate 6,394,997 of OY754302.1, forward strand.
TTCATTCGTGCAGCTCATCCAATTTTCATCAGCACGAGGTATAAAAAAGCTGTCTGTCTGTATGAAAATTTGCTCATTTTAAGTTTTTACAGAAAGATGGTATCGCATACAGAATCATATTATTTGTAAATATGTATTTATAAATACACAACATATTTTCCACTGTTGTTAAACAAAATAAATCTCTTATAACAAGGCAGGCAGGCAAGCAAGCAACAAAAACTAGTGGTATCGAGGAGCAAGAATAACAATAGTGGTTATACGCATTATGTGTTGAGCATATACACAAGGCCCAATTCAAATATTCTGAAATAAATATTTAGATACCAAATGACAATGACGATGACGACGATGTAGACATGAAGAAGAAAAAAAGAGCAGATTTTTTTGCTGTTGCCTCAAAATACATAACAATCTCACATTCGAGATTGGAAAAAAAGAATCTTTTGTGTGTGTTAGCATGGAGAAACAAATAGAAACAGATGATTCCACATTATCATTTGTATTACTCGTGTGCCTCTTTTATTCTCGTCATCAACATGGTTTCGGTGTTTTGTGAATGTAGATTTTGAAAATATTGGGTTATATAAATTTTGGTGGTTTGAAAGGATTTTATGGAGCATAGCTGAGAATAAGGAAAGATTTTTTGGCTTTATTAATGAAAGGATTATTAAAATGTGGAATGGAGCTGAAGCTGCACGCGTCCTATTGTGTCTTAATTATTAAGGAGAGAGGTGATGGGTTAAGGGACAAAGGGTACCCCCAGTAACCAGAATCATTAAAATTCAGCTAGTTTTTAATGTTTTTTGGTTACTAGGAAGAGAAAATATTTTAATTTTCTAGGGTTTTCGAGAAAACAATCATCCCAAACCCCCTTAAGGTTGCCCACCTACACAAAAAATCGAAAATATCATCAAAATTCTTCTAGCTACGTCCTTAGCCCTAAGACATTATGATGCTATACATTTTTTTCAATTAAAATCAGATTTCTGCTAAACAATCTCATTTTAATCTTCCCTCCAAACCCAATTCCATTTATATCACCAAAATAAACACACACACAGATTCAGTAGCTTCAAGGTAATAATGGAACAATATGGCAAGGTGACTAAACAATAACAACATCAACACAATGAAAATATTGTTGGTAAATTTATTAATATTGTCACCATTATCAGATTAAATGCTGTGGAAACCGCATGTCTTATTCCTCACCAATGACAACATAAGAGGAATGTTGTGAAAATTAGCACGATTGTGGATGCTTCCATTAATTATTTATAAGTTAATCTCCACAACCACAACGGAAATTTTCTTTTTAATTTTTGATATTTAAATTTCATCTCATAATTTTCTCTATTAATGGACACGTCTATGGTCAATAAAATCCACATATTATTAATATATACTGAGATTAAATCTCAATTGAAAATTGATGTTTACTGTAAAATGACACACATCAGGTTCGAAAAATTATATATTATTATTTTTTATCTGTCAATTTGATCCCACACTTGCGGACATAATAATTTTCAGTGTTGACTTCAATTTATATAAAATAAAGTAATATGAGAGGAAAAAATTAAATAAATATATTTTTTGCACATACTATAAGTGATTGAAATCAAGTACGATGGGGATAAATACAATGTTTTTGGTGAGGAATGGGCTGTGGGCGTATGACAAGATAAATACAACTTGTAATGCATTCCTCGGAATTTGCTTCAGGATACATAATTTATTATGATGGCATGTACATATTATATTGTATTATACGAGGAGCTTGTAGGCGAAGGATGGAGATTATCTTTCAGCATAAGAGAATGAGTGGAATGGCAATCATATATATAGCTCATAAGTACATGTACTGAATTATATTTTATTCCATCCATGCTCTTTTCTTGTTGTTGCTTGTTCTCATATAATCACGAATATTTTTTTTCTCTTACATCGCAAATGCTGGATGTGGATTGTGTAACAAATTTTCATCATATTTTTTCATGTATTAAGTTATTACAACATGTGAGATATTACATCCTTACATTGTGGAAATAAAATGACCTTTCATATCATCATCACGCTTGTATTAATTCACTCTGTAATGCTTTTTGCGTACGAAATTAATCAAACGGAAATTTTCAATTAAATGCGAATTTGTGGAGGATAATTAGGACGATATGTTAAGTATGCAATTCCTTATCATATCACATATGGCTTGACATGATCTTACTGACAACATTATTCATAATATTAATAATATTGAAAAATGAAGTATGATTTTGAAATGTGGATATAGAATATCTTAGGTATTAATTATTGGAATTTAGGAGATCTAATTACACTTATTATTGGATTTAATTAATCTTGCAATTATTGATAATTCAGAAAATGCTTTATTTTGTGGAAGGGATTGTCAACACCAGGGGATTTTTAAAGAAGTGTCCAAAAAAATTCTAAAATTATTCAAACCCAGGGGCATACAACAAAAGTTTTTAAGGGGGGTGTTTTGAATTTTTTTGTATAAACGGCAAATTATGGTGTTGGAATTTTCTTTAATGATAAAACACCCAATGCATCCCCTGGATACGTCCCTACCCAAACCCCTAAAACAGCATTCAGATTATTCTAATCTCAATTTTATTTAATATAACCGAAAACCCCAAAAACCTACAAAACATCTTATAATTGAATTCAATTTTCATCATCAAAAAGGATTCATTCAACAATATCAAAATATTTCATAATATTCTCAAAACTGTCCAATCCCCAAAAGACTCTCGAATGTTTATGTTGGGTTCAATTCTCATTAAATTATAGACCATCTCAAGAGAAGAATTTTCCATTGAACATTTTCATTTAAATAAAATTGATTTTATTAAAAATTTAATAAACATTTTAAATCGTTCTCGTTGCTTGGTTGTGACCCATAAAATATCTATATTGTAGAACAGAATCTACAGCATTTACATGCAGGGTATAATGCTTTTTGTGGGAGAGAAAATGCAGGCAGAGGAGAGAGAGATTGTATATTGAGGAAATTCAGGGTTGTTGGGGTTATGAGTTTGGATGAGGGGGTCATGCATGGTTGTTCGCTCTATATGGCTGAATAGGTCCAATTCCAGTACTAGAGGCATATTCAGGGGGGTGTTTTGGGTGTCAAAGCACCCTCCTCGATGAAAAAAATCTCAAAATACCCCTAAATTTTTGCTGCCCAGCACCAAATGTACCACCATAGAAGTCAAATACTTGTCACACCAAAAGGTCAATTCCCTCACCCATCAATAGAAAATTTCTATCAATTTGCTAATATTTTTTAATAAAAAAATCAAACTACAGCAATCAAAAAATCCTCATCTATGTTTCCATCCTTTTGCATGCTCTTTCTAAATAAATAGCCACTCACAGATTGAAAATCTATTGATTATTGTTGTAGATTGCATTTCAGAAAATAAAGAATTTTTATATATTCAATATACAACAACTTGTTTTCTGTCTTTTGATTCAACACACAAAAAAAACCTGAGTGAATGAAAAATAAATTGGAAAAATAAAATTTTATTAAAAATCAATTTATATTTCTGCCAATTTGTTTGGGGGGTAGAATAATCTCCTCCTTCATTTTGCCTGCTATTTTTCATTATTGCACATGATTGTACGGACATCAATAGATGTATACACAAAAATAATGAAAGGATTTTTTTTTGTGTGTTGTGTGCTGTATTTCTGTGGGTTTGTTCATAAGAAAAGAAAAGATAGGAACGAAGATAAAAAAGGAAGGAAGGAAACAAAAGTGAAAGAGTATTGGAACATGCAAAGCTGCTTAAAATTGAAATTTCCTCACAGTGCCATTATTTTGCCACATTTCTCCGACTAATGTAGTAGGACGAAGAAGCCACAAGCTTGAAAGGAAAAACGAAAATTCCTTCTGACACAAAATAAAATGGATTTTAGTGCCTGAAAAGTCTTTATCTCACCATACCCTCTCATTCAACTCTCCATGTTAATTTGCATAATTTATTCAAATTATCATTCAGTAATCTCATTTTACCTCTTCTTGCTAAGCCCTTTCTACAAATTTTCAGTTCTCGATATCTTTTAATTTTTTGTGTAGTATCTACCTTCTTCCTCCTTATCTGTCCGTCACATCCATTAAGCACATTTTATACATTCCTTGTTCTCTTTCTCGTTATAATAACACACCTTTTCTGATTTTTTTATTCCTTTCTTTACCGCCACTACCGCCTTTAGTTTATGTTTATGTTCTTTTCTTCTTCTTGCCTGTAGAACATTCTATCGGAAGAATAACACTTAACCTCAAAAATAATTGAAATTATTCGGAAAAAATAGTAAGTTTTGGGGGACTATGTAGTGCTATCATTTGTTTCTCCCATTTTCAATCTCACAACTTGTTTCTAGTGCTGTATAATTTCATTATTTGTAACACAACGTGACTAGAGCGAATAATTATACAATTTTATGTGCGGAATTGGAATATTATTATTTTATTTTGTGGTTTTCTTTGCCAGGGGATGGGAAACAGATCATGGAAAATTAAAATTTTTTAGGTTCAAGGGAATGTACAGTAACAATTATTTTGATATGTAAATGTAAATTATGTTTTGTAATTTTAAGAATATTTAAATATTCATGAAGTTTATCCAGAAAATTAGGTTAATTTTTTGCTCTGATAAATTTTTGTAGGTGGTTGGTGTTGACGTTGTATTTAGGGGTGAGGGAGCTTAGTGATTTTTTGGGGGTAATTTTAAGTATGAAAGCCTTGATTTCAACACATTCCCCTCAAAAAATGCTGACCAAAGAAATCCATAATCACCAAAAAAGCCATTACCTAAAAATCTCATTAAAAACCGCAAAATTCGCACCTTTACATAATTTCCAAATCCCCAAACAACAAACATCGTCACTAACTTGTGGTTTGTGACAAATTTAGTTGCAGACAAAAATTAATTTGTTATGTTCCGGTCGTCATTTATTAATTAATATGAATTACTTTGTTGGCGTTTAAAACAATTTATTCTAATTTACATCTTAATTAACCATAATGGGTCAATTGCTCTTGTTTGGTTCCATAATAGGGTTATGGTTTTTATTACTTTGAGCGTGACAAATTGGGAAAATAATTACTGTAACCTTTTGATTTGTATTTTGGTTAAAAATGTTTGTAGAAAATTCGTGACATTTTGGATTATAAATATTGGGGGAAGGAGGATCCAAGCATGCAAAAAAAAATTAACTGTAACTCAAATAGCTCAAAAATTAATTAAAATTCATTGACACAGTAACCGATGACACCAATTTTCCCCCTTCCTAACCAAATGTTCATCCTTTGACTTTTCCTGCCATCATAGCTGATTAATTTAATCATTCGTACATCACGCGCTCCTCTAAATACGAAATGTAATCAAAATTGTCGACAAATGTTTGTGTGAAGCGTTTCAGCCTCCTGCTCGGCTGACAACCCCACGCTTTTTCGTTCCTCACACATACACAGACATACACAAAACCCATGAAAATTAAAAGTCATTTGAATCAGATGACGACAAAATATATTTTTTATGCCTTGTGCCAGTGTCGCAATTGCTTTATCACGAATATAACTTTACTCACTAATACACAAAATTAACATTAATTTAAATTAATAGGCATATCATGGCATGAGGTATTATTTACCATAAAAATTACATAATCTTTAAACGAGCAGCCATCACAGGGAGTAGGTGAAGACAACTTTTATGCTGATTTTTGCTGTTTTCTTATTCGCCATGCATAAATGCATTAATTTTAAGGAAGACGAAAAAAAATGAAAACTTTTGCAATTTTTTCCACCCTTCGATAAAAAGGAAATGATTTTTTTTGCTTATTAGGCATGAAATGAAAGGAACTTTTTATATTTTTAAAGTAATTTAGCCAGCAATTTTTGTGAATTGCTTTTACGAACGGAATCTTTCCGAGCAGGACAAAAGGGCTATTATGCTTTAAATCCCTCCACCATTTTGTTATTATAAACTCAAGACCCTCGACATACTTACTTCACATGCTTATGTACTTTGTAATACAATTTTAACTCTGTCTATGTGAAGCATAAAATGCAATGCTTGAATTATCCATAATTATCTGATTTCAGATAAAGTGTGTAATTGATGGCATTATGTAGAGCTATTTTCCTCTCGTCTCGCTTTCAGTGCAATTTTTTCTGCCTTTTTCCTCTTTTGTGTATAATGTTATGGTGCACTTTGAGTTGATATGTTATTAAGGATGGATTGGCTTGTCTGGCAGAATAAAACAACTTATTTTTATCCTTTTAAAAATTTTTTTTTAGATTTTCTGACTCGAATACAAAAGGTGTTTGACATCAGTGTTTTTTATTGGCATCAGCTTTAGTTTTTTAAACCTTACAAATTTTGAACCTATGAATTTTAAATATCATTATTATTCAATTTATTGTCGAAGTGATAAATTATTTGTCACATATTATTATGGTCAAAAGGGTTCGAATCCTTAAAGTTTACAAAAATTGCTTTGTAATTGAAAGTCATCGTTTCTTCTTTTTATTTATTTCTTTTTTACTCTTTTTTAAATAAATAATTAAACGAATTTTTTAAAAAAATTATTTCTAAATGTATATTTAAGGCTATTTTTAATAGTGTTACGCCATTAAAAAATATTTGTAATAAATATAAATGGTTTTCTACAAAAAATTAAATAAGTCATAATTAGCAAGAAGAAAATATTAATTGAAATTTCAAAAAAGCAAAGGTTCAAAACCTAAACATTAATACAAAAATTAAATATTCGAATCGTATATATAATAACACCCTTTTTTGCTCAAAAATGCGCTTCCAACTTTAAGCCACAACACTTTTTTGCCCATTTTATCCACCTCCCTTTACTCTCTGTAAATACCCCATAATATGTAGGACGATGCTCTACGATGTATCATACATTTTGTATAGAATTACATTACATTGCACTTGAAAGGATAATAACAGCACAAGCAGGAGTATCACAAAAGCATATATATATTGCAACATACAAGAGTTGAGTCGATAATCATAGATTTTAATTACATTATATGGTCGACAGAACATTGTAGGAGGCAAACACAGCATCAGCAAGCAAAAGAGAGGATAGTAATCGTGTATGTAGTCATGCAGTCATGTCGTTAATGATGTAAAGCATTGAATGAGAATGTGGATAGCTGTGCTTGCGCTTCTAGAATATAAATGTCTTTATAATTGACAATTTAATGTCCTTTTTAGTGCTGCATACAAAAAAATGAAAGAGCTAAAGATCACGGATGCACGGATGTGAAGATAGAAATCTGTGCAAGTTAATTTAATAAAAAGTAAATTCTCATTCCTTCCCCTTTTCATATTTCAATCAAACTCTCTGCTACGAATGAACTTAAAGTTAAGCTCAAAATGTCATCCATGTGAAGTGATATTCGCAAACAGTACTAATAAAAATAACAATAATGATGATGATAAAAAAGGCAAAAAAAAAGAAAGAAAAAGGAAGCGGAAAGTAACATAATAGATTTTATCACCATAACAGTAACGATATTAATAGACATAATAAAATTTTCATTCCCTCCCCTTGTTCAGTATGACGAGAGCATACAGGAAAGAGAGACATAGAGCTCGCATGATGATCATTAAGATGATGACTAAAGGAACGAAAAAAATATTAAATAATAAAAATTTACATATTTTTCACATGCATTTTATGTGATATTGTGGAAAGCTCCCTCTCAAGTGTCTTCTTCTTCTTGCTCTTTATGCTCGATTTTATTATTCTTGAATAGCAGAGGATGGAGGGATATAAAGATAGAATTTTTTGTATATGGATTGAAAAATATTTGTGCATATATGACTTGATGTATAAAATGGATTCTTGTAGATAATGAGGAAAAAAATGAAATTTGTGTTATTTAAAGTTAAAGAGCTTGAGTCAAGTGAATTTGATTACAAATTCAAATCTTACAAAATCGTTAAAAATTCAAATTTTATAAAACCGTTAAAGACTCAAATCTTAATAAATGCTTTGAGTTGATCAATTTAAATTCAGGACATTTTCATTCAGACTTGTGATTTTAATAATTTTTGAGAATTAAAATGAATTTCTTGGTACGAGCAAGAATACATCCATGTCCGAACATATTATAAAAGAAAAAGATTGAGAGGATTTGAACCTGATTTTTGGAAATATGCAAAGGACGAGTTGACTCAAGTACTTAACCAAATATCCCTAACTCTCGGTTATCCAGAGATTTTACATCCTTTGACCCACAAGTTGTACTAAAGAAAGTCGAAAAAAATCCAACATGAAGCTGGGGTGATACCAGCTTTGAACTAGATTTGCACTTGAATCCAGCACTAAGCTGGCACCACACCTACCCCATGGCTGAATAATTTGTTTACACGTTTAGGAATAGTGTTTCATAAGAGAGTTTGAGAAGAGAGAGAGAGAGAGTTTGAGAGTTTGAGAAGCCTTCAGTATGGTCCTATGGTTAAGTCTTTATAATATGATACAGCTTTTAGTTACCTCGAGAAACATGATGCGGAAAAGAGCACTTTTTACCATTAAGGTGGACAACGTCGACGTTTTGCTACTTGGGTACATATTTTATTACATCTCAATTTTTAGAAAGTTTGGAAAGTGAGAATTTTTGTAAAAAAATTGAAAAAATTAAAGTCATCCAGCTCAGGCTTGCACATTTGTCACCCATTCTTTCTGTCACTTAAACGATTCACTTCAATTCTCACTCAACGTATGCATAAATTTAATAAAAAAAATACACCATAAGCCCACTTCCCTCAAACAACTCTATTATGTGAATAAATATATCCTCAGCATAGTCCTTGAAGCTTCATATCACTCACAATGACATTAGCTCTCATTTAAAAAAATATCCCTTTGATGTGTATAAAGATACTTCATAACTTTTTTATCTTATCATTCTTTGATGAAGTACTTTAAAGCATCTCTTGAATGATTTCAATTTCATATTTTTTTTCCTCGTGATTTCCCTCATTCAGTTAAAAAAGGAAGGAGAGGGGAAGAAAATTCCCATCATCATCGTTGACAGAGAAAAATATTCATGTATGAAAATCAAAAGAATCCCCTCATTTATCTATCCATCTAGATTCATGTACATATATAGTGTAGTATGAAAGAATGGATATGTGTTTTTAAAAGGTCTTAAGGAAGGTTAATAGAATGTGCCTTTATCATCCATGATGGAATTCAAAATGTGATATTTTTTTAGAAAATTCAATTTCAGCTTATTTATTTATATTACAATGGATCGAAAAGATACCGAAAAAAGGCATGTGAATGTGTGATGTAGGAAATACAAATATAGATTCACAAGCACACAAGCCTGTTCATCCTGCATGAATCGGATAGAAATTCCCATTGTCATCATAATAATCCATCCGAAACTCACATCAATATGGAAACAAAATTTGTTTTGCGGTTGTGAAGAATAACATAAACGATAAATTCCACAGTGTGATTGAAAGGTAATATAAAAAAAGTGACGAGAAAATTCAGTTTGTGACTTATAAAATCGTAAGGATTGACAAATACAAAATTGCAAAATCTTTTATAAATAAAATGAAAAGCAAGGCATGGCATGACGATGAAAAGGTAAGCAAATATGGCTGTAAAAAAATGTTTTATGTACTTTTGCTTTTAGAGCGTGGATATAAATAATTGGAATGCTGGAGTAAGCAGATTTTTTTTGGGGGGCTTGTTAAGTTTTGGAATCTTTTTGCATAGAATCCTGGGTTCTAAAATCAAAAGCATTCACACAGCATCCAGGGCATTACCAAAATTGATGCCACGTGTCCCATTAACCCCAAAAAAACTTTAAACCCCCTGAAACATGTCAAACTCCAACCAAACAGAAAATCCACAAGCGTGATAAATTCTCTGCCATCTTTTCCTAGAAAAGAGAAGCAAGTCAACACTTTTGGGACCGGAAAGGCAATTTCTTTTGCCTTAATCTGCTAAGCACAAACGAATGAGAATGAGACACAACCACCATCATCAATGTTCTGATGTCAAGGAAAAGAAAAATATCGAAATCAATAAAAAGGGTTTTAGTCAGCATCAGCCATGTCGAAAAAGGCAAGAAAGCTTTTATTTCCTTTCGTTTGCTGAAGCAGAGAAAACTCTGAGCACAGCGATAAAAATAAATTCGTCAATAAGCTCCCCTATTCAATCAAACTGGCTACAATTATCTTCCATTCTTCATTCCCCCCTCCTCTTCCTCCTCCTTCGTTTTGTGGATTTTATTTTATTTCATTTTGTGTGTTTGTAGCTGTAGGCAGGCAATAAGTACTGAAAAGTTGATGTACATTTGTGAAAAATAGTATATAAATAACGCTCGTCGCATCGAAGACAACATCTGTGAAAACTACTGCAGCACAGCAGAAGAGATTGAGAATCACATAAGCATTCTCTCTAATCTCATTATGCAGGCAAGAAACCTAAGCGTGAAAAAGAAAAAGATCAACTTCAAATCGACGAGACTCACACCAGAAATAAAAGATTTAATCAAAACAAAAAGAAGTCTTCGACGTAGATGGCAACGAAGCAGAGATAATCAAATTAAAGCTGAATTGAATATCCTGCAGAAGATCATCAATGAAAACATAAAAGAACTCAAAAACAAAAACTGGAACAAACGTCTATCAGAAATCAAACCATCGAATCAAACTGTCTGGCGCATTGCAAAACACTGCAAAAAAGGAACAAAATCAATGCCACCATTGACAAGCTCAGAAAAAACGTTCATCACAAACAAGGAAAAAGCCAGCGTCCTCAGCGAGTATTTTCGTTCAACACACGAAAATCCACTTGAACAAAACGACCCAGAGCATACCCAAGAAGTAAACAACACAGTCAAGGAAGCATTAGAACAGAACAATGAAGACAGTCCAGAATTAACAGACGTAAACGAAATCCTGAGCATCGTGAGAAATCTGAAAAATCCAAAAGCTCCTGGTCTAGATGACGTCAACAACATACTCATCAAAAACCTTCCACCTAAAGGTTTTGAATACCTGAAGTATATCATCAACTCCTGTCTCAAGCTCAATCACTTCCCAAAGATTTGGAAGCACGCAAAAGTAATTCCAATCCCAAAACCGGGAAAACCAGCTAACGAAGTAAGCAGCTACAGACCAATAAGTCTGCTAAGCTCAATAAGCAAAATATTGGAGAGAGTGTTGCTGAACAGAATCAATGAACATATAGAAGACAACAACATCATCCCAAATCAGCAATGTGGCTTCCGTACAGGAAGATCAACATCTCACCAACTCATCAAAGTCATCAAAACAGCAAAAGAAAACATCAAAATGAAGAAATCAACAGGAATGATCTTCCTAGATGTAGAAAAAGCATTTGACAGAGTCTGGCACAACGGACTGTTGTATAAAATGCTCAAGCTCAGGTTTCCGCTGCCTCTCATAAAAACTGTTAGTTCTTTTCTCAGTGAAAGATCTTTTTCAGTTTTTATAAAAGGTCAGTTGTCAGAAACCAAGAAAATCAAATTCGGCGTCCCACAAGGAGCAGTGCTCTCACCAACTCTCTACAACATCTTCACACAAGATATTGTACGAGAGACAACGGAAAACATCGCGCTCTTCGCAGATGATACAGCGTTGTATCATTCTTCAGAAAATTCAGCAGATGTAGTGACACACCTTCAACACACAGGAAGAAGAGTCCAACAATACATGGACAAATGGAAGATAAATCTAAACAAACAGAAGACTCAAGCCTTATTCATCACAAACAGATACTCCAGGCAACTTCCAAGAAACAACATCAAATTTCTCAACGAAAACATCAAGTGGGAAAACGAAGCAAAATATTTGGGAATGGTCATCGACAAGAGAGTGACTCTAAAGCAGCATGTGGAGTACGTGAGTGACAGAGCTCACACTGCACTCAGATTGCTGTATCCGCTAATCAGCAGAAATTCACATCTCGACGTTCGTAACAAACTTCTCATCTACAAGCTAGCCATCAGACCGATCTTCACGTACGGTTGTCCAGCTTTTGAAAGCATGGCAAAAACTCATCTTCAAAAACTTCAAGTTTTACAAAACAAATTTCTGAGAATCGTTCTCAACAAATCAAGATATGAAAAGATCAAAGATCTACACACAGAAGCAAAAGTACCCTCCATCGAGGAGTACGTCAGAAAATTGCAAGCGAATTTCAACATTCGTCTTGCAGCACAAAATTCTGAATAAAGCAATAACAGTTCAAATCTAAAACCAAAACTAAGTGACGAAAAGACTTCAAGTCTGGTTCCTTAAAAACCAACCTCAAGAACATGTATTTTAAATTTTTTTGTACATACTTAACATACAGAAATAAAATATTATTATTTATAAAACTTTAAAAAAAGAAAAAAAAAAAAAGTATATAAATAAGACGATTTTAAGTCCTCACGAACGAATTGCAATGATGAATAATTGGATGTTTGGCATTGATGTAGAGAATAATAATATGAAAGATGAGAAGGGATGAAAGAGATTTCATGACAAGAATGGAAATGGAAGAGAATAAAAAATTTCTCCTTCAATGCCGTTCACTGTAATTTATCGTAAGCGATTATGGAAGGCTTTAAAGCGGAAAATATGAATTTGTGTTTTGAGGTTTAGATGCAAAAGGATTCTAATATTGGGTTGAATTTATTCAAGAAAAATTGGCTATTTTAAGATTGAGGTTTAAGTTGTAGATGGATGAATCTCAAGTGATCATATTAAATTCAGATATTCTTTTGTTTGGTAGATTGGAATGAGCTGATTGAGGGTTTTTTGTAGGAGAATCTTTAAACATGGGAGATTACTGTTCCAAGACTCTGCTTTAGGAAGAGATGAATCTCAAGGTAGGCGCGTCTTGGCATTGAGAACAGAAATGGAGTAACTTTAAATTTCTCATCCCATCCTAGTTCCTTCCTATGACCCAAAAATGACCAAACGTGTCCTAAATAATTATTGAGGCAAGCAATTCAGGAAAAACTCCTCCAAACCACTACAATGGACAATTTTATAGCTTTTTTTAATTAATTTCCTTGACTGTACTTTATTTTTTTAGTACCTAGGATTCAAAAAACAAAAAGTTGATAAATTGAGTTTCGAACCTTGGATAGCTGAGTTAGCATTACAATTTTTAAGTTCTAAGGCACTTAATTTATGATCCATTGGACTAATTAAGCTGAAAAGAGTAAAATAGACAGATTACAATACATTAAGTTCTCTAACTAATCAGGATGGCAAGTTAAGGGTGTTCCAAATCTTCAGCATCCCCAATTAGTTCAATTAATTTTCTTTAAAGATATTTTCACGAATCAAAAATTTAAATTGTGTAATTCGATTCCCCCATCGACATTCAATGATGTTTTTAATTTATTTAATTATTTCCACGAAATCTCCCTCAACAGCAATATATAACATAAATTGTTATTTGCCTAACAAGATTGTTTCTCATTTCAAGTACATGTAAGAGCTTTTCGTTTACAATTTAAATTTAAATATATAACATTGAAGTTTTTGTACATCCTTACATTGAGTATATTCATACATGAGACTCGAATAAAATCAAAAGAAATTTAATTTTTTATGCAAACTCTCAGACCAAAGTACTTCCAATTTTATATTTTTATTCCATTTTAATGAGTATTTATGATATTTACTTTAATGCTCGTATGCAGGACAGACAATGAAATTTTTATATAATTTTTCCCTCAATAATAATCCTTTAAAAACATTTTTTCGTTGCTTTTCATCCTCTAACAAGCTTCACAGCAATGAATCATAATTTTTATATTTTTTTGCATCCACAATGTATGCAGGATACAGAGAAAAATAAATAAATTTCCACTAAAGAAGCCGAGTGGAAAGAGCAAAAAAAATGCGATGGCCTTTTATGTCGCTCAGTTCCTGAATAACAAATTGCTGCCATCATGAAGGCCATGTGTGTATACAACACCAAAATCTCTCCTTTTTTCAATATCTAAATAGAAATATCTTCCTCTAAAAAAATAATACTTTAAACACAATATGTGTAGATATATTTTATATTCCATAATGGCCCTTGTTGTTCAGCACATTCTGATTGTGATTTAATGTTTGAGATAATATTGCATGAACAGAAAGTGTATCATAATATACAGTCGCTGTTGGAAAAATGTTTGAAAGTAGAAAACGGTAACAATAGTGAAATAAATTAAGGTTTTATGGAATTAAGGTGTTGATAGCGCATTTTTGCCATGTTTTTCAACAACTTCAGAACAAGTTAAAGCATTAAGTTTAGTGTTTCTTGAAATATGCTCTGCGGCACTAGTGTGTTGAAGCATGGTCTCAAAAAATTTGAGAAAAAATATAAAAAATTGTCGTTCGTCAAAATATTTCACCTTGATACTAAACAAGATATGTCTAATTCAGGGGTGTAGCCATAGAGGGTGTTTTGGGTATCAAACTCGGTTTTTAAGAAAAACGTCTCAAAACATTCGTATAAATTTTGCCGTCCATACAAAAATATTCAAAACACCCTTTGAAAAAATTCTAGGTACACACCTATCTAGATTGACCAAATACATATACATAGTTTTCCATTAAAATATAGGATGTTCTTGCTAAATTGTCATTTTTGGACTAAAACACCTAAGTTTAGAGATTGGATTCTCAGGTTTTCCCTAGGATATACCAGCTGCATTCCTCTTTTTCTAAAAAAAACCTAACTAGATGTCCAATATAACAATGTAACTAGATTTGGACATAAAGTTAAGCTCCTGCAATAAAACTTAAAGTTTGTATCTTAGAATGGTTTTTTGGTATGACTAGTTCCTCAATTTTTCTAATATTAAAATGCCAAACTTGAGTCCACTACCCCAGTAGCACTCCTCTTACTACACAACTCCTCAACACCCCCCAAAACACACATTCTTTCCTAAAACTTTATTTAAAAGGATGAAAAATCTTTTATCATTTGCCTGAAAGACTGTTACCATTCTTTTCATCTCATTGTTCTTCTTTCTCCTCCTTCCTTATCCAAAGTATCTCGTCAATCTCATTACATTATGTAAAAACGCACATAAGATGATATATTAGAAGTGTGTGTAAGATTCTTCAATAGAATTTTGTGCTTACAAGAATAACTTTATTACATTATCAATATTTTTCGATGCGGGAGGCGTAAGAAAGAACAGGAAAGAAAATGAGAATAAGAAAAATTGTTAGACCTTATGTGAATCACAGGCCGTTTGAATGATATAAAGGAAAAGACTAACGCTCATATTATTATAAGTTTTTCTTCCTATTCTTTTCATATTTTTCATAAAAAATCCATTAATCATGTTGTTTTTTTTCTGCTCACATCTAATAAAGTTTCTGTGAGCGAGAATAAAGAATGAGTTTGATAAGTTTGGTGATTTTTATCATTATTACTGCCTCACAAATGACATACATGACGATGTAAAGGGAAAATTGCATTTTGATTTATGGAACTTTTATGATTTCTTAATTTTTTTATTTTTTGTGCGTGTGTCTAAGATTGTTAATGACTTGATGTGAGGGGGTCTTTGAAAATGTCAAAGGGTTGAAAATTTGTAGATTTTTTATCGCTTTGTTTAGGAAAATTACATAATTTTTTACTCAACGCTCATTAAAGTAATCTGATTGGGGATTATTTGGATATTACAAAAACAACAAATGGGAAAAGGACAGGGGTGTAACCAGTAGGGACCAATGGGGTACCCCCTCCAAAAAATAATTTTTCTTTCATCGTTTGTAGTTTCATTATGTTTTAAAAAGATTTTTCAAATTTTCTATACACTTTTTGTCATGAAGATAACTAAGACATCAAAATTAGCAAGTTTCAAATTTATCTAACTTCCGAACGATGCCTCAAAAAATTTATCCCTCAAAAATATAAGTCCCCTAAAAAATAACACCAAAACTACATTATTGCCACGTTTTTGCTTAATGATAAGAACATCTACACAACCAACATAATTAAATTCTTTTTCTATGCTTCTTGTGCCACAATTGTACAAATGGATTTAGCTGGCAAAAAACCAGACAAAAGTAAAATCATTTCATTTCCTTTTCAAGAAATTCTGTTCGTATTTGTAACATAAGCTAGTTTTTTTTCGTTGTCTTTATCATCAGAATGTAACGAGGGTTCTCAGTGCCCCAGCATCTGGCAATTTCTTATACACAATGAAAGAAATATTTATGTACACATAGAACAACGAAATCCAATTTAGTGGGGGGCAATGAGGAAAAATAAGCAGCACACACAAAAAAATATAAAAGGATAAAGAAAATGCGAATATCATTGTATACGCATTTACGTGAAAGGGAAAAAAGGATTCGCCGCAAGAAATGGCATGAAAGTGACTTCTTATCTGCTTATTTTCGTCTTCAACATACCCAATTTCATGTTTACCGTAAAATAAAGAATTGTTTTGTGAATTAGTAATATTAAAAATCATTTATCTCGAGAGATATGTTTGTCCGTGAATGGCATTAACATAGACAAAGGTAAAATAGACAGAAGACAGTGAAAAAATTCAATAGAAAGAAAACACGACAAAAGGTAAGAAAAATCATGCATTCAAACTTTTTCATATTACCCACTTAGTACCTCAACGGTAGACTGAAAAGGAAAAAAAGGGACAGCGGTCGACGATTATAAATGATAACGCAGCAAAGTAGAGGAAAATTCCATTTTTCATCTCTAATTCACCCCGTCAGAAACTTTCCTTTCTCATGTTTATTTCCTCTCTTTAGGAATTTGTTCTTTTTTGTGCAAATATTTCGACAGAATTTTCAGTTTGTCTAAAACAATTTTTTCATTTTTATCCTCGAGGCTTAATTTGAGTTTGAAACTTTTTTTTGAGGAAGACATTTTATTTTTTTGGAAGTTTTTAAGGCCTAAAGCTAAAATTTCTTGCTTGATTTACATCGACGTCGTTTTGATGTTCATGAATTTTTCATTTAATTCGGATAAAATTGAACATTTTCAATGTTAGATGATTAAACAAGCTATAACTTTTTTTTGGAGTTTGTGTTAAATTTTGGAGAGGGGTGCAGTATAGGTAAAATATTTGTTTTTGTTGAAATGTTTGTTTTCTTGTAAGTTTGGATCATACTTAGATGTATCTAGGATGGGTTGAGAGTCAAGAACCCCTTGATGGGAGTTACCATCAACATTACTTTAATTTGTAATTATGACTTTCCAGGGTCGTACCCAGACAAAAGTTTTAAGGGGTGGAGTGGTTCCAAAAAAGTTTTTTTCATATTCTCGTGATTTTGTACTAATTAGTAATTTTAATAGTACGTAAATGATTATTTGTAAATTAGATTTTCAGAAAAAAAATTCAATATAAAATAGTTTTCGATGTAGGGGGGACCCCATCGTACCCCCATGGATACACCCATGTGACCATCATTTTAATGATACTTGAGGCTTCATTTATACCTAGGAAAGCACTAGGTCACGTAGGGATTTAGAAGGACAACCCTTCTTAGCAGAATTTTTTAATTTACTATTATTTTTTTAAAAAATCCTCATCAAATTTTCATTTTTTTATAACAAACTCCCTCCCCCCTTGATTTTTTTGTCTACTTCCTTTCAAAAATATCAATTTTCTTCTGTATCAAATCTGTATCAAAAATCATAAAATTTCAATTCTGATCCCATAAAAAGTGCGTCACAACCCTCAAGCAACCCAATCCCTATAAAAAAATATCCAACTCAATATTCTTTTGGGCTAATACAATTTATTTTAAATGACTCACCTTTTCATTAAAGTCAAAAGTTGTTATCTTGACTTACGATACGATAAACTGTGTCGTAACTGCTTCTTTTGCTTGTTCTCGGCTCATGAAGGATGAATGGTTGAAGAAAGATTATAATGGAAAGTAAGGAAGATGCGAAGTAGAAGTAAATTTAATAAGATGATGAACAGTTTAGTGCCATTCCAATCTACTGCCTCATTCATTAGACGCCTCACCTCCTCACCCGGAAAGAAAGAAATGAAAGATATTATTCACCTTTTTTTACGTTTTCGTGTTGTTTTTCGTATGTCATAAATTATCCCCTCATTAGCTGCCTGCTTATGATAATCAGCATTCGACAATAGCAAAATTGCCTTCACAGGAGAAGCTTTTGTTTGTTTTGAAATTAGTTTCGTTATCTCTAACGTCTCAGCAGAATTTTTTTTTCCTTTTTCCTGCTCATCATCGTGTAGTTGTTTTTGCCAATATTGCCATGTTATTATGCGGTTTTGTTTCTCTTTTTTTGTGTGTGCTTCTGATATGAGTATACAAAAAACATTTCATATCATTGTGGCTTCTTTTCTCTGAGGTTCTTTATCTATTCGAGTGTATATGTGTGTGTGTATTTAGATTTGTAGTATCGAATATACTAGAGCTATCTGTGTGTATCATCGATGACACTTTTGTTGAAGGAAATTTTTTTATTTTATTTCATTTTTTTCTGTGATTTGTTTTGCGTTTTTCTTCTTTTTTTTATGTATATATAAAAAATTTCATTTTCCTCCTATTTACTCATCTTTATTTTGTTTTGTGAATATTTCATCATATTTCTGTGATTTCATTTATTTTTATGGGAGATAATTGAAGTATTTATGCATGTAAAGATTGGAATTTTTTTTTCATCGTGAATAATTTGATTTCTTTTTATTTATTTTTCTTTTTACTTGTCATGAATAATTTGAATATTTTTCTTTGGAATATTCATTCGGTATGAGAGTGTGTCCTTGAATGGCTTTTTCTCTCTTGTGATCATGTCTTTTGAATTTCTGAGAAAATTTAATACAATTTTTTGAAATTGCTGTTGCAGATGTCTCAATGAATACGAAATTTTAATAAAGAGAATTTTATAAGTGGAAACTTTTGTATGTGGCTTTAAAGTTTTATGTGAGATTGGTGTTGATTTTTGTAAGTTTTGTTCATTGGAGGCAAGCTAATCATAGAGGATATCCATATGAATATTGGGCTTTTTGGAACTACATTTCACTGCTTCAAATTCAAATTTGATTTTGATTTGAACTTTTGGTACCCAAAATTTTCCGTTATCTAACTTAGCTTACGATCCTTGATTCTCTGGGCCCCCCAGATCATAATTCAATTAGAATTTTTAATTTTTTTATTTATAAAATCGCAAAATCAATTTTAATCAATTAATTTTAGTCAACTTAACTTCAAAAAATCTGGCTAAGCTCATGCCTCTAGTGCCTCTTGTGCAGTACAATTTTTTATCAAATATTTAAAAAAATTCTGGGGGTTGGTGGTCTGCATACACCTCTGTAGAGACTTAAATTATTTTTTTGAGTCTCCTATGGAGTATTAAGAGTCTTTGATGCCTGAAAATTAAATTCAAACATTTTAGTCACCATTCTTCAATATTGAGCCCTATTTTGTGGGATGCTAAACTTACAGATTCAATTACTCTCCCCTTCCTACACCACTGCCTCCTCCCTTCCATTAAAAAAATTCCTCATGTCTAAAATTCTTTCAAAAATAATCTCAATACCCCTTATTCATTAAAATACTGTCACATAAACATTAATGGTCCAATTTTTCAATAACTTTATCCAAACTATAATTATTTATATCTAAATTTTCCATCAAACATTTACTCAGTGATTGTCACAACAAGCAAAATTTGCATCTAAAAACACATCCCTTTCTTGTAACAATATAATTTTATGTACAGTTTCAAGCTCACATAAAAGTCTCATATTACAGAAAAGAGGAGAGAATGACAATATGACAAGTTTTAAGGAACTATTACAAGATGTAATGAGTCGAAATAACAGAGTAAATATAGCTGGTTGTGAGAAGAAGAAAAGAGGTCGATACAAGATATTGTGGTTATGCTTGTTCCTTTAATAAAAAAGTCTTGACATAAAGATGAAAATTTAATGATACATTCTGAAGAAATTTTCGGAGATTTTCTCGAGTAAAATTGATCGTAAAATTTTATAGCCATAAATGACATGTGGTGTATATGTTTTGTGACTAATTAAAGATTCAAGTACAAAAGGGGGGCTTGTGGGTTGTTTTCATGTTTGAATTGGATTGTTGTGGATGTGTCTTTGTGTACCTGATTGTTGAGGATGGAATTAAGACTTTAGCATGTTTTCAGTAAGATCTGGAGTGTAATTATTGGGCAATGTTGTGCTTGTACCCCTAAATGATCTACTTACACCCAAAATATGATGATAATTTAAAATTTAATGTATTTTTATATCTATACACATAAAAAACTATTAACTTAATCCTACTCAAGCAAGTATTCCAGCAGAAAATCCTCAGCATTAAAATAAATATTGAAAAACTTTCAAATTAAAGTAATCATTTTAAAAATGTTCTTCCATCCAAGCACATAAATTGTAAGCTACAGTTTCATATTTCCTCGCTTTTGTTTGAATTTCAAAGAGCTGTAATTTTCCTACTTTTTCTAGAGGATCATAATTCTCTTTACATTATAAAAAATTCTTTCAGCACACAATTTTCATTTCCTGAATGGGATTTTTTTTCCTTTACATTTTAATCCCATTTTCAGAAAAATTGTTGTTGAAAAGTTTGTTGTGAATGTAAAAATGTATTTTTAATACCTAAATTTGTGCTACATTATGAATATTCAAAACATTCAAAGATTCTTTTTTGTTTATGGCATTTAGAAGTATTTTTAGAATTTGGGACATTGTTTAGAGCATAAATTGTTGTGATAATTTTGGATTAAACTGAAAAGTTTCAATTTATTTTGTAATTTACTGTGGAATTATATTTTTGTTTGAGGTGGGGGTTTGGGGGGTGTTGTGAGTGTTTTTATGAAGATCTCGAAGTTCACTAAGATGGCGTCTAGTTGACTTTTCTATACAAAATCCGAGTTGACTTCAAGCTCTGTTTTCATGAGAAAAAGAGCAGAATTATTTTTTTGAAATTTTGTAAATTGTGGATTTTTCAGTGCATGTTGGTGGAAAATCATTTTGAATTTATTATTATTGCTGATAAAAACCATTAAAATGTGGTTTGATATTTTAAAATTTGGGGTTTTTTGTGGTTGTCGTAATAATTTTTGAAATTTGCTTCTAAATTTTTCATGTCTGTCGTATTTTGAAGCCAAAAAAATGATGAAAAAACAGTTTTAAGCCTGATTTTATGGATTTCATTTGAAGTTTTTATTTAAGGCTAGTTTACTAATTTTTAAAGATACAAAAAAAAGGTTGAGGTCAAAAATCTAATTTAGATCGAAATTAATGCCCAGCACCCCTATTTAACCCTACAAAAATAAAATAAAATAATCAAAATATTCACATAACTCTAGTCAATCTATAAATTTCTCACAAAAGTACCAAAATTTTCTTTGATTTTCCATCCATCACAAACACCTCAAGGCTACCTAAATGACAAATTCAATTACCAAAATTCCCACAATCCCCACAAAAGATGCTTCTCACAAAACAAACTTTATTGATCTCACAACAAATTTATTCTTTTCAGAAAAATTAAATTTCCATCCTCAAGATTCAATTACAGTGTAATAAAATTTTGATATTGATATTATTAGACGAAATTCAATTATGGTTTGAAAAATTTAATTACCCCAAAAATGTCAATGATCCATCTCCATGCTGTTCAATATTCCGCATGAAAAAATATTTATTTGATGCCAAAAAAGACCTTCATCCATCTCAAAAACTTATCCCTCTGAACCACTGAGAAAATATTATAAATATATTTCTTTTTCTTGTTCTACTGTTTTTGTAAATTATGCTGAATACCCAAGAAAAAAAAGTCTGTCGTTATTTTATGAATGGTAAGGAAGAGAAAATAAATAAACATGCAAAATTAATTCGTCGTCGTCATTTTCCTTTCCAATTTTTTTTATATATAAATATTAAAGCAAGAGGAAGAAAAATATTGAAAAAAAACTGGCAAGAAACGGAAATAAGGCTAAAAAGAAGACTACAAGACAAACTAAATCAATACAGTACATTTTTTGGATCGTAAACGTGAAAAGAAAGCAAAAACAAAATTTCAAGTATTGTAAACTTTCCAGCAATATTCTGCCTGTTTAATGTTGCCTCTGCTGCTACCACCCAAGGCGCAAATAAAAAAAAAGTACTGAAAGGAACAGAATGAGTTCGCAGTGGAACAGCAGAATGAATTTTAAAGCTTTTTATGCGAAAGTACTCAATAAACATTTTTTACGGGACCCATTGTTGTTGTTGCTGCTGCTTTCTGTTAGATACTTGAAAGCTATTAAAAAGTTTAAAAGTTTGCTTTTTCCTCCTTTCAACTCGATGGTGTGTATGTGCTTTGTTTTGTATGCTAAAGTCTTCGGGCATCAACATAAGCATATCATGTTAAAATGCTTGCAAGCTAAAACTTTTAAATAAAATGTGAAATGCAGGGTTGATGAAATTATGGCAAGGAGTGTTGGTGGTGAAAATTGGTAATTTGAGAAGTTTGTGAAATGTTTAAGGTGATTATTAAGTTTACTGGATATCAAGTTTTGAATGTTTTGAGGGAGGTTGTGCAAGTGGGTGGACAAGACAGAGAATTGTGGGAAATAGAGTTGAATGGAAGGTAAATTGGATGTGGGGGTTGATCTAGCTTGTTGTCGATGCAGGAGGTCTGAGGATATTATAGCTAGAAGAGGGCATGACCGGAGAATATTCGAAATAGATGGAAATTTAATTCTACCAGGACAAGATGTATGTAGGCATTATTTGAGGGTGTTTTTCAAAAAAAAATTACTTAAAAAATTCTAGCAACCTTTGAAAAAAATTCTGAGGAAATATTTTTGACCCTAGAAGTTTGGTTTTATTTATGGATGGTTTTCTAAGACTAAGAGCACTACACTACTTAATAAACTTCATATTTTGGGATACTTCATGATGGAGGATAGTTTTTTGACATAAATTCTGACATCACCTACCAAAATTTAGTTAGTTTAATTAATTTACAAAAAATATTGTCAATTATTGGACCAGTTTGGAGCAATTTTATAAGTATGAATTTTTTGAAATTTAACGGTTTTTTGAACGTATTGGTACATTTATAAATATTGTTCAGAATAATTTTATTATACCATTATGAACATTTTTGTCACAGCCAAAAAATTTTCCAGGTAAGGACGATGTCAACTTTTGAAATTTTTGTAAGGGTTTTGAGATATTTTGCTACTTAAATTCGAATTAGTAAATTCAAGACTTTTTTGTCTTCAAATCTGCTGATGGATATAAAAATTAACATAAAATTCCACAACATCCAAAAATCCAACCCTGAATCTCCTCATCCTGTCTCTAAATTGAAACAAAACTTTTTTTCCTCATTTTTAAAACGCTCTTAAAATCTGAAGTTTATTTGTGCACTGACAGGATAAATAGCAGAGCAGTCATAAAGGAAGCAAAAAATACAAGCAAATAGAAAAAGCAGCATTTTAAAAAAGTTTTCGTTTCCTCTTCACAATTCTTCTCGTCTTTCCTTTTCATCGTTTGATTTGAATAGGGAAAATTTTTCAATTTTCTCAAGAAAATTTCCTTTATTGTGAACTTTTGAGAGTCGTAAAAGAATTTTCATTTTGATGTAAAAAGGAATTTTTTCATTTAATAACTACAAAATAATGAGGATGAAAATTTGCGGAACAAGAACTTCAAAAGATGTTTTTAAAAAAATATCATTGATTAATGTTTTCAAAATTTTGAAAACTTTTTAATTGAAAAATTCATTTAATCCTCAAGTTCTTGATTAAGTTACATCAAAGACATTTTTTCCATAAATTTTTAATGCCATCGACTGTAAATTTTCCATCTTTGATTTTTATCGTTGTGATTCCCATGCATAAAATTTAAATTTATTTACTCTGTAAAGTCTAACTTTGGGCAATTGAAAAACTTTTTTATATTTCCATTCGACTGATTTATTATGCTGAATTTTACATGCTTATATTGCGAAAAAAGCTTTTGAAAATAATTTTCATTGGAATTTTTTATTATTTACTCAGACTCTGTAAATAATTTTGCAGTTCATCTGAATTTTTCGGCTCTGAATTGGGTTTCATTAAATTTTTAATTGAAAACTCAGAGAATTTCAATTTTGAAGCAAATGAGAGATTCTTTTTTGGATTTAATGAAATTTTTTACAGTTGTGGAATTTTGTAAAATTTAATCAAACGAAAAATTGTTCAATTTCATGAAATTATTTTTAATTAAATTGTATGAAAATTTACATGGAATTTTAAATTGTAAAATGTTGATGTTTGGGGCTTTATGGAGCACAGTTGGGTGTCGTAACTCGTTTATGTCAATTGAATGTAATTTAAATTTTTTGTGTCGATTATAATTTAATTATTGGAAATTGTGGAATTTTTTAGGTTTAATCTTTAGTTTTATAGCCATTTTTTAAATTTTGAAATTTAAATTGAGTTCTTAGTTGGACTCTCAAATAAAATGATTATGAATTTGAAAAATTGATCTCAGAAACTTAGTTTTTAGTTCAAAAAATAAAATCGTGTCCTTATTTTTAGGTTAAATTTATAAATCACTTTTTAAGTAATCTAAGTTCAGGGTTCAATTTAAGGAATCAGATTAAAATTTGAAATTTATGTTAGCTTGTATATAATCGCAGTGCCTCCAGCTCATAAGGCTGGGCCCTTCACGCATTATTATTATTATATCTTGTATATAAAATTATGTGTTAAGTTGCTATCTAAATAAGAAATGCTGTCTTAGGGTCATTAAAATTTAAATTCTTCAAAACCAGAGCTCCAAGTCGACTCAATTCCATACAAATTCTGAGTTGCCTTCATGCTCTGTTCAAAACGATGCCCAGGACACCGAATAACTCAACACTTAACAACTCAAAATGCTTGACTTGCGCTTTTTAGCGCATTTTCCAAACTCTGTTTGAAAGGCGCTATTGTTAAATTTTTTGACCGTTATTTTTCAACTTTTTTAATTTCTAGCATTTTTTAGGAATTTATGTTATGGAACCCTGATGCTCAATGAGCATCTTTCTATA
The DNA here is from genome assembly GCA_963573255.1 of Chironomus tentans. Classification (NCBI taxonomy): domain Eukaryota; kingdom Metazoa; phylum Arthropoda; class Insecta; order Diptera; family Chironomidae; genus Chironomus; species Chironomus tentans. Next base: position 6,420,106 of record OY754302.1, read on the forward strand.
TGTTTGTCCTTTTTGCAACATTTTTTCAATTTTCAAATAAATGTCATAAAAATATCAAAATTTTTGTTAGTCACAAAAGAAACAACCTAAAAAATACCAAGTTTAAATAGCAAACTGTTCAAATACATAAAGGTCTGCATTCCTTTCGTAAAACAAAAGATTCAAACTTAATGTCACATGTAGCTTGAGGACATCCAAAAATACTTTGGATACACAAAATCACGTTTTTTTTAAAAAAAATATGTTAAATTGTACAAAAAAAAACAACAAGAAAAGGTTTGTTTCCCAAACAGAGGACGGAACATCGCCCAAAGGTATACTCTACAAGTATAAAATTCAACAAATTTCGAAGTACCATAAAATTTGACAATTAAACACTCAAATAAATAAAAATATTCCCAATTCAGCCCCTAATTTCCATCCCATAAAATAAAATCATCGTAAAAGTCGAGATTTCGAGATGGAGGAAGTACAGCATTTTTTTTTATTTGAACTCATAACTTTTAATAATCTTAAATGGACATTAAAACAGAAAATTGTTCATTAAAGTATGAGGAAAAGCTCCTCAATGAGCAATTAAAATTCACCAATGAAGCACTAAATTTGATCCAAGAAAAGCTCGACGATCAATTAAAAATTGAAGGTTCACATAAAAAGATTATTATAGGAGCAGTTTGAATTATTGCCCGCCCAGTGCTTAATACTTTCAGCTATTCTGTATTATTCGCTCCATTATTGTGTGTATTTATATTTTATTGTGTATCGTTAAACGGTCCTTTTTTCGCAAAAGGTTAAATTGTGAAGGTTCTAAAAAGTATGGAAGGACGGTAAATGTGTCAAATGTAGCAGGCAGTGGGCTGATAAAAATTTATAGTGTCATGGCACGGGAGTGTAAATTAATAGTTAATGCCAATACTTCTTACTCAGTTTCAATTGACCATAAGCACAAACCGCATTTTATGTCTTGATGTCGTGATTCATGCGGTGTGTACAATTTAATCATTATTTGCACTAATTGTTGTGTAATATTACAGACTATGTTCTGGTTTAAGGGTGATTATAGCTTTGTTTTTATATGATTTTTAATTGTGTAATTGTGATTTATATTTTTTTGTCATTCACAGCACAAACTTTATTCTCCATTAACTTCTTCACAATAACTTCTTTTTTTCTATGATTGAGAACTGACACATAACTCGACAGACGGCAATGAAATAAAAAATCTTTTTTTCACATCATCATCATCACTTGTGAAAATTTTTCTCAGAATTTTTAATTTAAAATCCTCCTTTTCCTTTACTTTCCGCTCCTTCTTCTTTAATTCTCTTGTTTTATTTTCTTCTTTCATCTTCTTCTTACTTTCTTGCTTAAAAATAGTTCAAAAAATTTTATTAAATCTTTTTTTCTTTCTCTTTTTTGTTTAGGAGGAAACCACCGATTCATTCAACGATTTTTGCAAGACTAAGCCCAGGCTAAAGCAAAATTACAACCGAGATGTTTTCCTTTTGATAAAAAAAACGCCACGAAAATGTTTTGAGTGAGTATATAGAGCCTGAACGATATATACAATGTTTTTTTTCACAATCTTTTTTTTTTCGGGGGAGAAAGACGATGGAAAATATTTTTTATTCGGCACTGAGTAAGTCGGTCGACTGACTGCTACAACATAGTTCAAAAGCACACTGAACATCCGAAAAATACGGAACAGAAATTTTCGTAATTTTGAGGATAGAAGGAGATAGCAAGTGGGAAGAGCAGCAGCCGTTGTTGTTCGGATGTGCATTGAAGTTCTGTTTTTTCTTCTCTATGTATCTATCCAGACTCACTCACTGATAGTACACACTGAGTTACTCGTTGCTGCAGAAATATAATTCATTAAAATGCATGGAGAACGAAAATGTTCTCAGTCACGAAAATATATTTTTTTCCGGCATATCGAGAGCTCTTCGTAAGACCTTTTTTCCCCCAAACAAAAAAGAACTAAGTTTGTGAAACATTCCGAGAGATTTTTTTTTCTCATAACGAGAGAGAATTTCGTTTGATCCGAACAGTTTTGCACATTCGGGTGAGAACTTTTTTCATGTCTGGATGAGTTTGTGCTGATGGCGCATGACACAGAAAATTGGAGGGGAAAATTTTATTTTTTTCTATCCAAAACATAAAGTTCGTTAACTTAAACTTTCATGTATACATTTTCGCTGGTTGCTGGCTGTGTAATATCATTCTTACATAAGTTCATTTCCTAGAATGTGCGGAATATGAACGAGAAAAAAAATAGCTGCAACTTTACATTCCTCTTCTTATTTCTCTTTTACACTTCCTGTTCCCTTCCATCATCAGTCGAGATGTTCTTTCCTTCTTTTTATTCGACTTTAGGTTATGGTTACATTTTCTTAAGAATATGTACAAAAGAATAGGGACCGTAGAGAGATAAGACTCGTTTCTATATCCCTTTTTTTTAAAATATGTAAAGGAAAAGGAGCTTCCTTTCTCATTAACTTCATCTTCTGAAGAAATCATACTAATTAAATAGCTCGCGGATAGTCGTTTCGTTTATTTTAATCCTTTGAAGATTTCTTTTTTCATTTTGTAAATGGGATGGGAAATTTGAAGAAAAATTTATTGGGACATAATATGAGATAATAATTTGATGGCTTTTAAAGGTTGGGATTAGAGAGTTCTTAATAGAAATATTGGATGTTATCATATTTATAAAGTGATCCACTTAAAAGTAGATTGAAATTGGTTAGATTCAGAGATGGTCAAGATATGATTTTGTATGGGATGTTCTGGGTAAAGGCTCTTGATTAAGGGTTCCTGAAATCTCGGCCTTGACTGATTCTCGAGACTGAAAAAAAAGAATTTTTAGAAATCCTCAGTCCAGATGTGTAGATCAGTAGCGTAGCCAGGAAATCCACCCATCCAACCCCCCTCCCCCTGGCTTCTCCACTGTTCTAGATCCAGGCTTAGATCCTTCAGAATATTTTAAACTCAATTTCAAGAATTTTTCTACATTAAGACATCAGAAATCTACAATCTAATTGCAAAGGAAGGTGTTGATTTGAATTTGATGTAGTTTTTGGCACTTTAAGCTAAAATAAGCCTTAAAATCAAAATTTTAAATTTTTTTTAAATCAAAATATTGAGTTTAATTAAAGACAATGGTCCTTTAAATATTACGAACATTAAGGAAGTTGGGTCAGACTTTAGTTGTTAAAGAGGAATTGTAGTTTTTAGACCACGCATGTCCCTCAGTTTGACTTTAATTCAGTGAAATATAAAAAGACAAAAAAATCAAAAGTTTATTTTTTTTTCTTTTTATTGTCTTTAGACACCCCATGAAGATTCCCAATAAATTTTTATATCTGCTGTGAACATTTTCTCATGAAACCGTTCATCCTACATTATCATCTCACAATCTCTAGATTGTCTTGCATTTAATATCCATTATTTTAATGGATTCTAATGAAATCCTTTCATCTTCTTCGTCAAACAGCTTAAACATAGATTCTCATGCTTATCAACATGATTGTTTCTGTCATGACCTATTTAAATACAAACAATCGTCAAATGGAATGAATCTTAATCTTAGATACAAATTTTATGAATTTTTTCCAATTTTCCACCAAAACAAGCCATTAATGTTCAATTAATTCTGAAGTTCCTTTCAAAAAAAATTCTATTCAATGTCTCGATAATCGTATTTGTACCTATGAAAGCGAAAAAAATAAAATTTATGGACAGGCATGACATATTTATGAGATTGAATAAATAGAAATTTAATGGATGTTGGCCATAAATCTTTACATCATGCCCAATGGATGCCGAGAATGATATAATTCGTTATTTTTCAAAAATTTAAACTCATTTCGAAAAAAATTCGGAAAATAAATTTTTTGAAATTTGAAAATACGTTAAATTTATTAATGAAAAAAATCAATTTTTTGACGCAAATTTGTTTTTTGAATGTAACAATCGACAATGCAATTCAAGTTTAAGACGAAATGAAACAAAAAATGACAATAAAATGTCAATGGTTATTAAACAATGTTCAAAAGGGATTTCAACCTGGCTCACAACAATGTCTCTAAAATTGTTCTTAAAACTTGTACAAGCATTTACGTCAGATATTGAACTTAGCTCTCTAAAAACATACTCTAATATAATTAAGAAATTTTTAACATCAACAGAAATTTCCCAAGGTGAGTCACAATGAAGTTTTGATAGCAAATTAGCTTCATTGCATAAGTTATTGTAAGTCAAAAATTTTGATTTACAATTATCACATGTCACTTTTTGCATAAACTTTTCAACAAGCTTATTCATTGATAAGAAGAATGCATTATACTCCAACTTTGATTTAAAAAGTGTGGACCAGCCAATTTCTTCAGGAACTTCAATAATAAGCAATTCATATGGGTCTGGATGTAAATCTTGAGAATTTTGATCTTCTTCCTTCTTGCAACTTTGACTGTTTTTGAGATATTGGAGAAATACAGCACAGCATGACACGTTTTCACTGCTCCATGAATAAATTTTCGTATCTAAAGCTTCTTCCATGTATCTACTAAGCGTAATAGACTTTAAAGCTTGTGTGAATTGCAATGCTGATGGTTTTGTAGAACAATTAACAACCTGCGAAAAGAAGTTTTCGATCGAATTGTTTGAGAGCCACTCAGCGTTTATGCTCGACATTCCCATAGAAAAATATTCCTTAATTAAATCGATTGTAGATAAAATATTAATCACAGCTCCTGTTGTACATTTGACATAAGCATTGTCAAATTTAAGTGCTTCAAATAATGGTACGGCTTCTTCCAAAAGCCATTTTGAGTTTTCATCGAAATTCTCAGGAGTCCACACTGTTTTAAGCATTAAATTGCAGTACCGATTGAAGAACCGAAGAATAAAAGCTGTAGCACACGATTTTGGAATGTCTGCATTTTCTGGATTATTATTTATCATCTCATTAACAAGACAAGGAGAAAAAAGAAAATCTATTGCACAAGAAACGTTTTCATTAATTAAGTTCATTGCGGTTGATTCTCTCATGACCTCAAAATGATCTGGACAGATAACTTCCTGCTTTAGACTTGGACATGGCTTGTAAATAAACTTCATCTGTTTTTTGAAGAGACTGATCACTTGCTTAAACTGAGCTTTCTTAGAATTCAAATTGAAGCTTTTGATTACATTTGCAGGAAGTTCAATGTCATGACGTCGAAGTGCACCAGCAAGATTTTTGATGTGATGAACCGGGTCAAAGTTTATTCTTAATTTACGATGAGGATCTTGTGGGTGAGGTACAAAAAAATTTCGACTCCCTTTGTGCGTATTTAATCCCATTACTTTTATCAGCGAGCAGTTACTCGGACCCATGTCCAATGTCAACATATCAATTCGAACTTTTGTAGATTCTTCAACTGCTTTAATTATGTCACACAAAAACTTTTTGACTTCATCAACATCAAACGAATTTCCAGTGAAATGATATCCGATAACTAATTTAATTCGTACTTCCATTAAAGTCAACAGAACCACGAAAACATTTTTCGCACAATCTGTAGACGAAGGGATAGTAATGTTTCCAACGTAACTTTCAGAAGCAAAGTCATAATTCCTTCCAGGAATCAAAGACTTTTCATCGATTTTAATGTCAGCTCTTAGTTGCGTAGGAGTGAAATTCTCAGTTAGCAGCTTCAAGATATGTAAATTGGTCTGAAGGATTCCAGGCTGAAAAACAATTTCGTGCAAGACCTTTTTAATTGTTCGGGGTGCAGCTAAAGGTATCAAGTATTTTCTTGTAAAATCGACTGCTCTTGAACCACCTAATTGTTTTAAAACGATTCCTTTTTGTATCGTTTCATCAGACCACTTTGAGACTTTCTTTCCTGTTATTGCTGTCAACTGATCACGATTCAAATACTTTCCAATATCTTCTTTTAAATCATCCAATTCCTTCAAGGTCTTTTCATACATGGATTTGTATTTAAGTGCTTCTTGTTTTGCTTCATACAATTGAATGGATAATTTTGCGACATGGCTCATCAAATTGTCCGTAGGTAAATTGTCAACTTTTTCCTAAAAATTATACGAACCACATTAAAACTATGTATCTGAGCTGTGTTTCTATTCACTTACATTAGAAATAATATTAATTTTTGGTTTTACTGGAAGTTGCTGTTCTGGATCCTATTTTATTTCACTGGATGTTAAAATGTTTTTTTAAAGTATATGACAGTTACTTACAAGAGAAGGATATGCATCGTCTGATAGTCTTGATCTTGAATTATTTTTCACAATCATCGAATTTTTAAAATGAGAATCGCAAAGATGTATTTTACTTCCATTGTTTATGATATTGTGTGCTTGGAAAAATAATGTCCATTTTTCTTTATTTAGTGAGTTTTTTGGTACCTCAAAAAGGTTTCTAAAAGTCTTCTTCTTATTGCAACTTGAAATTATACAGGTTTTGACCATAATTGATTGAAATAAGGCAAAAAGAATTAAAATTTAAAAGTAAACAATTTATTCTATTTTTCTTATGATTTATAACTGTCATTTCTGAGTTTGAATTGTGTAAATTTTCGAAATTTCGATTTCGAAGAATAAGGACTAATTTCGAAGAATAAGATCCTTTCGGCATCCATTGGCATCATGCTTTTTGTGTTTCACGAATTTCAGTCCATTTAATAAGGATAATAGAATTTTGTGTGTAACAGGAATAAAATGATGCAATAAAAAGCTATAAGTTTTTATTGGGACTGAGTGAAAATGTCCAATTTTATGAGGATAAATTTTTGAGTGAAATAAAATGTCAAGGTGCCTTGACCTCCATTGGGGATAATAGTCTACTTAATAAATGGTTTTGGTAGACTTTTTCCTGTAATTATAGAGGTTGGGGGTGACTTTTGATGGGTGTGGAAATGGCAGAAATTTTTTTACAACATGTTATTACATGTTTTTGGTTCTTTTACAGTAATCAGAGCTTTGCTGTTGATTAAAAAAGATTAGACTTTTGATTTGGATTAGATTTGAATATGTTGAAAAAATGGAACTCACTTCAAGCATGCAATTATCAATTTGCAGGATTTTTTGATAAAATTAAATGCCATGACTAAGTTTTGACAAAATTCACAATATATTTTACAGTAAAATTTATAAAAATAAAAAAAAAATATTTTGCGATAAAGCCTTTTTGCATTTTATTGCTCACAAAATTGAAAATTCGAATGAATTGAAAGAAAATCATAAAAAAATTCATTCATTCAAATTTTAATGATTCGCTCTTTAGGATTTGAAATGGCGAGCACTTAAGAGAAATCGTTGTTCTTATCTTTATTACAAAGATTTATGAAATAAAAAAATCTTAATGATGGGGGATGCAACTTTTGAAAATATCATTAACGTTTGTTTAGATTAGGGCCTTGATAAAATTTTTTTTTTGTATCGACTGGTTTGTTTACAAATAGAACCTAACAAATTGCAGAAAATTATCCATAAAAAGGGAGGTTTAAACACTAACCCTCCAGATACGCCCCATGTTTTGAATATTACTTAATGCTTTAGGGCAGTATTGTATAAAAAAGGTTAAGTTTTAGACAATTTTAGGTTTTTACTGAAATATGATCAACTTAAGCGTCCTAAAAACTAAAACTTCATATTTAGTATTTTGGAATAATTCTGGGGGTTTATTCTGATTCAATATAATTTTGAACATATTTACTTTATTGCTATGCTGTAAAATATTTTTATTTAGAAATGGTGTGGCGCAAAAAATTTCTACAGTATCCCCCAGCATATTTATGGGGGAGGAGGTTTGGGGGTCCTATTTAGGAAATTTTATCAATTTACTAGGGTTTTTAAGAAAAAATCCAAACCCTCCCCCCCCCTAAATTTTCCTGTCATACAAAAAAATTTAACCCCCACCTCGAAAAATTTTTGGATTTGCCCATGAGTCAAAGTCTGTGGGTTAAAAAAGTTTGAACAACACTGCTTTAGGGCGTAGGTACTCAAAAAATTGCTTGATTCTTGATAAAATTGGAAACTTTTGTGAATTAGGAAAATGGCAAGTGTGTCGAGAGACAAAAACGTTTAAGAAAGAGTTGTGAAATTTCTAATTTCCCCTGAATTCATAAGCCCCCTCACAATGATAACAGCAAGAAAATCTTCAGCTATAAAAGTAAAAAGGATGCTCAGATATAAAAATAAAGCGAAAACAAAAGGAACAAAAATGGCCGAGAAGAAATAAAAAAAATCTCCAATAAACAATAAAAGACATTAATCAAAATTTATTGATGAGGAAGAGAAGAGGAAAAGAGAATTAGAAGAAGAAAGGAAATAAAAATAAAACAAATTTATATAAAAAACATATTTTTCCTGATTCATCTGCATTTCAATTTAAGTTTTCTAAGATAAATGTAGAAAATTTCTTTTTAAAAAATAATAACTTGTCTAAAGTTGAGGAAGAAATATATTGGATCGATTAGAGGGGAGCACTTTGGGTCCTGGTACCCTTGGACCCTCCTTTTACTTCATTTTTCTTTAAAATTTCTAAAAATTTCTTTTATTTTAAGACCCAATATAATTTACAATAAAATCCAAATACTACAATGTATCACTCACCCATCCAACTCAATATACCCCAACCACTCATCTCAGCTATCAATTCTACCATAAAACTCAGCAGAATAAAACATCAGCACATAATAATAAATTAATTCTGCATTGAGAAACAATGAATTGTACAATTTATCACTAAGGAAGTAAAATGTGTTTAAAATGGAAATTGAATTTTGTGTTCATAGCTTAATCTATAAAATTGCGTATGCATTGTTGAAAAAAAATTGAGTATAAAACATAATAAAAAAAGTAAATATATTATCCATGCTGAATGTCTGATCAGAGAATTATTTTTGCATTTAGACGCTTTTTAAATGCGAATTTCGATTCAAAAGCAAATATTATGTCACAGTGAGGAGCTATTTATGCTGTTCGATATCGCTACATTATTACCATTTTTTACTGCTTTTGTGACTGTGAGGAGTTCCTATGTCGATAATATATTCACCAAAAAATAACATAATGTGTTCTCTATTCCATCACGACACACTTAAAAAGGAGTAAAAGAAAATTAAATTTATGTGTATCAGTAAATTGTTACAGCAAAAAAAAACGATAACAAAACATTTTGAAGAGGTACATACTGTGCTTATCCATTTGTACAATCTACATATATCTAAATTTTATTTTCGTACAGAACGAGATAAAAAAATTATTCACTTCCCATTGCCATTATCATTTTCTTAGCCAGAATTTTTTGATGGTATTAAAATGAGGATGGTTTTTCATTTTGGATGTTGACAGCGACATGTATATGTAGAAATTTTTCAAGGGTTCAAATATGGGGCTGGTTTCTAGGGCTACCCTGAGTAGGTAGTGTATATCTACCTTACCTACTCCTATCCTCCACCTAGGATAACCTAGGATGGGGGTAGGTACCCAAGGCAGGATAGGTTGGATACCCTAGAGCAGGGTAGATGGGTTACTCTAAGGCATCCTAGTAGGAGAGGGTAAGATAGGTAGGGTAACCTATGCTTTTTCCTATATTGTTGGTTTATTGATTCATAAATAAATTTTTCAAGTGTGTTGTAAATTGATTTGTAAAGTTTCTTAGTTGTTATCCTAGGGTAGCCCCCGGGTAGCACTAAAAACCGGCTCCTGAGCTCCAAGTCGATTAGGATTTTGACTTCACTTTATGAAAAAATTCGAGTCTAATTCAGTTCTGGGGCAAGGGTGCAGAACTGATCAAATGATCAAAAATTATCGAAAAATTTTTGATCATTTTTGATAATTTGATCAGTTTCGCACCCTTGCTCTGGGTCAGTTTCTCTAAATCAGAGTATCTAGAATTTTTTAAAAACAAAGAAAACAAGCCTCAAGGAAACCAGCTAATAAACATCAATTCCAATGAAAACAGACCCTTAAAACTGCGTTTCATCCCATCCCAAAAATCACCCAACTTCCAATAAGTTCCTAAGAACGACATCGACCGCGTATAGAAGAAGCAAATGACAATCGAGATAATTCAATAAAGTATTTTTGTAATTCCGAGGCAAAATGTCTCAAGAAAATAACGAGCATAGAAAAAAAATTATTTATCTTCTGCTTTTTTACTGCCTGCTGTGCACGCGAAATATTTTTTGTCATTTAAGACAAGAAGAGAAATGAGAAGAAAAACTTTTTTTTTGTTCCAACGTAATGGAAATATGTGTAGAAATCCATGCTATTAAAGATCCTATTGGGGTCATTTATTGATTACGTAATAAAATTTCCGAATGACTCGTCAAGAAGAAGACAAGAAGCTTTACGTAGGGATTTATCGACATCCACTCTATTAGGATTGATTTCTTAAAGTATCCTCGAGTGTCAAAAAATATTTATTTTTTATTTGATACATCTTGAGATGGAAAATAACATTTTTCTTTGTCGAAAGATTGATGGATATGAATTTATGTGCTCAATCCAATGTCGACATTTCATTTATCATTAAAGATGTATTGATTTGGATTTTATTGTTTTGTTACATGATGTGCGTATTTCTTGTTGTAAATTTAATGATGTAAACTCTTGAAATGGCACAAATGTTTGTTTTTCAATACAATTATCGTCCTCTGAGACTTTCTTACTAACTTTTCTGTTTTTTGATAGAAAATAAAAAATTGAGTGGGTGAGGATATAATTCCAAGGAATCTATGACGACTTCACATTTTATATTTTTATCTGTTTAAAAGTAAACAAGTAATAATTAGGATTTTTATGATAAAATTTAATTGGGTCTGTGTAAAGTTCTGATTTTTCTGAAACTTTCTTTGGAGAGGAAAAATTGTTGTTTTAGGATGTTTTGGATGCCACGTGTATTTAAGACTCAAAATAAAATTAAAGACTAATTTAGACTTAAAAATTGAAGTAGTATTGAAATTTGGAGCAAATGTGTTGAAAATGCGGTGAAAAAATTATTTATGACAAAAATTAAAATTTTTGGATTTTTCTAAGAAACTTTTAAAGCAAAGGGGTAGACAAGAGGTGTTTTGGGGGTCAAAGCATCTTCTTCGATGGATTTTTTTTTCTCTGGATACTCCCCTGAACAAGGGCTTCCAATGTTCTTGTTTCGATCAGTGTTTGTCATACTTTTTCGGTTTGAAAAACAATAACTAAGATTTTGAAAATTTAGCGGCATATTAGAGTCCAAAAAATATGTTTGAACTTAATTTAGTACCAAGTCTGTCAACTTTGAAGCTCGAAGGATTTTTTCTCAAAAAAATTAAAGTTCAATTAAATTTTCCATCAAAAGGAGGATTCATGTGAAAAATGTAAACGAAAACACGGGTTGACCCTCTAACCCCAAAGCTACATTCCAGCTCTTTTTGTTACTTTATAACTTAAGATTCTGCATCATGACATCCACCATTAAATGTTGAGAGATTCTGAAGCTTTGTGAACTTCAACCTCACAACCTGCTTCTGAATATATTGCGACCGTATTGAATAACCCCCCCCCCCCCCCCCTTCCTCTACCAAACTCACTAATCATTTTCCTAGAATCCTTATAAATTTGAAAGATTTAAACAACAAAGAAAAAACTTCACAAAAATTCATTTCCTCTTCAAAATAATCCCTCATACCTCCTCATTAAATAATCCACCACATAGGCACACAAACACAGCAAGAAAAATAAAAGGAAAACGAGGCTCATTAAAAGTCATGCCAGACTACAACAAGGAACAACTTCGTTAAACAAAATCAAAAAAATATTCTGCATATAATCAGAAATGCTGCGGGCACACTTTTCTTCTTCCTCATTTCGTACATTCAAATTACGTGTTTATCTGAAATCATCCAAAATAAATATAAACGATTTGTCGAAGCCATCATTGTGCTATAGTTGATGCTTTTCCTGCTTTTTCATTCCTCGCATCTCTTACAATTTTTTTTTCATCCTCTAAAAAAAACTTGATAAAATACAATAGATATGCTTTGAATGTTTTTTTGAGTGTATGCCTACTTTTATTTGTTTATTTCAACTGCCTTTTTTTTCTCAAACACAGGCTTTTTTGGAAATTGAGTACACAAAATATTTTCTCTATTGGCAAATGAAGAGTATAAAGGAACTCAATAAAATGTGAGTTTGGAAGTCAATGGAAAGCAAGTTTTGTTGAAGATTTTGAAGATATGGATCTAAAATCGTAGTTTGAGTATTTTGATTTAGATTTGGCTTAATTGGTGTCTTATGTGAGGCAAAAATGAACGAATAGTTTAAGAAAAGAGGATTAGCTTAGCTTTTGGAATTAAAAAATTCTGAATGCTGAGTCGATTTTAACAGACAATTTATTAAAATTGAATAATCAGTTAGTTTTGAGATGTGGATCAGCCATGTCTAATGTGGCCATGTGCTCGTTTCTCCTGATAATGTTCTGAATTTTTACGAGACCTGCTAAATCCTGAACACGTGAAAATTACTTCCTTCACAAAATTTTCAAGATTTTATGGGATTAATCCTGAATTTCACCGTGTTGTAGCTATAAGCCAATCGTATAGATAGGTTCAAATCCTCATCCAAGACACCCAGACAATTATACCCTCATAACTCCCAAATACCTCTCCATTCAAATACAGCTCACAGAAAAGCATTAAAAAAATCGTCTGAAATTGAAATGAGAAAAACTTTCTACCTTTAACAGTCATCGCACCATCAAAATCACAAGCACGAAGCATTATCGTTTTTTTCAGTGTATATCAAGTGATAGAATGAGAGGAGAAAAAGTTTAAAGCTTCTCTAATAACAATTTCTATTCACGTTTTTATCGATAATTGAAGTTTAATTTACTCGCTTACGCTTTTTCTGTATTTTCTATCGCAAAGTTTTATTCTATACGTTTTCTCTTTTTCTTTCGCATTCTGTTCATCCTCTTCCCTAGTTTTAGAACATTTTCATGAGATTAGGCTAAATTGGCTGTGGCTGTATGCGTGTTATAACTTTTAATTTTAAAACATGTAAAAATTCAATCTGGGCTCGCAGGACCCTTGTGGAAATGACTGGGAAATGTTTAGTATTGTTTAAAAATAATTAAACTTGTTAAAATTATAAAAGATTTGTCAATCTACCCGTGGTATCCTACCCAACCCTAGGGTAGCTAACCCTACCCTTTCCTCTACCTAAAGTACCTTGGGTTGGATAGATGGGCTACCCTTGGTAGGATATGTGTGATACCCTAGGGAGGGTAGGTTGGGTACCTTAGGAAAAATCAGGTGGTGTACTCTAGGATGCTCTAGTGTACTCTAGGTGGATGAAAGGGATAGGGTGGGTAGAGACATCTTACCACATAACTTTAAATTTTGTTCTAAAACTGATTGATTCTCAGTAAAATTTCCCACAAAATTCCCTCAAGGGCGCATTACAACTGCCAACGGATCATGATAAAATTGATGGTATTGATGGTTATGGGATGGTGGCAATTAAACTTTTTCATAAAATCACAAAATTCTCGCATCATTTACACCCAGGAATTTTCCATCTATGATATTATTATCGTACACGTATTAAATTGCTCTGCGCTATTTTCAATGAATGTATTTTATGGCTTCAAATTTATCAAATAATAAGCTGTTCAGAGAAGAGTGAGAATAAAATTCTGAATTGATGAATTATAGCAAAAAATTTCAAAGCGATAATAATTTTTTTGGAAAAAAGTTTTTCTGTTATGAAAAATTAGCATAAAATGTGAGGAGACTGTAAACATGAAATTAATTGAAATGAACGCTGGAAATTTATGAGCATGGATTTTTTGAGGTGTTTAGAGAGGATGTAGCGGAAATCTAATAAATTTTACATCGTGGTTTATATTGAGAAATTTTTAGGGTTTTATGATTGCGAATAAGGCATGATTTTAATTATGTTATTCATTTATTGATGAAGAGCGTTCGATATATTTGGATTTTAGACTTCCGAGTAAATATTTTTATCCATTCGTATATGGGGTGTAGTTAGAGAATTTTTTTGGAATGGGGTTCAATTTCTTTTATATAAATGAAAGAATTTTGGGTTTTTAGAAACAAATTTCTTTAAAAATATCAATAAAATTTAACAAAATTTTCTCTATCTTGGAGGGAGGAGGTTTGGGGGTCAAAATGAATACGGCCCAGATCGAGATATACTTCAATCGTTTTAATAAACTACATTTTCAAAATGACAGCAAGGACTCGTATTTGGCGGCATTTAAAATCCCTACCCTAGACCAGGGGTCAGACACTCTCATAAAAATAATAAAAATTGCAATTTTTTTACGATTTTTACAATAATGTCCAGGTTAAGGGTGCGGAACTGACCAAATGACTTTTAATCATTTTTAATCATTTTTTGATCATTTTTGATCAGTTCTACACCCTTGGTCCTTAAAACCTTAAAGTAAAAAATTTTAATTTACAAGAATTAAAGCACAAAGCTTCAAAAACTTCAATTTCATTCTAAAATTTCCAACCTATTCCTTCTCAAATTTACAGCCTCTTTTTTCAACAACAGCACAGCATACCGATCACGTAAAACAAATTCATTTGCTTCGAAAGTAAATACAAAGCACTATTCTGCCAGTCTATTGTTCATGCTCTCGTCTGTTTCCACTCCAGCTAAAAAATACTCGTTAAAGTACTTCTAAAAAAGGAAGCATTTTTAAAGGAAAAAAAATTTGTTTTCACATTTCTAATTTTTGCAAACTACCCCTATGCAAATATACACATCACTCATCATCATATGCACAAGATGAGTTGAGGCATAGAGTAAAAGAGATGGAGAATTGAGCATATGAAAACATTTCAAAATAAGATGGATCTATGTGGAAAGACTTAAAGTAAATACATCAAATGTGGAGCGAGCGAGTTTGCATATGAGGAGGAAATTTATTGAGTGCAAGGGGTGGGAACTTTAAGATTTTAGTTTATATGCTTCAAGTATTCTCGTACTTTTTTATCACAGACGAAATTTCATGCTTAACAAGCTCTCAAAAAATTATTCAACCACTTCTGAAAATCCATCTCAAAAATGATCATCATTTTGCATATCTCAATGCATTGAACGTTACAAGGAAAAACTAGAAAAGAGAAAATATAGAAAAGTTTTTCGTCAAAAGACGTTTCTATCATGCCACACTTAAGAATCAATATTTGATCTCAATTCATGGATTTTCATTCTGACTATATCAGCATCTTTCATTCCAGTTCATCTTCTTATTTCTTCATAGTTCAATTCAAATAAACTGTCAATGCTCTTTCATATCGTACTATATTGCTTGACTTGTCGCATAGATACATCGATGTATATAGATTACATGCAGAACAGATCGACTAGGGAATGGAGAAGAAAGCTAGCGAAAATTGCTCTCGCTTCATTTTCTTTTCTTTCGTTCAGTATTTTTTTATAGCCATCATATCTCTCGTGTATATGACGTGAAATAAAAATCAGTCATATTGTTTCATCTGTTTCATTCGTCTTCATCACTCCTTCTATAAGTTTACTACTTTTTTTTGTGTGCTACTGGCAAAAGTATGTTCATATTGTGAAGGATGTGAGATTGGGGAAATTGAATGCTCGGAATATTTTTTTGTTTTTGTGGAGATTAAATGATAATTGGGTATGGTTGGGGTTGTTGGAAGGAAAATTAAAAAGCTCTAGCTCTAAAGAATACTTGTAAAAAGTTTAGTTTTTTGACTTGAAGGACTTGAAGTTCATAGTAGAATCTGAAGCACTTGCAACCTCTGCACATTGCACTGGATATGAGTAATTATTGAAATGGAATTAGTGACCTAAGTGGTTTTAAGTGTCAATGGTCCTGGGTTTGATTATAAGGCAGGTTAAGTTAGAAGCTAGAAGTTCATTTCTCGAATCTAGTCATGAAGCTTGGTTTAAGTCCTTTGGCTTGGTTCTAACAATGTGTTCCATGAGAGTTTCTCAGGTGTGCCACGAACCTTTCTTTGATTTTTCACAAAATTTTCTCTACTTTTCCAATCTAGAATTTTTTTAAAAAAAATTTGAGAACTAAAGTTCTACTAGGCACACCTCAACTACTTTTCCAACAAAATAAGGTTCAAATTTAGATTTTTGGGACTCTAGTGTGTTAATAAATCTTCAAAATGGCTGTTAGTGTGCTGTGAGCCGATAAAGTTTGAGAATCACTGATGTAGTATCATCAAGTTACCCTATTTATAAAAATATCTAGAAAATCTGTCGAGATTTATACATCAGAAATCTATAGATCTGTGCCTTGGTCATGTAAAAAAATATGATTCAGACTGATAGGTCAATATGAAATTTATTTAGAATCTAAAAAGTAATTCAATCTAGATTATGTCTGGACTCAGATGTTGTCTGGGTTTGTGAATTAAGTAACGTCTTGGGCCATAGAACATTACTTTGTGAAATCAGTTGACATTTGACTGCAAAATTGCTCGATTGAGACATGACCTTTCCAAATGTTTATGAACACAGCTGATCTAGTGAATAAAAATACAGCAGATCCAAAATTTTACCATAAAACCGGTTTTCAGATTCAAATGCAAACCCCCAAAATGTCATATCCACATTGACGTGTGTAAGAGGAGGAGGTGGAGAGTAAAACAAGATGAAGTAGTCACTAACTTATATCATTTCATTGTGTATGGTACAGTTATTGACATATAACTATAGAACTCTTCTATCTATCTATATCCATGCTCCTCTACGTTCATCTTTAGTTGTTCAACATTAGTATTTGCTCAGCACATCTTTTACTACTTTTATGTGTTATTATTATTATTTTTATTATAGTTTCTTTACTAACGAGAAGCAGAGCAAAAAGGAATATCATAAAAATAATAAAAATACGCTTGTGTGGAAAGTAAAAAGGAAAAAAAAACTTTTTTTCTTTCCGAAAATCATGCTGGTTCATTAAGGCTTAGGATTTCGTATGTATATATATGTCTACATGCTGAGTGTGTGTGAAAAACTTTTTGTTGATTTTAAACACGTTCACATTTTCACAAAACGTAATTTTTGTTCGTTTTCTCTCTCAACTAACTATAAAAATTTATTTTCTTTTGTTTCATTTTCATCCAACGAGGAGCACACAAAAAAAATAGAAATGCGAATCGAAATGAAGTTCGGGAATTAAATTAAGAGATGAAAAGAAAGTTCAGCGTTATTATTAACACTTTATGCTAAATTTTTTATTTTCTTTCGTCTAACTGGAAAGTTTACTTTGTATGATAATTTTATTGTAGATTATTAAAGGTGTCTTTTTTTAAAAAAAAGTTTTTCAAGTCAATTGGTGAACATCTTATCGCTATTGACAAAACTGTGGCTTTTCATCTCATGATAAAGTTTTCTTAGAAATTTTAAAGTTCCATCATGATACTTGAATAATTTCCAGCTATGAAATATTTCAGTCTGCGAGAAAGGAGGATGTTTGAGAAATTTATGGCATCACATATCTGTTTCTGTGATATTTGATGTGCTTTTGGATAAAAGTTTGAATGAAAGTTTTACTTGCTGCTTGACTAGACAAAATGAATGAGAAATTGTTTGGAGATGTTTAGAGTGAAAAGTTGATAATAGATTGGATCTACATAAGTCTGTAGAATGATTATACTGAATATTTATTTATATTTACTGTGCTGTCAATTTGTTCAAATTTGGATCAATTTTTTACCTAAGGCTGATTTCTTTGGCTTCTTGGGGTATACACTAGGGTAGGGTAGGTACCCTAGAGTATACCCTACCTAGAAAAGCAGCCCCAAAGCTACACCTGTATCAATCACCAAGAACTAACTGTCTGGTTATTTAAAATTACAGCCTTCTTCACGAGCGACACAGGAACAATGGCAACGATATAGAATTTTCATGAATCACATTAACTTTCGCATTGCACTTAATGAATATCCATTTGGAGCCTTCGTGCCGCTATGGATCAATAATAGATTGGAATCAAAATTTACTTTTGTAGCAGGTTAGAACTTAATCTTTGCAGCACCGATAAATGCACGATATTTTTATATCAGTTTCTCATCAGTTCTACGTCATCATGGGCGTATTCAGGATGTTTTTTGAGAGGGGTTTTTTAAAAAAAGAGAAGAAGTTTGACCCCCAAACCCCCTGCAAACGCTGCTCCACATCATGATTTGCCCTTCAAGTAACTTGCTCTCAAAAAATTACAAAAAAATATTCCAGATTCAAATCTCAAAAAAATAAATTCTATTTTGCAAATCTGAAAAGCACCAAAAAAATTCTTCAGTTCAATTGACGTCAAGCCTTCAACTCCTTTCATTCATTGATGAATCTAAATTGACAACAACATGAAAGAGGAGGCGTATTTATGAGCAACATGGAGCATTTATAAAAAAAATCCAATAAAAAAGATATCGCGTTACTGTATTATTCATGAAATCTTTCATTCAACATCAGAAGGAGAGAAGAAAATTGCTTCTTTTTTGTCAGTTGCCAACAACGACTTTGTCAATATTCGCTATATTGAATGTATGGATAGATATGAAATATGTGTGTACGTTTGTAACACAATTCCATAAGAAATTCCTTCGTCGGTTGTCGCTCAAATGAAATGTAAATAAAAATATGAAAGGAGGAAGTCAGAAAGTCACTTTTGACATTCCTGTAGATGCGCATTTGTACACAAAATTATTTTCAAATAATTTTTTTCTTCTTCCAAAATTCCAACGAAACTTGTAAAGTCAGCAAAAAAAACTCATTAATTTTTTCTTTCCGGAACCATACTGCGAGTAAAATTCCCAAAGCAGCCAAACTGGATATACGAATAAATTTGCATCGAATATACGAATGCTAAAAGAACCATCAATGAGCTAAAAAACTTGATTATGCAGAAATATCAATGACTTTTGTTTAGCTTATTGAAGCATGAGGTACAAAAGCAAGCACACATTATGTAAATGGTTTGTGAAAAATTTCGATAATCATACATTTGAAAATTATTTCTAATCCATTGCATTTTATAATGTTCCTTTTATTTCACTGACAAAAAATGGCTTTTTCGGTTGTGATTATTAATATTCATGTGGATATGTTTAAATTAAATGAAAATATATACACAAGCATATAATATGAGAGAGGAAAAAAAACGAAAACTGAGGGAATTGGGGTTTCTGTGGTTTATAACATTAGATTCATAAATGATAAATTAGTATTGAGGGTGTGGGAATTTGGTAAGGAGAAAAAAGATTTGATGTGAAAAGTTTCAGTTTAATTTTATTGGATTTGCATGTGGATTTGATTTTTAAGCGGGTTTTTGGGGATTGGAGACATGTGTGATGACTTTTGTGAAATATTTAGTTTTGATTTACGAGATTTATTTTTATTTATACATTCATTTTTTCCAAATTTATTTTAAAATTTAAAATTAAAATTTTTATTAAATTGTCACACTTTGATCCAAAAAGGTTCAAAATTTGTTTTTTAAAAAGTTCAAAATTTGATTCACAACTTCAAAATTTGAACCAAAAATTCAAATTTCTCTCCAAAAATTTAAAATTTGAATTAAATTCAAAAATTCAAAATTTGAATTAAATTCCAAAATTCAAAATTTGAATTAAATTCAAAAATTCAAAATTTGAATTTAATTCAAAAATTCAAAAATTTGAATTAAATTCAAAAATTCAAAATTTGAATTAAATTCAAAAATTCAAAATTTGAATTAAATTCAAAAATTCAAAATTTGAATTAAATTCAAAAATTCAAAATTTGAATTAAATTCAAAAATTCAAAATTTGAATTAAATTCAAAAATTCAAAATTTGAATTAAATTCAAAAATTCAAAATTTAATTTTAATTCAAATTTTAATTAAAAATGTCAAAATATGACTCATTTTAGATTTATGAATAAAACTTTCACACCAAACGCCATAAATCCAGCCATTGTAAGCACTTAAATAGTTTTCACAAAGATGCACAAAACTGTCTCATAAATTCAACCCATAAATTAAAAATTCATTCAGAAATTTTTTAATGTCCTCTTTTGTTGTGTAAAACAATTATCTCAGACATAATCAGAATTTATGTTAACAATTATTGCATAAAATTGCATTTAAAACTTTCCTTTCGCATTATTTCCTTACTCGTTCCGTACATCATTTTTCTTTCCTGTAGAATTATCAAAAAAAGGCAAAACTCAGCACACACAATTCATATTATAATAAATTTATTATTTTTGGTCATGTATACATGCATAGTTTATTTTTTCATATTTCTCTGAGCAATTCATGTGATTGGTATTATAAAGTTTTTCTACAAAACATAAATGAAATTGTACATTCCATTCACAACATCATTTTTGCATGAATATTTTCATATACATGTACAAAACTTGTTTTTAATTGAACAAAACGATTTTGACTCGATTATGGGGTTGGAATGACTACAACCCCAAAATGAAAAATTGTATGCATGCACGAAACAGCGTGTAGCATTTTTTTGGCCTCAAAAAAGTAAATTCTGCTGTGCAAAAAGCATAATTTAGCCAATTAACTAATTTAAAATAAAAATAACTGGAAATGAAAATTTGCATTTTAAGGATTATTTTTATATTACAAAAAAGGTTTCCGTGCATGACAATTAAACTGGTAAGTGAGCACTGCACATTTAAAATTTTTTTACGTAAACTGCAATAATTATTTTGATGATTGTGACACTCGTTTAGAAAATTAAAATTTCATTCCATAATTTGAATAAATTGCGAGGTGTTAATGAGGGGTGAATAAAGAATTGCATAAAATAAGCTAATTTTTCATTTATAAAACAGAAATTTTTGTTTGCATTGCTTAATTTGCCGTTTTGTGTTGGGACGCAATTTGCTAATTGATTTGAAAATATTGCTTAATGATGACAGTAAATGTGGATTAGGCGAATATGATGATGCTAATCAGATTACTATTGTCTATCCTGTAAATATAATTTAGGGGTACATTTTATACTCTCAGTTGTCTGTGTGATATAAAATAAATTGAGGATTGCTTATACAAAAAGCACGGTTTTTTGGCGATAAATCTAATGACGCGCAAATTTATGAGATATATGACATGTGATATTTATTTTATTCTTCTTAGAATTTCCTACTTACGTCTTTTAAGATATTAAAAATGCTAATATGAAATGATTCGTATTTTATTAATAGGCTATATGGACGGTGCTATCAGTCAAATAATTTCATTGTTGTGAAGTTTTGGGAATTATTCATGGATAAGGGTATGACACTCTTTATCCTAGGGTATACACTACCCTAGGGGTTATCCTAGGGCTATGCTAATCCCCTAAGGTAACCCCTGGAGCCATTGGATGACAACAGTAGTATTAGCCGTTATTTTTTTAGAAATTCAAACCTGTTTCAAAAATATTTCGAAGTGATAAAATTTTTAAATTTTCAAAAACCGTTAAATTAACTTATGAAAATTTGTAACGGTCATATTTTTTTGAAAAAAATTAGATCTTCGAAGTTTCGATTTCGAAGAATAAGAACCAATTTCGAAGAATAAGAACTGTGGTCGCCCATTGGCCCTGGAGGTATTTTATACCATAGGGTATACCGAGCAACCAACCCCTGAAGTGTTTATAGTCCTTGATGTCTTTAATGTGTTTGTAAGCACTCTGGTCCAACACTGCAATGTCATTTGTCTTAGTCTCATAGAAAAAAATAGTAATGTATTCGGATGATTTTATTTATCTTGATTACTAATTCAAAAATTTTGTTTACGGTTCATAAAACAAATAATTCTTTACTATTGCTAAATGTCAAACGATTTCGATAGTGCTACTATAGAAAACAGGAGTTGGGAATATTTTATAGTAAACTAAAAGAAGCATAGATGCTCAAAACTCTCATTAAGAAAGAAAAAATCTCGAAAAAAGCATTCGATTATCACTCAATCCTCTCAATTGTTCTCAATTGAGAAGTAATACAATTTTTCTTTAAAAAAATTTTTGGTATGGTCAAGCATCTAGTTCTAATTTGGCATTCTGAAGTAAACGAAACTACTTTTTGATTTTTTTTTTTGAAATTTTCATAGAATTTTAATTTTAAATTAATTAAAATTTTAAATTTTAATTTAAATTTTAATTTTAAAAAATAATTGTGCTTCTCAAAATTAAATATATTTAAGTTGAGTTAAGTGAGCATTTAGACACAGAGGTTAAAAGATTTTCTACGCAAATTGTTGAGTACTAGAACTGTTTGGATTTTAATAAATATCCTGAAGCATATTTAGGTGTGAGTATATTAAATATAAATAATGAATTAAAAATTGATTAAGTTTTGAATTCCAAAATTTTAGCTAATTGTGAGATTGTAAAATATATTTGTATCAAATGTATTAGATGTTGGAAGTTATCACTTCAGTTTGAAATCACAATTTTTGATTTCTAAAAGATCGTAAAAAATCACAATTTTTACGATTTTTACGATAGTGTCCATGCCTTAAGTTTCACAAAATCAAATCACTAGTATTAAATTTTTAAAAATTAAAGAGGACCATTCTCTAATAACGTCACGCAAAAACCGAAAAATTTAGACCCTTCCACCCTCTGCCACAAAATTTTCATACAAAAAATCTCTTTTATAATGTTGGACGCCATTTATGAACGGTCCCTAGGTAATTTAATAAATTTAAATGTTTTTAAGCATTTTTTTTTAATTTTAAAATTCTATTGGCACTCAGATTAAAATCTAAATTAAATATTCTGACATTAATCTGAAGTATTACTTAAATAATGCGTTAGAACATTTTTCTGTAGCACAAAAAAAATTTTTTTTTGACAGAGAGTCTTACTGACTCTCTCATAAAATGTTGAATATTGCTATAAAAATTTAAATAATCTTGTCTTTGATTTCAGTAAAAACGTGCATAAAAAATTAGTTAAGAATTGTCAAATTCACTCAACGCAAACTCCCGTATTGAACAAAAATTTAGAATAAAAGTTAGTATGAAAAATCTAATTATTTACATGTTAATGATGTTTTCTGGATATTTGTTCGCATCAGGGGATGAATTTATTGATACATATTCAGACGACACTTATGATTATAATGACGATGACTCGACAACTCCAGCAATCGTAACCGAAAAGGAAACGACTCAAAATACTGATCATTCGTCAACTAGTAACGAAAATAATCACAAAATTGATCTCTTCTACGACGCAATCAAATCAGCTCTTACAAGTGATAACTACACGAATTCCATTCGATATAAAAATCCAGGAAGAGTTGAATGCATAATTGAAGAAATGAGGAAAGATAGTTTGTTTGAAAAAACCAGTAGTAATGAATACAATGTTGATTCAGAAGATATAATTATATTTAAAAATGAGTCACTATTTATGAGCAAACTGGAACGCGTGATTCAAGATGCAAATTTTGAATGCACTAACATGGGAAGTGTCCGAATTTTCATTTTTATTATTATTGCAATTTTAACTATTTTGCTATCAGGACTTTACTTTATAGAATGTAAAACAAAGGTTGAATAAAGATTAGTAGTTTATTTTTGAGAAATATAAGTCTTTATTATGTTTATTCTAAATTTACTGGATTTTTGAGAAAATATCCAGAATTTTCATCAAAAAAATCTAGCCACTCTAAAGATCATAATATTTTTCCAGGCATTACAAAAGGAAATATTACAAATATTATCTGAATGCTTGTCAAAAATTCGAGAGTCACTCTCTGAGTTCTCCTGAAACTCTCTTGGTCTTTTCATGCGTATATTCTTATCGTTTAACTGCCTGTATTGAAAAACTATCCCGAGCAGTACAACGTAGTCGTTAGAGAACCACTATGTTAACGTTATAACGACAAATAATCAAAAGGGGTTGGTTTCTAGAGATACCCACTCTGGGATAGGTGGAGTATAGTGATGCCCACTCTGGGGTAGGGTACCATTTAGGTAGGTACCCCTAGGGTAACCCTTAGTTTAGGTAAGGGTACCACTAGAGTATGTAAGAGTACTTCTAGCAGGGAACCGTATCGAGTTCAACAAGATGCAAAATCTTCTTTTCATGCAATAAGATCAAAAAATAAAGAACTTTAATATTAATCATTGAGTTGCCAAATGTCAAAACATTGAGATTGTGACAATATCGAAACCTGAAGTTGTAAATATTCAATAGTAAACGATAAAATGAAACTGGTGATTTTAAATTTTAAAGAATCTTCAACTCATCATGATTCATACCAAATTCATATTAATTTGGTCAATTTTTTACAATAACTTGAAAAAATAACTTGTTATTTGCTGATAAAGAAGCATATTTTTATATAATTAGGCTGACTATATGTTTAGTCATTGTTTTTTATTTTCTGAAAGATTCTGTGAAGGCTTAGAACAAACACAAGTTGTGGGAAAAAAATCTATACGCAAAAATTCTGACCAGCCTATGCAAAATTTAACCTTTTTGCACGATCCCAAAAATTATGAGGAAGAAGAAGATGAACTGAAAGAACTCGATTCTCTCTAACTCTCTCACACCTCAATTGTCTCAAAATGTGAGAAAACAAGCTGAGAATCTTAATATGCTTATAAATTTTGATGCGTTTGAGCGTTCAGTTTTAATTTTACACTCCATATTAGTAGCTGTAGACTCGTGGACCTGAGTGATATATTTTTTCGTGAATTTTTATAGCTTTATAATTGATAGTTTTCTGATTATTTTAATATAAATTTTTTTTGTATGTCTTGAGTTCTAAAAATAAATTTTAATATATGCAAATTAAATAAATTGTGTAAAACTTCAGGTCATAGTCAAAGTTTGTAATTTTTTGCGCCAATTCCGATTCAAAAGTACTCAATAATTACAAAAAAAACATTCCGTAAGAAATAATTTGACTTCCGGTACAAAAAAGTAGTCCACAAGTTCACATTAAGCATTCCACATACAATAGCCAATAAAATAGTAATTCATAAACAGTGTCAAATACACATTGGAATAAGTGAACCCATCAATTTAACCTTGATTGGTAAGTAAATACTCGAACAAGCAAAGCTGATCAAAACATGTGCGTGTGTTCTTTTCATATTTTAATTTTGTTCATGTGGAATTTCAGAGAAACACGAAACTTAACGTTCATTGTTATCGCATCTTTATGTTATCGGCTCTCAAGTTCATTGCATACATCATAATTTAAACAAAAAAAAATTCAGCATGAATCATCGAATTATTTTCTGTTTGGTGCTGATTCTTGGAAATTTGCTCGCGATATCTGCAGACTGTTTAGATTCAAATCCTGGCGATGTTGATTATGACTGTACAAATGATGTTGAAGAAATCAGACATGAAGATAATAGTGATGAGAAAATAGACGATATTGTGAACGAATTACCTGAATATCCAGACAATAACGACCTTGAAAATCATGAAAATCCATCAGAACATACAGAATCAACAAGTACGTCCACAACAGAGAAATCAATGCATGATGATGAGGGAGAATATGATTACGATTCGGAAGAGCATGAAGAATCAGTTACAGAACATGACGACAATAATGATTCTGAAGACACAGAGATGCAAAATGACATTGATGAAAGTTTAATGGAAACAACAACAACAATACAGACCTCAACCGTCAACGAAGATGATCAGCGCATTAATCTCTTTTATGATGCGATCAAAACAACTCTCATGAGTGAGAATTACACGAATGCCTACCGATTTGTAAAACATCCAGAGAGAATTGAGTGTATGATCACAGACATGAGAAAAAGTAAAGTTATGGATAAAATTAGTAATAAGACGTACGTTTTTGAGAAAAATGCTAAGCATGAAGTGAAGTTTGAGCTTAGAAACGTCACGACATTCATGTATGACCTTGAACGCGATATTCAAGATGCAAATTTTTATTGCACTCATATGGGAAATTCCCGAATTTATATTCTTATTTTTGTTGCTATACTTGCTGTTGTCCTTTTAGTTCTTTATATTAGAAGAAGGTGAAAATTAATCAGTAAATATTAAAATTTTAGTTCCCAAACAAAATTAGTCTTGTGTTTTTAATGTTGATGATGACTTGCTTATTTTTGCAGTTTTTAAATGTTTGTCACAGGCATTTTTGCCTTTTATTTAGAACTGTTAATGCTCAAATTTATTGTTTGCTTCTCTTTCTCTTTTCTTGTTGTTTGGACGTCTGGATCATGTTATTTGGCTTCTCCGTCATGATATCGAAAAATATTTTTGTGTGACGTCAATGAATTGCTTCACTTTTGGTCTCTGTCGGCTGTTTAAAATTAATTAATTCTATTTTAATTCTTCTTTGGGTTTATTTCAGTTAATCTTTGATCTGATCTGCTCATGATGAATGAAATATTTTCAGAAAGTGCTAAAGAATATGATGACATCTGTTTTTGAAGACATTTTTGGATGTACGGCAAGAAAATTGGGGATTTTAACAGAAAATTCACTAAAATTTAAAATTGCAAAGAAAATACCTGAAAATTGCCATTTTTCTAAGTAATATGATGTTTGGGATTTAGAAAGTATTTCCTAGCAATATTTTCAGATCATTCACAACATTTTTGGACAGTATCTCGAACAGTTCCTGCTAAATTCCATCAAAATTTCAAACTTTTCATTCAAAAACTCAAAATCAATGTTGTTGTTCAGTTTTTTGCAGCAAATGAAGCTTAATCTTCACATATTTTCTTCACCTCAAACATCATTCTTATCAGCACTGATCATAACTGTCTATTTTCACCGAAATTTAAAGGAATCCAGAATGTTTTGGTCAAAAATCTCATAATTTAAACTTTTATGCAATTTTTGTTCATTTTAAGTAGCAAATGAAGGTGAATAATCATCCTTCTTGCTCATTTGTGCTGCTTCAAAAATCGTACCTAAGAACATTGACCACGACTGACGATATTCAGTGACATTTAGGGGAATCCACACTTTTTTGGGACGGAAATGTCTTAATTTAAAGTTTAAATTGTCATTTAACTTGAGCTAAAATAACAAACTCTGAAGGAAAATCCCAAACTCATGCTTGCCAACATCCATTAAGACCAAGCAAAAGCCTTGAAAGCAGAATTAACAAAAAAATTATTTGCAAAAAAATTTCATCTTAGTAAACTTTGAAAAGTCTCAAAAAATTGATTGATGGGAAATTTTGCTTTGAAAATTCATTTCAAGTTTACCTCTTATCGAGATCAGACGTGTTTTTAAGAGCTCAATAAATTATCATCAACTGTCAATCAAGCAAGTCATCCAGAAGCCTTTAAACTCAAGTCAAAGTCAAATTAAATTCAGCAATGGAATTCCGCAAGTTTTTGATCGCAATGTTCGTCGTCATCATGATTGCAAATTATTCAACTGCTAATCCAGTGATGGCCGATGATGAAAATAAAGACAAAGAGGCAGAAGCAAATACGGAAATTGCAGAAATTCCATCAGCTTCCGAAATTCCTTCATCAACTGCAGAAACACTTTCAGCAACTCCAGAAAGTACTTCAGTGACTCAAGAAACTCCGTCATTAACTGCTGAAACACTTTCAGCAACTCCAGAAAGTACTTCAGTGACTCAAGAAACTCCGTCATCAACTGCAGAAACTCTTTCAGCAACTCCAGAAAGTACTTCAGTGACTCAAGAAATTCCTTCATCAAATACAGAAATTCCTTCATCAACCGAAGAAATTCCTTTATCAACTGCAGAAAGTACTTCAGTGACTCAAGAAAGTACATCAGTGACTCAAGAAAGTACATCAGTGACTCAAGAAGGTTCTACAATAATTCCAGACCTACAGGGAAATGCAACGAAAACAACAACAACAACAAAAAAACCTAAAATTGAACTATCTGGGGAACTCTCAAATTCAGCATCAACATTCATGACAATGAAGCTCATGCCATTCATTTCAGTTGCTTGTTTCTATGGAGCAATGTCAAAAGTTTTCAGTGTTTAATTTTGGTTCCTCTGATTTCTAAATTTGCCGTGTCATATCGCATTGGAGAAATAAAATGCCTTGACAATAATTAATGATATACAATAATAAGCTCTTGGTCTTTTGAATTTTTATTTCAGGAACTTGATGGATAATTTATTGAGGTTTAAAGGATATGATGACTTAACATCCTTGAACCTTGCTCTTTGATTTTTTGAACTTCTGCAACTTTTCAAGGTGTCTGCGATTTTTCCTCCACAAATTGCCCATTTAAAGAAGTTTCTCATCCAATTGACCCCCAAAATCCCTCCTTACGTCACTACCCTCCTTTCTAATATCCAAATGACTCAAAGCCAAACTTGTCAGCTGCTCCTTTTGTCTGAATTTTCCTCTTGAAACTCATTCCAAATCTTTTCCACTGCAACTTGCTGAATACTTTTCACATTTTGATTCCAATTTTGTTCAATCAGGATGGACATTGAATTTTCCTGTGATGCTTACAGCTGATTTTAAGATACACAGTTGATGAATTGGGAATTTGAGAGGGTCATTGGATGGCATGATCATGCATGTATTTATTGAAAACTTTATTCCTGGAACTTTTGATTTCAAATGTTTTAGAAAAAAAATGGCAGCAACCAATGAGTTTGGTACTTTCAATAAGAAAAAAATTATTTTATGTTTCTGTTCTATGTTATGCCTTAATGCTTGATCAAACTGAAATCAACTTGATGAAATGCTTGATTCAAACTGAACTGAACATGATGGTATGACTGGATTTGGCTGCTAATGAGAAATTAATCACTTCCAATGCTGTAAAACTTCACTTTTATCAACAAATTCTTTTCAATCGGTAAAATTGAATGTTTCAGGTGACTGTATAGAGACTAGGTTCAATTAGGGATTGTTTTACGATTCAACTAAAAGCAGTGGAGTTGAAATGATGTGACAAGCAGCAGTTCCATATTTCTTTACAAAATAAGAAGAAAGGCTTTTAGGTACCAAAATATTCTCTTTTTTATTTTTCTATTTCAAAAAAGTAATTACAAGATTCTAAACTAGCACTTGAAAATTCAGAGCTAGATAAAGCCAGATCAAATGGATATTACGAGTTTGTGCAGCATAAAAAAAGTGAAAAAAATTTTAAGCGATTAAATGCATCATGGACACATAAAAGAAGAATAAAGCTGTAGCCATCAGCACAGAAGACATGCTTAAGAAATTTGAAATTGTGGACACAACAAACTCGACAGCGATCATAGCTTTTAATAATTCTGATGGAATTATGAATGACATTGGATCGAGAGTAGAAGATGCAAATTTTATTTACGTAATACTTGGATTAATATCTGTCATTATTTACATAGACTGAAACTCGTATTGAGTTAAGCACTGGGTTGCAACCTGCTGAATGTTATTAAGTAAATAAACAAATATTGAAATATTATCCCACTTGACTGTCTTTAATGGAATGTCGAAGGTATTTGAATTCAAACTGACAACTGATTGATGATCATTAGAAAAAAATGACAGCAGAAAGTTGTTTCGTTAAATAATAAGCGAATCTCCTGCATGTGAAAATTTTTAATCTCAATATTTTTATTATTACAGAGATCTGTAAGTATTAAGTTCCAATGATGCAATTTGTTTACGTGTAGAGCAGAGCAGGCGAGATATTTGTTATCATTTTGGTTTATTTTCTTCAATGATTTGGCGAATCAGAAAAATATTTAGCACTTTATGCCTCACTGGTTGTTTGATACAGTTATAAAAATTTAGAGTCAACAAAAACAGCTGACAAGTTTGGCTTTGAGTCATTTGGATATTAGAAAGGAGGGTAGTGACGTATGTACGGAGGGATTTTGGGGGTCAAATGGAAATTTTTTTCAAATGGGTAATTTGTGGTTGGAAAAATTCGGACACCTTAAAAAGTTGCAGAAGTTCAAAAGCTGAATAAAACGTTATACTAAATATCCCTTATCAAATTATCCATCAAGTTCCTGAAATAAAAATTCAAAAGACTAAAAGCTTATTTTTGTATGTCATTAATTATTGTCCAGGCATTTTATTTCTCCAATACGAAATGATTCAACACACGGCAAATTTAGAAATTTCAGCAACCAAAATTAAACTCCGAATATTTTTGAAATTGATCCATAGAAGCAGGCAATCGTAATGAATGGCATGAGCTTCATTGCCATGACAGTGCTGAGAATTGACGATGAACTTGGGGCTGCAGTTCCTGTTTCTTCTCCATCCATCACTGGATTAGCAGTTGAAAAATTTGCAATCATCAAGACGATGAACATTGCGATCAAAAACTTGCGGAATTCCATTGTTGAATTTTATTTGATGACTTTGACGTGAAGGCTTCTGGATGAGTTGCAATTGAAAACGATTCGAAAATAAATTATTTATTGAGCTCTTAAAAACACGTCTGAACTCTGTGAGAGGTAAACTTGAAATGAGCTCTCTGAAAAAATTTCTCCACAAATCAATTTTTTGAGAGTTTTCAAAGTTTGCTGAGATCAAAAAATTTTTTTGGAATTTTTTGCAAATGATTTTTTTGTGTTAATTCTACTTTCAAGGCTTCTGCTTGGTCTTTGTGGATGTTGGCAAGCATGATTTACATGAGTTTGGGATTTTCCTTCATGACTTGTTATTTTAGCTTAGGTTAAATGACATTAAACTTTAAATTAAGACATTTCCGTCCCAAAAAGTCTGGATTCTCCTAAATGTCACGGAATAACATCAGTTATGGTCAATGTTCTTAGGTACGATTTTTGAAGCAGCACAAATGAGCAAGAAGGATGATTATTGGGCATCATTTGCTGCCAGAAAATGAACAAAAATTCCATAAAAGTTTAAATTTTGAAATTTATGATCAAAAAGTTCTACATTCCCTTAAATTTTTAATGGTAATAGACAGCTATGATCAGTGCTGATAAGAATGATGTTTAAGGTGAAGAAAATATGTGAAGATCAAGTTTCATTTGCTGCAAAAACTAAACAAAAACATTGATGTTGAATGAAAAGTTTGAAATTTAGATGGAATTAGGCAGTAACTGTCCGAGATTAGGTTTAAAGATTTTAAGAATGATCTGAAGAGATTGCCCGTCAATGATTTGCTTCACTTTTGGTCTCTTTCGGCTGTTTAAAATTAATTAATTCTATTTTGATTCTTCTTTGGGTTTATTTCAGTTAATCTTTGATCTGATCTGCTTATGATGAATGAAATATTTTCAGAAAGTGCTAAAGAATATGATGACATCTGTTTTTGAAGATATTTTTGGATGTACGGCAAGAAAATTAGGGATTTTAAAAGAAAATTTAAAATTGCAAAGAAATACCTGAAAATTGCCATTTTTCTAAGTAATAAGATGTTTGGGATTTAGAAAGTATTTCCTAGCAATATTTTCAGATCATTCACAACATTTTTGGACAGTATCTCGAACAGTTCCTGCTAAATTCATTCAAAATTTCAAACTTTTCATTCAAAAACTCAAAATCAATGTTTTGTTCAGTTTTTTTGTAGCAAATGAAGCTTAATCTTCACATATTTTCTTCACCTCAAACATCATTCTTATCAGCACTGATCATAACTGTGTATTATCACCGAAATTTAAAGGAATCCAGAATGTTTTGGTTAAAAATCTCATAATTTAAACTTTTATGCATTTTTGATCATTTTAAGTAGCAAATGAAGGTGAATAATCAACCTTCTTGCTCATTTGTGCTGCTTCAAAAATCGTACCTAAGAACATTGACCATAACTGATGATATTCCGTGACATTTAGGAGAATCCAGACTTTTTGGGACGGAAATGTCTTAATTTAAAGTTTAATGTCATTTAACCTAATCTAAAATAACAAAGTATGAAGGAACTTCCTAAACTCATGCAAATCATGCTTGCCAACATCCATATTAAGACCAAGCAGAAGCCTTGAAAGCAGAATTAAGAAAACAAAAATCAGTTGCAAAAAATTTTCAAGAAAATTTTTCATCTCAGTAAACTTTGAAAAGTCTCAAAAAATTGATTTGTGGAGAAATTTTTTCAGAGAGCTCATTTCAAGTTTACCTCTCACAGAGTTCAGACGTGTTTTTAAGACCTCAATAAATAATTTATTTTCGAATCGTTTTCAACTGCAACTCATCCAGAAGCCTTCACGTCAAAGTCATCAAATAAAATTCAACAATGGAATTCCGCAAGTTTTTGATCGCAATGTTCATCGTCTTGATGATTGCAAATTTTTCAACTGCTAATCCAGTGATGGATGGAGAAGAAACAGGAACTGCAGCCCCAAGTTCATCGTCAATTCTCAGCACTGTCATGGCAATGAAGCTCATGCCATTCATAACGATTGCCTGCTTCTATGGATCAATTTCAAAAATATTCGGAGTTTAATTTTGATTGCTGAAATTTTTAAATTTGCCGTGTGTTGAATCATTTCGCATTGGAGAAATAAAATGCCTGGACCATAATTAATGACATACAAAAATAAGCTTTTGGTCTTTTGAATTTTTATTTCAGGAACTTGATGGATAATTTGATAAGGGATATTTAGTATAAAATTTTATTCAGCTTTCGAACTTCTGCAACTTTTTAAGGTGTCTGTAATTTTTCCAACCACAAATTACCCATTTGAAAAAAAATTTCATCCATTTGACCCCCAAAATCCCTCCGTGCATACGTCACTACCCTCCTTTCTAATATCCAAATGACTCAAAGCCAAACTTGTCAGCTGTTTTTGTTGACTCTAAATTTTTATAACTGTATCAAACAACCAGTGAGGCATAAAGTGCTAAATATTTTTCTGATTCGCCAAATCATTGAAGAAAATAAACCAAAATGATAACAAATATCTCGCCTGCTCTGTTCTACACGTAAACAAATTGCATCACTGGAACTTAATACTTACAGATCTCTATAATAATAAAAATATTGAGATTAAAAATTTTCACATGCAGGAGATTCGCTTATTATTTAACGAAACAACTTTCTGCTTTCATTTTTTTTTCTAATGATCATCAATCAGTTGTCAGTTTGAATTCAGTTGCCTTCGATATTCCATTAAAGGCAGTCAAGTGGGATAATATTTAGTGAGGAGGAATCTGAAAATGAATTATTTAATTAGACTATTTTGTTTTATTGCTCTGGTTAAGTTCTCAGCTTCAGATGAGCTTGATGAGTTAGCAGGTAAAATACTTAACAGATTTTCGGGATGATGTATGTGCTGTTAATTGTGTTTATTAAGTGTCTAAGTGAATTTAATAGAGGACAGTCCTCTGAAGAACCAAGCAGATGATCATCCTGCATCTGCTGCAGCTTCAAACAAGAATTTCTTTATATTAGTCTGCTTTTTAAGTTCAACTCCTACCAAGCCTGGACAGAAGCATGTTTAAGAGACTAAAATACTAAAATTCCTGTTCATGCAACTATCTTCCTGAGTCTGGCTGTACCCCTGGGACTAACTTTATCCCTATAACTTCTAAGCCTTTCCAGATATTAAAAACAATAATTAATGCTATTTATTTTTAGCGCATTTTTGAAACTTGTTTTAAAAAGGTAGCTTAATAATGCACTTTGTTCGGCTGGTCGGCTGGTCGGCTGTTCGGCTGTTCGGTCGGAACACACGAAAAACTTTTTATCCAGACATCGTAGAGAGCTCTAGTTTTTTGCATTAGCTCCGTGCCATCGAGTTATTGGCCCCCCGGACATTTAAAATCCTCAAAACCATCGTTAAATACTATAATTAATGAATTTTTGATTTCAATACAATAGAGCCAACTTCAAGTGGGATAATTTCAAATATATTTTGACCGTTAGAAAATTTGAATTTCAAAAAACCGTTAAATGACAAACCATTTTAAAATATGAAAATTCACCGTGCAAATTGTTAATTATACTATAATTAATGATTTTCAAGTGTATTTACGCGGGAAATTTTCAAATATATTTCGACCGTTAGAAAATTTGAATTTCAAAAAACCGTTAAATGACAAACCATTTTATTATATGAAAATTCACCGTGCAAATTGTTAATTATACTATAATTAATGATTTTCAAGTGTATTTACGCGGGAAATTTTCAAATATATGTCGACCGTTAGAAAATTTGAATTTCAAAAAACCGTTAAATGACAAACCATTTTATTATATGAAAATTCACCGTGCAAATTGTTAATTATACTATAATTAATGATTTTCAAGTGCTTTTACGCGGGAAATTTTCAAATTTTTTTTAGCCGTTAGAAAATTTGAATTTCAAAAAACCGTTAAATGACAAACCATTTTATTATATGAAAATTCACCGCAAAATTGTTAATTACACTATTATTAATGATTTTCAAGTGTATTTACGCGGGAAATTTTCAAATATATTTTGACCGTTAGAAAATTTGAATGTCAAAAAACCGTTATCGAGCCGTCGAATTTATTTAAGTCACAAAATATTCATGATTGACTTATTTAATATGCAGTACTTTGCTAATCAAATACTGATCGCTAACACAAAAATGCGCTGAAGTCCCTCGATCTATAACACGAGGACTTTCTTTAAATTTTTTGTTAATTTAGAAGTTTCAACTGAAAGTAGTGGAAATGATGAGACAACCAGCAGTGTTTCCATGTTTTTTACAATAAAAAGAGAAAAGCATTTAGGTACCAAAATATTCACATTTTCAAATTTTTAAGAAACTTCCAATAACTTTTAAAATTTAAACTACAGATTCTACAATACCCTTGGAACCTGCAGAGGACAAAAAAGTCAAATCGGATGGATTTTATGAGTTTGTGCAGCATAAATTGATTAAAGATGATACACTCAAAAAATATCCTAGGCGCGTCGAATGCATCATGGAGACATTAAAGAAGAAGAAAGCTATAGACGACATCAGCACTGACGACATGAAGGAGCAATTTGAAATTGTGGAGATAACAAACTCGACAGTGACCGTAACTTTTAAGAATGCTGATGAACTTTTTAATGACATTATATCGAAAGTTGAGGATGCAAATTTTGGTTGCTTAATGCCTGGATTAGTGTCTGTCATTATTTTAGCATCGATATTGTTGGGCTTAATTAGTTGTGTAATTTGTACCAATAAGAACAATCCACTTCCTTCACAAGTATAGTGGACGATAAGTGAAGGAGTGCATGTGATCAAGAAAATTAAATTAATTAAATACAAACTTGAAATGACTTTATGTGGTCACAATTGCCATGACTTTAACCGACTTTAATGCTTATTTACAAAGACTGTAACTTGTATTGAGTTAATAATGATAGCACTAGGTTGCAACGTGCTGAATGTGATTAAACAAATAAACAAATAATGATTACGTATAAAATCAAACTACTAGCTGTTGTGTCTTTTAACTTGTTATCTCCATATTCCTAAATGAGGGAAATTCATCAATAAGTTGTTCATAAATGACGTCCAACTTTTAGTGAAGAGAGGAGTTTGGAGGAGGTTGACACTCTGGACCAAAAAATATTTTTTGAGTTTGAAATTTGTTTTACAACAGTGGCTTAAAAATACAATTTTATGGTTGTCGTCATTTATAGATGACCCCAAAATTGTAGATTATAAAATAATGGAGATTGTGCACATGTTTATCTACAAAACTTACTCATGTGCTTACCTTTTGTGCCAGAGTTGGGGTTCTCTGTATACATCTGATCTTGGGAGATACACCTGGTATATAGCCTGGGGTAGGGGTAGGTACCTCTAAATCCAACCTAGGTGTAGTCCTTTGCAGGGGAGAACAAGTTTTTCAGATATCTGTTCGAATCACGACCGTATTAGTTTTCGAAAATTGGAGTAAAAATTGGTTGACCCCCAACTCCTACCCACCCCCCCTCCCCCCCTCCCCCCCTCCCCCCCCGCGCTTTCTGGATTATTTAGCTGATTTTACTAAGAAGCACTATTACTTTTACTATGATTCATCAGAGCAATCATAAAAAAATCTCAATCATGATTTAAAACCTCAAACATACAAAATTTATGTCACTCATCTCTTCTACTTCCATTTACTTTACATTAATGATTCTCTCAAATGAAATGATTAATTAATATTCATGAAAAATCTTTCAAAAGTTCCATTCCTTTCATTAAAACTTATTTTTACACGTCGCGCCTTTAAAAGTACTTCGAACTTATTTTTCATTCGCCTTTCCTTTTTGCAAATCAAGAACTTTCCATTCTCATTTTTCTTAAATAAAATCGGATTTTTTTCTCCTTCCTTAGCATTTCAAATCTGATTACTGCTATCAGTAAGTGACAATTAATGTTCAGCATTGCTCCCTCCATCGTGAGAACATAAATTATGTGTTTTTTTTTGCTACTACCGTCTCTCAAAAAGCAAACATAGACCATATTTCATGAGCGAGTGGAAAGGCAGTAATACATATTTAATGGGAATAAATTTTCTTTATAAGTTAGAATGAATTGCTGGAAGCTAGAA
This sequence comes from Chironomus tentans, assembly GCA_963573255.1. Lineage (NCBI taxonomy): Eukaryota > Metazoa > Arthropoda > Insecta > Diptera > Chironomidae > Chironomus > Chironomus tentans. Next base: position 6,456,547 of record OY754302.1, read on the forward strand.
AGCGTACAAAGAATTTATTTCTATTTTATTTCAAAGAGCAAGGAAAGGAAGAAGTAGAAAGGCATTAGTAGGAAAAAGTTTTTTCTTAAAAAAAAGACTCTTCACGCGAAATATCACAAACGATGTGGATGGCGTTTGAAGAATGAAAAAAAGAAGAGGGACCGTTCATAAATGACGTCATGCAAAAAATGAGATTTTTAGACCCCTCCCCTCTATGTCACAAAATTTTCAAACCAATTTTTTTTCTTTTGTATGGAAGTGTAAGACGTCCCTCCCCATAAAAAATTGAACGTAATTTATGAACGATTCCAAAAGAAAAAATTTCTTTTTTCGCTTAAACTTTGTGGTTGGTTTGCTTTATGAAGCATGCTGGAGTTAGTGGTGCAATTTTTCTGTCTTGGATGGATCAGTGTTTATGTCAAGGCTCAGAGCCTGCAGCATATAGACGTTAAAATTGTAAAACCAAGTGGATTATTTCAGACTCATCGGATTTCATATTTTTATTCAAAAAAAATCAAGGAACCTTAGAAATTTTTTAAATAAACAAAAATTTAAATTTTGATGAATAAAATTGCTGATTAAGAGAACTTTCTGTGCTGTTTCTAGAATAATTTGATCATTTTGTGATAAAACGGATAGGATGGAATATTAATGGTCTTTAGGGCCCATGCCAACTTAAAAAAGCTTTTTGTAATGAGTTTTTGTATCCTTTTAAATTGGGTTTGTGCTTCTTTTATGAGATGTTGTGCTTCCTTATTTGGAATTTTGTGCCTTTTTACATTATGTACCAGTATCATCAGCAGCCCGGTCGTCCATTTCTTTTGCACTAACAATATCACGAAAAACTTTCAGAACAAGGCTAAGTAAAGTAATACTTTCAAGTGAGCATAAAGTAAGTCGAAAAATAATTCATGAGTCAGTTCTCACGCTGGTATTTCGGAAATAATAAGAAATGTGTTACAAAAATCTTAGAAATTTGAGAAAATAGCATTGCTGAAATTTATTAGAGCTATAATCAGTCAAGTAGCAAGGGTTGTAGGTCGCTGGGTCATTAGTCTGCTGTTGATTTGCTTGGTTTGTCCTGGCCTTGTTAAATGATTGGATCTTTGAACATCCGGAGATCTTGAGCGAGTAACAGTTAAATTTGTAATTTGTTCCCCTTTTTGTAATTTTTGAATGACCAGTTCCTTGACTTTCTGAAACCTCTTTACTTTCGCTGAAGGTCATCAGCCGCTGGGGATAAAGACAGCCAAAAAATTCAAATAAGATGAAAAAAAACATGAAAACAAAGGCTACTTTGATCAAAATTACTTTTGTATTCATAAAAAATCTTTATTTTTCTTTAAAGTGAACATCTGGGTGATTTTTCAATTGACAGTTCTGTATTTTTCAACACCGTCCTGGAAATTTTATTCCAGTTCCTGTATTTTTTTCACTAAAATTTCCGTTAAATTTAAAATTTTGCTTTATGTGTTATATTTTTGAGGAAATTTATCAAATGTCCTTTATTTTTACAAAAATCGGATCATCAAGAGTCAAGTTCACTCTGTGCACCTCATTTCTGCGTCTTAATAAAAACATCTCCTCATCAATTTCTAACTCATATTCCTCATTTTTCGCTTTGCTATTTTTTTGATTTGATGTCGAAAAGTTTTTTTTATTCCGCATATTTTTGTTCCAAAAGGAAAAGTCATGCTTTTTGTGCCGTTCTAATGTGAAATATTGGCCACTCTCCTTCTTTATCCAGAGCACAAGCACCATAAATTCATCCTCATAAATCTATCCAAGTGCAAACAATTTTGTTTCTATTCTCAACAAAATTTTTTAAGGGAGAAATAAAAATAATAAAAAAGAAGAATGAAGGCACAGAAAAAAGTTTTATTTTTGGAAAGTTAATCGCATTTTCCACACAAAAAATATTATTTATATTGCGAGTGGAAGCCAATAATTTTTAAGATTTTCCTCATCTCATATGATTTATTTTTATATGCCAAGGAGTTTCTCCCCAACACATAAAGGATCTCATCCTGTACGGAAGCAGAATCGCACAAATGCTTTATGTTCGACATCATTAAATATATGAGAAGGGATCAAAAAACGGTGCAATGTGACAAACAACAATAATATCAATGTATCTTAGTCATTTGCTTTATTGATTTATTGCTGTTTATTTTCCGCATACTCTAAGATACACACATACACACACATGACTACCTCGACTTTTCGTCTAGATAAATTATCGCGAAGATATTCCCAGATGATCTATTCGAACTAATGAAACGGAACAGGTAGTTCAGACTAGTCATGAATGGAATTTATCATCATTCATTATGTGTGAATTTTATTATTGAGTGATATTTTGTTTTGGATGAGTTTAAAGCGCATTTTTGGGGATCTTTGAAACAAGAGGGTGGTTGGATCTTTTTAGCGCATTTTTGAAACTTGTTTTAAAAAGGTAGCTTAATAATGCACTTTGTTCGGCTGGCTGGCTGGCTGGTTCCAATGAAAAACTTTTTAACTAGACATCGTAGAGAGTTCTGGTTTTTTGCATTAGCTCCGTGCTATCGAGTTATTGGCCCCCCGGACATTTAAAAATCTCAAAACCAATGCTAAATACTATAATTAATGATTTTTTGTTTTCAATACAATAGAGCCAACTTCAAGTGGGATAATTTCAAATATATTTTGACCGTTAGAAAATTTGAATTTCAAAAAACCGTTAAATGACAAACCATTTTATTATATGAAAATTCACCGTACAAATTGTTAATTATACTATAATTAATGATTTTCAAGTGCATTTACGCGGGAAATTTTCAAATATATTTTGACCGTTAGAAAATTTGAATGCCAAAAAATCGTTATCGAGCCGTCGAATTTATTTAAGTCAAAAAATATTCATGATTGACTTATCTAATACGCAGTACTTTGCTAATCAAATACTGATCGCTAACACAAAAATGCGCTGAAGTCCCTCGATCTATAACACGAGGACTTTCTTTAAATTTTTTTTTAAAATAAATATCCTAAAAGGTCGTTCACTTATTACGTTACGCAGAACAGCGACTTTTCAGACCCCCTCCCCCCTTGTTACAAATTTCAAACAAAAATTTTTTTTACTTTAGTCTGTTACAAAATCCTAGACCCCTCCCTCTAAAAAGCTAACGTATTAAGTGAACGACTCTAAAGGTATTGATGTTTTATTGATTAAGCATCTCAGAATAATATCTTAGCAAGGGTGACCATACAAGCAATAGAGTCAGATGGAATACCTTTTATTATAACTTAAGCTTCATATAAGAACATGGTTACAGTAAATAAGTGAGGAGGGGGACCATATACACCTAGATATTCTCACATAAAAGCAACTAACCGGTTTATCTAACTGAAGCCTTTTGTAAAATCAGTCAATTGTATTGTTCTCAAAACTCAAACTAACAGACTTCCAAATTTCATCAGTGAATAATGACCTAGAGCCACATTTTTGGCAATTTTTATGTCATGTAGCGTCCTGGATATATGATTTAAAAAAATTGTATAATCTCACTGACGTGCTGTGAAATACAGCTTAAATTCTTAAATTTTCCACTATCCAAAACTAGAAGTAAGCTTCATCAAATCCGAATCCAAAATATGTTTAAGGCAAAATTATTTCATCATTTTCCAATATTCCTCACATCAGCTCCAGTCAGTCAGCGTCTTATATCCCCAATCCAACAAATTTTCTCCCACTAATGACATACTTCAAAAATTCCTTATGTCTAAGACATTAATCACTTATCACATCTTCTTCTGTTCGATGTGAACATCAACCAATATGTCAAAAAATTCTGTGTGATGCCTCAAACTTATGCAATCTTCATTAATTGTTTTATGTTTGTTGTTTAGAAAGGGCGAAAATGAAGGATGTTTGATGGGATGATGTTTTTGAGACGGATAGAGGAAAGTCATTAAATTTCTCCTTTAGGAATTTCGCACACAAGAGGATATAGACAGCATAAGGAAGTTCCCATAATCCTCAAACCGTAACAATAATATTCTAATGATCTGTTGATTTATAGTACGACAAATTTATGTGAAATATGTTATATGACGGAAATTTTAAGGATAGACATTTAGGATTTATGAATGAGTCATAATCACTATTAGATGATGATGATGATAATCAGGATGAGATGAAGGGTTGAGGGTGATGAGGTGTTATGTGTGAGAAATTAACTCTGTTCTAAATTAGGTATGGATAATTACTTCTATGCAGGTGAATGAAAATTGGAGGATTTAAGGGATTTTAATGACTTAATTGAGGAAGCTCTGTCAGTAAATTTGAATTTGAATATTTGAGTATTGTTGTGATAATTTTCACAATTTTTGTGGGTTTACATTTAGTGTCTAATAGAGCAAATACATAGTAAGTTATTTTGTGTGGACCCCAAGCACCCCCCCTCCCCCTCCCCTCCTAGAAATTTTTGATATACCTACTTTTACTTGTTATGCCTCAATCCAACTGCTATTCCTAAGCTAGTAATTTACTCGTCCATTGACTATAATAGTTCCTCAAAACTTCCAAAAATAAAATTATTTCCATCCTTTTTTTATTTAAATAATTAATTTTTATTTCTGTATATTAAGCATGTACAAAAAACTAAAAAAATATTTATTTCCATAACACTATTCACCAAATTTACTTGCTGCAATACTGCCTTTAATTCGATGACAGAAAAATCTCATTTTTAGCCTCGATTCATCCTTACTTAATTTTTCTATAAAGTGGATTTAATTTTTGCATATTCTTTTCTATAAAGATAAAGTTTTTTTAAAAAAAGTTTATAAAAATTTAAGCGATTTACTTTCAGCATTATTCTGTCGAGCTTAAAAAAGTTCGTAATGCCTTCTTTATAAGTTACAACGGGAGGATCAGAACATGTTTTCATTTTATGAGTGGATTTAAGAGAGAGAAATGAGAATTAAATTTAGTCTGTCTTGTTGTAAGGTTTTAATGTTGTGGTTAAAGTTAAAGGTTTTGAGTTAAAGTATCTAAATTTGCAGCAGGCGTGTAGCTTGGAGTTGGAAATTGAATGGGTCAGCAAACCCCCTTTCCGAGCTTGAAGAATTCAAAATTAATTAGAATTTTAGATTGCAGATTCCACCTCCTTTTGCTCTACTCCTATTCAAGAATTCTGGTCATGTCACTTAGTGACGTAGCCAGAAATGGGAGTAGTAATTAGGATTTTTTTGTCAAAAACCCTAGAAAATTGAAGAAATTTTTCCATCGAGAGGGGGATTTATCTCCCAATCACCCCTCTCTGGCTACGCGCCTGTGTCACTGGTTTACAGTTAATTTTAAAAGCTTCCAGTTTTTTAAAATTCACCTTTTTCACGAGCTTAAAGTCAAATTTTGAAATGATGCCAAAAAAAGCTATCCAAAAATACCACACAAAATAGCTCCTAAAGCTCCACTGCGTTCTATAAAATTCCTTAATAAAAAGTTTCCATGCCAACCATTTTTCATTCCCTCATCCATATCATTCTGACTGACTATGATGAGGTGTTGAAAAAGTTTCCATTTTATTTTTTTAATATGCAGACATAGAAGTTGTAAAAAAAATTTATCACGACAATAGCAGCAATGCTGGTATTATAAAGTGGAACGTGTAACCGCTCTATAAAATGATATCATTCAAAAAAATATTTTTTTCTGCACCTTTATATCCCATGAGATATTGTCAGCGTAGCTTGCTCATCCCCGAATAGCATTCACATTAGAATTCATATCACAAAGTATTCGTTTTCATATATTTATGTTTCATGCCACACATATTAAGATCCACAAATTTATTATTAAAAATGGACTCACACTTTACACCCCGACTCATATATATGTGTATGCTCACATCCTTCCTCCCTTAATTTCTATTTATATGTACATTTATCTCTATATCCTTACTATCTTTTCCGGCATGTCTATTATTTCAAATAAAATTTCGCTCCTTTTTATATTATAGTTGCCTTTTAACTATCTCAATAGTATACAATATTTTCTCTCTCATTCTGTGCCTTTCTATCTTTGTGTTTAGTGTTGGGATTTTAACTTAAATGTTGAGGGATTTGAGGGAGTTTGTTCAGTAAAGTGGGAATTTTTGACAACAATTTTTTTGATCATTTTTGATAAGAATCACAGTGTTTTGGAATGTATGTTGTCAATACAGAGGTCAAATTCAGAATTTTACATATTAAAGTCAGTAGGATAGTAGATAGTAATACAGCTGATGTTTAGGTCCTTGAAAATAAGTGATTTTTCAAGATTAGATAGAGTTGCTTAATCATTTTTGATCATCTTAATCCGAACCATTCCAGTTCACAAGTGACGTCAAGTAAAAATAGGATTCTAGACCCCCTCCCCGTAAATAATGAAGTCAACAACTCTCTAAAATAATACAGGATTTCATGATATTTACCCTGACGCCAGCCTTACGTTGGCCTAGTACCGCTATTTTCGCTTATTCTACGTAGTATGCTATTTGGGTAAGCATATTAGAGAAATAAGTAAATTTATAGATACCATCCAATCGTTCAATTCTAGATGATGCAAAAAAGCAAAATCCATTTTATTGCAAAAAAGTCTACATGCGTGTGCATCCAAAAAAAGTATTATTTGCATAAACTCCTCACAAAAGTTACTCAAATTTATGCTAAAATTCCAATATACATGTAGATATGTGCGGTGTAAAAATGAATACATTGAGTGAGAACAAAGTTAGGGGAAGGATGAGTCGGTTGAAGGATGCATGGGTTTTAGTTTAATATGTGGAAAAGCTATTGTTATCTCTTGTAAAGCAATTAACTGGGTTAAAATAGAGATGGATAGATAGAAGTGTGTATGTGCAATGTCTATACATGTTGTATATATTTAAGGCGATAAATATAACCATATCTATGCCTTTTGCCTATACGGAATGTACAAAGAAAATTATATGATGTGGGAAAATCATAATGGTGAAGCAGGAGCGTACTGATCAACCCCCCCCCCCCTCCTAAAATCAGCAACATAGTTCCTATCGAAAAAAAACTCGAGCCTAACTCTTTTGAGACAAATGACATGTTAGGGCTCTAAGGAGGGGAGGGTTTGAACATATTCCAGCTACAACTCTTTGAAAAAGGCCAAAGAAGGCTTTATAGGAAAAAGCAGCAGCACCAACTCATTCCAATACTTATTATTACATGTATTGCATGTAAAAGTCTCATAACACTTTCTCATATCTGACACTATTGTTGTTATTCTTACTTATCCTCTGTTCGTTGTACAAGCAAAAGAAATTGCGATAGAAGAAGTGGTAAAATGTACATAAATGAAAACGGCTTGAACGAGAATAAGTTTGAAATGTATTATATTATTATTTTTTTCTTTTGCGTCATATGCCTCCCTTTTTTCCTTTCATTTCCTTCCTCACTTCACATACTTAGAGTCTCAGTTTTATGCCTTTTCTATCATCATATTGAAAAAGCTATAAGAGAGGCAGGAAAAAAAAAGTTTTGAAATGACTTTGTAATTTTTTTTTTCTACAAAGAGAATGAAAAAAGTTTTCTATTTTCTAACATCACATGCTTCCATTATGTACCAAATAAGGAGGAAAATGGAATCGATGTTATTGAAATTTTTTCCTCGCCATAAACTCTCTTCAGATTGGTGTGAATTGATGGCTTTTTCATCTCCTTTGAGTGACGAAGTCTTTTGATGTGGAAAACTAATTGATAAGGTGATGGTAAGTGCTGTGTGATACTTGATAGTTCTAAAGTGGGGATATTCCAAGAGGGGAGGAAGGTGGTGCTCAAAATCATCATTTTTGATAGATGCTGTAAATGAAGAATTCAATAGTTCATCTGTTACAAAATTTGCATAAAAAAATTATATAGATTAAAAATGAAGCCATGCAGTTGCACATTCTATGGGTGTACCCATCGGACCCCCCTTCCTTGGGTATCTCCAGGGATTACATAACTTCATGTTTTCTTTTTTAATCTACATAACTCAGTCCTGACCCCTCCCTTTCTCGAAGAAATGTTTATAACAAAAGTTACTGCGTAAAAACTTCCCATCCAGCATGTAATTGAAAATTCCAAGTCAATGGTTATTAAAAACTTCAAAACTGTCAATTTTCCCGCTCATTGATATTTCCATGAAATCTCTAGGTTTAAAAATCCTACAGAACTTTTAGTAATTCTCAATAAAATTAAATGAAAAAAATTGTCAATCTAAAACATTTTGTAACAAAAAGCCAGTAGCTCAAAAACTTTTAATTAAAGTTTAATGCTCAATGAAAATTACTCTAGATATTTCTACAGACAGGTACCTAAAATGCTCAAGCTTTTCATGTCAATTAAAGATTTCTAAAATATTTTCGAATATTAACGCAACATTGAGTCTCAATATTGCTGAATATTTCAATAACCTATGGCAATACGTAGGTCGAATCCTATGCGTACCAAAATTTAATTGGTCAACAACTTTCACAATTGTAAACAGACAAAATAGTCAGCAATATCAATGTTTATTGTCAATTAAAAATGAATTCATAAAACTGGAAAATATTTCTGCAAACATCACAAAAATGTTGAAAACTCAATAAAAATTTTCTGAAAAAGGCAAACAAGCAAAAAGATTAGTTCATATACAGAGAAATTGAGTTGACAGATGTACACATACAAATATGAAAAAGTTTACTTTTAATGAAAACTTTTCAATTTTCATTTTCGCATCTTCAAATATATGCACAACTGTATGCAGTATCAACTCTACTTTACGAGCAAAAAAAACAGAGAAATTTTCTAATAAAAACTTTTTTTCTATGCCAGATTTTTTCATATTCACAAATATGTAACTATCATGCTATGGGATGGAACATATGAGATTTTCGTGAATATTACATAGCATGAAAAGTATTGTATTAAAGTGTGATGGCAGAGGAAAATTGAGAAATTATGCAAATTTAACCTGGATATGTTGCTGCCTTTTTTTTCCTATTACACACTTGAGTCTATGGAATGTGCTATGAATATATTGCAAGCATATAAATTTTCATGATAGTTTACATTGCAGACTAAGACTTACATTACTTCTAATGTGCTGGTTTGAGGAATAAATGGCTAGCTTTTTGACCGTGGATTGGTCAAGAAGATGGACTTTTCATAGGTTTATGTATCTAGTGTTTCAGGAAGCGTTTTGAGAGACAAGCCCCTTTCTAACCCCCTTCTAAATTTTTTTACTTATGCAAAATTTCAATAAAATTCATCTAGTACCCCTTTGATGTTCAGTTTCAACTCCTCTGTTTCCACTATTAATGCTAAATATTGGACGTTAAACATGAACGACTAATGACGATCTCTTGTTCGATATGGTAATATAGTTTCAAAATAATCAATTATAACCTCAAAGTTTGTTGCGTAACATGGGATATAGATATGATTCACTGAGGAAGCATAGCGGGTCCAAAAAAGGGTGTAACCAGGTGGGGGTCTATATCTCATTCAAAGAATATTTACGTGGAAAATATTTTTGTGTAAAAGTCAAAACTCTAATTTGTAGTTTAACAAATTAGCAATTAAAAAAACTTGAATAAAAACCAAAAAAATAAGTTTTTGGACTCTTAAGACTTCCGCAGATTATAATCTTCAGTAATATTTTTCTATCGAAGATTGTAATCTGTGGGAGCATTGAACCCCCTTTAATAAATTTTCTAGCTATGTGTTCTCGACAAATAAGCAACTTAAACAAGATTTAATTTTATTTGACGTTTCGTTTTATAACGTAAAATAAGCAATATTTTGTAATATTCAGAGTAGAAAGAAGGAACAAATTCCCAATTGACAACAAATTTATTCATTTTACTGAGATTTTAATAATAAATTCCATAACTTCCAACTAACTTAGGGTTCATTCGTAAATTACTTCATGCAAAAAACGACTTTTTTGACCCCCCCCCCACTCCCCCGTGACAAATTTTCCATATAAAGCCCACCTTCTCCCCTTCAAAAGGTGACGTAATTTGTGAACGATCCCTTAAACAACAACACTCTAGTTACAAATCACATTCTAATTTGCTTTTAGTTCACATCCAAATTAAAAATGCTCTCTATCCACCCTTTAAAAATTCCTATTTTCTCACCAGACTCACCTGAGAACTCCCCCAAAAACTAGTCGAGGGAGAAGAAAACAAAAACAATTTCTTTATGTAAATTTTTTCTAATTGCAAATGAAATAACGATAACACATAAAAGAAAAAGTTTCATGCAGTGCACGATGTAAAGAATTTCCGGAACAGAATAAAAATCCAATAAAAGAAACTTAGTAAAAGTAAAAGAATGCAAAGGGGTAAATTAAACACAGGTGACAAAGTATGAATTAAATTGAATTGAATGAGTCGACAATAACAAGAAAAAAGTAAAGAAAACTAAGAGAAAAAGAATTTTTAAGTGAAAAATATCGTCAATAATATTTACTCAGTTTGAAAAACATGTACGAGAAGTAGTTCACTTCAGCTATTGTTGTTGGCGCAAGAAGTAGGAAAATAAATTACGTGTCACGTAATTTTCAAGTTATTTAAAGTTTTATCGCAACTAGATTGTGTTTTTTATTCCTTGTTGTATGTTTCTACACATTTATTTAGTTTACTTAGTTAAATGTCGTATTTAGTGTACAGTTTATGTTCATATACACCTCAGTTGGAAGCGTGAGCTGCTTCAATTGTTCATTAAAAACGATATAATATAGTAACAAAAAGTTTTAGTTTGAGTTATAAATGCGGGTTTGGATATAATAAGAGGATAGAAATTACGCACGAACTATAAAGAAAAATATACGGAAGGAGTGAGGTGCACGAGTGAAAAAGAAAATTACGGAAAATGAAAATTGAATTAATTGTATTAATCGTTATCAACGTTTTATCTAACGATGTATGCCAAGTTATAGTTACTTATATATGTATATATATAGAACTTTTTACGACTAATTTTGTATGAACACTGAGAGAAAAATTAAATATATAGATGTTAAGGATTTGTGATTAGATGGTCTAGGCCAGGTGAAAGGCAACTAAACGTGGCATTTTTTGGTTATTAAACTGGAAAAATGGACTAAAATTTTATCCGTGCCAGTGAGTTGGTCTTCTTCTGGTTCAAGCTGAAGCGTAGCCAGAATTTTAGACGTCGGTGTATGGTACAAGTCATGCATCTTTAAAAAAGGATACAGGTATCATTTGGACTAGATCCCCGAGGGTTCGTATGGTATACCCTAGCGTACCTTAGGTGGAAGAGCCTAGGGCAGGATATGTGGTTACCCTAGGGTAGGGTAGATGGGTTACCATAGGGTATACTCTACCAGGTGAGGTACCACAGGTAGCCTTAGAAACTGACCCCATGGTAGTACAGTGCCATCGGACCTGAAGTTTGCCATGAATACCTGTACCCAGGTATCCAATTCATTTACTTTAGAAAAATTAAACTATTTCTTTTTTAACATCCACTGGTTTACAATAAAAATTCATCAAACTAATTTCCCTCAGTGTTCATCTCAATGATCCACACAATAACATCACGAGAAATTGTTATGTTTCTCTCCTTTTCCTTCCTAAAACATTTTCACGATACAACACATGAGTAATTCTCCTCTTATTTTTGCTATATTCTTTCTTCCTGTTCGTTCATGGTAGGCAAGTTGCAGTAACGAAATGGAGAACATAAAGGAAACATTTAGACAGTTTATCAGTAAAACGAGAGTTCAGGTGTCGGAGAGTGTTAGTCAAATTAATCAAGCATTACATAACCACAACAATGAAGCAGCTAAATATTTAATTCACGCTCGAGATAGTGCGAATGGCAATAATGTGAACGTAGTGAATGAATTAAATGAAGAAATTGATAGCACGATATCTACCGAGAATAATGATGATAAAGAAATTCAGGAGATGGCAGAGCAACCTTTCATTAGTCTCGAACAACTAGCATCTGCGGCAACAAAGGAATGCGTAATTAAACATTGGAATGATTATATTCGAGATGTTATAAAAGCATTTAAAGATGCTATAATTTATGTTCCGAGATGCTATGAAAAGCATAATGTTCTGGAAAATGCACTTGCAATTCAAAAAAAGGTTTTTAATTATTTCATCAATTAGTAATTAGAGAAAATGAGAAAAAGGGAAAACGAAGAGGAAAAGATGAAGGAATCGAAGAAAATTTGCTTTCTTATTTTCTCTAATTAGCATGAAGATTTTTTTGGCGCGTATTTCGCATTTTTGGCTTCAATATTAACAGAATTGTATAGCTCAAAATGAAAATCAGTTATGGTATCTTTGATATGTTCATTGGTAAACTTATTATGCGTCTGGGGTATACCATAGGGTACCCCTACCTACCCTACCCTCCACCAAGGTACCCCCTAGGGTGTCCTATGGTAGGGAAGGTAGGGTGTCATAGGTTTGGTACTCCATGGGCAGTCTGAATTGAATCTGAATCTACCTAAACGAATATATAAAGGAAAAAAGCGAAATACGCGCTAAAAACCCAAACCACTCCAATTTAATACAAATTATTCTTCCAATTTTAGGTTGAAGATGGAATTCCAATATCTGATGAATTGCTGATCTTTAAACTTTCAATAATTTCTGCTCAGTCAGAGATTAAAGATCAATTGAGGCGTGCACTTGAGAGTGCTCAAATCGAGCACTTATTCACCGCTCAAGTCGAAGATTGCTGATAATAATTTATAAGAAAAGTTTTTAATTGCTCCTCTATGGTTGGAAATTATTTTTTATTTAAATTTATATTCCTATAATTAATTTATGTCTTTTAGGCATATAAACATTCTCTTACACTGCTCACTTTAAAGCACCATTAAACCATTTCAATAAAATTTTAAATACCATTGTGGCACGAGAAGATCATAAATCAAATCTAATTCCATTTTATGGTTTTAAAAATAAAAGAAAAAGGAAATTTTTTGCAAAAAATTATTTTCTTCCTCATCAAGTCGAGTGAGTTTTCGTTTCCTTTTGGTTTCTTTCGGCATTAAAAAGGAGGATAGTAGGAGAAGAGGTCACTGGAGGGAAATTAACGAGGCGCATTTCTGCTGAGAGCTTTTATGGTTCAAGAATGTGCTGGTCGATGTAATTATTCATGAAAGGGAATAGGGAAGTGATCTTTAGGGAATCATCATTCGAATTGGGATTGATGACTGTAGGGAAAGGCTGTTTTTACTAAGTTGTGCTTGATTTTGAAGACAGCATCTTAGTTGAGTATGGATGTAGTTACAAAAAACTCAGTGTAATCTCTTCAGTGAATTTATATTCTAAATAGATAACCTGAACATAAAGCTCATAGTAATTTAGGTTGTGGTTGTGAGACTAACTGGGCTGTTGGTCATAGACCACCCGATAGACACAATTTAATTATTGCCCACACGTCGACTAAATGGAAGATTTTTGAAGTTGAAGGTCAAGCGACTACTGCTTGTCTCTAATTTATACTGTCCTCTTGGTCATCCATTAGACAACTTTAAAGATTGTGTCGATCTGTTCAAGAGATTACAATTTATTTTATATTACCACACCCTTGTCTCAAGTTAAAGGAAGCGTTAGACCTAAACTAATTAGTTAAACATTCGATAATTCTTCGTATATTGAGACCGTTTTGTTGGGATTTGTTCATAAATGACGTTCAAGAAATATTATTTTTGTAAAAATTTTGAGAAAAGGGGGGATCCAAAAATGACAGACTTTTTTTCCAATCGATGTCTGTAGATAATAACCTAGTCCATGCTGATAAATTGACACCTGTCTGCCACAAAAACAGTCAAACCACCCCAAAACATATACACTTAAATTTCCAATCCACCCCAATAAATCCGCTAAAGACAGAGAAAGGAAATGAGAAAAAGAAAATAATTTTTAAGGCTATTCCTTTTATGCGATAAATCATTAATGTTTGCTGGGCTGTGTGCAATAGATATTCTTCTCTCTCTCGTTTTTTTTCTCGCACAAAAAATTTTTTACTATGTAATTAATTCCCAGTGTCATAAAACTGGAGAGGAAATTTATTGTAGGATTTTCAAATAAAACATAAAAGCAAGAAAAAGTGTGTGGAATGAGGAAGGCGGCAAAAAATAAAAAGAAGAAAAAGGCACTTGAAAATTAAATCCTTAATGAACATTAGACACGATAGAAGTCATAAAACTCTTCCTTACTTCCATCATCGTACCATACAATTTAATCTTTACTAACACTTTGATATAATGCTTTTAGTACTGCAATGAACTGCACAATTCTCGCCCTTACAGCTCCGAATAAAAATGGGAAAAGTTTCTTCATAGTTGATAAGAGCATACGCCTTTCACATTATTATGCTTTAACATTTTGAAATTTATTCGCACCAGAAAATGAAGTAGAATGAGCGATAGCAAGTGTCAGATAATGGAAGTACAAAAGTATTTAAAAATTGCATAGAAATGAGGTCAGCGGAAAGAACAAAGCGAATGTGAATATAAAAGTTCTCTTTGAGTGCCTTTTATTGTACGGATGATTTGATAATTTTGGAGGCTTTTATGGTAAAATCATGAGCACGACTTGTTTATGATTTTTTTTCCCTTTTTTATCTTTTTATAGGTTGATTGTGGAGAATATAAACAGAAAGTTATATGAAGTTATTTGGCTTTGTGAATAGAGCGACGTTTTTAATCTACAATGTTGATTATTTTGAATTTTACACTTAATGACACCCCCTTTTGTGGTATCTTAAAAAAATATTTCCAAAAACTTCTTCCTTCACTAATTTTTCCTGGAAATTTGGGTGATTTTTCATCAAATCACCTCCTGGCTTTGCCACTGGACCAAGATGCTTATTTCAGTGCAGCGGTGTACCCAGAATAATTTTTTAAAGGGGTGTTTCTTGTTCTCATGGTTTTGTACTTGTTGTTAATTCTAATAATGCGTGAATGAATAGCCATCAAATTAGAACTTGAAAAATTTTTAGAAAACTGTTTAAGAGAAAAATTAGTTTTCAGAATAAAAATTCCATGTAAATTTTTTTTTCGAGGGGTGGGGGTCTGGACCCCATCGAACCCCCTTTTGGGTACGCCCATGTTCCAGCGGTCACCCTAGTTTCCAATTAATTCGGTTTAACACTGAGCTCCACTGCTTTACTTCCAAAATTTCGTACCTAATAAGTGAAGAAATACAACAAAATTCCTCAAAGACAGACCTTAAAGACAATCCAACTTCAAACATTTCCATCTCCTACCAAAAATTGTTTCCAAAAAAATAAAAGAGATAAAAATTTGTTTCTGTTCATAAATAAACCATCTAAGATATAAACAAGCCTAAAAGCAGCCCTCAAAAAGGCAGAAACATCAAGATTGCTTTACTTCATTTACCATAAACATTAAATTAAAGTCATTAACTGAAAATGTCAATTAGTATACGAGAATTAAATCCTCTTCTTGGAAGAAAAATTAAAAAACTTTTTTTTTAAATTTTATTTCATTTCTCATTATTGAGAAAAATTTATGCTCATTTCGGAGAGAAATTAAAAATCCCACCCATAGACAGCATTTTTTATGATTATCACATAAAGCCTTCTATTAAATGCCTTAAAGTGTTGATTAATTTTAAATTAATAACCGGCATCATTTTAGTATCTTTAAAATCTTAATCGTAGCAATCTACTGTAAGGGGATCCACTTAATCCCAGAACAATCCCCAAAAAATGTCTCTCATTCCATCTTTTATGCCTCACAGCTAAAAATACATAAACCTTAACCAACTATAAAGAAGAAGAAAATGAAAAGCATAGAAGCTCTATCATTTTGACATAGGGAATTAAGTTAATCCATTTCACGATCAAGGATAAGGAAAAATATACAATGGTGAAGAAGAATTACGAGTGGAAATTATTTCTTCTTCTTTATTATATTTCTTCAACTCGCATACAGCAAATGAGAATGGTAGCGGATGGAGAGAAGAAAAAGAATTGAATGTGAACGTTAATGTAAAGTTTGTATGTGCGATAACTCTGATGGAGAAAATTGTACGTAAGTTTTATTTCTTTTTACAACTCTTTCACGGACAATGAACGGATGATAAAAATAATAAAATAAAAAAACGAAAAGGAACTGTTAGAGGGGAAGAAAGACCTGCTCATGATTTCTTCTTTGTTGTTCAACTGAATGGACTGAATAATGTTGTAGCTGGACTTTTGGGGAGAAAGACGTAGTTGTGGTTGCAGTTAGTCAAATAAAAAAATAGGAGTAAAAAAACTAAGCCTTAAAGTCAGATTTATATTGAAATTCTGTTGGGATTTGAACCCATGTCCTTACAAGGGAAATAGCGATGAATGTTGCAGTTCTGCTGCTTAACCATTCTGTTACTGAGAAATTTTTGTTATTTTGTCAGATTTACCTACATATTCTTGGATACCCAATATTTGACTCTAATCCAACAACACAATAATTTTAACTTTTTGCTACTAAAACTATTCTTTTTCAATTCTTCCATCTTAATTTACGATATCTGACCGATTATTCATAAATGACGTTCATCAGGAATGAAAAGGGGTCTCTTTTTTCCACTGGCGGCACCATAAACCGTTATTTTTTTTAAATTACAAATTTTTTAAAAGATTTTTTAACTGATAAATTTTTTGAATTTGAAAATACCGTTAAAAAATTTCTCCTATTCTTATTTATAAAATGTTTAGGAACTTCAAAAACATGATTATGATAATTAAAATAAGCAAAAAATAAAAATTTTGTGTTGATTTACAACGGTCATTCAATTCAATAAAACCAAATTTTCGAAATTTTGTCTTCGAAAAATAAGTACCATTTTCGAATAATAAGAACTGTTTGCAGCCAATGGGAATTTTTGACACCTTTTTCCATTTTGTGTGACAAATTATTCTAAAAGTTATTTTTTTTGTATGTCACTCAGCTTTTTAGCTCTCTTTGCTTCAAACCCCCTTTCTTCCAGAAGCTGGACCTCATTTTTGATCGATCCACTAACTAAGGAAATTACATGTCCCATAAAAATTCACCCTCATACTCACAGGTGAAAGAAATATCACATCCAGATATACATAACACAAACACACACAAAATAATAAAATTAAAGCCCAATTTTATTTGCTCAATCACTTGAGTGTGAAATTAAGTTGTTGCTTATCAAATCGGCACGTGATTGTCGATTTATTTTTATATCCTCTATGTATTTTGAATGGATTTTGGATTATGCTTTACTTTTTTTCTACCCTGTACAGCCGTTATTTTTGGGACAGCGCAAAAAAGATGACATCTACGACAAGGGTTAATGCACAGAGACAGCACACAAATAAAAAATGGTTAGGCAGTAAAAGAGAGAGAGAGAGAAAAATATAGAGGCTTACAAAAAAAATTATTTTTATGCTCAACGAAGCCCTAAATAACATTTTACAGACTTTATCATTTTTCATAAAAAAGAAAGAATATTTTTGTGTGCAGGACAGAACACAAGGAACTTTAAATGATCATGATCAAAGGGCTCAATTGAGGCTTAGTTAGAAGGATAATACGTCTTTCTAGTTCATATGGATAAATTATTTAAAAGGATAAGAAACAGTTTATGTAGAAAATTGGAGGTTAAAAAGGTCACATGAAGTCTTTTGAATATTAAGTAGGAGATTTTATTGCCGAGGATTTTTTGAGGGTTCGTAGATAAAAGTTGCTTTGTGGATTTACAGAGTGTCCCTTTAAGTTTGGATTTGCTTGAGTAGTTCAACGTACATGCGAATATAATAGCTGTTAAATCATAAAAATTGTGGATAGATGAATCTTCCTGATCCTGAATAATGTTGGGAACATGAAGAAGATATTTACAAAAATTTTACGTCCGGTCTCGATGCCGAGAAAGCCTTGAATAAGTCAATAAAATAAACTTCTGAGAAAAATTTTCGAAAATATTATGCAAATACGAAGCAGTCACACCTGACTCATCTCAAGCGTAGTAAAAAATTTGTTATTAATTTAGAAAATTTGCATACATTTGACAAATTAAAATTTGCTAATTAACTTATCTCGATCCAACAATCAACACGTGCTGCTTGTGTTAAATTTAACCATGATTAATAAATTGAGTAACGATCAGTCAGAGTTGCAAAACAGAGGCGGTGTCTCTATGATCAGCATTGAAAATATTTTCAGAAGTGATTTTAGAAGGACGTCCAATATTTAGGATGTGATCTCTCTGACACTCCAAAGAAGAGGTCCTAAAATACTCAAAAAATCCTTCTCAATTTGTTTCTTCATAAACATCATTTTTAAAAGACCCCTGAGAGTGGTGAATTATTTTTGATTGAAATATCCTGCCTTAAATCCCATGATTCAGCCAAAGTTTCTCAAAAAAAAAATTATTAACATGCTGACAGCTCCAGAATCTGCTCCTCTATAAATATTAAACGTCATAAGCTTATTGACCCATAATAAATTATTCTGACTACTTAAAACTTACTTTTGAAACTCATAATTTCATAAATCTTGCATCTCAAAAACCTGTCAAACTTCACAGTTATATCAACAACTGCACAGCATGCTGTGTCAAACTCTTTCTACCATTTTTTAATAAGAACAAAATTGAACAAAATGACCAAAAGCGATCAGCATGAACAAAAAAGTTCAGACCCCTTGCTGCTCATCATTATACCATACAAAAATGAAGATGTTAAAAACTGTAAAGTTCTATATTGATGATTGATTTGTCATCAGCTGATGTTATGCAATATTTAGGTTAAAAATTTTATTTTGGTTTTATAGATTCATTTTTTGATATTTTTTGATATTTATTGTTACCGAAGGTATTGCTTAACATATGGAATACATACAATAATATTGAATTAAAAATAATTAGAAATCGAACAATTAGGAATTCTGATATATGTAGCCAATAATTTTTTTTAACGACAATTAGTAAAATGCAATCAAGTGAATTGATGGATGTAGTTTACGGAAGTCCTGACGCGAGTCTAACATTGACAGATCCATACAGGTGAGAGTGCAATTAGGACTCCTGTATGCAAAACAGCTCGCAACTCTAGCGTTTACGGTTGGATTCAGTAAAGGACACGATTTCCTTAAGCATGCGCCCAGCATTTGACATGGGTTACACCTAATTCATCCTGGTAGATGATTATTTATTAAGATAGGGGTAGTTTACTTATGACGTCCAACATTTAGTTGGGAAGGGGGTCTAGAACTGTGTGACACATACATATAAGATAAATTTTTTAATGAAAATTTTGTGACAAGGAGGGGAAGAGGCACTAAAAGTCTCCTATTTTGATCGATATCATAAGGGGTCACGCAACAAAACGACTTTTTCGACACCCCCCTTTTGTCACAAATTTTTTTAAAGAAAGAAAATTCTTGTGTTTGCACTGTCCCCCTTAAAACGTGATGTAATTTGCGAAAGACCCCTAAGTGAGTAACTCCAAACATAAGATTAAATTCAAACCCCCTGTCCCCTGATCCAATGTGTCACATAAAGTCAGATTCCTTACATTGTGAACGTAATAAATGAGCGACTAATTGGTATTTTTTTATTAACATTGTTGCACGCTGTGATAAATTGATATGACGCATCTTATTATGAAATGGAACTTAAATGTCTTTTTGCAACGGAACGATCAATAAATTTAATTAAATCAAGGAGAAGCATCAAAAATTTACCAAAAATAAAGCTGCTGTCAAAAATATTCCAACCGCAAGAACCAGAATAAGTAAATTCTCTCAGATTTCCATCCACAACAACAACAAACCGCCATGCAACGATCATCAACAACTGCCGCGATCTGTTGGCGTACTAAAGAAAGCAGTACTGACCTACATTCGTTCGTTAATTTTTGACCGACTTTTTTTTCTTTTACTTCTTCAGTTTATTGCTTTTCTTCAGCGCATAGACATCTCTTTCTCCATTTCTCCTCGCGATCTTTACTTTTTTTTAATTTCAAATCCAAAATTTTGTTTGCATTAGATGAACTTAGTCATGTGGGAACGAAAGAATCTCTCAGTGCCAAAAAATCAGTGAGGAAAAAAAAGAATTTAAAAAAAGACGTGAAAAATAAGATTGTTTAGTAAAGTAATTGACAAATATGAAAGTGACAATATGTAAGAAATCCAATGAAACAAATAAACACTTTGTGTGTTGTTATGTGTGGTGATTTAATATATATATTAAAAGGAGAAAGTAGCGAAAAAGTCCATTTCACCTGCACAAAAAAAGCAGTAGACTAAAAGTTGGAACGAATTCACTCACACGCACTGGTTGTGTGCTATGTGTAAACTTTTTATTATTTAAAAAAAGAAGACGAACAAGTGAGAATATTAAAGAAATTTTTTCAGTACAATAAGAAATTAATTCGTCACAAAAATTGCATGAATAAAAAAAATTAGAAAATTAATGTGGAAAAAATGAAGTGTAAAGTAAGTCGATGTCTAATCAGATTCAATTTTTTTCTTCTTTTGCTCGTTTTCGAAGTCTTACAGCTGATTGTTAACACAGACGCATGAAAAACTCACAGAACGAAGAAGAACAGCACAAAATGTTGCGAGAGAAGAGAGAAATTTTTTGTTTGTTAAAAAGTTATTAATTTTCGAATTCAATTCAAATGCCGAACACATAACAATGTGCGAGACAGATCTATGGAAGTGCCAAAAGTCTTCTTTTCTTTTCCTTTCTTCCACTTACATGTGAGAATTTTGCACAGAAAACAAAAAAAAAATCATTTATAATATGTATGGTGAAATGATGTGGTAAAGTGAGAAGGTAAAAAGAAGTTGGAAGTGATTTAAACACATTTAAACCTGTTTCCAATTCCAGCTCTTTCTCTCAGCACGTTTGAAAATGTTTCCAACAAAAATAAAATATAATAGTTTTAATACCCTCAGTCGAAGCGTCTTCAAGTGAAATTTTTAATTTCAATAAATATTAAGAGCGAGTAACCCTAACAGGCAATGATCGTGATCACGTGGCGCGATCGTGATAGTGATTGCAATCACTAGCATCATCACAAGCGATTTTTCATGATCACAACTTGTGATCATGATCACTATCATGATCAGAGCATGATCACTTCTGAAAAAATGCATAATCACTGATCATGTTCACTGATCATAATCACTGAACGTAATCAGATGTGGTATGAACATGATCATTTCGAAAATTTTTCATAATCACTTGATCGTGCTCACTGATCATGATCAGTGAGCGTAATCAGATGTGGTCTGAACATGATCACTTCGAAAAATTTTCATAATCACTTGATCATGTTCACTGATTACGATCACTGAACATGATCAGAAGTGATTTGATTATAATCACTCCAAAAATCTTGCACAATCACTGATCATGTTCAGTGATCACGATCAGTGAACATGTTCTGAGTATGATCACTCCAAAAAACTTGCACGTTCACTGATCATAATCACTGATCGTGATCACTGAGCATGATCAGATAAGGTCTGAGCATGATCACTCCGAAAATTTTCATAATCACTTGACCATGTTCACTGATCATAATCACTGAACGTGATCAAATGTGCTATGAACATGATCACTCCGAAAATTTTCATAATCACTTGACCATGTTCACTGATCATAATCACTGAGCATGATCAGATGTGGTCTGAACATGATCACTCTAAAAAATTATCGTAATCAGTTGATCATACTCAATGATCGTGGTCACTGAGCGTAATTAGATGAGGTCTGAGCATGATCACTTCGAAAAATTTTCATAATCACTTGACCATGGTCACTGATCACGATCACTGAGTGTGATCAGAAGTGATTTGAGCATGATCTCTAAAAAATTTCCAAAAAATACTTTTTTGTTTGATCACGATCATGTTTGATCATGATCACTGAGCGTGATCAGTAGCCAAAAAAATTTCATAATCACATGATCATAATCACTGATCACGATCACTGAGTACGATCATGATCAAACTTAGAGATTTTTAAGCAAAAAAAGTTAATTAAGTTAACTAATGAATTGTCAGTTGTGCCCTTAGATTACCTTAAACGTTGGAGAACCATTATTCTTTGAAATTAGCATGTTTAAAAATGTAATAATTTAAATATGTCTTTTGCCATATTTATATTATTATATATTTACAGATGGTGACTTCAAGGAAAAATGCGAGATCTCGAAAGTTAAGCAACGCAAGGACGAATTCAAATAAAGATGGGTGACCGGAAAAATTTCTAAGTATCAAATTTTAATAAAATTTAATTCTACTAATACAAATTCTAAAAATACTTTAAAAAATTTCCGGTCAACTCAAAAAAATGCACAAAAAATTGGTTAACTTAATTAATTTTTTTTGTTTTTTCATGATCACTAAATCACAAGTGATCACGATCACTGATTATGATCAGTGATCATGATCACTATGATTATACTCACTGATCATGATCAGTGATTATGCAAGTGAAAAAATTGTATGCAAGTTTGCAACTTGTATACAAGTTGTGATCGTAATCAGACGCGATCGTGATCATGATCAGTGATCACGATCACAAAAGCGCGATCGCGTCGGTACCGTACCGACATCACTGAAATGTATGGAGTGATCATGAAAAATTATCATGATCACAACCTCGTTTCATGATCACAAAAATACGATCTGATCGTGATCATTGCCTGTTAGGGTAAGTGAGGCAAGTGCGGGTAATTAATGAAGATTCGAACGCATTTTCGGCGATAATTAAAATGATATAAAATTTAAATGAATTTTTACGTCTGTAAATGCAATTTCGAATGTATCATTTATGCATTTGTACCAAAATGATTCAGACACGGGCATATTCAAGGGGTCTTGGGGGTCAACCTCCCCCTTTTTGGGATTTTTCTTCAATTTTCTAGGATCTTCCAAGAAAAAAAATCCTAAATTTTTCCGTTCATACAAAAAAGATTCAAAAACACCCTCACTCAAATTCGGGTCTACAAAAATCAATATCAATGCTTTTTAAAAATCTTTATGTACCTTAATTTCATCTAGACTTTAAAAATCAATTGAAACAAGAGAATTTTTTAATTTTAAAAATATAACTTCTATTTTTCAATAATTTTTGTTGTACTTTATTGATAACAGACACCAACAATAATCAACATATTCTAACATTGACATCTTTTTAAAATTTACTTTCTACGAAGTGCTAAAAAACTTTTAAAATTGAATACAGCTCAATATGTCAGTACGCAATAATATTGCGACTGTCACAAAAATACTGTTAGAAATCACTTAGTTGTTTTGTTGTTGATTTCTTGCACTTTTATACTTACATAGCTTCATACCGGCATTTTATTAAATTTTGTAAATAAGCTCTTCTAGCATTTTTCTTTACTCTAGGCTTTTGAGGCTCTAAAATTTATTTTTTGAAGGTATCAAAATAATCAAAACCCTCAGTCAAATAAGAATCCACAATTTTTGACATCCAGTCTATCAATAATTACCCAACCCGCCTCATTTCTCTGAAAATTATGCTCGAAATAACAAATTTCAGTTCTCGCGCGCTCTTACTGCATTAATTCAGCGTAGACTTACAAAAATAAATTAAATTCGTTCAATAGGTTATACTGTTATACGAAACAAGCAGCAAAAGAAGTTTAAAAAATAATTTTTTTGTTCGTATTTCCATTTTGCACTTCATCATGATAAATACCGCCGTCATTCATGATTAAGTTGAGCAGAATGAAAAAACCTTCACCGAGGTCATTTCATTAATTTCTCTTTTTTTTGCTTCCATTTCTCCTTTCTTTTTCATTTAATCATCTCGACTTTGTCTATTTAATCATCTGAATTCTCCATTCATCTGTAGTCTATAGCATGTCTAATTATCTTACTAAATATTGCTGTCGTAATCGTTCTTGCATCATCTGCTTATGACAGCATAGAATGTGATCCACATTCAAATCGTGCTAGAACGGGTCGAGCGCGTTTAATTGAATCCATTCCATGTGATTTGAGTAAGCAGAGTTATTGTAGTTTACCAGGGGAGTCATATCCATGGTGAGTATGAGAAACTTTTCTCTTTTTTCGCACTATCTGATGTCGAGTCATTGGAATATTAATGCTCTTATATGCAGCAAGCTGATGTCACTTTTATGATAGATGGAATTAACTCTTGGATTTTAGAATCATTTGGGGATTTTACGTTCTAAATTGGTGAAACAGTTTAGAGATTTTTGAGCTATTTAAGTCAACATCTAGTTGTTGTTTCTGTTAAGTTTATGAGATGCTAACTGCTTTGGTAATTCGCAGTTGATCTAAATAAAGAAAAATTAAGCCTTAGCTATCAAATTTAAGACAACTCTAAAATATTCATGCTGTTTTTGAAAAATTCTTGGAAGTCTAAATTTTGTGTCTTTAGTTCCAAAGTCTACTGACCGTTGCTCACACAGCAAGATACAAAGTTTTTAATTTTTATTCTGTCAATAAAAAGAAACACGAAACTTTCACTTTTAGATGCTTAAACATAAATGCATAATATTTTTCTCTTCTTAAGTAGTTCCAGTTATTTATATTTTATGATCTACAGTTCATCAAAGTCAATGAACCATCTGATCATGTAAACGATAACTTAGGAAATATACCGAAAGATTTTGTTAAACGTGAATGGATCTTTTAAGATACAATAATCATGAATTAATAGGGTGTCCATCTGCTCACTTTTTGGTGGGACAGTCCCAAACTATCAGCCATTTAGGCAAATGTTCTGCGTCCCGTTTTGGACCTGTTTTTGCAAAAGCTTCATTATATAAATGTATCCCGCTTTTCTGCGAAAAGTCAATGGAGAGTCTCTAAATTAATCATTTTGAGTCTATTATAAAGAATTTTCACTAAACATTCTGAAAGTAAAGTGAAAGTAAAGTGCATTTGACAAATTTTCTGACTTAATCTGCCAGTTCTCAAGGTTCAAATCCTGACATTAATAATTAAACCAAGTTTTCTCTCCGTTTTTCCTTTTTATTTAAAAAAAAACATTGTGAGAAAAAACATCTTTGTTTGAGTTTTTTTGAACTTTTTAAAATAAAAACTGTCTCTCTGAAAACAGTAAATTTGCAACCGTTTTTAAAAATTTAAATTTTTTGCTTGTTCAACTTCAAAAGGGCAAATTTTTTGTCTGATATTTTTTGTTTAATTCACTTTTATAAATTTTTGACATGATCTACTCACTTATTTCAATAACCAGTCTCTCCAAGAAAATCACGCAAAGAAATAACCAAAGAAAAAGCTTTTATAAAGCTGTGGAGAAATGGTTCAAATAGTAATGATTGCAAAAAATAAAAACAACTCAAAAAGTAAGCATTGGCCGTGATCGTCTAGTGGTTAGGACCCTACGTTGTGGCCGTAGTAACCCAGGTTCGAATCCTGGTCACGGCAACTTTTTTTTGGAGATTTTCCCACCAATTATTTTTGTAGATTAGAAAATAAAATCTTAGTAAACTTCTGAGCTGGTTTTGCTAACTTTTTGCAAAAGAAATCACAAACTACATTAAAAACTTTCTTTCACAATTCCCAGAAAAACAAGCCTGATCAGCAATAAAATTTCAATTACATTTATCGCCTATTTTAATGCCATAAATTATAAAATCTTATTAACAACATCCCAATAAATACAGCAATCCAATTTAAAGCTGCATATTCATAGAGCAATTAGAACTGGATCTATTCCTTACAATGATCGACCAACTGCACCTTTTGCGCTACACCCACACGAAAACAAATGTACAGCTTTCTTTATAATTATTCCATTTCTTTTAATTCGACAGGAATGCAGTTAAGAAGTTTGTTTATGACAATCAAGGTCTAGTTCGTCGAATGTACGGTGATGTTCGACACATATTTGTTATGCAATCGGAACTAGAAAACGAAATTGATTTCGACGATATAAAGCTTACAGCTGATAAATATTCACGAGCATTTAATACGCATAATAAGCCCAGACATCGGAAGATGAAAGCTAAGAAAGTGACAGCGACGAGAAATGTGGAGAGAAAAAATTATAGAAGCGGTGATAATAGTGAGCCACATTTCAGACCGGCACAAAGACCTGCCGCAATAAATACAAAACAACGTACAAAACCACCAAAACTAACCGTCAACGTTCAGAGTGAAAAGACTTCATTGATTGATAATTTAATTCAAACGAATATCGAGTCGCTGACGAACACGAAGCTAAATGAGAAATCAACGTCACAAACGACAACAAAATTGACATCAATATCGTCGTCATCAACGACGCCTAGCATTAGTACAAGTGAAATTATGAATGACGAAGACAGCAACAGAATAGTTGATAATCATGAGCAAGCATATGATGACGAGGAAAGTGATCGTGAGAAAAATGAAACAGTCGATATAGCAGTCATTGATCTATTCAGCAACATCAGTTCAGCACTTTCTGCTTCATCGACATCAACAGTCAGCACGACCGAGAAAGTATCAACGGAAGCAACGACAACATCTTCATCGACAACAATGTCCAACAATTCAAGTGAAACGCCGTCAATAATGACTAAAAATAAAGTCACAACTGAGGAGAACGAGGAACTAGAGGAAGTAGTTGATGAAATTTTCAGTGAACTTGTTAATGACTCGTCATCATCAGCCTCATCTACTTCCGCTTTTGTTGAAAAGATTGATGAAAAGGGACAAACATCTAAAGATCCTTCATTAACAACAACGACGGAGGCGCAATTGTATCAAGATGCCATTCCCACTGCGAACAGGCGTGGAGTGTAAGTTGAAATGGAAGTGGAATTAATTATTTTGTATCTTTAAATTGTCGGTGATGGGCACAGGTTTAAAGAAGGGAAAAAAGAAGAACTAAATTAATTTAGAAATGAGCGGAAAGAAAAAGGTTTGCACTGAGAGGAATATTCTGATGACAGTTGTAGCATTAGGTCTGTTAAAAAAAATTTAAAGCTCTATTTTAAAATCCATTTTTCTATTATTAAAAGAAAAAATTTAAAAAAAGTTATACAAGAATATATGATGTAATCTAAATAATAGTATACTATATTGAATTTCTAGGATTCGAACCTTTGAGCTTTCAAATTTGTTAACAATTTTTATCTCTTAACAATTTTTATATATAATTATAATAGTTTAAACAGAATTTTATAACGAAAATTACGTCACGCTAAAAAAAAGTCTTTTTTGACCCCCTTTCCACAAAATTTTTGAATTTTCCTTAAATTATGTGACGTAATTTGTGAATATGCCAAAAAGAATTATTTAACAAAAAAAATAGCAGCAAACGAAACAGCGAAATAGCGAAAACAATTTTTACATTCTTGGGATTCGAACCCTCCATGCATCTTAATTTTAAGTAAATTCCAATATTCCTTTTCTCTTCGAATTTTAAAAGTTGCAAAAATAAATTACTCTCAGTATCCAGTCCTCCATTTAATAGCATCTTTAAACAGATACAAAATAATCCCTTTTAACATTATTTTCCTCCTTGTAATTTCTTTTTCCTCTTAATCCTAATTTCTAATTTTATTTTAATGAACAGAAACGCTTGTCCG
The DNA here is from genome assembly GCA_963573255.1 of Chironomus tentans. Taxonomy (NCBI): domain Eukaryota; kingdom Metazoa; phylum Arthropoda; class Insecta; order Diptera; family Chironomidae; genus Chironomus; species Chironomus tentans. The sequence continues at coordinate 6,484,153 of OY754302.1, forward strand.
GTCAAAGAGGAAGTTGTAGCACCATTTTGGGGTAATAACACTCGAGGTGAAATCCTTGCATTACTCAACGTCTATCCATTTGAGCAGTATATAAATTGGGAGAAGTGTACAAATGAAAATGAGCAAATGTATTGTCGAAAAGGATGTCGCTGTGAGCAGCAATATCGTCTGCATCGTTTACTTGCATATAATCCACTTGATGCATGTCGAGGTATCTTTTCCGATTGGTTTAGATTTCCATCATGCTGCATTTGCAAATGCTATGACATTCCACTCGACTATCGTGTGACATCAAGGAGTCCTCGGGGGTCGGATCGAGTATTAGATGCCATTAGTGATAATGAGGATGTTGAGAATGATGATGACGATGACGTTTTTGAAAATAACGATGAGGATAGTGATGGAAATTACTATTTTGATGACGACTTTGAGAACGAATAGTTGCGGTTTTACACAACGAAAAAAAAAGAAAATAGTTGAAATTAATTTATTTTGTTATTAAAAGCGTTTTTTTAATGATAGCATAAAATAAATTTAAAAAACTAGTCAAAATGATAATTTTTATGAAAGAAAGAAAAACAAAAACATCGAATTTGTTCAGCTGCTAGCATATGTAACTTACAAAATATGAAGACAAATTTAATAAATTATATGTAAAATTTTTATATTAAATTTTTTGTTATTTTTAATCCACTTTCTTAAGTTTACAGAACTTTAACTAAATCTCAACAAAAATGTAGACACAACTGGCTATGAATGAACAATCGGAAATGACTTTATTGAATTATCCAATTTTAAATGGAAACAGACTGTAAAATGGAAAGACAAATATACCTTGAAGCAGTGAATAAAATTGATGGAAAATAAACAGGATCAGAAGATTGAAAGTGTGCATTAAAAGATTGAATAATCAAGATTTGACCAGATATACATAGAAATAAATGTACAAAAAATACTCAAATCGAAGGGTGAATGAGTCATGTGTGTGATGCCGGAGTGATACAGGTGATATAAATACAGTGTTTCTCAAACTTTTTTCGAGTGTGGCACACTAAATTACCTGTCTAGTGTAAAATTTGCTTATCACCCCTGGTGTCACCATACTATTCATTAGACACAAGTGTATCGTGGAGCATAAGTTAGGTAGCACTGCTAAAATGGGTGGAAATAGTTGATTGAGAGGATGATTTTGAGAAATGTAAAATTTTGACAGCGTTAAAGCGCATTTTTTACTGGATTTTAATTTTTTTGGTATGTACGCAAAAATTTAGGGGGTTTTGGGATTTTTTTTCTCAAAAAATCCTACTAAATTGAAAAAAAAAATTCCGTCGAGTAGGAGATGCAACCCTTACATAGATGCAACTCACTATAGTTGGGGGTATTAGTTCGTCTTACTTAGGCGCGTAGCTAGGGGGGTAAATCCTTCCTCGACAAAAAATTGTTTAATTTGCTAGGCATTTAAAAAAAATCAAAGAAATACCACCTTTCCTAGCTACACGACTGGATCTTAGGTATATAGATATCTTAGCACTACGTAATATTCAAACAAACTTTAAAAACACTCAACAAACATTTAAAGTTACAATTTTCAATCCAATTCTCTAAATTCATCCCACTAAATTTCGAAATTCACAACAAACTTAACCAAACAGACAAAACAAGAACATCTATCTACTTCATTCCCAATGCACACCCAAACCCAAAGAAAAGGCAATCAAACTCATTGAAAATATAATATGATTTTGCTTTTTGCCGGAAGCATTTGCTGGGTCAATGATTTCATTTATTTGTGTTACCTTTTTCTCGTCCTAGTCAAAACATTTCCCTTCTTTCTTCTGCATTGATATGCTCGAATTAGAAGTAGAGTTGATATAGATAGATTTGTTGCCGGGTTATAGCATCATTTATGTATAGAACAGAAGAAGATTGTTACAATGAAAATGCTTAATACGATTTCAAATTGGAAAATGAGAATTTTGAAGCATATCATCGCACTTTATTCATTTGATTATTCATAAGATTGAAGTGATAAAAGCAAGATAATGGTTGGAAGTTGGAAAAATTATGAAAGTTTGTGGCGCATTAATGCACCCCCTGTCTTCTCTCTTCGGTTTTCGTCTTCGGTTTCTCTCTCTTCGAATTTTGTAACCAGGCGGAAGGGGGGGGGGCTAAAAAAATTTATTTGTGTAACATAAGAAGTGAATTTCCTCTTACTGATATTTTGTAAATCCAAAGGAAAAAGAAACAAAAAAAAAACAAATATTGGTCAGTTACCATAAGAATAAGCGATTTTATTTAACGAATTCATAATTTTTAGGATTTGAACCTAAGCATTGTCACATTTTATTATGCTTTAATCAAGATTCCTATTTAATAATTTTAGTTATTGTGACGAAATGTTATATTTATTTAAATTACTAAATTAAATACTTTTGAGTTTTAGGCAGGTGTATAGTCAAGGGAGGAGAGGAAATTATGTTGATTTGTTTCTTTCTTTACCGGAAAATTCTTCAATTTTCTTAAGTTTTCGAGAAAAAAAATCAGACTCCCTCCAAAAAAAAAATACCAACAAAAATTTGAATATTCTCCATCGATAAAAATTCCAGGACAAGGAGTGTAGCCAAAAAGATTAGTGTCTCAAAATACCTGCTAACTTCCCATCTTCATCTCGTCTTCATAATAATGAAAAGGTATCTGTAACTATTTGCTTACCTATTCTCATACCATTCCATCTATTTTTACATAATTTTCCTATTTCCTTTTAAAATAGCGGTATTTGACATTTTCCATCTCTTTTATACTTTTTAATTTTCAGACATTCTACATCATCCTGCAGAAATGAGGGAAAAGGAAAAAAGACGAAAAAGAATAAAATAAAAATTTATTACAGCAAAAATTTCTCATTGTCGACAATGATGATGCCATTGCGACTATAAACAGATGAAAAGAAGAAAAAACAATATCAAATGCTATGTGAGATTCTCTCGCTGTGTGTTCCTTTCTATCTTTTATTGCTTCACAATGAGACAAGAAGAATTGAAGGCAAAGGTACGAAAAAAGAGCACATAGTGAAGAAGAAAAAAAGTTTAATTATTTTGTCATTCAAGACAATGTGGATAGAAGAATTGAATGAAATTTCATTGCAAAATTAAATTTTACTTTTAAGTATGCTAAAAGGGAAGCAGGAAAATGCTGACAAAGAAAAGTTGAATTGAATCGTTTAGAAATAAAAATGTGAATTGAATTGTTCGTTTTCATTTCATTTGAACCAATAAGTCGTCCCTTTTTGTTGGTTCTTTCGCTGCTTTAGCGTAGTTCCTTGGAGTTTGAATTTTTTGGGGATCGTTGACCTCAAAGAGAGATTACTCATTTTTGTTATTCTTATTAATGAATATAGACAGAACCAAGGTAGGCTTCTGGGATAAAACGACCAAATAAATTAAAGTAAATTTTCCACTGAAGATAGTTTTGATTCCCAAATCCCACCCAGCTGACCAAGCCCCTGGCTATGCAGTCTTGGTTATTTTATTAAAAATTGGATATCTTTTCAATTTTTTCTTGAAAAATTATTAAAAGTCTATTTTTTAAGGTTGATGACATGAACTTCATGCTCACATACAACCTGAAGACATCTGCACCGATGAAGATAAAGTTCAATCAGAAAACACTTGCATGCTAAGGTCACCGTCGACAGGTGTCCTCGACATGCATTTACAGAAGACATTTGACAAGCTTTTTTAAGATTATATCAACTTGCATGCCACCTCTTCTTCCAAGTCTCACAAAAAGCTACACTAAATCTACCGTCCCCAAAAATAATCCCAAACTTATTTCAATTTCGCATCGAATTCGTGACTAAGGATTTATATTTACTTTTCTACACAGTCATTGCAACATTGCGGAGTTATTTTTATTCCTTCAGTCATTCTTCTCCTTTTTCTTTTTCCCTTTTGTGTGTGTGAGAAAAGGAAAAGTTAATAAAATGTCATTTTCTTACTTGAATGACTTTATTTGTGCATTTTTCCATTCATTATTCTTACGACGTTATTGAAGATGGTTTTTGGATGGGAATTAAGCATTGAAGGAGTTGTGAGATGGATTTTAATGATCATTTTTAAAAAGTATTGGTTATTTGGCGTCGATTTTTATATGGCAAGCAAAATAATTCATGAAAAAATCAAATAGAACTCAAAAGTCTGCATTTGTCTCTTAAGAAAAAAGAAAAATTATTTTATTTTATAGAATTTGACCCCCCCCCCCTTAATACAAGGAGGGGGAGGGGTCAAATTTTTTCCCATACATTTTCAACTAGTTGAGGGGGGTGCGTACCTCCTTTTATATGCTTTTGCCTTAAAACTCCTTCAAACAAGATATTATATTACTTTAAATTTAATTAAAATAATCTCGACATAAACTTTTAATGATCATCAAGTTTAATGTAAATTGCAATTTTGTGAAGTAAATTGTATTATTTTTGATAGACATATCAGTATTGAAATATCATGTTATTATGCATCCTTCAAGCACTTTCATGTCAGTTTTGCGAAACTGTAAAAGCATTATTGCAATAAGTTCTGAAGCTTTTAAGTAAAATGTGAATATCTATGCCAAATAAGATATAATATTGACGATAGCATGATACCATAAGAAACTTTAGAGAATGAGCATTAAGAAGTTATAAGCTCCAAGATTCAAATTAAATAATTTTCTTGAAGTTTTCAGTTAAAGAGGATTTATTATTTTAAAGTTAGAAAAATAAAAAATTTAAGAGTTAATTTTTTTAAACAATTTGTTATTTTTTGAAAAAATTATTAACTTTAAAATATTTTAAAATTAAATATTTTAATTTAAATAATTAGGTATTAAAATATAAAATTTCAAAAAATTTAAAAAAAAATTGTTTTACATTTTTTTTAAAAAAATAATGTTTTTTTACAATTATTTCGAAAAAGTTGAATATTTTTTTATAAATTGTGTTGAAAATTTAACAATATTTCTAAAAAAAAATAGTAAATTTTAGTAATTTTTAAATTTAATAAATTAAAAGAAGTCTTGAACAAAAAAAATTATAAAAGTGTTATAAAAGAATATTTAAAATAAGTTGCACAACAAGCTTTATACAAAATTAAAATGAATTTCAACCCCCATTCATTATTCACAAAGCTCAATCCAGCAAACAATTTCTTAACAAACTTCAGATAAACAAATTTTCCATCTCAAATGTCATTCAGTCTCTGAATGCAAAAAGAATTTAATTCTTCATTTTTGTTCTCAATTCAAACAAACAATTTTCGTTTTAATGAGAATTTTTAATTAAGACTTTAAGGTAAATTTTTCATCTTTCTACGTCTTACACTCCTCCTCATTCAAAAGTGTTCATTAAAGAAAATTCATTAGAGTGAATTGTTGCAGATAAAATATAATAGAATAAAAGATTTCGAAGTATAATGTCAATGAAAGATTTTCATGTAATATTTTTTTTAAGTTTGTAAACAAGATTTTTGTTCTAGGATGTTTTTTTGGGAAGGGTTTCTCAAATCATAACCTTTTTTAGGGAACAATCAATATTGGTTTTTTTTTTAAAAAAGAAGGATTGAAGTCTTGACAAAGAACCCCCCCTGGATAAGCCCCTGAATTGAGTAGTCTAGTACTCAGGGGCGTAGCCAGGGGTCCTTAGGTGACCGGGCACCTCTTCGAATTCAATACAAATTTTTTTTTTAATATTTAAAATTGAAAAATTAATTATTTTACAAAAAATGTTGAAGACTACTCGCAAAATCAATCTTAAAGACTGAAAAAATACTAAAATTTAAAAGAAAGCTTTTATTACAGTAATTTTTGCAAAAATAAAAAATTATTGACTCCCATTCAAAAATCCTGGCTACGCCCCTGCTAGTACTGATCGGGAATAAATGAACAACAAAAATGAACAGCAACTTCCACTTAATATCTCAAAAATATCCTCTACCTGTGAACATTTTTATTAAAACTCTCATTAAACAACACTTGAAGATGCATCAAGTGCTCAGTTATTCCTTTTTATTATTGCATTAAATTCTCTTTTTCTTAATTTCACGGCATAACAACTTCAATAAACTCGCAATTTTCATTGCAAACACTTTCTCGCACTACAGTCGCATCCTACAATGGCTCATGCCGATGGGGAGTTATAAAGAACACAAGAGGTAGTTGAAAACAGCAGTTTATGTAAAAATATGAGCTCTTGAGAAAAGAAAAAAAATGAAATGAAAGGAAGTGGAATCTCATAAAAATAAAAATTGTGCAAATAAAAAGCTCATTGCGATGTAGGCAGGCAGGCAGAAGATAGAGAGGAAGTTAAGGAAGGTAAAATAGACATATAAAGAAAGAATGATGATGGCTGGAAGGAAGTTGTGTAGGTTGCAATGAGAAAAATGTGTAAAAACTTTTATCTTCATCTTATCGTTGTTGCTTCATCAGCACTATAAGTTTACATACCTACATACATATTCATGCTTTAAGCATGAGGAGTGGTGGGTAAAATTTTTAATTACTTTTAAAAGAAAACTAATTTGAGTAAAAAGTTGGAGGATGGGAAGTGTTGAGACAACAGTAGCTGAAGAGTTGAGGGAAAAAAAGAGATATGAAAAAATATGCATGCTAAGGAAATTTTATTAAATTTACTTTTTCCTTCCATCACGAAAAAAACAAAATTAAACAGATGAGTTGCTTAAGTGTTATGAGGGTGTGATGAATGCATGGAAACTTCTTTTTGTGAAAGTCTTAATGACGTTACGTAGGACGTCTACATCAAATGTCATAAAAAATTTGTATCGACCCCAGAAGTGTTGATTCAACAAGATTTTTAAGCTTGATCAAAAAACTGCGGTAAATTTTTATAGGGCCCCGCCGAAATTTGGAGGATTTTTGTTTAACGGAAAAAAATATTTCAAATTTTGAACTAAATGAACTTCACTAATACATTCAAATCAACAAAATTTAATTTAATGAAATTCTTAATCAAACAATGAAAATTCACGGCTTTTCTAGCTTAACTATTTAAAACCAACTATAAAGTTTTCGTTATTAAATGTTTAAGTTAACTAAACATCCTATTTAATCCATATTTTCATGATTTCTTAATTTTCAGTTTTCTTTGATTTTGGAAATAAACATTTTGTTTCAGCAAAAATTTGAATTTTAAAAAGCCGTTGAAAGTTTTGAAACCCTTTGTTAATTTAACTATGTTTCATTAACAATTTCAAAATTTTTATAATGTCAAATATATCAGATTAAATTTCTGATCTTACTTTGAAAAAATCATAAAAATATACTTAAAATTGGCTGATTTATAGCAAATTTCAAGCAATTTTCCCAAAAATTATTCGTAAGTGACGCTTACTTAAAGTGATTTTTGGAAGTAACCGTTAAGTTTGGAAAAATAAGTTATATGTCAAAAGATAGGGATTTTTCTTTCCTATATTTTACCAAAAGTTTCATTAAGCCAGCTATTAAGGATAAAGAGAAAATCAACAAAAACATAGCGTCACTTACGAATAATTTGTTCGCGACGGGGCCCTATATTAATCGTCAGACAACCGTCGACGTGGTGTCAGTCTGGTGTCACTCCCACATGTCGATTTATCCACCCACATGGCTGCTTTCTCATTGACATACTCGTATTGTCACCGTCACCACACCAGACTGACACAACGTTACCTTCAACCAAGTGGACCGTGTCATCATCGGCAGGCACTGGAAGTCGAAAACTTCTGGTTTCAGGGGGCAATCTGTGGAATTTTATCATACTTTTCTGCTTTCCGTCATCGTCTTGGTTTGAATTAGTAGAAGTTTAATTAAAAAATCGCCAAAAAAATAAACAAAATTGTTGTCTACATCAATGAGTTGTCTTCCCCCTAGTAAGAGTAATTTGCTTACAGTGCAAATAATTTATGAAAAAGTTCCCAACATATACGTCTCATATTACGTTCAAGAATTCTTCTGCATCTTCATTATTTGCACAAAATTCATGCATACATCTTCAGAAAATAAGAACAAAAAGGAAAATTTGATAAAGGAACCGGTAATAAGAAGTAATGTTATTTGGGGCACGACGTTAAATTACCGAAAAGAAAACAGAATTTTATTCTCCTCTTTTCATGTCTCAGCCAGTTTTTCTCGTGGTACCTCCTCCCTCTTTTTTCGTCTCTCAATTACGTGGGAGCTGTAAATAAACTTTATGCAAATATTCACCAGCATAAAAATTGCAAATTTACAATTCATTTGCATATTTTCTCGCTGCTGTTTTCTTTCTTTTTATCTACACAGACACTTTTTTTTCAATATGCATGATGATGATGGAGATGGGAAATGAAATGCTTTCTTCTGGTGTGTTAGGGTGGATCTCACGGTTCATGGCACATAAATTTTGGGGTAAAAAAACCTTTTTTCTTTCATGACTGTTTTTTGGCATTCAAAAAAATCTTTTTTTTTGTTCTTTAAACTGTCCATTTTACAAAATGGCATTCTGCAAAAAAATATATCGCACTGACATAAAGCAATTCATGTAAATTAGATTTTTCATTATCATTTTTGGATGTGAGCAATTTTTTATTGTACTTTACAATCATTTCATTCACAAGTTCCACTCATTGCTCTCTCATCTACGAGAAACGTGATGAAATTTCCTACACAAATTTTTTTCCTGCTCTTCAGTTGCCTTTTTTTTTGCTGTTGGTACACAGATAGAATATCATTGTTTCATTCAGCACCCCGTGAAATGGTACAATAATGAGCAGTCAAATAGAGCAACGTTGAATACTTAAAATGAGCATATTTTTCTTGCTTTCTTTTCCATGGCATATATTGTCGGTAATTTTTTCACATTTTTATCTTTTGAACTTTCCATTAAGTATGGACTATGTAGGTTACTGGGATTGGATATGAAGCGCAATTTATTTTAAAATCTTCTTTGATGGACAATTTTTGTTTGCTAGGTTATTTTAAATAAATTATTAGGGGTTCAACCATCTATTTGCTTAAAAGAATTTCTGAATGTACGGCTTGATTATCCAACAGCTCGTAGTTTAAAGTTTTCAAATGTAAATGGAGACTACCATACAAGGACGTAGCTATACTTACTTAATTACTTACGGTAACTTGACTACAACCCAGGGGTGTATCGAAGGGTTGATTCGGGTGTTAAAACACCACCTTCGATTGAAATTCTCTTCAATTTGCTAGGGTTTTTTGGGAAGAGAATCATCCAAAATTTTGCATACACCTCAAAAAATTCTGGGTACTCCTTTGCTACAATCATGCTTATCACCTAGTTTGTAAATGTTTACTGTCCAAGTATTGTACTGACATTCCTTCATCACTGTTCTGTGTCATATACCTCTATGAGTTAACTCGAGTTCCAGGATGCATTTTCCTCTATTCCACTGATGTGTAACACTGGTTATGCGCCTGAAATACAGATTTCATCCACTGTTTTAGCATTGACAACTTCTCTTTCATTCCTATTACGAAGTGCGTGTCCAATCTTCATTGGACACAGTATTTTTTTCCTCATTTGGATCTTCCTGCTGATATCTTAGTCAAACCTTAATAATAATGAGTAAGAGTATCAGCAGATCATTGCATCCAGTACTGCGAATCTAATCAATCCAGAATCTAATGTACCGTACCCAAAACCTTGAAAAAAACAGTTTTTTCTGAATTTATCCTCCACTACAATAGTCCTGTCAACCCCTCTGCTAGTAGCATTAAAAATTCCCCCCAAAAATTCATAATTTTAGTTAAACAACCCCTTAATGTTATGCAATATCCTAACAACCTCTTATAAATAATCCGAACACCAATCAACATAAATTGATTAGACCCTTTTATCAAATTCCAAGAAACTCATCATTAACAACTTCAATCATCTCCGAAGGCGAAAAATTTCCATCAATCTTCAATTATTCCGTAAAAATCTCCATTCTTTTTCGTAAATCTCAACCCTTTAATAATAAGTAGACAGACAGATGAATATCAAATAATCTCGTTGCTTAACCTTCCTAGAAAATAAAATATTCACCGAAAATAAAAACCGTCAGCCAGAACGACAGCGGTAAAGGAATGCTTTTGATGTACAATAAAAGGAATGGAATGAGAACATTCTGCATGAATGGGTAATATTACATACTCTACCGTAATGGTCTCATTCAGTAAAAAGTATCATCAAGCATTTACATGCATGACATTATATTATGAGACCTTTTTTCATTCAGTCAGAGGCAGCAGCAACATCACCCATGAGAGATGTAGGCGGTAAAAAGTATTGTTACAAGTATTATAACATGACTTTAATAGTTTTAATGTGAGAAATCTTTAACGTCGTTGTCATCGTCTTCTTTATACTTAAAAGCCTCAAAATTTCACTTCATGCTTCTCATGGGGTTGGAGTAGACATGTCGCTTCAAAAAGATTCTTTTAACATCACCATAATATTTATACAAATACACACACACAAACATTCCTTCTCTTTATCCTCCCCCGTTATCATGTATGTCGAATAGAAGGAAAAAAAGTTTAATTAAAACTGGTGTCATATGCTTTTTATGCTCTCTGCCGTCGTCAACAATATTCAAGCAAGCAAAAAATATGACGAGAAAAAAGAGAGATTTCACACACATATACACAGCAAGTAGTGGCAATAATGACAACAACAAAGTATCTGACATGGAGTGCAAGCAATAATAACAAGATATAAAGGGTGGTGACAACCATATGGAGGAGGAAATGAGTAAGGTAAATGCAGACATACACACCAAAAAAAAGAATTTTCATTTTAAAATTGAAACATGTCATAAAAAGTAGTAGAGAATGTGGAATTAGGGGGTGTGGGATGATTAAAGAGCATTTTTTGAGTAGATTGGAAGTTTTTGTGCATTTTTGAGCAGAAATCTAAAGAGTTTAGATTGGTCAAGGTTTCCGTAGATTATAATCCTTAAAAATCATTTATATAGAGATTTTTTGAAGATTATAATCTACAAGAACCTTGAGATTTGTGCAATTTTGATCACAATTTCACACTCTGTGGCTAGTTTATTGGATATGCCTCGGTACTTTCTCATTTCTAAGGTATTTTTAAGGGAACAGTAAAATTAACCGTTATTTTTTCGAAATTCAAAACTGTTTCAAAATGTTAAAATTTTTAAATGTTCAAAAACCGTTAAATTTAGTCTTATGAAAATTTCTAACGGTCATATTTTTTTGAAAAAAATTACATCGTCGAAGTTTCGATTTAGAAGAATAAGAACCAATTTCGAAGAAAAAGAACTGTTGTCACTAATTTGGGTACTAAAAATTGATTTTCATACTTAAAGAATTTTATTTGAATATTTAGCAGAAATAATTTAACTTTCCAACAACTTGTCTCATTTGGGAATCGAACCTGAGCTATTTCGATTTTCAGACGAACTAAACTATTTCTACTAAACTATCAAGAACCGTTAAGAAACTTGGCAACATTTTAACTTAAACTATTAATCTGCTCTGAAGAATATCTTTTGTGTTATCGTTGATGCGGCTAAAATTGTAAACTAGCAACAACTTTGACTGCTATCTATGGGAAAAAAAACCAGCCCCCAAACTGACACAAGCCCATCATCACTTTCCTTTAAAATCAGCTCATAAATTGGAGCAAAATTAATGTGATATATGTAACATTGCAATCTACACGAAGATAGCTACAACTTTTTTTGCAATCTACAGCCATCTACATGTGCAAGTGATTTTTGATGTTGACTTATGACATTACTGCAGTAAATGGATTAAATGGAGATACCATCAAAACGATACGTGTGGTTAGTCTTTCGACATCAATCAGCATTTTTCACCTGAAAATGAAATTAAATAAAGAAGTGACATGATGAGGTTTTTTTTGTCATGTTTGAGGTTTTAATTCTTTGATGATTGGAATTAGTGATTAGTGAGACTGAATGGAAGAATCATGTAAAGTTAGGGGTCGTTCACAAATGACGTCCAATATTTAGGGGGTTGATGGTGGTCTCGAGCTGTGTGACATTCCAAATTTAAATGTTGTGGATAAAATCTATTTTAAAATCCAATTTTTATGGACGTCATTTGTGTACGACCTCCTAGACTATTGTTTTTATTTTCTGTTTGCTAGGGGTCGTTCATTAATGTTAAGGGGAGGGGGTCTGATGCTGTGTGATACCAAAAACCTTGTTTTTTGCATGACATTATGTATGAATGACCTTCTGTCAATTAAATTCAAAAAATAATTTAAATAAATAAATCCAGAATTGTAATCCAAAAAGCTTCACAAACTCAAGCTGGTAAGTCAAAGAAAAACATCTCAACATGAAACAAAAATATGGAATAAACGAAACATCCAAAAAAATTAATTTTTTAATCAAATATTATCTCTTTACATTTTACCTTTTATTCATTTAAGTAATTAAACCCTTTTCTCATATACACACCTAGCATAAGTGCACATTTTACATTCAGATATGAGGTTGAGACTAAATGGATGATATGAGTGTTAACACGAGAATGACAATAATTTAATAATGACACATGATATTGCTGTATGTAAAGCGATACATCTGCTGTTGACTGTAAATGTTAAAATTCTATATGAAATGAAAATTTTCCTCAAATATTAAAATTTTTCACTAGCTTCAAAATGCAGGGGAGAAAATTTTTTCAATTTTGCTTTTAGCACACAAAACACTTTCTTCTTCATGCTACAAGTTTCCTCATCTCCGATGTGTTTAATTAAACAATTAAGTTTGCATGTTCACGTATTTATATACACAAGTTTCTCTTCTTTATTCCTTTACGTTTCAACAGTCAAAACTTCTTGTGCTTCATTAATTGCTATAGCAAACATTTATATATGATGGTAGAGAAAAACCTTTTTAGTGTATAATTTTATGCTACATCCTTGGAATGATTTTGTTAGGGATTCTTCTTGGAAATCTTTTTCTTGGATTTATTATGATACGAATCAGCTTAAATTTAGAATTGTTAGTAGCTTGAGGTCCTAATATTAGAATTTATTAATGAATCATTACAACCAGGTTTGTCACAGGGGGGTACAAAGGGGTCTGAACCCCGTTCAAGATTGAAATTTGTATGGGAAAATGTTGGATCCCTCCCAAAAAAGTGTCGAAAACTTTTTTAAAGGAAAAATTAATTTTCAGAAAAAAACTCCATGTAAAAATTTTTCGAAGGGGTACGGACCCCATCAGACCCCCTTCTTCTTACACCCATGCCTACCATCATTGAGAATTCAACTTCACCTTTGAGAAAATAATTACATTATCCCAAAAGAAATCAGTCAATACAAAAAAATCCTGGCAATCTTAGTGCAAAGAATTCAGGTACCAGGCGCGTAGCCAGAGGAGGGATTGGGGGATATATCCCTCTCTTGACGGAATTTTTTCTCAATTTGCTAGGATTTTGATTTAAAAAAATTCAATAAACCACTGAGGAACTCTAGAACAAAATCACTTTAAATTCCCCAAAAAATCTCATAAGGAATCCAAAAGCAAACATGGATAAAAGAAGAAAAGTTTTTCTCACTACTCAAACTACTAAATTATAGAAATTCATGTACCATCCATAAACCAGCATTTTCTTGTACACATATATATCAAAAATTAGTGATTGAGAGAAAACTTTCGACATGTTTTTGGCTTCTTGATTGATCGCACAACAAAATTAATCAAAGGAAAATTTTCCAATTTTATCTAATGAACTGTTCACTATGACATGTCGATAAATTCAAACTTTTCTTTCGAATAATGGAATGTGAGGGTGAAAATGTTCAAAGAGGTAGTTGTTAAATAAACTCATACGGTCGTGGTTTTGGATTAAATAAATGTTGAGCATTGAAGGTAAATATCTTCAATATTAAAAACCACATATTTGCTGTGCAATTCTAGTTTTAGATAGCACTGAAAATATGGGAAAGTTTCCAACAAAATATCAGAGATTCTCGTAAAGAAAATTAAATGAATTGAAACTTTCTGGTGGTTTAATTTATTGAGCTGGATATACAGTATGAATATTTTGTTTGAGTTTTGAAGTTTGTCTGAGCATTGTTTGATAGAAAAGTCACGTTTGTGCTATTTTGTGAGTCACAATCAGTCACAAAATTATGCGCATTCTCATCCACAGCAACATGATGTTCATTCCTACTTTTCAATATCACATCTCATTTATTCGAGTCAACATTTTCATGCCAATAAGTGTTAGAATAACAAAAAGCAACTTTTTCTTCTGAAAGTGTAAAACTTATGCATATATACATGCACGACCCTTTTTCTCGCTCATTTTTCAACAAAAAAAACTACAACTTTATAGAAGAACTACGGGTTCTTGGAAGGAGAAAAAGGAAAGCAAGATTGATGTCTCCAAGAAAAATTTGTATGAATAAAACATAAAGCCTTCATGCCTCAAGCGATTCCAATTGAGGAGGAAATAAAAAAATATTGATGGAAATTTAAATCATGTGAAATTTAATGCGATTATTCCTGAAACATGAATCGACCAAAATACTTTTAGAAAGATTGAAATTTGTTTTTCAAAAAATCAGTTTTTAGTTTAAGTCTGAGCAGTGCCAAGAGATATTTATGCTGAGAATCGCATTAAGAAAATTAAGAATTGTAAATTGTAAAATATGAAATGGATCGACTTTGTGGGTAGGAAGGGGAAGATGCATCGGAAAGTATAAAATTGGTTTAGTTTTATATTTCAAAAATTAAAGCTGCTACTAATCCAAGCGGCATTGATTACCATATTGCCATGGTGGCAACGTGGTGACGGTCCCACATATTAATTTATCCATCTACATGGCTGCCATGTAATCTCATTGCTGTCAATGATAATTAGAAGCTAGCCATGCAGGAGGATAAGAGCAGCAACAGACTGACACCATGCTACCATCACGTGATATTTGACCAAATTGCCGCTCGGTAAATGTCAACTATTTTTAAAAGAATACTAATTTCATTCTCCATTTAACGGTCAACTCAAATTCAAATAAATTAGAACTTGACGAAATTCAACGGATTTTTGAATTTTAAAATCTTGGCAGATTAAGAACTTAATCCAAGACGACCAAAAAATTCTTAATTGAACCCCGCTATCACCACACCCAATAAATTCAACCCAAACTTTTCACAACAGCATCAACAAAAAAGCTCAAAATATTGAATATTCTCCAAATTCCCTCAACCATCCTCAATTTTTCATCCTTAACTCTAAAATGTAAAGCCACTGCTGGAAAAAAGCAAAAAAGGTTTTCTTCATAAATTCATGTCAATTTTTTCCTTCCTCTCTTTATTTTTTGCCATACATCCTTCTGAGCTCCTCACAAGCATCAATAAATGAAGGAAAAAAATAATAAAATCGATTGAATGGTCAACTGAGGAATATCCAAAGAGATTTTTTCATGTGATTGAGTTGCATTTGCACATTATTACAGTAGATAAATAAAAGATTTTTTGTGTTCATTCAATCAGAGAGAAAATAAAATTTTGGTTAGATCATGAGGATCAATTAAGACATATCTATTTAGATTATGCCGCATTGGGAATAATTATGTAATTCATTAGAGCTTTTGTGAGGTTGAATGGAGATAGTCAGATGGCTTAATTTATATTTTATACAGAACAATAGTTTTGGAAATATTCAGAACGGTATTATTATTATTACATTGCAGATAGCAATTAAGGATGGAAAAATTTAAGTGGCGGTTATTAGAAGTACGCTAATGGAGCGCAATTTTTAATTGATTTTATAACATGATTCTGAGTTCGAAAGTACAATGACTGATCTAAAAATTAGTCTTATTAGCTTAATCGTTGATGTCTATTTCGATTTATGAACTGTAAGTACTCTCTCTGTGGTTTTTAGGTTTTTAGTTGAATTTTGTAATGAAATCAAAGTGGATCTGAATTAATTTGGTTCAGAAGCCAGTTTCTAAGACAACCTAAGGTTCCCTACCCAACTCTACTCTGGGAGGGGTACTCTGGAGGTATCATTGGATAGTGTGTGTATCATATCCTAGTGTTGAGTAAGAAAGATACCCCTAGTAAGCGGAGGTAGGGTAGGGAATGTACCTTGGCATCCCTGGAAAATTATTTATGGAATATACTCAAGTTCCTTACTTATAAGCAATTTCTGACCAATCTTATTCAGTTTTAATAAATTTTATGGATTAAGCTAGTTAAAGTCGAAGTGTAAATTGCATGAATTAGACATATTCTTACATTATAAATGAAGAAACTTCCATCAGCAGTACTGGAATCCAAAATATTAAGCAATCAAGCAAAACATAAAAATAAAAACACAGCAAACCACCAACCCAAAATAAAATTACCAGCACATGCTGTTGCCAAACTTCCTCACCAATAAAAAAAATTAAATTACATTATATTCTGCTCCAGTTAATTTCCACAATTTTCTAAAAATTCCTTCCATCTCTTTATTGAACATCGTTTTACTTTATTAGATGATTGAAATCATTCCGTAGATCATAAAACCTTATAATCTAAAATTACCAAAGCATACTCCATTCTCTGTGTTCTGTAATGTCTAGCTATCAATGAATATTACTCCTCATATCTGGTAAATTACTATACTCAACCCAAAAAGTCTCAAAATGCAAATCATTTAATAATGACTATCGAGTCATCTTAATTGAAATGGTTACTGCATGTGTTAATTCCTCTGCTCAAATATTGAAGTTGAAATGGGATATATGCATTGTTTTAGTGAGTGGATGCATCATTCGATTATTGCAAATTTACAATATTCCTCATACACACACTCATTGACTTTTGTATCTTTTGTGGTCGAGAGATTTATTCTGAATTTTATTATTTGATGTCGGATGATGTCAGTTCTATTTTGTCGATAACAATGTTGGAATGGACTTTAGGATTGGATTGTGTCCACCACACAATTAAAGTAGTTTTCATGGCAGAATTGTAGTTTGTTGGGTGTCTGCTGTAGAATGTCATCATTATAGCTTAAAGAGTTGTATGGTGCTTAGTATGGGATCGTGACTTTTAAGTCAGACCTCCTCTTCCCTGAAAGTAGAACGTCATTTATGATCGACCCCACACTGATCAATCATGACGTCCAACTCTTCCTTAAAAGTTGGACATCATTTATGATCGACCCCACAAGAATCAGAATTTCAGTTCTTACAAGACATGCCAAATTTCATGCAAATTTTGCAGTATTTCTTTCAAGAATTGCAAACGTCTTGTGCCACGTGCCTCAACAAATGTGCTTTATTAATAAATCTTCATAGCCTTAACACTTTATGAAAATTTTCTTGCTTCTTAAATTCCCAAACACAATACAACTTTTCCACAACAATCAATTAACTTAAAATATTCATTTTCAAAAGATAAATTACATAAAATTATCAATTAATTTTCCAGAATAAGAATTTCAATAACAAAGAGCCAAGTCGCATGTAATAGCACATGTAAGATAAGCAATAAACCCCTTAATCATCAAATCTATGTTCGTATGAAGATAAATATCCAACACATCTCCAACATTTTATAGTTCATTTAATTAAAATTAAACAAAAGTGAACAGCAATTTAATTTATTGTATGTGAAATTTTTTGGATCTAGTATTTTAGCCAGGGGGAAGACTACTTGGTGGAAAAAATCATTTTCCGCCAAAAAACTTTTTTCCGCCACGCACTTTTTGAGCTATAACTCCAAATTTTTACATATTTCCTGGCGGAAAAAAGGTCTAAAGTTCTTATATTAAGGTTTTACATACTTTAGCATCAAAAATTTGGTTCCTAGACCACCCTGAAAATTTTCCGCCAGACTTGGCGGAAAAATTTTCCACCAAGTAGTCTTCCCCCTGATTTTAGCATTTACGTAATATAATCTACATTTTGGATGCATTTGCCATATGTAACCTATCCATGTGGAGCATAAGTATATATATTAAATTTTAGGAATGGGAAAATAAGTGAATTTAAAGTAGATGGAGACTGATGCGCATAGAATTGAGGATATAAAGAAGCTTAAGGGCTCACTAATGGAGCTCAGTAATTTTAGAAAATCAAAAATACTTAGGAATGTGCAATAAATGGGGGAGAGATGAGTTTTGGCGCCAAAATACTTCATTCTACTGAATGGGTTTCTAACTGTAGATTATTTATGATTGGTGGTCGCTTTTTGCAATTTTATTCGTGAATTTTGTCGAAAATAGTCATCTCTGAGTGCCAAATATTTTTGATTGATTATAAGAAAGAGGGACCACTACGAAAATTTTCATATTTTTTCATGGCAGACGCCCCCTATATTGTAGATGTCATAATTGAATGGTACCACAATAGTCCTCACGACAGGGGGGGGGGGTATTTTTGGGATTTTTTGTGGAAGGGGGGAGGGATTGGTCCCCAAACTCACCCCCTGGATATACGCTTGCTTCACGATCAATTTCTCTCACTTGTGCACTTATGTAAAGCCCAAATTTCCTATCATTATCCTCTAAAATATTTCAAAACAAATTTCCCATCAAAATATTCCTTAATGAGAATTTTCCATCCAATTGGTCAGCCACTAAGCACATAATCACATTTGTTGAAAATTAATGCACCAAAAAAAGAAAGAGATGAAACATTTGCTTAATAAATTAAGTATAAAAGGAAAGTGGTATGCACATCCATATATCTGGTGAAAATGAGTTAGAGAAACGGAACGAAGAGAGAGCATTCATAAAATTTTAATTAGTATGGTAGTCTTACATAATGATCGTATGAGGTAAAAACACTTAATTCTTCATTCTATTATAAGGCTCTCTCCACTTCTCATTCTTATATGTGTGTGGATGAGGTTTATGGTAGAAAATTTATGAATGCATGTGGTCATGTGAATTATGCATGAATTCACTTATTGTGCACTTAGAGGAGATGAAAAATGATCGAATTTTTTTGTCTTGTGTTTTGGGGCAAATGAATATTTTTGAGTACTGACAAAAAAAATGCCAACAGCATTGCATTAGTGGTGGTTGAAAAAAAAATATTTCTAACTGAAAAATAATTTTTTTTTCGCTAACATAAAATCACTAAAAATATATTCATACACAAAAAAATAAATTTCACATTCATGCTCGCTCTCTTTCTCTTTCTCTCGTGATGTCGACAACAAAAAAGTATATTTTAAGACATTTTTTTAACCACGTGGTTGCCAGATGTGAATCGCCTCGCCTTTTACTTATTTATTGCTCTCTCACCACGACAAAACTGACATTGCTGGGGTATTAGATGAGAGAATATATCGTTATATATGGAAGGTTACTATCGCCTTTTTTAAATATTTTTTTCTTTCCTTCTTTCTTACCTCCAACGTCATTTTTTACCACCACTTGTGAGAACAAAACAGAAAAAAGAAATTTCCGTCTGGGAGAGAGCAAGCAAGAGTTTGCTGGAAAGTCGGAATGGTGATGTTTATGGGATGTGAGTTGGTGCGCATTTCTTGCTAGCTTCTTTACTATGAACTAATTGAATTTAAATTTATAGAAAAAAATATAATTTTAAGTCAATTTATTATTGATAATCTGAAAAAAATCAATTCTCGTGGAGCTTGCTCAATTAATTTTACACAGCTTAATGTATTGAGAAACGGAATTTTTGGGATGTCAAGCTACATATTTGTAGGCAAATCTACCAATAAATACATAATAAATGGTTTATTAGCTGCTAACTAGACAACATTATGGCAATTTAAATTTTCTTATGAAAGGACGTGAGTGTCACAACCCGAGCTACACATCCATTAGATATGCCCCTCGTTATTTCACTTTTGTACAAAATTTCAATCATTGGTGCAGCCATAAGGGTTTAACGGAGTCTATAACTAGGGTTACCAGGTATTTTTTGAAAAAATTCATAAAAATTTAAAGAAAGTCCTCGTGTTATAGATCGAGTGACTTCAGCGCATTTTTGTATTAGCGATCAGTATTTGATTAGCAAAGTACTTCGTATCAAATAAGTCAATCATGAATATTTTGTGACTTAAATAAATTCGACGGCTCGATAACGGTTTTTTGACATTCAAATTTTCTAACGGTCAAAGTATATTTGAAAATTTCCCGCGTAAATACACTCGAAAATCATTAATAATAGTGTAATCAACAATTTTGCGGTGAATTTTCATATAATAAAATGGTTTGTCATTTAACGGTTTTTTGAAATTCAAATTTTCTAACGGTCAAAATATATTTGAAAATTTCCCGCGTAAATACACTTGAAAATCATTAATTATAGTATAATTAACAATTTTGCGGTTAATTTTCGTATAATAAAATGGTTTGACATTTAACGGTTTTTTGAAATTCAAATTTTCTAACGGTCAAAATATATTTGAAAATTTCCCGCGTAATTGCACTTGAAAATCATTAATTATAGTATAATTAGCAATTTTGCGGTGAATTTTCATATAATAAAATGGTTTGACATTTAACGGTTTTTTGAAATTCAAATTTTCTAACGGTCAAAATATATTTGAAAATTTCCCGCGTAATTGCACTTGAAAATCATTAATTATAGTATAATTAGCAATTTTGCGGTGAATTTTCATATAATAAAATGGTTTGTCATTTAACGGTTTTTTGAAATTTGAATTTTTTAACGGTCAAAATATATTTGAAAATTTCCCGCGTAAATACACATGAAAATCTTTAATTATAGTATAATTAACAATTTTGCGGTGAATTTTCATATTTCAAAATGGTTTGTCATTTAACGGTTTTTTGAAATTCAAATTTTCTAACGGTCAAAATATATTTGAAATTGGTTTGAAATTATCCCACTTGAAGTTGGCTCTATTGTATTGAAAACAAAAAATCATTAATTATAGTATTTAGAGATGGTTTTGAGCTTTCAAACTAATCGATACGCCAATAACTCGATGGCACTGAGCTAATGCAAAAAACCAGAGCTCTCTACGATGTCTGGTTGCTTCTATCTCGATTCACAGCCGACCGAACAGCCGAACAGCCGAACAGCCGAACAGACAAAGTGCATTATTAAGCTACCTTTTTAAAACAAGTTTCAAAAATGCGCTAAAAATAACGGAAAATATGAAAACTTAATCATTATTAACGTTTTTAACAGGAATTTGTTTGTTTTTGTGAAGTTTGTCACATATTTTTGCTTCTTGATTTTTTTTTATTAAAAAGTAAAAGCTTAGGATGAGATTTGAAACCATGACTTCAAGTTTATTGCCTGAAATTTTTTTATTGTTTTGAAATTTTCAAAATTTTCTAAATACAGGACACCCTTTCTATAATCCCTCTCCCTACCCTCAAAAAGTAGGTACACTCTTGGTAGAGAGCACATTTAGTATTCCACGAAGAACCTAAAAATGAATTTTGGTGAAAAAAATTCCTGACTACACCTCTGATTCTAATAACTACATCTTCAAATTTTCCACGTTTCATTTAAACATTCCACAATCGATTACCCAAACTGAAAACTAGCACACACCATCCAAAAATAAAATTGTTTCCATCTTTTTGTTCCTTTCATCATTATTCACAACAGACCTCCGCACATTTTCTAACAATTTTTATGTATTTTAGGTACCATGGCTATATATCTACAGATATTACAACTATCGTCTCTCTTTCACTCGTTCTTTTTTTGTATAATGCAACTATTACTGCTTAAGTTATCTCGACAGCAAACACTATTCTCTATGCACTCTCCAACAGCAGCAGAAATGTTGAAACTTAATACAAATTTTATGATTTTTCAACATGTGCAAAAGATGTGTCAGAGTTACGATGCTGTCGGGGATAAAAGAAAGAGAGTAAGATAGAGTAGAAGGAAGAAGAAAGGAGAAAGAAATGGATAACAATGCGAATGCTAAATTTTTTTTTGTTCTTGCTCATCTTCCTTGTATGTTATATGCATTATATTATACTTTTAATTTAAACTTTCTTATCCTCTATGGAAATGCCTCCGCTTTATGGTAGAATAAGTTATGTAAGGATGAAGAAATTCACTTGATGTCTGGTAAACTTTTATTTCAACTTCTTTTGTGTTGGGCTTTATTAAAATCATTTAAGTAAATTATGAGACATGGGATGTTATTAGAGATTATGATTTTTTGTGGGTCTTACTGCTGGAATTTAAATTATTTGTAGGTCAGCCTCAGGGGTGTAGCCATGATTTTTGAAGGGGGTGCCCAATTTTTTATAAACTGTATTACATTTTTCATATTTCTTTAGACATTAATTTTGATTATTTGAGTAGTCTTTAGGGGTCGTTCGCAAATTATGTCATGCAAAAAAAAAAGTCTTTTTTGAAACCCCTTTACACAAAATTTCCAAAGAAAGAAATATTTTGTGTTTGGACTGTCACAAATTCTTCTATCCCCTGCCCCTACCCCCAAAAAGCGTGACGTAATTTGCGAACGACCCCATAGCATTTTTTGTAAAAAAAAATAATTTATTGATTTAAAAATTAAAAAAAAACTTTAAAAACTTGTATTGAACTTTGATCTACAGAGGATGGTTCCTGGGCACCTAAAGATCAACCCTTGGCTATACCCTTGGTCTGCCTTAATAAGGACTAATTTACTCAATACAAGAGCTTCACTAAAATTGCTCAAAAAGTAAACTTCGAGACATTAAACCATCCATAACTTTAACTCATCAGAAAAACGATGCAGTCTATCTTTACAAACAGAAACTTTTATGTCTCATCCATTCCATAATTCACCACAAGCTTATTAATTATTCGCAATACATCATTAAAAATTCATCATCATAAAATTTTTGTAAAATAAAAGACATGACAAAAATTGGTAATTTAAGCTTTATTTCATGCTGATAACAACACGTTCTGCAACATAGAAGAACTAATAACACATTCATGACAAAAATATCGTATTAATTCATTAACCAAGAATAAAGTTGGAAATTGAAATTTTTTAGTCATGTAAGAATGATAAATTTTATAAAATTATTAAAAGAGTGTTCAACTTTCTCATCAGCTAGACATCCTCAGTGCTGCTGCATACTTTCATCTATCATATGTGTCTCTCTACGATGTAAAAACAAAATGTATGCAACTAAAAACCAATTTAAATTCACTGGAAACTGCAAAGAAAAGAAACTTTTTTATGGATACATTGTATGCAGCTTTCAACAATTTTGCTCGCTTTACTTCAGCATCAAATTGAAATTTGATAAAATAAAAAAGTTTTCTGTTTCCTCTTATCATTTTTTTTATTCTTTAAATTCACTGACTGTTTTTGCTCAAATGAGAATTAAGAGGATTTTACTTTTACGAGAATATGAAAAAAAATTCATCCTCTTTCGATAAAATTAAGTACACTATCTGCTCCATTGTCGATGCTATGAAGGCAAAATTGAGAAATTCTTGGAGTTGGTTGGTATTGAATGAAGCGCTTGTAGACTATGGATGGTGATCTATTTTGGAATCGAATCGACGGTATTCCAAGCTATATGCTGCAGAAAATCCATTTTTTGCCATCAAACAGTTTAAAAATAACTATCACGATGCCGTCAGGACACCTCCACTTCTTCCTGATGATTTACCGTTTATATGGTGCCCTGGTTACTATGTTGTGCCGCTATAGTATGAATTAGAATGGGGGTTAACCCATTAATTGTGTTTTTTTACAAAATAACCCCATATATTCTTTAGAATTTATTTATTTGTCCTGCAAAACTTATTCCTAATCAATATGCAGTCCAATGTGTCGAAAAACTCAAACATCCACCTCAACCTTTCCAGAACAACCGTTAAGCTTGAAGTCATTTCAAGTCAAAAAGGAATTATTTTTTTCTCTGATCCTCTCAACTCAACCAATTCATAAAAAAAATATTTATCATAGAAATTTTTATGCTATTGCAAGAGAATGCTTGTTCCTTTAGGTAAGGAAGTGGAAAGCATCAACAGCAGCCAAAGCATGCAATAAGCAATACACAAGCATGGAATTTTCAATGATTCAATTGAAAACTCTCATTACACGCTAAAGTAAACTTGACTTTATGAAATTGAATGAGAAGTAATTTTCTATAAAGAATAGAGGAAGGAACGGATGCATCAAATTACATTGAAAAAAGTAAATGAAAAAAATAAGAAGTAATAGAATCGTTTGAAGTATCATAAGAACTCTACATAAAATTAATGATATAAACTCTTTCTATTTCTTTATTTACCATATTGAATTATGCTCATCTCCCTCGACGATGGAACATCATTTTTTATGAGTCTCGTTCGAGACATAAGAAGTAGAAAAAAATAATTTTCTATTAATTCTGTAACGGAATATGAAAAGAATTTCCTGAAACAAATGCTATATAAGCGTAGCGACGATGTTGTTTTTTCTATAAATAATTACCCACCTATCTAACTATAGAGTCTTTAAGTATCTAGTCAGTCACTATGGAATTGACTATGTAAATAAGGAGGGATGAGATTTTTTTCTCTTCTTTATATTCTCAGTGCTGAGCTTCTGTTGCTGTTTTTATGGAAAATGAGAATTAAAATACGTTTTGTCAGTTTTTGTTGATTTTGAAAATATTTGCATTGATTGTCTTGATGAGGTCATTAGCATATGAAAGACTGTCTATTAGGGAGAGGGTTTTTTGCATGCTTTATAAACTACATTTATTTCCCATTTTCGCTTCAAATGTGTGTTAGTTTTATGTTCTGTTCCTTAAATTCAACCTTTCGAGAGGTGTTTCCTCATAAAGTTTTAAATTCAAAAAAATTCCATTCAAATTTGAATATCGAAATGATAATTGAACCATTTCTTGGCTACATCACTGGCGCCGCTTTCTAGGTCTACCCTGTCTCAGGCAGGTAGGTTATACCTAAGGGGAACCCTTACCTAGGGTACCTCAAGTAGCCCTCGAAACTGGCTCCTAATTGACATCACTTATGAATGACTCCTAAATTAGATTATCTATCCTCTGGGACTAGCAAAGGATTCCATAAATCAATGAAAATGAACAACAAACTTTCAACTAGACTCCTATACCATACCTATACTCCAATGAAAAATGCTTCACATCCACTCACACCCAGCATTCTTCACACAAACTTTATTCCATTTCTGTTCATGTCATAATGTATAGCTGAAAGGAATTTACATCTTTATTTTCCTCTTCTTCATCTACATTTCTTTTCAAAAGCAATAATTTTCAGCTTGTGATACTTAAAAAAAGGTGACGAGATTAATGACACATTTTTCACCTAAAAATAGACAATGGAAAAATCGTGAACATTCAGTCATGTCTTTTTCTTTTACTCATTTTCATTAAGATCACATTTTACTGATTCCGATGTCGATAAGAAGGGCGAAACGGGAAATGGAAAGAGCAACTTTTTTATAATTTGGAAAGTGACATTAAAAAAATTGAAATTTATCGCTGTACGATTGTGTTGAAATAAATGACACAAAAATTCCTCTTGATTTTTGTTTCCATTGAATTATTGAGGAGCACAGACGCACACATCGACAACATAAAAATGAAATAATTCGTTTTATTGCTCAATTAATTCAATTCTAACGAAAGAAAATGTTAAGACAATGAGGACTGACATTAATTTTCAAATGGGGAGAGGAATTACGTGTCATTTTTATATCTATTTCGGGCTCCTCCTGGTTATATAAAACGCACGCATATACACACATTCCGAATTGTCAACATCAATAATAATAACAGTGACAGGCACTAGGAAACTAAAATCAACATCTCAAGCTACTTGAACGAAACAATAAGCAGAGATAGCAGCAGCAGCAAACAATTTTCATGATGAAGAAGTAGAAATGAAGGAAGAATAAGGAGGTTATAAAGAAAACAATATCATTGCTTATGGCGATATAATGTAGAAAAGATTGTGTATGGCATTTCAGTTTTATACATATAGTCGTAGCATATTTCTCCACTCTTATCATGGCTGTTGCCATTAAAATGTAAATTAAAGCGACATTCCTTGGAAAAGAGATATAAAAGAATACAAGAATAAGAGATAGATGTGGCGGAGGGAGTGAAGAATTAATGTGAGTTAGAGATTATTTTGGTAATGAGATCATTGAACGCATTAAGCAATGCGGAAGGAGCAATGGCACAGGAAATGGCTTAAAGCAGTATTTCATCATTTTTAAGATTTTGTGGCATATGAGAGTCCCAAAAATTAATGAAGAATTTCTATTTCATAAAAAAGATCGTGGCACATTCGAGAAACTCTTAAAACACACAAATGTACTGTGCTACTCAGTTTGAAAATCGCTGGCTTAAAAATATTGTGCTTGCTGTGTCTGCTGGTTGTGTTAATGACTCTATGCTCAATTTCTAGGGTATACCCCAGTTATTATCTTTAGAATTGCATAAGTATAATCAAGGAACCGGCCCCTGTGGCTCTTTTTGGGAATTCTCGATGTTAGTGCCTGTAACGAGATTTCCAGGAAATGAACAACAGTTTTTGTGGTACGGATACCGAAGATCAATCGTTTATTTTAAGAATCCTGAGAAATCATCGAGGGTAGCTCTAAGCTTTATCTTTTTGTTGCTCGTGGTAAAAATTTTAGTATTTAACCATTCGAGACTATACCCAGGGTGAACCTAACACTTGGTGTCCCCCCCTAGTGTCTATACCTTCGAAAAAAGCCTTCAAACAATCTAATCTCCAGTCAATTCCTCCAAAATTTTCATTTGATGAATCTTCATGACAAAATGCCAAGCAATTCCAATCTTCCATCAAATAAATTCCAGCACCAAACACAGCAAAATTCTCAAACGAATACAACTGTTTTTTGGTGAATTGTAGAAGCTTAGGTCTTCTTATGCATGTAGATGTTTATTAGTTTTCTTGTATTGTTTGCTAACTTTTAAAGAAAGATACATGACAACAATGGAATAGAAGGAAGTTTGTAAAAAAGCGGAGAATTTACGAAGAACTACATTTGCTGCATTAAAGGGGTTTGAAGCTTACAATTTATTGTTCGAATCTTAATGCTTAAATGGTAATTCAAAACTTTTTTTCAGAACTTGCTTTTTTTGGAGAGGGTGGGTGGAAACTTTACGACAATCAAATTGTTTTATTGTAAACTTTATGCTTCAATAAACTTATGACCGTAATATCATTAAATTTATGGACAACTGTTTAATGGAATTATGATGCTATTAACTTTTACTACTGTTGGCTTTTCCCAAGTTTATCAAAAATAGTCCAATCAAACCGAGAGGTGAAAATGCTGAGACATAAGCCTCGTATCCTTGAAAATATAATTTGTGAATTTAAATCCCAAAGAATTTATTTTAAAGCTTCTCAATCCCACTCGATTTTCGCTGTTTTTTTGGATGCCGCTTCTCGAATCTTTATCACTATTTCATGTGCAATCCATTTAACAAATAATAGCATCAGCAAAAAGTTTCTCGTTCCCTTGGAATTGTCATCTGTATGTGTAGTTGAGCAAACAGACTACAAAAGGAATTAAAAAGGAACCGAATAAGACAGGAAGAAGAAAAGAAATCTTTAAATTTCAATCTCTCATGAGATTGTTCAGTTGCCACACATTCATTTCTGTGAGCCATTTTCCAAGACATTGCAGTAATGTCATGTTTATTTTCTATGGAACCCTTGACATCATATGGTATACATAAATAGCACTGAAAAAATCCCATAAATATATCCTTTTGCATTATTATAAACTTCTGTGTCCTTTTTTCCTCTTCATTTTACTTCTCATTCATAATGTGATGCTTCGGATGTTCATTATTTGTAATACCCTAGAAGTGACATGTCAAATTACACCAACACACACACATGGAGCTGTTCATAAACCCAGCAAAAGAATTATATTCAATGAAGGAAAAACGAATGGAATAAATTGTTGTTCCTAAATTTTCATAAAAATGAAGTGGACATCCTCATATTATCATAATTTTTTCGTCATAAAAAATGTGGATCATAAAAAAAATTGTGCCTGCGTCACAAAAAGAAATTACTGACTTTTGCTGACGGGGGTGAAAAAAGCAAGTATTTTTTAAATGTCAGTTAAGGCCATTTATCTACATTCAGAACAGAAAAGTTAGTGGGGTAGTTGGTATGGAGTGGTGATTGGGGTGCTGATTTGTGGATTTAGAAATTGTTCGGATATTATTGTCTCCGTTTAATCAGAAGCAGGAGGTTTAAGGTTATGTGACAATTCAAGAAAGGGTCGAAACCCCTCCTAAGAATGGCAAACAGCACATGGGATAGAAAAGATGTAAAATAGCTTAACCAAGCCAGTGTGAATCCTGCATGCAGTCAGACTCCAGAAAATCCAACTTTTCTTCCTAATTCGAGCTTAGTGTGGCTATTTTTGTCCTCTTTACGTCATGTATCATTCGGACCCATCCCTAATACATCCCATATCATCCCTAAAAATAATTAACTAACCAGACTGCTTCTCAAAAAAACTGCTCCCCAAGCAAATCAAGAATAAACGAATTTCCATGTTTTAGTTTGCATTTCCAAAGAAACTCACAAATGTCCATCCGTATTGTATTTTAAGAGACGGAAAATGAGCGTAAGGTGAAGTGGGGGGAATAATTTTTCATGATTCTTGGGACCATTTCTTTTAATAGCAGACTCGGATCATTTAATTTTTGGCATTAATTCAAATGGCCCCAAAACTCATCTTTTTTTCCTCATCTCTTGTTCTCTACTTCCTTCTTACCTCTGTGCTCTTGGCAATGCTCATTTCTTCCTTTTTGTATGTGCAACGAGATGATGGTGATGGTATAAAATAAAGGTAGATAAAGGAATTTTTTTTTGGTTCTTTTCTTTTTCATTTCACCTTTCTTTAGTGCTGTATATGGCATATCTGAATGAGTCAGGACACAAATTTCAATTTCAGATGCCAGAGCTATGTGTGTGTCTCAAACAAATCCATTCTTGTTATCTTAATTTAATTTTTTTCTTGCTCTTTATTTTCTATTTTGCTCCTCTTCTTTTGCCTCATTATACACTGGTGGGAAATGGATTGGGGGATTGACAGGATGTTTTAATAGTTCTGGAGTTCTTTAAACTGGATTGAGGTATGAGAAGAAAATATTCTCGAAAAAAATGATTGAGATTCTACTTTGGAATCCACTTACTATAAAAATTGTAAAGTGAAACACCAATAATGCAAACTTAAGTTCAATTTATTCTCACTAAATCAGTTTTTTTTTGAATTTTTAGTAACAAAACCAAATACTTTAGGGAAGGATAGGGTACCCTAGGGTAGAGTAGTGCACTCTAGTGTACCTCTATACTACCCTACCCTAGGGTAGCCCTAGAAACCGGCCCCAGTCCATATAAAAAATGACCCTACCTCCATCAAAAGTGGTTTTCAAATTAGACAAGCAACAGTTGAATATATTATTCAGATATCCAAAAATTAACTCTGAAAATTAAAATCTGAAATTCAATACCAGAACTCAACGTCAACTCGAAATTTGTATGAAGTCCAGTTGAATTTTCTATAGAGTCGACTCTACTCGACTTCGAACTCTGTACATTACCCATGATTTAGCCTAAAATATATAAGGTGTCATATAAAAAATTCTGAAATAAACCAATTTACACAATATAACATTGCATTAACTAACCTGCCGTATAGCTCAGTCAGACAATCAAACTGAAATTTTTTAAATTCAACTGAAAATTTTAAAACATTAAAAAATCCAAATGAAATTCTTTCAAAAAATTTTATTAATTTTAACTTATTTCATTTTACAGCTTTTCAAACCTTAAACTATCACCATGACATTAAAATTTGCAAATAAATTAACTAAAATTCCAAAATTAATAATCATCAAATTTATCTAAACCTCATCAACTATCTCCATTGAGTCCTGAAAAAAAAATTTCCTCAGAGTGTAATTGTTATGCCTCACCTGTCACTCGATAGTATATGTCCTAAAAATTTCCATACCGTTACCATCTTTATTCCATCTTAAATATACATTTTTATTTCAAGATTATTTATGCAAATGTACATTACTCACCTTGCCATTTTGTGTATGATAAGACTACAGAAGAAAGATGAGGAAGAAAGGAAGCCGGATTTGAGGAGGAAGGTATATGCATGATATTATGATAATTTACCGACAGAGACGTATAGAATGGGCATAATCCATAATTTCATTTTTCTCTCTCATGTCTACAGCTTCCTTGCCTTATTCATTCTGATTAATGATCCGAAGATTGGCGACGTCTTGAATTAAATTTCAAATTTAATGTTCCTGCTTCTCATGTCTTTTTTTTATGAACAACAAGCAGCAGCAAGACCGAAAAAAAAGTTACACATCGTTGATTTTTCTGATAAATATTTTCCTCAATAATTCCGCTTCCATTGCTTGCCAGGTTTTATTCACTAATACACGATGATGAAGATTATCATTTTTCTATTTTGATGCTCTTGCCAGATTGCTCCATACTTCTTTACATTCCATATGTTGATTAGTATTCTCTTCTACCCCATTCCATACACACAAAATTATTTATTTTCTCATCTTTTTTTTTATTTATTTATCGACATGTGCACTCGACTGGCATTTTTTTGCTTTATCGTCGTGAACTGTCGAAAATGAGAGAAATTTTTTTTTGTTCATGTGTATTTCATTTTTTTATCGAGGGGGATAACAAGAAGGAAAACTTTTTTTACTATTGAATGCAAGGAAGCATGGAACTCTCTAAGCACTTTTAGATTTCCGCTGCTGATGAAACTGTTACTGCTGTTGTTGATGTGATCTCATCCAATTATGTAATTTATAGCACTCATCGTGGCATATACGAGTTATAAATGTGTGTGTATATGCTTCACCAAAAGTACCATTAAAAATTTATTTTCACCACAAACCGTCATAAATTTCACTTTTGTTGCTGTTACTTTACTGTACCGTACCGCTGCTACAACCACCACCACGTCGTCATCATCATCATCATCAGCGTCACGCGAATGAATGAGTTCACTTACCCATTTATTTCGCTATATTGTTTCATCTTGTGGTCCTTGTGCCTCTGCAGCTGTATAACTGGAATGGCATTTTACAGCAATTTTTATTTACGGTCAGTTATTTAAGTCAGGAGAGGAATGATAATTTTTTTACATTTTTTTATTTCTGTAAACAAGCAACATTTTTTGGTTGTGCTATTTTAAATCCCCATACCAAGATTGCTCGTGGCATGAAAGCCGCGAGTTTCTTTCATTTCAGATAATCTTTTTACGCTGAAATGAACAGAAAGAAATAAAAACAAAAATTGGGATGCAAGAGAGGATTCTTTTTTTTGTGGATGATGCAAAGCTCATAGCAATTGCTGTAATAATAATGAATATAGCTGGGATTAATTTTTTTAATATTGAGATCATCTCTTTTTGTTTTGATTCTTTTTTTTGTGTGCATTTGATATAAATGAAAAAGTAGTTTTGCGGGTTTGTAGAGGATGATTGGATGAAAATTGTATTTTTTTGTGTCTTGTTTTATTTATTTATTTTTTTTGTGGGGATTTTCGGTGTTTTGGGGATTGATAGTGAAGACAAACTGCTGAATGGCTCTATGTCTATCTCAGTCTATTTAATTTTTATATATTCGGATGGAAAAAGCTTGAAAATCCATGAAGCTGTAGCTATAGCACCCGAAATTACACTAAATCAGCTGATAGCTACAAAATTAATTTAAAATTCATTCACACAGTTTTGGGACACCCTACGTTATAGATCCAGTCGATTTCTATTTGCTACGTCACTGCTGGATATTAGAACTAAGCCGTCTCGAAAATGATCCCCAAAAATGTATATCCAGCATTCACTAATGAACTTTTTCATTTATTTTCCTCACCTAGCCTTAAATCCCCTTAAAAACCCATAAAAATGCGTCATTTTTACGTCTCAATAACTCCATCCCTTACTTCCTTCATTATTTTTCCCAATTTTCCATCCTACTTATTATTCTTCATCTTCCTAGAAACAAAACAGATATAAAATATATGCATGAGATTTTTTTTGTTTCTCCTTTTTGTTTCTTCCTCAATTATTTCTTCCCAATTTTTTTATATTATTTATTTCTTAGACCGCTTTTATGGATTTTTCATGAGTTATAATAATGCACTCACATACGTAGGAATAAAGGAAATATTCGCACATGTGAAAAACACAGCAAGACTTTCCAATAATTTTATTGAAAGGTTTTTTTTTCATTCATTCTCAGTTTTTTTACGGCATGTACACATATGAATGCCTTTTTTTGTTATACATAAAAAAAGTTAATGCAACTTTGCGGCTTAAAGTGAGAATAAAATATTGAAAGGAGGTAAATAACTCCATGAAAATGAAAAATCTGTGTGAAGAGAGTTGGGGAAAAGATTCATAAATATTTATGAAAAACGTTTCAATATATATGCAATAAAAAAGAGAAGAATAAAAAATGCGAAAAGTTTTGAGGCTTATAATAAAAAAAATTGGAAATGAACAATATTTTTTTTCTTGCTGAGAACAAGAGGGGTCTGGTGGGGGGTAAAATAAGAAATATATCAGTTTTTCTTTTGTTTGTTCTTTTTAAGTTTTGAAGTCTTTTTTTTTGAATTTGTTGAGCAAGCTGAACTGAATTGATGAATCTTGGGATGCAAAATTTATGATTTGAGAAATGAAAAGTTTTTCTATTAAATTACGGGATGTGGAATTGAATTGATGAATAATATTACTAGTTTGAAGCGTATATTAGAGTTGGATTGGTTTCAATTGCAAAAGGGAATCAAATCTAGTTGACCATCTAGTCCAGAGCGACACAAGGCAGGCAAAGGCATCCATATGGACATGAACTCTAGGTTGCCTCCATTTGTAGCTTTGTGTAACTTGAAAGTTGAATCTTAGCAATTAGATAGTTTTAAGTATTTTTATAGTCATTCGCAAATAACATCAGCAACTATTAAGTTGGGCTTTAAAAGGGTGTCATGAATATTATTTGAGGTAAACAGCCACTTTCAGTACAATTTCTCAATTTAATTAAATGAAGTCAGCGGCACAGCCACGTTTTCTTAATCCTCAAGAGTTTACACTATTATTTAGGGTATTCAAATGCTGTAGCCTTGCATAGTCAGCTCCTATTTAATATACCATATTCACTATAGGTACAGTAAATAGACCCTTGCACAAAACAATCCATCTATAGAACCACAATGTATCCCAAACCCCTGAATCCCAGATAAAATGAAAAAATCTCACAAAATATTACAAGCTCAACAAAAAACAATGAACAAGAACCGTTTTTATCATTAATCATCCCAACCACAACACAAACTGATAATTTCATGTGAAAAAAGATTTTGTAACCATTTTTTTGCAAAAAAATAAGCATCATCTGGCGTCCATATGACAATATAGCTCGACACAACAAGGAATGTATTGTGTTTCATGGAATGGTTCTGTAAAATATTTATTATTGAGAACAAATGAGAAGTTTTGTCATCTGGATCTTGATTATTGCTGTATTCCTAGGAAATTAGCAATTCTAACCTTTAAAAAATTCAATAAAATATTAATTTCTCACACAAGCTAAACAAAAAAACTCCCAACTAAATAATCCAAAGCAAAGGAAACGCAGCCAATAATTCACAACTCAATTAAAAATGTTTTTCACCATACAGCACCGTCGATGTAATTTGAGAATAATTTTTTTCTTGTCCAAATATTTTGAATTTCATCATTATCACTCACATAATTCAATCACTCAGTCGCAGTCAGTTCAACGATCGAAAGGAGAAAAAAGAAATTTAATGTCTTGCTGAAAAAAATATTCCGAGAACATGCCCCCTCTGGAGTACATTCGGACATATATTTTAAAGCTCATTTAAACAATTTTTCCTTTAAATATTTACACTAGACTCGAAATAATTAATTTTCTATGGTATTTTTCACATCACGACCGTTAATATTTTACGTCTTGAAAGTGCCTTTAAGGCAAAATTTACACATTCAAGTCAATTTAATTTTCCTCTCATGAAGTAGGAGCATGAAAAAAAAAATCCAAAACCAATAAAATTAAATTTAAGTGAGGCAAGCAACACAAAAAAAAAGATGAAAAACCGCAAATTCATGAATTAATAATCAGGCCAAGATATATACTTTTTGGGAAAATTACAATTAAAATTCTTCGCCTCTTTCTCACTTCACTCTCTTGACTGCTCCGTATGCTTTTTTCAACAGACTACTATTACTGTCTGTGCTATGAGCTCTACACTCAACGGTTGCCGTCTGAGAGCTCACAAAAACATTTTTGCTGTTTTTTCTCGCCATAGAATGTCGACAAAAAAAACAGTAACCACATGTTTGTTTTTTGTGCATGTAGCAAAAAAAGGGAAGCATCATGGTAATGGAAAATAATGAAATATGTAGACCATCTTCTATTTGTGACCCGTTCAGTTCTGTGCTAAGTGAAAAGAGCAAAAATCTAGTTTAGGGGCCAAGAGTAAAGTGAAGGACGCAGCCAAAATAAACAGAATAAGTAGAAAATGTCTTTTTAGATTGGAACTGGAATGTTTTTACACATGTGACTTGTTCATGCCCTTCAAATTGAGACTTGTCGGATGATGACTTCATATGGATGTACAAACATTCCCATACACCCATACAAAGGACAGCCCAAGCCTGTCACATGTGTTCAATTATGCCTGCCTTTCTCACTGTTATGTGTCTTTTGACTTTTTGTCCTTCGAACACGAAGAAGCAATTCAATATGGCATTTATGCTCACAAATATGTAAGTTTCTGTTCCCTTACATTCACACAGTCATTGCATATTATCTTGATGGCGAATAAGAAGAAGGAATAAAAGAATTTCTATGTCTGGTCGTCGCACTTTCTATTCACTCTTGGAATATTTGATTCCATTCCGTTGTTTTCGTCTTTAAGATAGGAACGAGAAAAAAAAATCACTTCTATTCATTGACTATGAAAAGAGTGAAGCACATCGGATGAAAATTGTAAGAAATCCATGCAAATTGAATGCGATGTTATGAAAGTTTCTGTCATGTGGTGCTTCTTTTATGATATTATTTACTACAAGACTTTTCTTACTCTCATACATGAACAGAAAATAGGAGTCTACGATACAATACAAGATATGTAGCCAGCTAAATTTTTTACAATATTCAATAACATATGAGAACGATTCAGCATTCAGGATAATTTTTTTAACAATCGTGAAAATTCACATCGCAAATTGCTATCATCGCAGTTTTTCGTTTCATTTTGAATTGTGTAGGATTTGAGGGAGAGTTTGGAAGGCTTTTTGTGAAGTTTGGGGGGTATTGAGACGCTTTTCGAGGGGTATGGCTGTAAATTTTGGAGAATTTACTCATTAAGTTGTACCTTTTGGGGTATATTGAATGGGTTGACTGACATTTTGGGGAGTAGAGCTATAAATTATTGTAGAATCACTCTCTTAGTTTGGAAAAACTCATGCAAAGACTAGACTAGCACCAAAAATCAATATTTTATTTAAAGAAATTTCAGTTTTCAATCAAAATTTAAAGAAAGCAG
The DNA here is from genome assembly GCA_963573255.1 of Chironomus tentans. Taxonomy (NCBI): domain Eukaryota; kingdom Metazoa; phylum Arthropoda; class Insecta; order Diptera; family Chironomidae; genus Chironomus; species Chironomus tentans. The sequence goes on from OY754302.1 coordinate 6,519,749, forward strand.
CACTGATCAAGGTACGATTCCCAAAATAATATAAAAATCTTACAAAATCAAACTAATGGTATCCAAAAAAAAGATTGACATCACCACAAAAGCCAAACAATCAGAATCACAACAAGAATCAAACATTAAACTAAAAACTAAGCAAATACAGACAGTTTCTTTTGTATGTCTCCATCGTCACCCCCCTAACCTCACTATTTTTTTTAATCATCAATCTCAATTTCACTCATCCACCCAATCCGCTCACCTCCAACAATACAAAATTCTCCCATAAAAAAGAATCAAAATGTGCATGGTGCCATAAAAAAGTATGAAAAGAAATTTATCGCTTTGCAATGCAATTTAGGGATACAAAGGAGGAAGAGGAAAAAGGAATCGAAAGAAATTCCAATCGAAATTGAATTTCTACGGAGATTTCTTATTTGCTGCATCCACATTCCTTTGGAAGAATTCCTACAGCTATTGATTATATAATCATTTCATTCTGTGTTGCATATAATTTTGAAAGAATAGAAAAATGCATTCGAAACTCGCTTATGTGAAATGGAAATGAGAGCTGTATAAAATTAATTTTCAATTTTCCTTTATTCATTCCACGGTAAATTAACTTTCAATTAAAATTTTCAGCAAATTTTCTTCCCTTTTTTCATTGCATGTCTGTTTTAAGAACTCTCTCATGAGATAATTTTATAATATTGATGAAAATGGGAAGATGTATGAACGACTATGAATTGATGATTGAAAAAATGTATGTATTTTGCAAGCCATGCATAAGATTGAATGCAAGTCAATTGAATTTCTTACTTCAAATTACAAAATGAGAAAATTTATTTTTATCTTCTTGGATTTTTACTTTGCTTTGTACACGGAGGGGAATGTGTTTTTGAATGGCATTAAGGGATGGGTTGATTGATTACTCAGTGTACTTAAACGTGGTTTGATTTGAGTTTACCTCACTTTTTGGAAGGTTTCTGATTTTTTTTTGAGGTTATAAAAAATTTTATTTATTTTTTTGAGGTTATGGAACTTAAAACCACGTGGTCGTCAGCAAAGAAATGTGATTGACTATGAAATCTACTACAAAGATCATTATAACCTCAAAATTTTCACATTTTTATGGATAATACTCAGCATAACCTCAAAATTTTGAATTTTTTAGAAGTTAACTTAACATAACCTCAAAATTGCGGCCAAACTAAACATAACCTTAAATACTATAGAATTAATTACCAATTACCATGAATAACCTCAAAAAATTCCCAATTCCCTACATAACATTCAAAAAGAAAACTTCCATAAATTCCCAATCATTCTTATTCATTCTCCTCAGTGCTCAATTCAAAAGAAAATTTGTGCTCATTCTGTCGTAAGCCGTAAGTCTTCATACGTAACATACATAGAGACATTAAGACATTTCTGGCTGATATTCTAGAGGAGAAGCCATTTACAATACAATATAACCATAATTCACATGAAAGAAGTTCAGGGAGAGAAAAAATAAAGTTTTTTTTGTCGAAAAAAAAATATATGGACCATCTTCACAAAGGAACTGAACCATTGCTGGTTGAATGGGGCCAAGAAAAAGCATTCAATTTATGCTCATTCAATATAAGATATTTATTTTTCTTCTCCCCACACTCTGTCTACAATCCATGCATGTATGTAGTTGGCAAAAAAATTCAATTTCTTTTCATCTTTCAAGCGGTTCCAACTAGAAAAAAAATTATTTTTACGTGGGGGCCAAGAAAAATATGAGATTGAATGAAAATATCCATTAATGATGAAATACTGAAGTAGAAATTTTTTTTTCATTCATACGATATGGAGTATTGGGAATTGTGTGAGTGTGGATGTGCCGTCGCCACCGTATTAGGTGAAATATTGCTAGCACACGAAGGAAAATGCGACTTCAATCTATTTTTATAAGTCATGAGAAACAATTTTCCACAAAATCAGCAGAAAAAAGAAGAAAAAAGATTTTTTTCTGTTGCGAATCTCTAAAGGCTATAAATACAACTATTTTCACATCTCTTCCTCTATATATGTGTGCTTTATGTAGTTTCAATTCGCTCATACAATTCCAATTCATTTAATAGCCAATCAGTTATCGTAAAAACTGAGATGATTGAGAATTTTTCACCTCTGATGTGCCTTTTCCATGCCTCGATCCTACATTTTTTTTTTCAATTTAAAAATATGATAGCGTTGTAATATTTTCAATCCCTGCTCTTCTTTTTATAGATATGTGTGAATGGATATAAAAAAATAAACTTTATTGCACATAAGATATGATATCGAAAGAGTAAGATGAAAATTGTCAAGTAGGAGAAATGATGAAATGGAAGGATGAAGTCAAGCGAAAGTAGGAAAAAAATTAAATGAAAAAATATATATATTTGATCGTGTGTGAGTCATGGGAGCGCGGATTTCTCTGATTGTGGAAGTAAAAAAAATTGAAAAAGTAAATTTTACAAAAACAACTTCAATAGAATGAAATGAAATTTGACAGGCAAATAAGGAAGAATTTTTGGGATTTGAACCCTAGAATATTGTAAAATTTAATGAATTTTAGAATACTTTTTAATATTTGTATGATATTTTAATGAAATAACGCCTATATTTTTATTTAAACTTTTAGAAAAAAAAATATATATAAAATTTCACAACTGCTTCTCAAAATCCCAAATTTTCGAACAACGTAATATTATAATTGACCCCCAAATATTTCTAAATTATCAGTCATCAGTGGCGTAGCCAGAATTTTTGTAGTGGGTGGAAATTTTAAATATGTTTTTAGTTTGAACCAATTTTTTTCGCAAGGGGGGGTTCATTGCCACGTTTTTGTGATTTTTTAAAAAATTTACTTTTTTGTTTAGAATTTAAATTTGTTACTTTTTAGAAAATTCAAAATAAGTGGATAATAAATCATTTCTTGATATATCCTACAAAAATAAATCAAAATTTCCAAAATTTGGCAATTTAAAGCAGAATAATTTCCACACCACAGAAAAAACCGCACTAAAAATGGAAACGAAGAGAAATTTTCCAGACAATTTCGTAGATCAAGTAAGCAAAAAAAGTGAATATCGAAAGATTCATTTCGAGAAAGGCATGGCATGGCATTACGTCATCATTATAATACTCAAGTGTCTTACTTATACACTTATGTTCTTTTTTATATCTCAAAAAATGTGGATGGCTCGCCGAACATACAAAAAAAAATTTTTGTATAGAAGTCAGGGTAAGAAGAAAATGAAGATGAGAAGAAAGTTTCAGAGTGTGTTGGAGAATCAGCGCGAAAAACAAGTAATATTTTTAGACATGAGCTCTCATTGCGTAACATGAAAAAATCTGGGAATGATCTCGAGTGAAAAAAATATTTCTTTTTTGGATATTTTTTTTTGTGATGAGTTTGCAAGCAATTTTCATTCACAAAAAACGATCCGTGAAGAGCTCAATGTGCATAAATATGAATTGAATGTATAGCAAGATAAAGTTTCATGATATCAAATTACCTTTCATCATTCAGCAAGTTCTTCATGACTACGATACAACTCCATCCATTCAATGTTCAAGATATTTTTCTCATGAGGAAAATCAACGGCAGCGTGGCGGTGGAATGAGAGGAATTGATGAAAAACTTGTTCATTCTGCTGTTGTATGTACACTTAATAGAGGATTTCTAGTTCAATAATTTTTCACTATCACAACTTTCTCATTGCTGAATTATATCGCCATCCTGTATACATTGTTATCTATCCACCGAATATTAGCACTTTATAAATTTTCAATTTTCGCATTTTCATTTTTTTTGTCTGTCTATTTTTTTCTTTCTTGAAAATTTTAACTCCCGGAATTATTCATGCTGAATAGATCGCTCTATTAGTTTTCAGTGAAAAAAACTAATTAAATGGAAATTTCTTTTTTTTCTTCACAAAAACTTCTTTTTTAATGTTTCAATTTAAATTAAAATAAATATTTGAGAGAATTTTTTTTATTAAATTTCCAACATCTAGTTCCTTTCGGTTATCGAGGAATTATGAATATGAAATGATTCTCGACCGAGCACACACAGAAAAAAAATTTTTTTAATAGACGGAGGGAGCAAAATTAAAAATGATGTTCACTTAATGAAAACTAAAAGAATAATGCAGCTAAGGATGCATATTTTATTTTAAAGTTAGAAGATTTTTCAGCTTAGAAGGGGTCTAAAAATGGATACGAGCAAAGCGATTGGTGGAAACGGAGAGAAAGAAAAAAAAAGTCAAAAATAAAACACACAAAGTTGAAGATCTTTACATGTATATATTTTTAAAATAACATAAACGAAAACGATCATCGTCGATGTTTTCACCAAGAGAACTTTTCATATTTCGTTGTATGTCCAATATAGATCCCCATGTGTATTTCTTTTTTTTTGCCTTTAATAATTTTTTTTTCTTGTCTATTAAGTCACACACAGAGAAAAAAAGAGATTTTCGTCATGATCGTGTATCTATCTGTTAATTAAGCCCGATTTTCAAGCCTCCACACATTCCGTATCATCATGATTATCATGTTCAACACCAGTGATCACTTTAAGTACTTTTTCTAATTTTATTGATGACTATTGAGGAGGAATTTCGACTTTGTTTTGAATAAATGCATCACCAAAATGTCTATTTTGTCTTAATTAAAAACTTTTTTTGTTGTTATTCTTTTTTCTGTATTTCGTTTTCGAAAAAAAAAAATCCTCTGCAAATGTGTGAATTGCACAACAACATGCTCATTTGTACATGATCATCAGTTAGAATTTAATTTGGTGATGCGGAATTTGCATCGCGCATTTTTTGTGATTTTTGTTTTCATTTTTTTGAAGATGAATTTCAAATTTATCTTGATTTCTATTGAACAAAAATGCAACAAATTTTGTTCAAAACTATCTTATTAAAAATGATGGGAAAATAGAGATGGTCACCTAAAAAAATTATTTTAACGGATGCTTAATACTGAATAGATTTTGATATTAAAAATTCTAGAAAACAAGTAAAAATATTCTATTAGAAATCAAACCCACGTCCTTATAAGGGATTAGAGTACAAATGTTACATTTATTGGTTATTGGGGTGCGTTCATAAATGACGTCACACAAAAAACGATATTTTTGGACCCCTCTTACCCTTTGTCACAAAATTTTCATAAAAAAAATTTTCTTTTCTATGAAAGTATCACACAACTTAAGTCACACCTCTCCCCCTAAACATTGGACATCATTTATGAACGGACAATAACAAAGAGTTTGCTTTTGCACTGAAAATTTGTCTCAATACCCTTGATTCTACTCTGCTCTGACACTGCACTAATAAACATTAATTACTACAAAAAATGGGAATAAATTAAATCATTTGATTGGAGTAATTCCAACTTTAAATTGACACTCTAGAGCTGTGTGGCATTCCAAAGCAAGGATGAGAAATTTTTAAAACCTAATTGAAATGGACATTCCACTATAATTCTTGAAAATATCAGTATTCTTCACAAGCATTCCTTTATCCAATAGAATAGGGGTTAAAAAACCCCAACACTAACTTTAATATTTTTCTCAAAAAGACATTTGAATGACGGATTGATGGGAAATTAATGTCTGACTATTTAATTTACACCTCAAGGAAAAATATTTTACATAAATGTCTAGATGTCGATAAACAGCGATTTGAATAAGTGTTGGAAAGTAAAGAAAAAATTAATTGCTTTAACGAAAGGAGTGAATAACACAGTTAGTCATTTATGATCGGAAAATTCCTATAAGTTTGTAGAGTTTTCAGGGTCTTGAAGGGATGAATTGATGGAAAATTTTAGTGGAAGTTAAATTGTCTTAAAAATTATAATTAATCTTAGACTTTTTGGAGTAAAACTAATAGAATTGGATAATCTAGAGGAACCAAGACATCTCATTGGTGGAACTTCGGTCTGTAGCGTACAATGGAAGGTTGTGAACTTCATAAACAGATCCTTTGATTCAAAATAGGTAAAGCTATAATATTGAGTATCAAATCAAGGATCACTGGCTTGGTATTGCAATTTTCAGGTATTGAAGGACAAGATCTATCAAGCACTATCAAGCCCATTCAGCTCACTATGTGGCTATTAAGCCATTAAATTCATGAAAACAGCTAAACAATAGAATCTAATTCCAAAAATACTTTTGCTGCTTCATTTTCAATTCCTTAAAATCACAAAACAGTCTTCAAACTAAAAACTTTCTATTCCCTAACAATAAACAAACTCAAGAAATTAAAAATGCCCTTAAGGACATCACATTGCAGCCATTCCTAATCCCACATTTTAAAAATTATCATAAAAAGGCAATTACACAAAACCAATTGACTCATTCTGCCTGTCAAACTGACGAAAATGCCACATGTGTTTAACTTTTTTTCGCAAAAACTAGCACTACACGAGAAAATATTTAGTTACGCACATTCCACATCTTTGTAATTTTTACGAACATGTGTCTAATGTCTCTTTTGCACATATTGGAAATTATATAGCACCCATAAAATTCTTTTTTATATAATATGCATGCTTATGTACTTACATCGAACTAAGTATTTATAACAAAAAATTTACACTCTTTTTTTTGTGACTCATAAAAAAGGTTGGAAGTGAAAATCTTATTAAATTTATGACCTCTTTCTCCACACTCGTAATAGTTCCTATGTTTCACTAAAAAGCACTACACTTCTATTCTACCGACAACAAGCGCTTGACGTTGTTATTATTAATAGATCTCCAACTGTCGACAAAAAGTTTTTCTTTCCTTCTTTCGATGTTGTCGTTTACTTGTATGAAAAATACAGAAAAAAATACCGTCGAGAATGAAAAATAGCGAGGCTATAATGTGAGTAGGTGAAATGACGGGGCTGAACTATAGTTATTTCTGCTGTGAGGGAAAATATATAGAGTGTAAGCGAGTCAAGAAGGAAAATAACAAGTTTAAAAGTCATCGATCTCTTGATTTTTTGTTCTTGTGGGGGTTTGATGATCTTTCAGAAGGGGAAATATTGAGCGCGTGTGGATTAGTTGATAGACAAATGCTTGGGAGATTGAAGATTATCAAATCTGTTGTTATGTGCCTTTAATCTTAATTTTTATCTCACTAGAGTTGCTCTTTTGTCCGTGTTGGGTCTTCAATTTTGAAAACGATCAAATAAAGCAACCAGAACTCCAAGCCGACTAGGATTTTGTATGGAAAAGTGGACTATAAACATTAACAGTTAAGGGTTTTATACCTAGTGTTAGGTTTTATCTCCTTAAGTTAAGATCAAGCAAATCATAACCAAAAATGGTGTTTTTTTGTCCTAAATCTAGAAACTCAGTTCAATATATTTTGATAAATTTCATCATTACCAACTAGGTACACCCCCAATTGGTTACACTAATATATAAAGTCAACATACAAATGGCGCATTTTGAATACGTTTTGTGAGCAGTTGCACTACATTTCTGTCTGTAGTCTTTAAATTAAAGCTGTGAGCTACGTTTCTAGAATTGAACTCATTTTTTGCTGTGTCAGTGTCTTTAGGCTGGTAGCTTGGTATATCCTAGGGTATACTCTAAGGTATACTCCAGGATATACCCCAGGGTAAACTCTCCCTAGGGTATATCGAGCAACCAACCCCTGTATTAATATTCCAAACACTTAGATCAACTACCAAGCAACTTAAGAAACCCCAACAAAATAAGTCATATTCCCAAAAGTCACTGCCATGAATGAGTCAGACAGTCAGAAGCAATTCAACTAACGTCCAACTATATCCACATAAAAAGGCACTAAAAATATCACTTAGCACCGAACACAGCAAGAGCTATAGGGTGAAGAGAGTCTATGTGTGAATCATAAAATCAGTTGGCAAAATAAAAATTACACAAACAACATATTAACGAATAGTAGCGAAGCTGTACAAGCAGTAGCAGAAATAAAGTAATGAAGAAGATATAAAAACTATTTTGAGAGACCCGGGACATACTAAATACTAATCATTATGAATATTCATATACTTACTCACTCAGTCAGGGAGATGAAATTACTTTGTATGATAGTTGACTCACTTAAGAAATTCTATCCTTTGAGGATGAGATCAAGAAGAAGAAAATAATATCTCAGAAGCGACAGTTATGAGTAACGAACACAGCATAGAAAATATCATAAATTTCAATGTAAAAATTATTATTTTTTTACTCCTCAACTGTATGACATATTTCACATTTATTTCATGAAATATTTTTGTAGGAATTATGGAACTGAGTATGATGGGGGTAAACTTCTCTCAGTTGTCCTATTTTTATGTCATGTTGTGTTCATAATTGAGTGATAAGAATATCGGTTGCCACTAGTGAAGATTGTTCTTTTTAAAGACTTTGTATGGGGTATCGCGAGGTTTACATGAAAATATATTTATTTTTTTGGATTTTATATTACGAAAATACTTAAAAATATTCAAGGGTCATATCAGTCGCTTCCATAAAAATCATAAAGTTGTAATTTTTACGATAATGTTTAACTCTTGAAATTTAGCTCATGTTAATTATACTTCCAATCAGGAGCATAGGCAGAAATTTTTCGGATGAAGGCTAAAAAAATTTATTTCAAAAATCTTTACTTTTCTAAAATTATAAGGATTTTAAACTTTTTTGTAGCATTTCAATGCTAAATTTTAAACTTTTCAAAAAAAAAAATTCTTGATTGGAAAATTTTGTACTGTGTTTGATTTTCAATTAGATTGCTGAAGCCCCAAAATTCCCCCCTAGCTATGACCCTGTTTCCAATCTTCACATCAGATTTCTTAAAACTAATCTAAAATTACATAAATTTGTAAAAACTATTAACAAAACATCAATCAATTGTCATATGAAGGAACATTCATCTATGGTGTCCAAAATTTATTATGGAGGAAGTCTGGAGCTGTTTATTCAGTATTAAGTATTCCTAAATCCAGTGGTGTAGTAATGGATTTTGGGGAATAAAAAAAGAATTTAGAATCTTTGCTAAAACTGAATTTTACAACTCTATAATATTTTTAATATGGTCGTTTCCTAAATTGCTGTATCTTCCCCATTTTCATATTCTTTGTGACACCTGACTGCCCTTTCTCTTCAAACAATAGATAATAAGAGAGAGAATTCAATTTTTTGAAGACACAACTTATGAACAACCCCCAAATTATTCTAATTTCCATTAAAATCTCGATTTTTCTTACCCATACATCAAATCACCATGTGTGCATGTACCATACATGTCCATTAACTTTCCCATTATGTCAAAAAAAATCCCTTCATTACAAAAATTCAATCAAACATTTTTTTTAATGAAATTTAATATTTCCTCACATCTACACCTGTTAATACATCAAATACGAGAGAAAGACGCAAGGGAATGAAAAACTTGCTCGATCTCTCACATGCTGTCTATAAAAACATTTACATTCATCACTTCCTTCATGTTCAAATTACAGTGAAATTTTCATGAGAAATTGTTTATTGAGTTGTTCACTGATAATAATTTAATTTAGAATTTTTGTTCGTTTGGTTTTGTGTGACTGAGACTTGATGTGTTATAGTTTGAGTTGAGGAAAGATTGAAGCAGGGAGGGGGTCAAAACCCTTCTCTTTTTGGGAAAATTTTATCAATTTGTTAGGATTTTTTAAGAAAAATTCTGTACAAAAAAATTCAAAACCTGGATACGCCCCTGAATTGAAGGTTTCAGAGGATTTATAAAATATATAAAAGTCCTCTGAAAAATTAATTTTAAAGCAAAATTAATTATTGTAAATTTTATAATATTTTCAGGAATAGTCGATGAAATTTAATAATAAGAATTGAATAAAGTTCATGAAAATTTCTAAAAAAGCAATTCATTTAAAATTTCAATGTGTGAATTTTACAGATATAAATGAGGTATGCTTTAAATTATCATTTATTTCAATATTTTAATCAGAATTGTTATTACCGAAAAAATAAAAGTAATAAATTTTAAAATTTCAAAGGTTCGAATCCTATAAAGAAAAAACTATTAATTCCAAATTTAGTTTAGTTTCCTTTTTTGTCGATTTGATTATATTTCTTCAAATATTAAGCAATGTTAAGATAATATTTTGCAAAAAAATTATAAATTTTATTTATATTCCAGCCTTCACAAACTTTATGTGTTATAAAAATGCATTTTTAACCAAAGGCAACTTTCTTATTTTTTTCTTAAATTCACCGCCAACATTTCAAATTTATGAAATTTTTTTCAAAAGAAGCAAATTTTTCTTCTTCTTGCTCGTCTTTTCCTCGACAATTTCTGTTCGACCACGCTGTTTTCTATTTTTACTCAATTTTTTCTTTCTTTTCCTTACATCAATATACCGTCAAGGCAAGAAAAAAGAAGGCAAAATAGCAGTAAAGTCAAGCTCGAGAGATTTAATTCAGAGAAATGAAAAATAAATTTTACAGTTTCGTTATGGCTTAAAAGTAATGAAAATAAGAAAGAGAAAGAGAAAAGTGTGTACGAAAATAGCTATCATGTCATTCACCTCATTTCTGATTTCATTTTCTCCTTTAAAAATGCACATACAACTCATTTGACTATTGAATCACTTCTTTTCCTACTCGAGAAATGTGTGCGTTGCCTCACAATCTCTAGAAAAAGATTTAATGATGAAAAAAAATGTCGACGACTTGAACATGATTTTTTTTTTCTGTTTCATAAGAAGAAGTAATTGTCTATAAATAGACTCAGATGATGTTAATAATATTAAGACATTTACCTTATATTCTTCTTTTTCTTATTTTCATCGGCGTTGTGTCATTACCCATTTTAAATTTATGATGCATGCTTGAGGGAAAATCGTGGCTGAAACCTCACAAATGTTTCTTCTATAGAAAAATTTGTAATGTTCGTGTTGATCTCAAAAGGAATCCTTCACCCATTAATCATTATTAATTGGAATTTTAATTCTACAGCGACAAAAATTGTGACTGAAATAAATTTAAAAATCATTTTATTTTTAACGCATGAATGAAGTTAAGATGAAAAATATTTTACAGAAATTGTAAAATTTATATCTTGACAACATCAAGCCACAAAATCCCACATCAGAGTGAAAAAGTTTTTAAATAAAAGATGAAATGAATTTATAATCATAGAAATAGTGTCAGTGAATGAAAAAGAATAAGATGAGAAGACAGGATGGATATAAATGATTGAAAATCTTCAATGATGGCACCTTAAATTGCATTATCGTGTTTTTGGGGCATTTTTGGAAGTGGAAAATTCACTTTGGTCTACACTTTGTCCATCTGACCATCTTAAATGTCGCTTAGTTCTTCAGATCCTAATTTTTGCACATCAACATAGCAAATCGCCTGTGGCATGGGTTCGAGACTCGTCTGAGGAAGAATTTTCGCTTTTTTGACTCGTTTGGATTAGAAATTAGACTAAAATCCTTATTTTGTAGGCTGCTCAAAGAAGACAAACTTTCTCTTTATGATATCAACTTTACCCCCCCCCCCCAAATTAAGGACTCATCAGGGGACTCATTCTCATTAACCATAAAAATCGACTAAAAATTCACAATTATTTATGAAAAAAGAATAATTTCCGACAAAATCAAAATTTATGATAAAAAGTCCTTTCCATCTAATAATGTTTTTCTTCTTCTTACTTTCGCATCACTTCCTTACTCCATATTTCATATTTATAATGAAAATAATAATAGTACTGCAATGCATGCATATATTTGAGTCATAGAAAATGAATGAATTGAGTGAGTAAGTGAGTCAAAGATACCGTTAGCTGAGTTAAACATAAATCTTGATAATTTATAACACTTAAGGATGTCTTGCTACCTATTTTTTTGCAGAACAAGCACAAGTTAGAAATGGCTTGTGAAGTGGGTATGTCGCTAATTGAAAAAGTGTAGCATTATTAAGGAAAAGTCTTCGATTCAATTCCAGAGTCAAATTAGATTAATTACAATTTTTTAATAATTTTAGTCGTCTACATCAGTTTATTATCTCGTCGAAGAAGGTGATGGAGTTGACCCCCAAGTCCCTCCCTTTAGATTTTTCAATGGAATCTTTTTTTTCCCAGAAATTTTTCAATGGAGGGGTTTTGAAAAATTTTTGTATGGAAGGGAAAATTTCACCCTAGCAAATTGAAAAAATTGCCCAAAAAGGGTAGGTGTTTTAACTCCCAAAACCCCTCCCTGATATCTTGATCTTGACAGATTCTTACAATTGAAACATCTCAAACAATTTCTGGAGCAGCACCAACAATAACTGATTTTACGGTGACACCACGGCGACGTTATGTGCCATGGGGTTGCTATCATAGTGTCGTGGGATCGAATTTCGTCGTAACATTACTATGCATCTATGTTATCATCTGATTCCCTTATTTATGCGCAGTTATCGAGTCTTGTTTAATTCAGAAATCAAGTCTAACATTTAAATCTAATATTAAATCTGAACAATAGAATACAGATACAAAATCACCAGACAAACAGCCAGTCACATCATGCAATCACAAAAAAATATTGTGCTAAAAGAAATAGCTTCACATCGAGCTGCTGCAACAAAACGTGAGAAAGCATTTCAGAGAGGAGGTTTTAAAGTAGAATGAGTGGGATAGAGAAAAAAATGCATTTATACATCATAAATTGCTGCCGGTAACATTTCGCGGATATCCTTTTTCCCTTCCAACTGTTTCATAACCTACCGACAGACGACGATGAAAAATAGAAGAAAAGCATTCGTAGTCGAGTAATGTTGAATAATATTATGTAGTGTTACTATTGTTGTATATTAAAAATGCATGTTAAAAACAGGTGAATTAAGGAAGGGGAGTTCGTGGGTATGAGGGTACATAAATATAAGTAACAATAAATATACATGCCATACATGAACATCGTACCTGAACAGAACCCGTAAAAATAATAAAAATTGTTACAAAGTGTCGTAAATACAAAGAGTTTAATATCCATTGTGATATATTTTTATCGCAGTGATTACAGCTGCAGCGGATTTCATTCAATTCATTTTTCGAGGAGCACGAAATTTACATGAGATAATGATATCATCCTGTGGAATATATTAATTCATTCTCTTTTCATCCGCTATTCAATTTTTCCACACAATTTCAGCTTGGATGCATTGTCATGGCTCCTGATGGAATCTACAGTTGGAGGATGATACAAATTATTATTTTAATGAGGATGTATTACAATAGTTATTGAGGGTAAAATTGAAAAGAAATGTTTTATTGAAAGCTTGAATTGAAAAGTTACTCACAACAAAACAACGTTTTATTGTCCGGTGTGAATTTTATGATTTTAATTTACATTTTTTTCGAATGAGAATTCTTCAATAAATGACTTTGTTCTAAAGAGTCTGTAAGCTTTATTTCTAGAATTATTGAACTTTTTAAGGTCACTATGTCGTTGGTTTAGTTTTCTAGGTACTCAAAAAAATTCTTAAATGGACGGAGTTTGAATCCTAAAATCATCATGGCAATGCTCTTGAGGTCACTTGTGATCTGAATTTTAAACTGACTTGATAGCTAAAAGTGATTTGCTTCAAAAAAGCTTCAATTTCTTCCCTTTTATTGCAAAAATGTCCTTTGCAGGGCAGGGTCCTCTATTTCTGAAAATTTAGACACTCTACACTAGATGAACTTAAGTGCTTAACAAAAGCAACCATTTAAAATTAAAAACAATATTTATTCGCCCCAATCCAAACAACCACAAAAACTTCTATAACTACCCCATTACAATTTTAGTAATCATCATTTCCTTAATGATAATCGTCCCATCTCTTAACAGAACTTCAAATAAAGGATTATTTCTGCATTTTGTCATGAACTTTGTTCTTTTCCTCAATTGTTCATGCATCATAAAAATGAAAAATTATTCAATACTGCAGGATGAAAAAAAATCTGCAGTCTGACTTGATAAAAGGAAATTCCTTAAATGAATTTTTCCTCATTGTCCAAAAAATATTTGAAATTGAAATGCTTTACATTAAAATCTTTATTGTCATCTCTCGTCGTACAAAGTAAAAAAAAAGTTTCAAAAATGTGATTTCTTTATGGATATTTTATGCAATCAATTTCAATATCGTTTCACCATAACTTTATCTCTTTCATTGCACTTAATCGCTTTTTTCCCAAACGATTTTTACAGTAAAGAAAATTGTCCTCATGAAATTTAATTTTCGATCCTCAAAATCACATCATAAATGTCACATAAATTTTCACGCTTTGCAAATGCTTTCGAGAAATGAGAATGTAAAGAGTTTTAATCGGATTTGGATGGATAAGGCGCAAATTTACTGGTTTTCTGTCTTTTAGACACTTTGGGGTGTTTTGCATACCTTTTTACCTTGTTCCTGGTCAATTTGGTGTGCAACCTACCAAACTTTTGTGTCTAGTGTATCCTACATGAGCAATACACCCAGAAGAACAACCAAGGACCCTCAAATGCACCAGAATTCAAAACAATACCTTAACATTCCCTCTAACCACCCAAAACGATCAAAATATGCTTCCTTTAAAAATCTTTTATAACTTTAAAAATATATTAGAGATGAATAAACAGTATTTTTGCCATAATCCATCTGCTACTTTTTGCCAATGCTGATTTTTTTTCTCAAGCATTATTTCATTCAATTTATTTTCAATCAACGAAATCGAAGCGATTATTTTTTATATTTCATCCTTTTTCCCATTCTTCATTCACCCTCAACTACCTTTCTCCACCATTGAATTGAGGTTATAAATCTGTAATATAAATTGCAATCATTTTTGATATATCCATATCAGGAATTGCATCGCAAACATTTCCCATTAAAAAATTGAAGATAATTTTGCTATAAAATGGAGTTTATTCTTCTAAATTTAATTGTTGATAATCAAGAATGTGCATAGTTTGGCACGTTTCTCATCATCTGTCGTAATCTACCTAGAGTCACGTCAAGCTTGTCGTCTGCTTAATATACGAATGGTTTTATTCAGCTGGGATGATATTCTTGTTGGTGTCGGTTTTGCAGCAGTGGTGCTTAATGGGTTTTATTGGAAATGATAGATAAATGGGTGATTAGAATCAATATGGTCGTCTGACTGAGAGTTTTACGGAGTTGCTGATGCAGATTTTATTATAATTTCGTTTTATCTCTATTTGGTTAAAAAAATGTGCATTAGTTTTGAAAATTTAAATAATTTAGTTAGCTTGAAATTTTATTTCGAAAGATGAATTTGAAAGTTAATTCTGAAGGTGGATTTCGAAAATTAATTTCGAATGTTGATTTTGAAAGTTATTTTCGAAAGTTAATTTCGAAAGTTAAATTCGAAATTTAATTTCGAAACTTAAATTCGAAATTTAATTTCAAAAGCTAAATTCGTTTACATTTAGAAAGTTAAATTAAAAATTCAATTTAAAAATTTTAAAACATTTTTAAGAAAGTGAAAATAAGCTTGAAAAAGTCCACTTTTCACTGAATAGTTTCCAAAATAATTCTATTGTTAATGACCCATCATAATTCCCCCAACACGGTATCAGGGAATGCGCTTAAATCATCCACCAACAACGTCGACTTATGTTTTACATTTTTATGTCATTTCAGGAGGAGCAAAAAAAGTTTTTCGTTTTTATGACCAGAAATAATTCACTTTTATTTCATTTCACGTCGCTCTTTAGATGGCTATAAAAATATGTTATGTATTAAATGTAACATATAATTGCTTTGGTTTCAATCCGATTTACTATTTCTTTCTCCTTTTCATCCACATGGCCTGATATACAATATTTTTATGTTGTTTATAAATCGTTTTATAGTGAATGAAAAGAGTATGAGAAGTCATACTTGATTCATTCGATCTCATATGCTTCATGCAATATCGTGCAATAAACATTTATTATTTTGATTCGTTTTTATTCAATTTTTATTTAAGCCATTACCATTGCAATATGAGAGCGTGAATATTCCCTCCATCATTGATATTGATATATATTGTCATGTTCCATAAAAACCTCATCTTATCGTTATCCTCAGAAAAGGATTTATGAATTTTCTTCTCATTTTACAGCTTTTTATTTATTTTTTGTTTTCAATTTTATTTTTAAATCAAAAATGTTTTGGGGGTCGTTCATATGTTATGTAACCCAAGGAATTGCCATTTTAAACTAAAATTTAAATTTCAAATTTTGAAGGGGTAGTATGAGGGGGTTTTAATCTTAAATCCTAGTTTTTATTCTGGTTTAGGGGTTGTTTGACGATTTTTGTAGCTGGGATCACTCAAGCACCCCCTTGGTTACGCCTCTACCGTGTGCTTTAATAATAAAATCACATCACAAATCTTCCATTCAGAACTTTTCCAGAAAATTAATTAAATGCACCAAAAAAAATGCCCCATTTAGAATGACTTTAATAACAAAATTTCATTAATATTAAATTGCTCATTGGCATGGTTAAATGTATCAGTGCATTAAATTGATATATTTGCACAATATAATGAAATTTATTTATTATATTTATTTTTCATTGTTGCAGAGAAATGAGATAAAATATTTAATTTATTTATGCATTACTATTTAACCGCGAAACAAAGGCAACCGTGTGGCATAAAGTCACACTATCTATTTATTTATATAACCTTTTTTTCTCTAGTCTCATTATTAATATCAAAACTTGTTTTATTAGTTTATGAAATATGATGATTATTGTTTGTGGATGTGATAAATGGGGGCAAATTTTCAGGAAAATTAGAGAGTACAATGAGGAAGTTATCAAGGCTTAATAGTGCAATTTTGGTTGCAAATTAAGCTTTAAAATTAATAATTTCATTATGAATTGACTTTCGGGATTCATTTTTAATTTAAGAATGTAAAATTTTTATCGAAGTTGTGGATGGGGAGGGTTTGAAGGGGGGAGGTGTGTGATTAGTTCATCCAGCTTAGCAACCCCTAACCTTATCAAATTCTAGCTTAACATCTTATATATTATTTATTTATTAAATTTAAATGAAAACAAAGTACAAAATGTGAGACTCGAACCCGTATCACCTTACAAAAGAGGATCGTAATATTTTTGGTTGCGTACCTTAACCATTCGGTTACCTCCCACAAGTTTAGGTTGGTTGAACGGCTGACACACTCACTTGCAATATTCATAATCTTTCAACCTCACTTCCCAGCTTTAATTTGATCACATTGCACCAAAAGTCAATCAAATGTGCCTCAATAATCCATAAATACACAATTTTCATATTACAAGCATGACCAACTGCTTTAAAAAAATAAATTAAGGATAATAATTAAGGAAACGCGGGCAATTTACATTCACACATTAATAAAAATTAATTTTTTTAAATTTACACTTATATGACTTCATATTCGTATTAATTCGCATATGACTACATGAAAAAAAAACTTTTTTAATTTAATGTAAAATGAATAATTGCGAGGAAATAAAATAAATATTTTTAATTGCTGATATACTTTTTTAAACCTCACATCATCCACTTCACGAGACAATGTTGTTCTTCACATCGAATTTATGAAATGCCATTAATTTTTGGGTTTTATGGTGCATGGGGACATGATAAAAAAAACTCATTCATTCTCTTCATGATTTTTAATTAAACTTCACTGATAATTGCTAAGCACAAGCTCTGATATCATAATGAGTCAATTTAATTGCGAAAATTTATTATCGATTTTAATAGTAAAACTTTTTTTTGGTTTATAATTATCAGGGGTTTTGGTGGTGGATTAATGTGAATTAATTGGATTAACTTTACAGTGTTTTGATGCAAATTTGTTGCATGAATTGTAATTGGTGGAATTAAAATCAGAGTTCATGAAGTTTTTGTTCAGATTTGAGTGATAATAGAGCATAATAAATTAGAATGGGTTTAATACAATCAAAATCAGTCGAATATGGTCACAATTGGTCATCAGAAGTCTAAAGCTAGTCATTTGCAGTCTGAATAAGTCGACTATAGAAAGAAGAGCTTAGGTACTCTACCCTACCCTCTTTTTGGTGGGTACCCCTAGGGTACCGCATGGTAAGGTAGCCCTTGAAATTTGCCCTAGAAGAGGTCAATTGAATTGATCATATTAGGACGACTTTAGTCAATTACAGTCAAAATGGCTCAACTATAGTCAGTATAGATCGACTAAAGTCAGCATAAGTCGACTTTATTCAGAATAGGTTAACTATGGTCAGATTAGGTCAACTATAGCTCAATTATAGTCGACTACAGCTCAAATATAGTCAAAATAGTACAACTATAGTCGAAATAGCTAGACTATTGTCAAAAAAGAGCTTTCAGACATGAATTAAATCAAAACTTCTTCCAATACCTTAACTGAAAATCATTTAAGACACTCAACGAGAAAAAAATCCAATCATCAACAAATTATTCATACCATAATAATTTGCATACCGATTCCAATAAATTTCCCATTAATCAAATTTCATTACGACATCTCAATCCCTGCTTTTTTCCAATAATATTTCACCCATAAATTCCTCATTTTTTTGCGGCTGAATTCGATAATAATTTCTGCATTAAATCATGCATTCACATGCAGAGTCATGAAAAATATGTAAAGTTAATATACACGAGTAGCTATGAGATTGCAAGACGAACTCATGCATTTTATTTCGCAAAAAAAAAGTTCGAGTGAAAGAAGAAAATTATTATACATACATTTGATGTCACATAGTGTCATGTGCAGCAGCTTAAAAATTACATCTTATGATACACGATAAATAATATATGCAAAGTCAGCAACAGCTACATCAGCAGCGAGAATAGAATTGTTATAACATTAGCATTAAAATAATTTGAAATAAATTTTTCTCGTCGCTTCTTTTCTCGACTCCTATTTCGATTATATCGATGAAATATCAAGGATGAATAATCACGTGTCAAACTAAACATTACAACTGCGACATTGGAAAAAAAAGAAACGAATGAAATTCAAGACGGAATGGCAATTCAATTTTAGAAAATTTTACATTAGGAAAATGTCAATGTACGAACATGAAATGTGACTAAAGAGAATGATAGCGAGAAATATATTTTACAAATGGTTTGAAGGCTGTGGCAGTTAATGGAAGAAAGGGAGAAAAATTGCTACAAGCTGGGAAATTTTAGGAAAATTTAAGAGATTGTTACTATTTTGTTGAAAACTACAGATCATTTGTTAAGGGTTTGATGATTATATTGATGGGCATCGATGATTTACATCGTTTAAAATGTTAAGAATTGGATACTAGTTTGTTTCATGGTCATCAGGAGCGTACCCAAGGGGGGTTTTGGGGGTCAACCTCCACTCCCCTATTTTTTTTTTGAAAAAAAAAATACTAACCAATGTCATAATTTGCAATGATATCCAGAAAAGGTCATGATTCATCCCAAACAAATATAAATGCGCCCCTTTAAGAAGGTCATGAAATACAATTGATCTGTGATAGCTACCCAAGTAAACGAGTATTTGAGTAACTGTCTATAGCGTGAATAGGTTTATAAATGACAGTGCACTGGATTGCAAATCCAAACATGGGTGTTGGTAATGCTGCACATAAATCTTGTTAAAAGGTATGGACTTGAGTCTCATCTTGATTTACAAGCCGTTATATTATTTCAGAACAAATGGCTTACAAATGTACAAAGGACCCCCACAAACACCCCAGCAAACAATACCCAATCTGAGGTACTCTTCAACCTCTCATTTTCCACTAAATTCCCTTAAAAATCACCTAAAACAGCAATCACACCCTAAAATCACAAACATTAAAAAAGAATGTAAATTTCAAATGCGAAAAAATACCTCACTCTCTGCAATGGTAAGAACTTTAACAATAAATTATAGGAATCCATCGTTTTGAATTAAAATAAATTGAAAATGAAAAATAGAGAAAAAGAAATGGAAGCAGCAAAAGAGCAACTTTTCGATGTTGTTTGCGTCTTACACGGTTGGAAAAATGGTAGAAGAAAACACATTGTAATAAATGGAATGATGACATTTTTTTGCATTTTCTTACAACTTTTTTTCTACTCTTCTCTTCTTCGCCCAATTCACCGGTGCCATAATCCGATTTTCACTATTTATACCATGACAGCAGCAGTAGCAAAGTTTTTTGTCGTCACAAACAACTAGAGAAGAATGGAAGAAAAGTATGCAGATATTTTTTACAACATCAGAGCATAAAGAATTTTTTCACATAAATTATGGCTTAATGGAAGTCAGAAAAATTGTAAAACCAGAACAGAAAAACTTTATTTTTTGCTTCTCTTCCTTCTATATTACTAGCATCGCCATATTGTTAACTATTCTTCAAGTATAAAATTTGAAGAATATTTTGCTGTGAATATTTTAGTTCTTGAAATGTAGAAATAATTTTGTAACTGAAATAAACAATTTTAGTTTAGTAATTCCAAAAATTGACCATTTATACCTTTATTCCAGTGGTTCTCAAACTTTTTTTTTGCTCGCGGAACACTAAAATCCCAAAAAGTTATTTTTGAACTCAATGTGTGCCACGTCAAACAGTTTGAGAACCACTGGCCTACCCGAATTGGAACTTTTTTTATTTGGTTGACTGATACCTGCCAGCCATGAATAAAATGTGGCGATGGTGTATACCAGTCTAGGGGCTACTAGGGAACCCCTTCTACCTCAATCAAAAATTTGTTTTTTCATCAAGCTTCAGGGATGAAGGTTACCATTCCTAAAAGTTAGATGTCTTTTGTGAAGAATTTCGTAAAATTCTTCAAAACTTCATTTTTTAGTTTTGAACTCAAGACTGCTGGTATTAGAGTCACTACATCACCAATGCATCACCATGAACATCAGTTTTTATTTAATCACTGTCAAATTGCTATATCCTTCAAAAACTGCATCCAATTCCTTCTCAATTCTCAAATAAAATTACAAACCATCCTAATTTATTCCTGAATTAATGACAAAGAGAAGTGAACGACAGAAATAAAAGTCATAAAAGTACTAAGTCATATAAATGCTCGAACTAGCTTGCCAGAGTAATGTAGATATGTCAAAAAAAAGTTCAAAGAATGTCATTTAATGTCATAAAATCACACGAGAAGTGCACATTTGGCTGCAATGGAATTGCCATTTTGCGGTAATAGTTTCAGTTGAATGGAAATGACAGGAATAATAAAAATCCTTATTTATTGCGTAATTATTCATCGTTATAATGCATAATGTCACATCAAATGTTTACTTCAATGATCATTGGAAGAGAAATGAGCTGAAATGCTGATGTTGATGTGACATCAATATTGGTGAAAATGTAGCAATCACAAATCATCAAATTGCTAGCAATTTTTCTTTCTGTATTCAAGCAGCATTTGGCGAGCGACGAAATTTCATGAATACTAATTCATCGGGCGTAGCCAATAACGATGAACGATGATATAACTAGAAACGTTTGACAATTTTCCTTTTTTTGTGCTTTTCTTTCCGTTCTCCTCCCTTTTTGACTTTTCTTTTTATTCCCAAAAAAAACATTTTTTTTGTACGAACTTAATATTGTTGAAATTGTCTGCTAATTTGGTTTATTGTGACTTGTTGTCGTGCTTCAAAGATAGTCTGAAAGCAAAGTTATTATTCAAGTAACAGAGTGTAAGTCATGCTAGGGTTATCTATGGTTATCTCTGAGTAACCTTAAATTGGATACCCCAAAACATATCACTAGAGTTCTATTAAAAAATGTAAAAAAATTGAAAAAAAATTTAAAATAAATTTTTTAATACAATTTCTTAATATTCTGAGTAGGAGCATGGGATGTAGTGTAGAGCAACAGGCTATCAAGGACATAGCCAAGTATCAGGTACCAAAATATCTAATATTGGAAAAATATTGAACTAAGGGCATCATAAGAATTTTTTGAGGGAAGGTAGGTCCAACCTATCGAGGTGGGTTCAATTTTTTAATAGTTTTAGCCCCTCTAGGGGGTTGGGGTTTTGAAGTCAGGACCCCCCACTGTATGTTTCTAAACAAAATGCTTCTTCACCCCTGATCAACATCATTTCTTACTCTTTACTTCTCTCAGAAGTCAATCACATAAATTGCAGAGAGATCTGTACATAGAGATATGTCTAACAAACATTGAGATTCAGTGACAGCAATACGAATGGATTTTTTTTTCAATAAATTTTCAATTCCTTTTTGTATTGACACTATAGAGAATGAAAGATCAGGATGAGACAAAAAAAGAGAAACTTAAGCACGCCAGGACAATTTGACATAAGAAGTAAAGTTCCATTCTCTTAAATGCATCCCGAATGAGCCAAATGAGCAAGAATTTTCTTCCTTCTTAAATTGCTTTATTGCTAAAATAATCGGAAGAGCTCAACATTTTTAATGTCAGCCATGAGGGAATGAAAAGATGCTTAAAAGACATAAAGTAAGACGATCGAATCGAATGAGACGTGCACATAAGAAAAATTATTCGTCCCATGAGAGATTTCCATCTGACTATTTTTGTAAATCAAATGAGGCAAATGGGGTCATTTATTGAAAAATTCCCTTCGATTGAAATGAATCCTCCCTTTTTCTTTATTCCTTTTTCATGCCAGCATTTCTTGCTATCCATCCTTTCGGTTCTAAAATACGACATTGTTCAATTTTCCATAATACCCTCATACGTCCATTGTGCCTGTGCTTTTGTTATTGTTGTTCATACATACCCTAAAGTTGATGAAAAACAAATCTAGAAGGGAAAAAGGAAGACAAAAAAATGTAAAAGACTTTCTTGAGACACATTTTAAAAACAAATTTATGTCATTATGGAAATTGTCGTAAGATAAATTTATGAATAGATAAAGAAAATAGAAAATGAACAGAGAAGATTGAAGCCAACTGAATGAGGAGATATGTCTAAAGGAATTGTTTTGAAAGAATTTAAAATGAATTTATCGAATTTTTTATAAGACAGTTTGTTAAAGATCAATTCAATCATGGATAGGAGAGCTTTGTGAAGCATACATTTAGGGGTAATTTACTAATAAAAAGACACAAGCTGCTCAGATCAAATTGGATAAAAGATTAATGGAGTGGTTCATGATAAATAAGGGGTAAGACAGGATATACCCAGAAATTTTTGGAAAGGGAGGTGGGTCCCATCTTTCAAGGGGGTGGGTATCCGAAATTTATTCTCACCACATTTTTAACTTTTAAAAGGGGTTCAAATCTCAAATTTAAAGCTCAGGAAGAGTCTGGACCCCCTCAGACCCATTGTATTTTTAAATGCGTACCTAGAGTAGGCTTTTACCTTAAACCTTAACCTGAAACTTTTATCGTTAGCCCACTAAAGGAGGCTGTGAATTAAAAGATATGTTTCCTTACCGTGTGTCGATCCAATGACCCTAAATTCGATGCCAAAGTACCCAGGCACCAGAACACCATGAAGTTATATTAGCTTACTTCTATTCACACAGATGTTGTTTATCAATGAATTTAAAAGCTATGTAAATTAAAAATGTCACATAATTTAGTGACCGGTTCCTAATTATTTTGATAATTCTTATCAATTCAGCATGAATGTTAACATGACAGTATATTAAAGGATTTTACATTTCATGACAATAATTGGAGTAATAAGCCCATGTAAAATATGCCCCAGGCACATATGCAATTTGTTCACACAAAGCTGATAATGACTCATAATTACTGATTCTTAGAACTGAATGGACCTTTCATTCCAATTTTCATGTCCATTTTGAATAAAAAATAAACCCACACCCACCCAAAAAAAATTATTCCATCATTAACTCATTTTTTCCCTTACAAAATCTGATAATGACCCAATCAACCAGCATCCATTAACTCACAATAATTTCGATGTCAATTTAATCAGCATTTACATAAATTTCGATTCATTGACATCCTGAATCAAATGATTTTCATTTTCCAAGTGACCATCAATAACCTTCTGTTCGCATATCTCTTTCGATTTTTCTTTTTCACTTCTTTGTTCTCATGTCCATGACATTTTCTTTATGCTACTTCCACTATTCATGTGAAAATATTGGAAACTTTTATTCAGAATATTTTAACCCTCATGAGCGAGATAGTTTGTTTCAGGAATAGAATAGACAAATGGAATAGAGATTTGTAGAAAATTATCGACGATAACTGTATAATTTATGGATATGCCCTCGACTGGACAAGAATTCAAAAAGCATTTATTATTCCAGTGACTCTGTGCTTCTTTAAAAATAGAAAGAAAAGTTCTTCCACCCTCTTTTATTTCCTTTAATGGCGATCATTGTGACATTCAAATAAAAGCTGTGGGTGTTTGAGAACGTAATGGACATGACAGGGAAGTAGAGTAAATGAAGGGATTTTTTGCATTGTTGATTAAGGTTCAACCAAAAAATGAGATTTTAACAGCCATGTCACATAATTTTCAATTAAAAATATTTTTATATGGAGTGTCAAACAGCTCTCTCCATCCCTTCTAAACATTGAACATTGATGATCGTCAAAAAAGCACAGTTATTTTTCAAATAGTTTTTGACCGTTATTTTTCAAATATTTTTTGATCGTTATTTTTCAAATATTTTTTGATCGTTAATTTCTGTTATTTTTCATTTTTGAACTGGATCTTCAACCTATCTGTGCAAGTCTCAACGTATTGTTGCCTTTTATAATTCATGCAAATAAATTTATTACAGACAAAAAGATTCGTGACGACACAGACATGAGCGCCAGCCAGCAAATGAAAAAAAGCCATGGAACTATCTAATTCTTAAAGCATTACAAAACGTTTATCATCGTCTATGTGACAATTTGTTATTTTCATCCTTTCTCTTTCCCAACTATCTCTTACTTCATTTGTTTTCACGATTTTCTCATTTTCATACTCATTCTTCCTTTCGTCATCTTGCATGTGCGAATGAATGAAAAAATTACTTTAGTTATCGAAAAAAAAGTTTCGTGTATCATTTTTCTATTCCCCGTTAAACATCACTTTAGAGTCCTTTTTCGACAGGAGTTAAACGTGATTTTAAGTAAAGTAATCCATTTTTCCATGCAGCAGCGTCAATTTTTTTAATTCCATCGTGTCATGTTTCCTTTGTCATCGTGTTACACAAAACAAGAGCATAAAAGGTAAACTGAAAAGAGTTTTCGTTAGTGCTGACAGATTTTCACACTATTTTAGCATCTCTCTAGCTCACTTTCTTCTTGATAGGTAAGGAAATGGGGGTATATTTACTAGGATGACATCAAAAAGAGGATGTAACATAATTTGATGTAACACGTTTTACCAAAAAAAAAAAAGAGTTTTTAAGTAAGGAAATCGCAGGTGTTAAGGTTTTAACACGCATTTGGCAATACTAAAGGAAGAATTTCTTTGTTTTAATGAATTTAATTTAAATAATCATTCTTGACAAAACAGAAATTTTAAATTTACAAATGTATTATTTTAAAATTGATACGCACTTGATGATGATTGATTAAATATTTGAGGGATTTCCGTTATTCACTGTGACTTTCATCGCATTATTATAAAAATTTGTTTCTAATATTGTCAAATAAATAGTTAGTTCTTTATACATTACAAACTTCTGATCTGTTGCCCAAACACTCGGCCACAGAGACTGTATCAGGGGGAAAACAACTTGGTCTAGAAGACACCTAGACTCAAATTTTTGGTCTTCGTGGAAAAGTACTTTTTTCCACCAAGTAGTTTCCCCCTTGGATTGTCCTCTCTGACTAGTAGATTCCCCAACATATCACTTGATACACCAGACACAACAAACCCCTAATAATTGAGACCAAAAGCATCTCCAACCCCCAATTTTCCTTAAACTTCAGCTAAACACAGCTTTTTTCCACCATTCAGTTGCATCCAGTTAAAAAGAGTTGGCGAACCGAAAAAAGAAAGAATGAAAATTGTCATTTATTATTACGATCGTGGTCATTTGAACTCCTGAACAGTCAGCCAGCATCGGGAGGATCAAATCACATTCGTTTTACATTACACATACTTTTTACTCTCTATGCACAGGTTACAAAATTTCCTGTTATTAATGACTTTCGGTGTGCTCTCCTCCTTGTTGTAATAAAACTACTGTCACATACTCCGTCTCTTTTTTCTGCTCACATAAAGTCATGCATTATGGTCTGTCTCATTCTGAAGTGAGTGATATTACGGAGGTAAAAATGTTGAAACTTTTTTTTATGTTGCTTTGCACTGCCGCTTTCATTAATTTTTAGTTAACCGAAATAAAAAAATATATATTGTGCAAAATGACAGATAAGTATAAAAATAACAAGGACAACAATGAAACTGATAAAACATAAAAAAAACTTGTGAATGAAAGCAGAAAAAAAGATGACAACAAGTAACATGTATAGACGAATACAGTTACAGGAACAACATCATTTTCTTTTTCTGTGTGAAAGATTCACACATTTAAATACATACTTTATTTGATGTAAGTATTCCACAAGTATTCCATTAATAGCTGTGGTGATAACACTGATAAACGAAAATCAAAGTTATAAATTGCTCAGGTGCAAGTGGTTAAGGCGCATTTTGAGAAAAATTATTACGTGTACTTTATACACTATCAATATTGAGAAGCTTTTATTAATCTATCAACCGGCAATTTTTTACTTGACGACCGAGTAGCAGCCACATGACTAACGTGACTCTTGTGAGATGTTTGTCTCTTGACCCTCAGAAGCTTGAAAAACTTCAGTTCATAGTAAGATGCAAACCGGTCCTTTGGTGACATTTAATTTGTAAAAGGAAAAAAATGGATGCCGAGCCTTGAACCCGTGATCGCTGAAGATGATAAGCAGTAATTTGGTACCAAAGTACTTAACCAAGGAGCCACATAGGGGCGTAACTAGAAATGCTTTGTATGAACGGTCTATGTCAAAATCTATGACGTGTTTTTGGATTTGAAATAATTAAGAAATAAAATTATGTAAAAGGGGGTGTTTTGATACTAAAAATTGTGAATTAATTATAATAATAATAATATTTAAATTATTATAATAAATTAATAATGAAAATTGTAAAACTGAAAGGAGCCACATTAACTACCTTTATGAAACTCAATTGAAAAATGCAGTCAAAATTCCCTTGAATTTACACACGTTGAAATGTTGACAACAAAAGTTGTAGATGTAGAGCAGTCAAGTGACTACCATGTGTCATGTAAGTCACATTCTAAATGTACTGGCCACCTGACCACCATGTGTTTAAGATTTTTACTTGTGTCGATTAAGAAACACCTAAAATTATGATTAATTCATGTCATCAGATGGACGTGCTTTACTACCTGTAAATATATGCCTTAAAAATTCATACTTTTTGATTAAAATAATGAAATTTTCTACCTAGCTCTCAGCTATTTACCTTAAAAAAATTTAAAAACTAAATATAAATTTAATCAGTGACCTACGAATAATTTAATCTTCCCATCTCAGTTACATGACAGTTTAGAAAGTAGCATAATTCATACTCACCATTTTATCAGCTTTAGAAAAAATTAAGCCAAATTAAATAATATAGCAGAAATAACTGCCCAAATCACCATAACAATTCCCATTCAATTACAGCACACGCAACACATTGACAAAATGCACGAGAAAAATTCAGCATTTCCGTTAAACAACATGCTAAAAAGCCGGCGAATAACTTAATCACTCCAATGTGCGACTGTGAAATAAGTAGTAAGACTATAAACAAATGTCACACAGCGACATTTTTTCAGTTCTACACGACTCTCCAAATTAATACGACTAGCTTTTTGTCTATTCTTCTAATAATTATTATTTTTTTGTCTTCGTAGACAACTTTTTTTTTGGTTGTTTTATTAAATAATTTACGGTATCGGTACTGTGCTAATAAAAAAGTTTTTTTTCGTGTGTGGCTCCTCGTCTATTGTGCCACGTTTAGAGGGAAAATCATATAAAAGAAATTTCAAATAGCTGTGCTGTAATTTTTATCTTTTTGGTGAACAAAAAGAAAAATTCCGGTTCTTAGAATCCAAATTCACACATCTTAAGCATCATCATCATCTTCAAGTTCAATATTAACGAAGAGAAGTTGAATTCCAACATTATTACTTTGCTTTTGTGATCTCAGATGTGCGAGTCCAAAAAAAAGAGAAGCAACATTGACCGAGAATAAAAAGAAGCGGAATAACAACAGAGATTATTAATTTTTTTTACTTCTTCCTCAATTTTCGGCTGTATTTTTGATTGGAAATACACGGAAAAAAAGAGACGTAAAAGAGGAATTGGAAAGAGTGAGCGAGCGTGAGAGGGCCTCATGCCACAGATGTATTAAAGTTTTTGGATGATAAATATAAACAGAGAGCCAAAGAAACCTGTGTGTCAGTGCAGTTTCAAATTCGCTTATGATCGTGTGACCAATTCATTGTGTTAATCTACGGCTCTTATTTTTTATTTTATTTCATAGCATTTAATGGTCAGTAAACGGGAGACAGTATAGAAAAAAAATAGTCATGAAAATGTCAATGAACCGTTTCATAATCAAATCGAGATCACTTTTTAAAATACAGGTGAGTAAGCATGTGGCATATGTGAACTATGAATCTACAGCTTATGATATTTCATCATAATTCAAATAGATCGTACGGAGTAAGAAAAGCTTTGGATATTTTTTGAAATTTATCGGAACACTTGTGCTAATATGTCTCATTGTGATGATATCAGTATATAAATTTATTCAACGTAACAACCATCCTTTAGCCATCACACAAAATTACATTTATCTAGAGCCACTCTCGTCATTTTTCCGCAAAGTTCACAATACAGGCGGCAATAAAATTGATTGGCATGATTACGAGTATCTGGAGAGAGAGAAGGAGAGATTTGGATTGCCGGGTGAAAATGGTCAACCTGTCTACGTGCAACCGGGTGAAGAGGAATTGAATAAGCAATTATTTGATGTGAATGGATACTATGGTCTCATATCTGATAAAATTGCTCTTAATCGTAGCGTGGCTGACTACAGACATCAACAATGTAAAAAATTAAAATATCTTAAAGAGCTACCATCAGTATCCATAGTAATTCCTTTTTATAATGATCATCTATCGACATTATTACGCACTGTCTATAGCGTCATAAATCGATCTCCTAAGGAGTTACTTAAAGAAGTCATTCTAGTCAACGATCATTCCACAAAAGACTTTCTCTATGGTGAATTGGAAGAATATATTAATAAGCATTTAAAGCATATTGTGAAGCTTTATGTTCTCCCGCGACGATCTGGCTTGGTGAGTACTCAATTTAAGTTAATGGTGAATAAGTAGTGTTGTGAAGTTGATTAGGCAGTAATCGATTTTCTGGATAATTTTGTGAAGTGAAACAAGAGAAGAATTGGAAGAGAAGAATTCTATAGAAAAGTGATTTCTGGGGCTAAATTTTAGTTAGATTAAGCAGTAAATTGAATAAACTAAGAGACTACTAGGGGCTGGTAGTTCAGTATATTCTAGGAGTGTACCCTAGGGGTATACACTACAACAAGGGTTTCCCTAGAGGTTTCCCTAGAGATCTCACTTGAGTAAAAAATTTACCCACCACTTCCCTAGGAGTATGATAACCTGAAATACTAATTAGGGTAACTTCTAAGTGTACCAATTAACAAGCCCTGGGGTAGAGTTGTATTCACTCATAGAAAAGATTTAAAAATGTTTTTAAATTTGTATAAAGACATTTAAAAACATTTTTTTAAAAAAAAATTTGCTCAGAGTGAGGATCGAACCAGTGACCTCTTGGTTGGTAGCTTAGTACTCTAGCCACTAAGTCACCGAGGCCACCGAGGCCACCGAGGCATAAATTTTAAAAATTTAAAAATCAGCTTTTTCAACTTTAATAACGAAATTTTAAACTTTAAAAATATAAAGTTTAAAATACTTTTTAAAGTGACTTCTAAAAACTTTTAAAAACGGGTTTTGTAATTTTTTTATAAGTGTTCATATTAAGGAATAATAACCAACACCCCCCCTTCCCTTAAATGCTAAATACTATGACAAAAATTATCTTCAAAGATGACAATCACCTTCAAAACAACTTGTTTAAAATTGATCTAGAAATTCCCCATACTTAAAGAGACAAACAGAAATACTATGTGCAGATAGCATGCTCTTCAGATATCGTAGCACCATCGCTATCTAATATTGATAAGAATAAAAATTTCCAGCTAATCAACCTATCTTTTTACTCAGATCTGGGCGCGTTTGGCAGGAGCTCGAGCTGCAACTGGTGACGTTCTTCTCTTCCTCGATTCTCACACCGAAGCATCGACCAATTTTCTACCTCCCTTATTAGAGCCAATTGCAGAAGATTATCGAACATGTGTATGTCCATTTGTAGACGTAATTGATTTTAAGACATATGCTTACAAGCCACAAGGTGATGGCAGTCGAGGAATTTTCGATTGGAATGGATTACATTATCATCACATGCCATTGAGACCGGGTGATCAAGAAAATCCTTGGTCATTGTATGAGAATCCTGTTATGGTTGGTGGACTGTTTGCAATTTCAGCGAAATTCTTTTGGGAACTAGGTGGTTACGATCCAGGTAAGGATTTGGAATTTATGAAATGTTGAATGTGAACTAAATTTTATTTAAACACAGGATTGGATATTTGGGGTGGTGAGTATATTATTTTTGAATTTGATCATCAGAACCGGAAAATCGAATACTGCTGATTTTTAAAAATACCAATTTTCACAAACTCTAGGGGAACAATACGAACTAAGTTTTAAAATTTGGCTCTGTGGTGGACGAATGTACGACGCACCTTGTAGTAGAATTGGACATGTGTTCAGAGGTATGTAGACAAAAAAAATACAATGAATTTATTTTTTATTGCCCCATTTAATTCACGTTTTAAAAATAATTTTTTCTTCACTGATAAGGGGGTATGCCTTTCCCTAACGACAGAAAAGGAATTGATTTTATCACAATGTTGGTATCACAATAAAAACTTTTTCAATTAAATATTTTTTCATTACACAAAACATTTTAAATTTACATAGAAATTACAAAAGAGTTGCTGAGGTTTGGATGGACGAGTACAAGGAATATTTATACAAGAGAGATCCAGACCGCTATGCTCGTGTCAGTGCTGGTGACTTAAGTTATCAGTTCTATGTAAAGGATCGTCAGAAGTGTAAGCCATTCAAATACTTTTTGGATGTCGTTGCACCCGACATGAAGGAACGATATCCACTTGAAGAGCCAGCAGAATACGCCTCGGGTGCTGTAAGTTCTTTCATTTTAATTATTTCCAATTCACATACAATGTTAATGAGAAAAGTTTTCCATTATTATAAATGCAACAATACAAACTATACAATTTCCATTACAGATTCAATCGATGGCTGATAAAAAGTTCTGCATCGACAAAATGAATCGTCCAAAAGAGCAGCCTTTGGGTATTTAATAAAATTAATTGCTGTCCCTAAACTTTATTACTCAAATTTTAATTATTTTCTAAACTAGGTATATACTTTTGTGGAAACAACAAAAAACGACCACAAAACAATCAGCATTTCATTCTCAGATATTATCGTGACATTTCTGATGCTGAAATGGAATCATGCTTTGATTCGTACGGTGAAGGAGAAAAGAGGGAATTAAAAACGTTCAGTTGTCATCATGGACAGGGAAATCAATACTTTAGATACGATTTAAAAACAAAGCAAATTTATCATGGACCATACCGTAATAAACATTGTGTGGAAGTGAATATTGGTACACAGTCAGTCTATGTCACAATATGTAATGAGCATAAAGTGGAACAAAAGTGGGAATGGGGTTTTGTGAATGAGACAAATATTAACAATTGGATCTCGTATGGATCACCAATTATGGATGCTGAGGAGAAAAAGGAACTTTCAAAGGACTTCCATTAAGTGCTGAGTATTTTTTGTTTGAATTTTTTTGTGTAATAAAAAAGCCATAAAACCGGTTTGAAATTGAAAATGAAATTCTTGTTTTATTTTTGGATATTCTTCGTGCATTCGAGGTTCATAAATTTGCAAAGTGCATTGGCTTTCGATTTTAGTCTGTCCAATTTTATGAGAGATAATCTCCAATAAACACAAAGAATCGATGACATAGTCGTTAGTTGCTGAGAAAAATTCAATTATTTAACAATTTACTGCAAACCTGACTATTGATATTTTTTGCATACGTTTGACTAGTCAGCTGAGAACTTGTTTCGAGATTTCAACTCAACTTTTATGCTGGTTATTCTACTTAAAAACTCACATTTTCATTCTCTGTTAGAGTGGCCGTTGTGAGAAGATGCTCACAGAAACTTGATACTAAAGTAATAAATTTTTAAGTGATTTTTTTACGAAAACAGACATATATATCAAGGTTGTGCATTCGTTATGTGGCGTTGTCTAATTGTAGAACGAAGATGCCACGTTTAGTCATTTTTTTTCGTTGTGTTATGGGAATACGATTAGGAAATGTTTTTACATGCATTTAATTTTTATTATTATTGGCCTAGATTATGGTGAATTTTTTTGCAAAAAATATTTTTCAAATAGATTGATTTCAGAAATTTTAAAAATTCTTGGATATATTTTTTTAAATGTCAATTCATAATTCCCATCAGGGCAACCTCTCGACGAGGAAATTGTTTAACCTAGTTGGGGTATAGCCAGGAATTTTTCGAGGGGGCAAAACTTTTACATGGAAAAAAATCAGTGCACCCCAGCAGTGTTGCTCAATTTGATTTATTTTTTCCCTTTTTTATCTTTTATTTTCCAAAATTATGCCAATCATTTTAGGATCACGCATCATTTTGGATTTTCACGGAGTATTTGGGTATCGCGGAGCATCACTGTCCAAGAGTGTAACTTCAGATACATCCAAAAAACCTTGCTTACAGGAAGAACTATCTGCCTTTTCAATAAAAATGCTTCATAAATTTGGAAACCTAGTAGCAACATGTATATTACACCATATGATCTTACCTTTGGACTAGCTTGTTATCTCTTACAAATAATGATTGATGTTTATTTAAATTAGATTAAAAACAGCTCCTAACTAGCCTTTTAATCATTAAAAATTTATACCGAATTTTGAAAAATTCTCACCTTCACATCTGTAATCAAAGTAATACATTATAGAAAAAAACACGTGCTTATTATTTCACCATCGATGGTGAATATATAGCTCTATAATTTAGAAATGTGATGAGATTAGTTATATAAAACTTGAATTAATCAATTGAAAAATTTGGGGTTTTTTAATAAAACACCCTGTAAAACACTTTATTGCGATGGAACCTTCTGATTTAAATAAGTTCTAATTTGATTATTTTCAATAGTTATTAGAAATTTTTGTGAATCATAAATTTTAAGATTTGGTTCTGACCGGTTTTGAAATTGAAAGAGAAAAAAAAACATAAAACAATTCATAATTGGCTCCTCTGTTGACTAGATTGAATTAAAAGACCAAAAGGTTTTCACCTCTGAACCCCATCTCGTTAATGACTTGGTATGTATCTTTTAAAAAATGAATGACCTTAAAAATACCTATGATATCAACGCCAATTGACAACTGTTGTCACAAAAATATTTTTGGTGAAGAATCCAATCATGTCACTTACATGTTAATTCAATTAAAAATTCATCACTTACATAATCTGTTTACCATATTACTAGATTTTTGGGGAGACAAATCATTAAATATCACCAAAATAGTTTTGTATATTCGATTTAAAATTTTAAAATGTGAAAAACTCAAATGACTTTTAAAATGCGCTTTAATACCCAATCCACAAATACTTAATTACCAATGAACTCTCAATTTTTTGGTTAAAAAAAAATCAGCATAAAGAACTTGAAACAAAATTATTTAAAAAATTGTTTATAAAACTTTTTGATCTTATTAGTGTGGGTAAAATAAACTTTATTGCGATAAAGCAGGGCTGTACATCTACCACTACTGTCATCGCATGTCATAAATCATGTGCTTTATGCTAATTAAAAATAAACATCAAGTGCTGAAATTGAAATTAAACAATGAGTAATTAGTAGAGCTCAGCAATCTTTTCATGTTTTATTATTTTTTTCTCTCTTTTATGTCTATTTTCTCATCAGCGCCCAACAAACACAATCAACAGCCCTGACTTCCATCGTCAGCATTCAATGTGTATTATCGCATTTAATATATATATATTTTTCCAAAAAAGTTTCTCTCACTCTTTTTTTTAGTCATTTAGTAGGCATCGACTGTGTTGATCGTAAAAATTGCCTCTCCGTCCAATTATTGAAAATTTATTTAAAATTTAATAATTCTGTTTTTTGTGTTTTCGAAGAGCATTTATACATATTTTAGTACATTACATCTTCTCATCCTGCCTTCTTGCCTTCCTTTCGCAAATGAGCTCAAATAATTTAAAACGATTGATTTTGCGACACGTAAGTCAACTAAAAATTTATTATCAATTTGTAGCCTATTGTAGACAAAATATTGCGTTGTTGTGCCGACAAGCTTGATATAGGCAAGCACAAAAAAAGAATGTTGTGAAAGTGCTGATAAATTTTAATTTTTTTTATCGACAATAAGAGCATAACAACTTGTTGATAATGATGGACGGATATTTAACGCACTGTAAGCATAGCAATGCAATAATTTGATTCATAACATTATAAGAATTGACCTAAAACTGGTTTCCGAAAAAAAAATTCATTTTTGTACGTAGAATAAAAAAATATTAAAGGTTGTTGGACTAACTACACGTCTTCATATCTCTTTTCTTTTACCTTTTTTTATTCTCTCCTATTTTTTGTTATTTATTTATTAATACACATGTAGTCGCATAACATGCATTAATGTGCGTGTAAAAAGTGCCGTGATAGTGGAGAGTCTTTGAGAATTGAGTGAGAGAGTGACGGAATTCCTAGAACTTACTCACATGTGAGTTTTCGTACTCGCGACGTAAACAAAAAAATTTAAAGAAAGTCCTCGTGTTATAGATCGAGTGACTTCAGCGCATTTTTGTGTTAGCGATCAGTATTTGATTAGCAAAGTACTGCGTATTAAATAAGTCAATCACGAATATTTTGTGACTTAAATAAATTCGACGGCTCGATAACGGTTTTTTGGCATTCAAATTTTCTAACGGTCAAAATATATTTGAAAATTTCCCGCGGAAATACACTTGAAAATCATTAATTATAGTATAATTAACAATTTGTACAGTGAATTTTCATATAATAAAATGGTTTGTCATTTAACGGTTTTTTGAAATTCAAATTTTCTAACGGTCAAAATATATTTGAAAATTTCCCGCGTAAATACACTTGAAAATCATTAATTATAGTATAATTAACAATTTTGCGGTGAATTTTCATATTTTAAAATGGTTTGTCATTTAACGGTTTTTTGAAATTCAAATTTTCTAACGGTCAAAATATATTTGAAAATTTCCCGCGTAAATACACTTGAAAATCATTAATTATAGTATAATTAACAATTTTGCGGTGAATTTTCATATAATAAAATGGTTTGTCATTTAACGGTTTTTTGAAATTCAAATTTTCTAACGGTCAAAATATATTTGAAATTATCCCACTTGAAGTTGGCTCTATTGTATTGAAAACAAAAAATCATTAATTATAGTATTTAACGTTGGTATTGAGATTTTTAAATGTCCGGGAGGCCAATAACTCGATGGCACGGAACTAATGCAAAAAACTAGAGCTCTCTACGATGTCTAGATCAAAAGTTTTTAGTGTGTTCC
Organism: Chironomus tentans; assembly: GCA_963573255.1. Classification (NCBI taxonomy): domain Eukaryota; kingdom Metazoa; phylum Arthropoda; class Insecta; order Diptera; family Chironomidae; genus Chironomus; species Chironomus tentans. Next base: position 6,555,569 of record OY754302.1, read on the forward strand.
GACCGACCGAACGAACGACCGACCGAACAGACAAAGTGCATTATTAAGCTACCTTTTTAAAACAAGTTTCAAAAATGCGCTAAAAAGGAACGTTATGAGAATCGCCGGTCTTTTTTTGATGATCTAAGCGCATTTTTACTGTATTTGTTGGCAAAAAATTTAAATTTTAAAATTATAGGCATGATTTATGGAACTTTTTTATTGCTGAATTTTTTTGAAAAAATTTAGATGCTCTGACGTCAACAAACCAGTTGAACTGTTAATATTTGCCAACATGGAAGATTTTTTTTGATTCTCATAAACTTGTTCCTGAAAAAAATTTCATAAAAAGTGATTGAAAATCAGAAATTATTTCAAGGTCATGTGATTCGTAAATTACATATTCAGAAATATGTTTTTATAGTTCATAAAATCATTAAAATTAGAAAGTGTAGAACAAGCTACATGAATTTATTATTAGTCAAAATGATGAGCATATGGGCTGTTTACATATGACATCCTCCCTGTATGGAGGAATGGGATGTAGTCAGGGAGGGGTTTGGGGATCTCAATGGAAATTTATTTCAATACGCTAGGATTTTTTGAGAAAAAAATCTCAAAACTTCCTTAAACTTATAAGTTTCCATACAAAATATTCAATTCCCTTCGAAAAATATCTGGTTACACCCCTACAGCGACCAACTTCCTCCTTCTTAATGTTGGACGTCATTTGGTCATTTGGTCACTTAGATATCTAAAAATATTTTTTTTTCTCTTTAAATTTAAAGAAAAACTTTAAAAATAAATTAAATATCAGTGAAAATTCATGCAAGTCAGTCAGTTCAAGCCAAAGTCGGAATATTGTAACCTTAAATATGTTTATACATTTATTAAATATTTTTGTAATCTTATCTCTTTTATTTCGGCAATAATTTTTTAATTTGTTTCAGTTTTTAAAAATGACATAATCAGAATTACAAAATTAAGTGACGAAATGTGATAGTAAAGTAGTCATTTCAGAATTAAGACAATATTAAAGTCTAGCTTAAATGGAGCACTGTATCCAGGGTAGTAGGTTTGGAGGTCTAAACTCCCAAAAATTAAAAATCTCCCTTTAAAAATTACGCCCTTGACAGATCAGAGCCAATTTTCCCTAAAAAAATTGTGTATTTGAGCAAAATTCTTAGGTATCCGAAATCAACAATTTTTTCTCTAAACATCTTAATTCTTTTGTATCCACAAATTATTATACATAACGACTAAATGATCTTAAGTCTCAAACTCAATTTTTTATAGATACTAAGACAATAATCAGCCAAACAGACAAACAGACAGACTGCCATTATAATTTAATATTTCACCTGTACAAACGTCTATGTAGATTATGAAAAATTGAAATAAGTGGAAAGAAAATATCGCCACATTGTCAACAAAGGGAATGTATTTCATGCGTGTCAGTCTAATTTTCTTTTCATGGCTGTATATCTCATCTATTCCCAAAAAAATACTAATTAATTTTCATTGTTTATTTATCTTTTCCTAAATTTTAGTGTAAAGGCAGAAGTTCTCTTATCAAGCTTGTCCTAAACTTTACGATCATCGCACTAGTGCTTCTGTTCTTAATATCACAGTTATACAAATCATCATCAAACAGTACAGATGAAGATGATAAAGAAATAAAACATGAAGAGGATCACCCAATTGCCAATCAATTAGTGCAGAAAAAAGCAAAAGCAAGAACGGAGAAGCGGCCGATTGTATTACCGTTAATAGCAGAAGATGAATTCAATTACGTTGAGCCATATGATTCATTCTTCAAGCAAAAACACAATATTTTACAGAAGAGAAAAGACTGGCATGATTTTGAGCATATTCAGCAAGAAAAGGATAGAACGGGACCGGGTGAGCATGGCAAGGCATTCAAGTTAACAGATCCACATGATATCGAGTTAAACACTCAGCTGCTCAAAGTCAATGGATATTACGCACGAGCATCTGATATTATTTCAGTTAATCGATCTGTTGCCGATATCAGACACCCACTGTACGTACATACTTAATTGATTTAAATTAAATTCAATTGAAATCATTTTTGATTTTTTTTTTCGTAGATGTCAAAAGAAAAAGTATCTTTTGGAACTGCCAACAGCATCAGTTATCATTCCCTTCTTTAATGATCATCTTTCCGTTCTTATGCGAACTGTTCATAGCTGTATAAATCGTGCACCGGCACATTTACTTAAGGAAGTTATTTTAGTCAATGATCATTCCACAAAAACTGAATTATATGATGAACTTAAAGCGTACTTAGCAAATAATTTTGAGGGAAAGGCACATGTGATTGATCTGCCAGCGAGATCTGGGCTGGTGAGTCGAACATGACTTTTTTTATTCATTTATTAAGTGAATTAAGAATCGTGTAATTTTATATTTAGATTACTGCACGTTTGGCTGGTGCAAGAGCAGCAAAAGGAGATGTACTTATATTTTTAGACTCACATACAGAAGCAAATACTAATTGGCTGCCGCCTTTATTAGGTCTGATATGAAATTTTATTATAGCATTAAACATAAATCAACTGACAACATGAATCTGATTTTTTAATTTTTTTAGATCCAATTGCATCAGACTATCGAACATGTGTGTGTCCATTTATTGATGTGATTGATGCTCAAGACTATGAGTATAGAGCTCAAGATGAGGGAAATCGAGGTGCTTTTGAATGGAATTTCTTATACAAAAGAATTGATATTCGTCCAGGTGATCAAGAGACACCAGCTGATAACTTCCCATCTCCTATCATGGCTGGGGGGCTTTTTGCGATGTCCGCAAAGTTCTTCTGGGAAGTTGGTGGATATGATCCAGGTATGTTCATAATCTTACACTAGAGTATTTCAAAATTTTGACTAATGATAAAATTATTTTTTTAGGTCTCGACATTTGGGGAGGTAAAGTATATGCTTTATTATGGTATTAACCGAAAACCGAAGAAAAACTTAGGTTTTCTCAAGTTTTCTAAGAGGTGAAAAACCAAGGTAAATAATTACTAAATTTCACAATCCCTAGGAGAGCAATACGAGTTATCATTCAAGATTTGGCTGTGCGGAGGCAAGTACAATCCAAAAGAATAAATCAGAGGCGTATTCAGGGAGGGGGTTTGGGAGTTAAAACCCCTACCCTTTTTGGGAAATTTTTCAATTTAGCTAGGGTTTTTTAAGAAAAAAATCCCAAAACCCCTCTAAATTTTCTCTTTCATACAAAATAATTTCAAAACCCCTCCCTAGAAAAATTTCTGGATACGGCAATGGAATAATAAATTCTAATTAAGTTATTTAACATTTTTAGGTGAAATGGTCGATTCCCCCTGTAGTAGGATCGGTCACATATACAAGAGCAATCCATTCCCAGATCCAAGAGGATATGACTACGTTTCAAAGAATTTCAAGAGAGTTGCTGAGGTAAAACATCACTTAAAGCTTGGTGGCAGATTAAAATCAAAGAAAGTCTTTTGTGACTATGAGTCAGTTGGTCAAATTACTTACAAACAGCACAAGTGTAATAACGGCATCGACACATCTTGTTTATACAATTTGCCATATGTGACTTATTCGCAAATTAGAAATTCAATCAATTCTAATTGATGCAAAATTTCTATGGTGTAACTTTTTAAAAAAATCATGGTGATCATGGGCGTTATCAAGGGGTTTCGATAAGGTCCGGACCATCCTTCTCAAAAAATGGATACTTTTTCCTAAAATATAATTTTTATTCACTTCTGTAGGAGGTTGAAACTCCATTTCTGACATCTGTTTCGTGATAATTATCCAAGTTTTCATCTTACATAGTCAACAGGAAGCACTAGCTTTTTAATGACTATATTTTCATATTTTAAGCTACACCTTTAAAATTACATAGTACTACATTTCTAACAAACAACAATAATGATTAAATATTTATGAAAATTGAAATAATTTCTCTCTCACATTATTATTTCCACAAGGTATGGATGGACGAGTACAAAGAATACATCTACGAAAGAAAGCCTGATAGATTTTCTCGTGTGGATACCGGAGATATTTCGAAGCAATTAGCAATTAAAGAAAAGAATAAATGTAAGCCATTTAAGTACTTCCTTGAGGTTGTAGCACCTGATATGTTGGAGAAATATCCGCCTACACAGATTGAATTTGCCAAGGGAGCCGTAAGTCCATACAAGTTAATTAACTTTTAGATTTTGTACTGAAATCCCACAATTTCATTTCTAGATTGAGAGCATAGCCCTTAAGGATTATTGCATTGACTCAATGGGTCACTTCTACCGTGAATTGGGACTTTACAGATGTTCATTTAATAAGAAGCGTCCATCAGGACATCAACATTACTTCTTGGGACATCATCGTGACATTGAATTTTATTCCGATGCTGCATACTGCATAGATTCATATGGATCAACCGTTCGACTTGGTGCATGCCATCATAAACAAGGTGGTCAATACTTCCGCTATGATCTCGATACACAGCAAATGTATAGTCAGCCAAGTGAGAAGAAATGCTTGGAAGCAGATCCAACGTCGCAAAAAATTCTAATTAAGTCGTGTGATAGCAACGAAATCAAGCAGAAATGGAAATGGGGATATGTGAATGAGGATAATTTACGTAATTGGAATGAACGCGGTGCTAAGATATTAAAATGAAATGCAAAATTTTAGTTAGTTAGGATATAAAATATGGAGAATAAAAATTGCAATAAATATATTTACAACGTTTAACTCTGTCTTATTATTTCCAATGATGACGTTTTAATTCAATAGATATCGATGCCCGAAAACAGATCCAACCCACACGATGTCAAATGTTATGTAAATTGGAATAAGTTTGAATGAAGAATAACAAAATAATGTGAAGGCCAATTTTAAGATAATTTTGTGTTTCCGCTCATTGAATTTGAATTAAAGAAAATCTTTTGCCTGTATTAGCAATAAAACCTCGATAGTGTCGGATTAGAGAGGTTCAACATGTGCTTCTTAAGACTCACACTGTTAATGTTATTTTATCTCGATCGGAGTCACACATACCTACAATATTTCTCGTTCACATCGCAAGTATTAAAACATTTTTTTACTTTCTTTATCGAAATTTTAACAAATTAAATTTATCAATTTTGTGTCGATATGATAAGAAATGTGTTATAGTGATATCATAATCTATGATCAAGTGATTAGCACAAGTGTAAAGTGCAGAAATATATCAAATATTCAACAGGTGGATGAATAAAAAATGATTTTTTTATGAAAGGCGACTGAAAATATTAAGCATAAAAAAATAATCAAAATAAGCTGAAAAAAATTGAATTTTAAAGCCCAAAAATTGCAATCATGCCTCGAAAATTGATGAAATTTTTGATATTATTCGACAATACGAATCTCTTGTACTTCCCTGGACAATTTTTAAGTGGACGAGTTCTGTTAGAACTGCAAGAAGATACACCAGCTTTAGGTAAATTTTTATTGTTGCATTTTGTGCAAAATTCTTGACTGTGAGCTAAAAATATCAAAATTCATGACGTCATGCACAAAACTTCTCGTTTCCTCTTAGAATCTTTCTTATTAACTTAAATCCACCAACATACATAAATCAATTTGCACAATACAATTCAGCCATAAAAATAGCCATTGTATTACAATCCAATTGCCAATATTTCATCAAAAAAAATTTTTCAACATTTGTTTCTTCCTCTGTTCATCGAAATTGCATAAAAAAATTGCGATAATACCAGTGAAAAAAATAAGAAAACTCAAGTTATTGATGTCCATATAAGACCTAAACAACAAAACATATAATGATTAAGTTGAGAGGTTGATACGCCCATGTGAAGATGGGAATAGCGCATTTAATTAAAAGGCAGGGTTGGTATTAAGGTTTGGGGGTTATGCTTGAACTAGCAGATTTGAATTTTGAGAATCAAGCCATATCTAGGGCTACCCATCCAAGGTAGGTATGGTACCCTAGGGTACCCCTACCTTCTACCTAGAGTTCTCAGGGTAGGGTTGGTGGGGGTACCCAAAAGATACCCTAGAAACTGTCCTCAGATCTGCTAATGTGAAATTAAAGTCACTATGACCGAAGGGTTAGAAAATAAAGCAAGAAACTTTCCTTATTGCAAGTATTTTCAGTCATGATAAATTCAGTTTTTGTTCAATTGATAAAATGAAAATTTGAATTAGAAAAAGTCGTTAAAATTTGAATTTAAAAAACACGTTAAAACAAATTTAATTAATTAAATAATTTTATGTCAATGACACCACCCCTGAAGAGCAATCATCCAGTTCAAAAGGTGTCTTAAGTAGAACAAGTAGGAACTCCTTAACATAAATTTCTCCATAATTACTCCCCATGGATAAAGCCATCTTAAATATTTTAAAATGTAATTGAGATTATTAGAGAAATTTTTTAAGCTGTTAAGCAAATTTGATGCCTATGGTGTGCTATTCTTATTTTTAGACCATCAATACCAAAATTTCACATAGAAAATTATTTATACAGTTTTGATTATGTGGGCTGTCAGTAGAGTTTTACATCCGCTCAATTAATTTGACAGAAAAAAGTTCTCATCAATTGTTTGACTGGCATATTTTTTAGTTCTCAAGACAGCCTGACATAACTCATTCAAACTGTATCAACTTCAATTTAATAAAAAGCAGCTCTCAATACGCGTAAATGACATAATCAATGAGTATTAACACAGAAGTGAGATCTCGTACATAAAAGAAGTTGAGATGAGATGCAATTTATTGGATATAACATGTTCGTTTGTAGATGAAGAGGTGAAAAAAGATGTGTAGACAATTATTATTGGTTTTATTGAATTTTTTGAAATCGAAAGTAATATTTTTTTTTGTTACTTCTTGCTTCTCATTTTCGCTATAAAACAATTCGCTTCCCTTTATTCTATTCACAAGCATGAGCTTGTAATACAATGAAAACAATTTTAATTCATTCAGTTGTCTAAATTTGGTATAACGGTGTTCGTAGTGGGCAGACAGCAAGAACAAAACAGCAGCTGTATGGAACTGCTTCACATATACAAAATAACAAAAGATTCTATTCATCTTTTAAAAAATTATTCAAATTCTTTCTGTTTAGGATTGCACTTTCATGTGGTCGGTGAAGGTGTTGTGACAGCACGAACAGCTCGTCAAGAGCGTACATACGATAAAGAGAATTACATTGATTTTCGAATGAGATTATTAGGTGACAATGATTCAGGACCGACAATTTTATCACCAGGCATACACTCCTTTCCATTTAAACTTGGCCTCCCCCTTGGTCTCCCATCAACCTTTCTTGGGAAGCACGGATGGATTCAGTACTATTGTAAATGCGCATTACGTGAGCCATCAGGTGAATTTAAATTTGCTTTTTTTCTCTCATTCTTTTCCTATCTTGAGTTTAATTGAGCGGAAAATTGCAAGCAATCAATAAGAAAAAGAAATATATTTGAAGGTTGTGAGTACTCACACCCCCCTAATATCCAATCTTTTTATTTTCATACTTCTGTGAGCAGGTTTAATTCACAAAAATCATCAAATTTTCATCATCATGAATCCGATTGATTTAAATATCGAGGAACCAGCATTAGCAGAGCCATTTAGATGTGAAATTGAACCGACGTTGGGTGGTTTAGCATGTATTGGATCAGGAACTGTAAAATGTAAAATCGAATTAGATCGAGGAGGTGAGAAGGAAGCATTTTATTTTATTCTGATTGTGGAATTAATTTCATTTTTATTTTGGGATCAATTCGCAGGTTATGTATCAGGTGAAACGATTCACATCAACGGATATGTTAGAAATTTCAGTAAAGTCACAATACGTCATACGAAAATAATTTTACTCGAAACAATCAATTATCTATCACGTGGAAAAGCTGTTCAAGTTGAAAAACGTGAAATTGCATCAATCAAAGGACCCAAAATACGTCCCAATAGTCGTGATGAATTTGTTAACAAAAAGCTTTACATTCCACCTTTACCACCCACAAATATACGCAATTCGAATTTGATTCAATTAAATTATGATGTCTATGTGAGTCTCTTTTTTATTGTTCGATTATTTTTAACATGAATTTTGATTTGTTTTGGAATGGATTGATGATGGTGCTTGGTGCAGTTTGTCTGGGTGTCGTAGCATGTTGATGAATTTCTTAAAAATTCCTAAGAATACCTAAAATCACAAATTCCGAATACGGTCCTGGATTGAAATATTATCCAAAGAGCAAAGGAACCAAAACTCAAGATTGAGAATCAGTAATTGACATTGTCAGCAATCTGAAAGTAGCAGCAACTTTCCTGTGATTTTGCTACTTATTCAGCCATGATAAAAATCCCTGAAATTAAAATTCAAATATTCAGCAATAATACGCCTTGTTCTTACTAGAAATCACATAGGAAATTTCACAACGTTTCTTTATTCATTCAACCGAAAGAAAATTTACAGAATATTTTATGTCTTCAAAATTATGTCATACAATAGAAAGAAAAATACATGAATATAGGTGTGCGTTCATTTGAAATGAAATAAAATTCAGTTATTTTTTTCACATTCTCGTTAAAGGCTTTTGCTTATCAAAGCACCAAAAAAATATATATAAAGAATTTTTTTATGAAATGAGTACTGATAAGATATTTATGATATATTTTTAATGTGTATGTTTCGAAATATAGCGGAGGGCGGGACTTGTCTAAAGAAGACGTCACATAAAATTAATATTTTTATCGATAAATTTTTTATTCCATTTTTGCACTTGTAGTTACAAAACAACACAATAAATCCTCATTATCAATTTCAATTTCATTTTATATATTTTTTGCAGCTTATAATTGAGCCAAAATCGATGGAGAAGGCGATAAAACTTCAATTACCAATTGTGTTGGCAACATACCCATTTCGATCAACTAATGATGTCATGACAAATTGGCCTGATTCCGTTCTACGTCCAGACACACACTATCCGAGCTCGTTGCCTGTCTTTCGACCATCGACTTAAATGAAATCAACTGATAGATGCCATGAAACTTTATATATTTTTTTCCAATGTGCCTTATTATGTTCATATTTTTTTTAATTGATGGAAACACGAAGAAATTGTTTTTTTAGTTAACAAATCATGATTATGAGAACAAGATTATGCAACTTCTCATCTTTACACCTCCATTCATCTCATTTCCGAGATTGAATGAAAATTAATTTTACTTACATTATTTAAGCTTATAAAATCATTCCAACCTACTGTTCATCTCCACATAATGATATTAATTAATTGTAACTTTATCTCTCCGTACTTAAAAATCGATTTATAACAACGTGAAGAAATACGCAAGTTGTTAGGTGCGCTTTCTGTCGAGGGATTTGAGGGCTTTGTAAATTAATGAGTCAAGTCTTAGTTGGAAATTGGTTTTTAAATCGAAATTGTTGTGAAATTGAGTCATCGACGATTTAGATACTTGATGAGGTTAATGTCTATGTATGGGGATGGTTTGATGTAGTTTTAGACTTTGTGGAATGTGATGTGTAATGGATGTAGTGTCATGAAAGTACAGGTGTAGTTAAAAGCCTTATTTAGGTCAGTTTCGATGTATTTTGAATTGTAATTGAAATCTTGTGACATATCAGTAACCCAACTTACATAGCAAGGGTTCACGGTGTCCCATTGAGTCGTACTTTAAGACATACCTTCGAAAATCATTGAACCATTGACGCATTTTCAACAAAAATTGATCAAAATTTGGATTGGCATGTCTAAATGGTTTTATGATCTGGACCAAACCTGTTAACAGAAAAATATTGTACATTTTTACCAAAATACTTACCAATCGAATCGATAGACTTTATCTTATCCTGCTGGATACCTAATCAACTGCTTGACTTTAATTTACACTCAATTTATAAATCTCAAGTCCTCTAATCAAAAATGTGCTTAAAATTACCAGTGAAATTAAAAATTGGTGCTGTTAATCAAGGCTTAGACTGTGCCTTGATGACAACGACAAAATAAAAATCCCATTCCTAATGGTGCTCATTACTATATTTCTCAAGTTTTTATCTCTCTGTCTACTGTACTATTTTTTGTGTAATATAAAAAAAGAAATAAATCTATCAAATTACTAATTGAATTTTAAGCTTTTTGCAAGCTTTTTGTGTTTTATTTTACAATTTGTTAAATTTTTTGGAAAATTGGAAAATTTAGAGCGACTTATCACATGTATCTATCAGGGCTTCTATAATTTTTTAATAAAATTTTTTAGCGTTACGTACAAAGGCTCCATTTGGAAGCCATATAGAGTTCATATGGATTCCAAATGGCTACCTTTGCTTAGTTTATATCGGTCTAGGTGACGACCTATTAGTAGGCACACCTTATTTAAAGTTTAAATGAATATTAAATAAAGTAATTTACCGTCATTTTTTAAAATCTGATTTGTCATCTTATATTGGGTTCAAAGAACAGATACCACATGATGACACACCCAATATTGCTAGTATTTTGAAGACATGTGCGAATTGCATAGTAATTGAAGTAATTCTTACCATAACTGAACATCGAGACGAACAAGAGCTTCAAAAATGCATCAAATTTATAGATTTTCAGCAAAATTCCTTAATTTTCACATCACACTTGCAGATTCATAACAAAACTGATGAATTAATTGGCATGCAGTAAGTCGGAGAAGTTGAATCTCACTTTCTAGACTAAGCGATGAGAACTACTTCTCCACTTAGAGCTCTTCCAATTTTATAAAGTTATTTTTTTGTTATTCGAAGCTGTTGACTTTTGATATTTCTGATTTCGACGAGTTGATTTTATTGAGTTTGCTCATGATGTTTACATAAGATGGATAACGTTCCATATTGCAGGATTTCACGTGTTCACTTGAGCAAATAGTTTCGATGGACTCGATTTTATTTGAGTTGAAAAATCAAAAAAAAAATTGATTTTTGTTGAAAAAATAGAAATTTTTTAAAATTTCAAAAAAAAATTGAAGTTAAAATCACTTTTCCAGCCAAATAAATCCTTCGTTGATCAATGCGCAATCACATTTCCTGTAGATTTGGACAGATCTGATCGAATATCAATCACAAGTTCTATTCTAGAGAGTTTAAATATTTAACAAGACCATTATCTGCAAATCCACGAGATGTAATGCACATGTTGAACTATTTAAGCACATTCAATTGTAAAATCACACTTGTCAAGTTTTTCCAATCAATTATTAAAATTGCACACCAAACGTCTCACCACTTCAACAATTTCTCAATTATTAATCAATGAACGAACTTCAACTGTCGATTTTATACTTAAAGAATACGTTCTTCGTCTTTTTTTGTAAGTAACGCTCCCTCGAATAAGTTTAACTGATAATGAAATTTATTTCATATCAGTCTTGATATCACAAATACTTGCACAAGTTTCTCTATATTTTTTAACCGAAATAACTTATCAGTTTTCAAACAAAACCTCAATATCACTTAGAACTACGTTCAATAATAATGGTAAGGAGTTTTGATAGTGATTAATTTCTTACCTCTGATCTATGATATCATGCCTTCAAGATAACGCCTTTCGAGTATTTTTTGGGGATTTTCATTTACTAATAAATTATGTTGTGTAATTTTTTTATTTTTTCCAACCTGTTTTAAGCCCATTGCAAAAAACACACACCCAGTCTTCTAGACTTAACCACCACCAAAATGAAGGAAAAGTTCATCAACACTTTCAACAATCGTTTTCCGGCTGTAACTGTAACTGTTCGAGATTCATGCTTTGCCACAATTGTGAATGTGATTGAAAATCAAACAAAAAAGTGAAAAGTTTTTAGTTGAATGTTCTTTCGTGGGTGGAGGTCATAAGTTATGTCACATGAATAGTTTTTGCAGGCAATTATAGAGGATGATGGTTGACTTTTTTCAAATGCTGTTGTTTTTCGTCTCTTATTCCTCCCATGATAACCAGTATCCTATCAAAAGACACTTCAAATTAATCATTAATCTTATCTAGCCACTCACAATTTGAAAAAAATTAACGCAATACAATGATTTTAATTGAAGCATGCTTTGTTTTCTAATTAAATACTTTTTTGTGTCAGTTGAATTTTTAACCCAGAACTTCTAACTTAAATTAAGTTCATCTTAGGTTTTTTTTTTTTCAAATCAGGATTTTTTAGATCAGGATAAATCTGTGTAAGTATTTTGAGATATGTGGGGTCTGAGTATGGTGTGACCTGGGATATCAAGCCAAGTGTAGATGAAATTGTCAGTGCGAGAGTAAGTACCCTGTGACCGGCTGATTAGGATATAAGAATCTTTTGTAGACTTTGGTTCGATTCCCACCAGAAACTGATCTATTATGCATTCCACATGGGCGTAACCAGGAGGGTCTGGACCCCCTCCAAAAAATTTTGAGCCGTGCTCTCGCTACGGTTCAAATTTTTTCAAAGTGGGTCCAGATCCTCCTGGGTACGCCCCTGCCATTCCATAAGTTGTTATCGACATGACAAGGATTCTCATGAATTCACAATGCTCATGACATTACAAGATGTATAGTTTAATTTTAAAAAATAATAAATTATTTGTAAACAGGGTTATTTGGAGGTCAGTTGGGCTAATTAATAATAATTCAAAAGGGTATCAGCAACTCAGTGAATCTAACTGAAGCACTGCGATTCTAATTGAACCGGAATCTATTGTACAATTAGCCCCTTCTCGAGTTAAAATTGTTGTACAATCAACAAAAGTTATGGTAAATTATATACAATGTGAGAAGTAGCTTGAAAGGGTTCAAGGAGGGGCACAGTCTCTAAGCTTGAATAAAAATCTTTCATTCCTTCTTATTTTGTAAGTTCTTTGAAAATGTAGCAATAGCTTCAAATAGTGAACTGTATTTATAATCAAATTCCCTATTTGAAGTTATTGCTACATTTTCAGGGACTTTGAAGGCTTTGTCACAGTATAGAAGGGGTAATAATGCTTGGCTGTAAATTAGATTAAAAATGGATAAGCAAAAGGAAAGCTTAATCAAAATTTGTATCAAAAATTTCATGTGACTCCAAAAATTCTCAGCTATACCCTTGCTATAAAATTATCCTGATCTATCTTAGAAATCTACAAAAAATCATCTGAAACCCCCCAAATCATAAAGTTCCAAAACCTCACATAATCAAATAACCCCCAATTTAATTATTGTCATATCCACTGAGAAACTAAGGAACAAACAAATTGTGACAATTTCCATAAACCGTCCCATTATATTTACGTTCCAATGAAGTTCAACTCACAAAGTTTTTTTTTATCATTGCTGTGCCAATAAAGTAAATATGAGATAAGAATTAAATTGTAAGCGCGTCAACTACATTTAAGTTCATATCGAGTAGGGAGATATAAAAACTTTTTTTATACAATATTATTTTTCCTTCTCGTGTATTTGACATGTTTGTGAGAAGGAATAGAGAGAGGAAGGAACTAGATTGGAAAAATATATATAAATTTATTTATTTTTTTCGTCTTCAAGTGACATAAGCTCTCTAAAATCTATCCCGTTATCACAAGAATTTTTAATCACATGAAATTAAATTTCAACACTCAAATCCTCTGACTGAAATGAAATAAATGATAATAATTAAACCTTACCTTACCATCCACACTGACGAATGAAAACTTATTCTACATTAATTCCACATACATCACAATCACATTTGTGAAGTGAATAAAAAAAATACTTTTGCTATCTATTTCTCTTCTTCTTATTCTACTTCTGCTATGTTTGATGATAAGATAAGAGGTTTTACGGGACTTCAATTTCTACTCTTCTTATTAATGCTTGCCGAGGCAATATTTCAGGTGTATTTTTTTATTTATTTGTAATTTTTATTTCATTTTTTTTTCCTGATCAATCGTCTTATCGATTCAACTTTTTTTTTAATTTTGGCGTCATGATAAATAATATTTTTTATAGATTTATTTACTTTGAAATGGGATTAAATGTATTGAATAGGCTTCTCACATATATGTATGTACTTTGTGATGTGTGACTGAAATAAAAAGTTACTTAAATCAAATAAAGAAATTATTTAGCAAATAAAGATTGTAATAAAACTAAATTTTGAGAAATGAAAACTATTAGCCCTTATTTCTCGGAGATAATGCGCTGTCATCGTTCCACGTGAATGATATTTTGAAATTTTGATTATGATATTGAAATAAATGATGGTGGATTACTTTGTGACTCTTAGTTCAATGAACAAGATTTAATGTAGATCCAAGGAGCAGAAATAATTATTTAACTCAAACGAATATCTAAGCCCTAACAGTCACAGTAGCAATAGGCACAGTAGCTCACTTATCTGAGCATAGGGATCTTCATCAAGACTTTTTAACCACCCAAGGAAAAATACAAATTGATTTCATAAATGAACGACAGAAATAAATTCAATTTTACACGTAATGCATGTCGCATGACTAACCTTTTTGTATTTTTTTGTTTTCATTTCATTTCTTTGTCATTATCATGAGTATTTACTAATGAAACATATACATTGATTAACGGTTTAAAGCCATAGAATCCTTGATCTCATTTTTATTTTTTATTTTAAACTCTAAGGAGCTTCAGTTCTCATTTGTAGAATGACAAATGATTTTTTACTGATTTTTGTATAAGATATGGTTTGGTCTACAACGGCGTCTAACATTAAGGGAGAGAGGGGATCAGAAGTATTGTGACATTATTTTAAAATTTCAAATAAATAGGACAAAATTAGAAACATAACAGTTGAATTTAATTTAGGACTCGCCGAAGGTTAAAAGGGGCTGTGAACAATGATCTGTTTTCCCTGCTATAGAATTCTTAAATGCTTGATAAAGCCAGATAATGCCCACAAAGTCCAGATCTCAAGACTGAAATTCTCCTTAAAGTCCTTATTAAATTAGTAATATTTGAGGCAAAATAGGATTCATTTGACCAGTACAGCCAAAAATTTTTAGATAGGTGTAGAGTTTTTCGCAAGGAACCTAGCAGAATTTGAGTAATTTCAAGCGATGTCATTTAAAATAAAGTTCATAAAAACCAAGAAAACAACAATAAGTCACCAATGAAATATAAATTTACAATCTTTATCAATTTTTATTAAGCTCGTAGCCTTTGTACTCAGTACTTTTTAACTTAAAAATGCAGCATACGTCATATTGTTCTCACCTTTGGATAAAAAAAAAATCCAAATATGGATTATCAAACATTTACAACTTAAGATTATTAATAATTTCCAATAATTTTGTGTTTTGAGGGAAATTGAGCAAAAAATCTGAATTTATTTGACTTTTGCTTTGAATTTTTGATCATGGGAATCTTTGAATATTTAAAAATATTTTATTTTTTTAAGATTTGGTAAAATATTTCTCACAGGTTCTAGTGTCATAAATAGCAAAAAAAAATATGAAATATTTATCGTAGAAATCATAATCAAGTGTATGGTATGTTTCAATGGGCCTTCATTTATTGTTAGCTTTCTCATAGAACTTTTATCAGTTTATTTTATAACTTTAATAAAATGATAACTGATTATGTCATGCCATGATTTTCTAATGTTGGTCTTATGTATTCAAATATGTAAACTTCTCCGGCATTCTTAAGTTTGTCATTCAAATGCTGATTGAAAGATGATCTGATTACAAAGAAGACAACGAGCTTTTGAATTCTGACCTTCAAGGAAGGACTCGGGTTTTAATCAAAAATTGTCTTCAAGGCATAAACCTTTCCACTATTTTTAAATGACCCCACATAAAACTTATCAAATATCGAAAACAGTTCTAATTATAGCTATTGTTGATTAATTGCTCAATACTTTCTGGCATTTCCAAAAAGATTAAAACCATTTTCTTTATAGGTTCTCTAATAAAAGAAAATAAAGAATTAAAAAAATCATTTATAATACAAAAAGTGATAAACACGTGAACACCGTGCACCCTCATCAAAATATTAAGCGTAGCTCTACAATTCCCATCTGACTGACCGCGCATGCGCTTCTGAAACTCCAATGTTTTTATATCCTTTTTGAAGTACACAAAAGGATTCCAAATTGAAAATATTTAAAAATGTCAACATTAACTCAAAGAAAAGTCCCTGGGAAGGTAGAAATTGCAAGTCCACCGGTAGTGTCTAGTGATCCACCAGAAAATAAGAGTGATGATAAATCAGCGTAAGTGAATTTTTAATAAATTCTTCTTTTTTCACGTCTAATAATTTATTGCTTATTTCAGAAAATTCAAGACTCATCCACCACAACTTAAAAGCCATAAAGTATTTGTTAGGATTGTTTTAGCAGCATCTGTGTTTGCCATTGTGTACTTTACATCAAATAAGGAGAAATCGTCAACATTAGCTGGATATAAAGAAGACATTCCCCTTCGAGAACATAAACTAATTTGTTCAGCAGACAGCTTCACAGAGGCGGAATTCGAAAAGCATCCAAAATGTATTTCAGCATGTAAACGATTTGTCACCGATAATCTCATGAATGAAAATGAAATTTCTCAGCTACAAGAGTTGGCGAGAAAACTTTTCCAAAACCACGACGAGTCGTCAGAAATTTATCGTATAAGTTCAAACTCGATAGCATTAGATGATGTAACTAAAAGCATACACGACACAATCAAGGTGAGTTTATCATAAATCACCGTTAATGCCTGTTCTTATCAATTTTAAAATTTATGTATTTCTTCTAGTCGATTCAGCCAAAAATTATCGAGAATATTGCGCAACGATTTGAAATATCACACAATTTACTTTACCTAACTAGCCCAACTTATTTCTCGAAGATTACAAACATTACGACCGAATACTCTGAATCGATGCATCGTCATCATTATGATAAGGAAATTCATAAAAATGTCCATTATACTGTCATTATTTTCCTGTCAAATTATAAGCGAAACTTTCATGGTGGACGATTCATCTTTGTGGATATAGAGAAGAAAAAGAAGAAGAATAACATTGTTGATCCAAAGGCTGGAAGGGTTGTTGTTTATTCTGCTGGTGGGGAGAATACACATGTCTTAGAAAATATCTTAAATGGTTATTTAGTCAGCTTAACATTATCATTTACATGTGAACATGAAGAAACTACTGAGAGATAAGAATGAGTAAATGAATGAGTCAATCGATACGCAAAATATTTTAGAAAAATTAAGTTTTGACTTGGAAACTTTTAGGGATCGTTTTTATCGATATTTTCAGTTTATTTGATTTTTTGCACATACTCATAATGATTTTTGAAATATAATCGTAGAATATACTCACTTTTATGGTCGTAGAGTTGGAAGCTATACTGGTTTTACCCCTAATATTACTAATAGCATGCTCTGGGCATACTCAAATGTCCTAGAAAAGAATGCTTGTCATTTTACACTAGAGTGTGATAGAGAACATAAGATACAATAGATTCCGGTTCACTTGGAGTCATAGTGCTCTCAGCTGGATGCGCCACGCCGCTGATACCCTTCTTCATTATTATTATTATATTAGGGAATATTAAGCACCTAAGTAGCTCTAAGATTAAAAAACAAACTGAAATTATACTAAAAACTTGGTTCAAGTCTCTACAATGCATCTAAAAGTTTTCAAGTCTACAACTAGAATAATCTCATATCTGAAGCAAATATCCCCATCCATTTTAGATTTATTTTGAATGATATTCATGTTTTTTAGGCATTTAATTAATTTTTTTAAAGTTCCATAGTTATTTTGTTTGGGTATTTAAAAAGTTATTTCTAAAATTTTGATTCAAAGTTGTCCCCAAACCCAAATTAACATAAGTAACAAAAGCGCCATCACAAGGCTCCTTTACGATGTGATTTACTATCACCAAATGGATTCCTCGTTCACTCCACCTAGGTAGCTTCTATATAAGGAGGTGAACCAGATGAGCAATCCATTTGGTATTAATAAATCTATCCGTGGTGGAACCTTGAAAAATTTGCGGTGACGACCTTGTAATTTTTATTGCTCGGGTAAAATTCATCCTCAGAATAAAAGTTTGAAAGACCCCAGCTTCTAAGGTAAGATTAAACACTCAAACACGATCTAGTCCTTTAGAAAAATAATTTGTCTACATTTACAATATTCTACAAAATTCAGTTAATTAAAACTTTTTTGTTCTTTATTAATCTTATCATAGACTTAAAGTAGATTGCATTTACGTCTATAAATAAATGCTATTTTAAGTTGCTGATTAATAGAAAGAATAAAAGTCTTTGTTATGGATTTTATTAATTTTTATTGATTTTTATTATTCCTTTAATGACATTTAATGTTTACTTAATTTTGATAATTATATCTGTGCAAGTTTCAATGAATTTCTTCATGGACTCAGTCAAATTAAATATTTTTCATGTTGATCGTCTTTATCTTTTGACTGCAATATCATTTAATCCATTCGAAATCCATGCCGTGCTGAATTATATAATCTAATTCATTTTATAATCCATTAATATAATTTTCTGCACATTACTAATATCGAAAGAAATTAAGACTAATTTAGATTAAATTTAATCTAGATTAAATATTGTAACCAAATGGATTAAAATGTTAATAAAAATTTAAACGTTGATCACAGAAATTAAACCTTTTTTTTATGTTACTAATGTGTTTTTGTCAGTTTCAGCAAATATCTTCCGATTTCTTCCTCGAAAATCAAGTTATAAGAGTAGTTGAATAAAATTGAAATTTTTCAAAATAAAATATTTTATTAGAAAAATTCCAATTTTTGAGTAAAAATTTCATAGTTTCATACATAAATTTAATAGAGACAATTTTTTTGCATCATGGAATATTCTAGCAAAATTCTCAAAGAAAAGAAAGAATATGCTGTAAATGGGCCTAAATATTCACAGCACATCACATCAATTTCTTAAAACAATTTGCTACATATAAAAAATAACTAAATATTTACAGATTAAATATTTTCTTGTGGCTTGTGTTCCTTATACTAATTTCTCTAACAGTTTAGAGATCTTCTCCACAGATTCACCTGTCAACATTGTACGGTGATTACCAGGAATTGTTTCTATTTTAACTGGGTTTGTGCAAAGCTGTAAGGAATAAGAGGATTTTTTTTAATAAATTGAATGATTTTCTAGCATTTTCAAATCAAGATTTGGTATCTTTAGCTGTGGTGTCTGAGCAGAGTGGAATCTGGGGTATTGAACCATATGTAGACGAATCTGCCAGTGTGAGAGTAAGGTCTGTGTGGCTGAGTGGTTAAGCAACAGACCATAAATCTGTATCACTCTTTGTGAGGTTGTTGGTTCGATTCCCACTATAAACTGATCTCTCAATCAATTATATAGAGTCTTATCGATATGACAAGGATTCGCACAATGCTCATGACATTACATTAGCTTACTGTCTGAAAGACATCCCCTTTCTCGAGGGAAGCTTCCTGTTATTAGAATATTATAGACTATTTTACCTCATTTAATCCATAATCATTCTGGAGTTTTGTATAATTTTCAGTTGGCTTAATAAGCAGCGTGTTTGCATTGATTTTTCCCATTGGCTTATAATTATGTGCGGCAATTAATTTCATTAAGAAGCTCTTAGCAGTTACAGCAACCTAGTTGATGGAATAAAAAATTATAGAACAAATTTTCAAAAGTTTAATCCATCTATTCTTACCAAATCTATTGGATAATTTGTCTTTTGATGGATCATTTCTGAAACTCGACTGAGTCGAGCTTCGTATGATGGCAATTTTTCAAGTTCCATAGCAGTCTGTAAGATTTAGAGGATGACAAGTTAGATAACACATTTTGAACTATTGATTATTGCTGAATGGTCAATTTTTTTGACTTTCCAGAACAACCAGTACAGTCAAGTTACTTACCAACTTATAATCAAGATTTCCACAAACCATACCAAAGTATGCGAATGCATAAGCTTGATCTCTTGATTTATTATTACCAGGAGGTGATTTTCCACCATAATTTCTTGTGATTTGTGCTTCTGTATACCAGCTGACATACAAAGGAGATCCATCAAGCATAATTAAGTTGCATGTCTCATCAGTATCACGTTCAATTTGTGTAATCATTTCAAAAGCTACACATCCACCAAATGAATATCCAGCGATAGTGTATGGACCAAGTGTTTGGACGCTTCTAATCTGTTTAACATAATAAGCTGCGAGATCCTGAATAGATTCTTGAGGAGCATATGAGACACATTGAAGACCATAAACTGGTCTGTTGAGTTTCTCGGCAAGAGGAATGAGAGCATTCACGACACCTTCAATTGGATGCACCAAGAAAATTGGTGGATTATTAGCGCTCTTTGACTTCATCTTCAATAAGCATTGTGTTGGCATCAAATTATCGCTGAATGCAACTTGTGTTCCATCACCAATAGCACCCGTCTCTCTTTCTTGTGATATAGGTGATGTGTGTCCATTCTTATCTGTTTCTTGATTATCACGGCTAGCTTCTGGACTTGTAGCTTCTGATGGTCCAGTGCCTTCTTCCATAGCTTTGATAACACCAAATGTAAGCTGTCTTATTTCCTGAGCACTAAGAACTAAATCAAAGTTTCGTTCAAGTGTTTGTTTGATTTCAGCTCCCATAAGAGAATCCATTCCTAAGTCAGCAAGAGTTGATGAGTCGCTGATATTCTTTGTATCTTTTAATCCCAAAATATTTGAGATACATGCAATCAAGCTCATTCCACCTGAAGTATCAGTCTTTCTTTTCTCGGCAACAACCATCGAAGCCAAAACAGCATGAGGCTGCTGCATAAACAAATCCATAGTTTGTAAGCATGAAACCATTCTTTGAGGTAAAGTTCCACCAATGATTGTGTCATTGTCTCCAAGATTTTCGAGAACTAATCCAGTATCACCAATGGCTCCCCATTGAATGGCAGTTCCAGGAAGTCCAATGCGTTGACGAGCTTCACAAATTCTTTCCATTGCTGAATTAGCTAATCCATAATTAGTCTGTCCAATGTTTCCACGTCCACATGATACACTTGAGAAACAAATGAAGTAATCGAGTTCTGGACAGAATTCACGTGATGCTGTATCAAGGTGTTTAGTTCCATCAACTTTTGGCTTACAAACTGCTTTAAAGTCAGCCTCGTTGAGATTTTCGAGTATATTATCACGAAGAACAGCTGCTAAGTTGAAAATTCCTCCAACTGGACCCATTTTTGAGGCATCCTTAAGCATTTTTTGTGCTCCTTTGAGGGTTGTTACATCATTTGTGTCAATAACAACTTTAACTCCCTTCTCGGTCCAACGACGAATCATCAACGATTGATATCCAGTTTTAATACCACTTCTTGATGTAAGAATTAGATTTTTGGCACCACGACTAACAAGCCAATTTGCTAATTCAAGACCAAAACCACCAAGTCCACCGACTAAGATATAAGATTTTTCCTTATGCATATAAGTGCGAGAAATTGCATTGATATTTTTAATTGAAGGCTGAACAACTTTCTGAACTTCCTCCTCACGAACTTTAATCACTACTTTACCGATATGTTTACCCGATGCCATAAAACGGAAGGCTTGTTCAATTTGTTGATCACTAAAGACACTTGTTTGTAATGGACGAACAGCACCATCTCTAATACCTCTGGCAACAAGACCAACAACCTCATTTATCATATCATCATCTCCTTCCATGACTGAATCGAGAAGAATTCCATGGAATGATGTGTTCTTGAGGAAAACTGACATTCCTAATGGTGAGTTCTGGTTCAAGTCGAATTTTCCAATTTCTAAAAATCTTCCATTTAATCCCAGACAACGGATTGATGCTTGCAATTTTTCTTCAGCTAAAGAATTCAATACAAGATCAACTCCCCTGCCTTTTGTCTCACGCATCACCATTTGCTCAAAACTACTGTCACGAGAATTTCCAATATGACTGTCAGTGAGCTGTGGATTAAAAAAAAAGTTAAGAAATATCCAATAAAAAATTATTAAAGTCATATTACCTTAGGGAATGTCTTCTTCAAGAAATCACGCTTCTCCTTGCTTCCAACCGTTGTGAAAACAGTAAGTCCAGCATGTAAAGCAACAGAAATAGCGGCTTGACCAACACCACCCGAACCAGCATGAATCAGAATGCTCTCACCCTTCCTCATTTTTCCACGAACGACCAATGCATAATAAACTGTAGAATATACGCAAGGAATTGTAGATGCTTGCTCCATTGTCCAATCATCAGGAATTTCCCACATCATATTTCTTTGTGCCACGCATGTTGTTGCCAAAGATTTTGCTTGCACCATAGCCATAATTCTTCTACCACTTGAATCACGTCCAGAAAATTCCAATCCCAAAATGCAGTCTTGTTGTGCCAAATCACCAGGCAATGCATCAGCTGCCAGCTTTCCTGAACTCAACATGACATCACGGAAATTGATTGGAGCATAATAAACTGTGCATAACTCAACACGTTGATCTGATGGATCAGGACGATCCAATGATAATGGACCTTCAATCCATTTCAATGATGCAAGATCTCCTTTAGTCAAAGCATTGACGTAAGCATGTTCAACAGGTAATGTGGGAATGCTTGAAGCGCCATCTAGTTTCAAGTGTCTGAAACTTCCCCACTTTTCATTTTTGAACACATTTTGAATTAAATCTTTTCTTAGTTGATCATCAAATGCTGGATCGGTGAGTGAGAATTTCTTAACATTCTTGTCCTGGATGAAGAACAACCTAACAAGTTTACCACCAGTTTCATTTTTGATGCAGTTCATCAACCCAACAGCTCCGAAAAATTCTTCTCCTTGACACACAACATACGTGTATCTTCCAGTTTCAGACTCAATAAGAGATTCTTTTAGTTCCTCAACCCAATTGAAGTTGTCTTCTGTGACTAAGACTATGCGACTTTCTCGTTCGTGGATGTTAACATTTTGTCTCAACAACACAAATATACGATTCTCAACAACCTGCTCAGTGATGACAATTAAATTAAGTGCATTTAATGGATTCTTTGTTGAATTCTTAGCGCTATTGTAGACATTTAATGACTCTTCAATAAGAACAAATCCATCCTCCTTAACTGAGTCTCTTAAGTTCTTCAAAATAGTCGTTCCATTCTCAACAATCATCAAATCATATCCAACAGCCAAATGACAATTTTGTTCAACAGGTCCTTTTGATGCATCCTTCATTACTATACGGACACCAGAATCACCAACGAAATTTTGATAACTGTCTGACTTTTGTGACGTAACAATTGCGACATCACTTACTAATGTGGGTTCACTTTCAATGACATTCTGAATGAGAAGTGAGTTTGATGACTCAGCTAAGCGATTGTCAAGATATTCAACGACTTTAAGCTTCAATGCACCGCTGCTGTTTTCAAGGGCTAAATGAGTTGCGATGGAAATTGCGTATTGTTTTGATTTGTGTGAATTTTCTCCAATTTCTCGGTGATTGATGTTTGGAATGAAAGTGTATTTTTCAAGTTTTGGTGGTGCTTGTGATCCTTGACGTCTTGGAGCAAGTGATGCTTTTAAGCCACGCATTTCGACACCACCACTTTTGATAACATTGATGTCTTTGTACATGTAGCATGGAAGGTGATCCTTTGTCTTTTCAAGCATCTTCATATGCTTTACTGGATTCAAGACAATTCTTTCAATTCTTGTTGGCAAGTACAATTCACGCATATCCTTGCCCATAATTGAGAATTGTAGCATAGTATCCATGAAACTAACCCAATTATTAATCCATTCAAGTTCACCAGCATTTGCTTTCGAGTCAGTTTTATTAATGCCTCTGAAAACTCCAGCATAGTCATATCCACGAAGTCTCAATTCTTTGTAGACATCACCTCGTTCCAAAGGCAAGCCACACTTTGTATCTAGTTTAATAGCATCAAGTGGCAGTTCTTCATACTCAATATTTTCAGGGACCTTAATTGTACCTGACATTGCTAATGATCCACCTTCACAAATCTCAAATTTACCAGTTCCATCGAAGAAATTCAATCCAAATTTAACAGAACCGTCTTTTGGCAAAATTGTAGCTCGATGGAAAACTATATTCTCAAGAACAACAGGCAATCGATCATAAGTTGTTCCCTTCATTTTTGCAAATGTCTTCCAAGCGAGTGTCATATATCCTGTAGCTGGGAAAAGGACACGTCCATCAATAGCATGACCTGAAAGATATGTATCGTTCTCCTTTGTCAAATTAACTTCAACGACTGTTTCTCCTGAAGTTTCCTTATTAACATCCAAAATAATCCATTTTTGAGAATGATCCCATCCGATTTTTGAGTTCAACATAGGCGTTGATCGACCAACAGGATAAGTAATTGGACGATATAATTTTGATAACATTGGCTGTCCACCGTCGGTATAAAGCTTTCCAATATTACTTAACATGAATTGTACATTGTCAGAGTGTTGTCGTTTCATTAAACTGATATTTGTGCAATCATTGCCCAATGATCGCTTTAAAATTGCTTGTAATAATCCATGTGGAGCTATTTCAATACAGATTGCATTGCTTGGTACATTTTGTAATGCAGAATGGAATAAGACTGGTGAAAGAAGGTTGTTTACATGATATGCTGATGAACTTTGCTTGGCAAGTGGTGAACTCCATGATGACTCTGGAATTGAGGAACTAATCCATCTTTCTGATCTTGTTTTAGGTGCTGAAATGATTTTATCCAAAGATTTCTTCAGTTTTGGAGCTGCTTCAGAGATGTATTTGCTATGGAATGCAATTCCACTTGACTTAACTGCTTTTGCGAATATTCCTTGTTCTGAAAGTTCTTTAACGACCTTTTCAACAGAAGCTGCTGGTCCAGAAATGGTGACACTATCAGCACTATTGTGACAAGCTGCAATGACATCCTTTGGTAAACGATTAAGACATTCTTCCCAGCTTAATCCAACAGCTGCCATTTGACCAGAAATTAAATCTGTATCAAGAATTGATCGACCTCTCCAATATGCTGCTAAAACTGTTTGTTCTGCTGTAAAGCAGCCATCAGCATAAGCACATCCAAGTTCTCCAACTGAATGACCAACCATGCCGTCAGGTGAAATTCCAATAGATGTAAGGACATCAGTCAGTGCAACCTGAACAGCAGCAATTGAGACGAATGAGTTTAAAATATTATCGAATTTTGATTCATCAGATCTTGTAAGAATATCAATCAAATCAACACCTTCAGGCTTCAAAACATCAGCACATTTATTTATTGCTTGTCTAAATGTATCAACAGACATCATTTCCTTTGCCATGCTTGCCCACTGACTTCCCATTCCAGAATAAATAAACCAAATTGGTCGTTTCTCATCACGATATTCAGTTACTTCACGTTGATTTGTTCCATCGGCTTTCATAACTGTATATCCACGGTAGTAATGAAGTGGAATGTTCTTAGCATGAATCTCATTAATGAGACCCAAAAATTCTTCATCATTTCTATTTGATTCCACTTCTTTTAGAAGTTTTTCGACAGCCTCTTCTGTACGGCCTGAACATGCAACAAGTCTTGGAATTTCTCCAATAGTTCCAATTGATTTGGGTTTTGGATTAGACTTCAAAATAACATGAGCATTAGCGCCACCAAATCCAAAGGAATTTAATCCAATAATTCCTCCTGTCCATTCCATATTTCTATCGACAACCTTCATTCTTCCATCCATAATTCCATAGAGATCAGGATTTGGGTTCTTGTAATGCAAATTGCCAGGAATGATACCAGCTTCCATTGCAATCAAAATTTTAGCAATAGAACAGACACCAGATGCAGGTTCTGAATGTCCCATATTTGATTTTACAGATCCAATTAACAGTGGATTTTTGCGATCCTTACAGAAAAAGTCACAAATAGAATTAACTTCCTGTGGATCACCAACTTTAGTTCCAGTTCCGTGAGCTTCAACATAAGTAACTTCCTTTGGATCGAGTCCAATTTCCTCGTATGTCTCACGAATTAAACGATTCTGCATTTGTCCATTTGGGAATGTTATTCCTTGATCCTTTGCACCATCTGTATTAGTACGGACATTGAGAATCGTTGCATAAATACGTCTTGAATCGTTTGATTTTTGAAGAAATGTTACAACACATCCATCAGCACGGACATATCCATTACCAGACTCATCAAAGGCTTTGCACATACCTATGGGGAAAAAAGGTCATTTAACTTTATATTCAAACAGAATAATTAAGCAATATCTTACCATCAGGACTCAACATATTGAGTCGTTTGAACTGAAGTGACATAGTAGGTTTGAAAATAAGTCCAACGCCAGCAACAATAGCAGCATCGCAGCGACCAGACCTGATATCCCGAAAAGCATGATCCATTGCAAACAATGAGCTTGAACAAGCTGTGTCAACAGCATAACTTGGTCCCTTGAAGTCAAACGTAAAGGAAATGCGATTGGCGAACATAGCACGAGCACATCCAGTCAAGCCATATCCATTAACGACGTCTGGATCACGACACCAAAATTCTTCACTGTCAGAGTTAGAAACTCCAACATAAACACCAGTTCGAGAGCCACGTATATCTTGAGGGTTGATTCCAGCATCAATGATTGCTTCATATGTGCATTCAAGCAACATTCTTAATTGTGGATCCATACATTCAGCCTGCTTCTGATGAAGCTTGAAAAATTGTGCATCTAAATTCTGCAAATCCTCAGTTTTGATTTTTCCTGTTCGTGTTGGAAGGTCATGTAATCCAGCTGGCCATCGTCGAGGATCATCATTGATCATATCAACACCATCAAATAGATTTTTCTTAAATTCATCAATATTTGAACTTTCAGGCAGACGTCCTGAGAATCCAGTAATGCAAATGTCATCTTGAATCATTTGTTGTTGATGTAAGTAGCGTCGTTCATTCATGTTAAGGTCCATCATGGATGAAGGAACGCTACGTCTTGTGTCAGACACGGATTCCTCGAATCGAGCAGGCATCTCTGTATTCTCTTGATTCTTTCGTCGTGATTTCTTTCGGTTGCGAAATTTTTGCTTCTGAGAATTTGGAATGTTTAACAATCACCGAACACTTGTGGCTTTACAAACGTATTCCTCTGTTGTGTACGGTTGTCTAGTAACGACTGATAATTAATGAAGCTGTTTTCTAGCTTTTTGTAGCTTATTAATCTGAAAAAGAAATGAAAATTGATTAATTTTTTGTGGACGATGCAGAAAATATTTCTCTGATGCAAGCTTTATTTGGATCTACGCAACCAAAAAGTTCAACTGAGAACAATTTTCCGCTGCTGATAATTTAATATTACATATAAATGAAAATTAAACACGCGAGTGATAATAGATGATGAATGTGCCTTATTTTCTCAATTTCTACAGCTTGTTCAATTGTGTATGAATAGAGAATCCTATTAAGTGCAATAAACGGGACTTATTTGAATAAAAGGTCATGAGATACACTGAAAATTGACGTAGTTGAGTTCATTGGCAGATATGACATGAAAATATTCTAACTACATGTCTGCATATACGTAAAAATGTACGAAACATAAAAATCTATTGCGGTAGGTCATGAAAAAAATGTTTGCGTCAGTATGACAGGAGAATCGTAAACAAATTATCACCTATTAATAGTGACTTCGTATTATTTAAATTCAGTCATTATTGAATTCATTAACAACATCCTTAAGACTGCTAGTTTTACTACCTCAAAGATTTTTTTAAAAGAACAAATAGCAACTCGACTGCTTGCAACCTCTGACGTCAATAATTTTGACGGAAAAAAAGAGAGACGAAGAAAATGCCGAGTGAGGATTGGATGGGCTGTTGAATCGTCCGATGCCTCACCATTTGTGTTGTTATTCCTCTTTGTTTTGCTTTTTTTCTCTTCATACTAATTCTTTTTCTATTGCCTGACGTTAAATGACTGAAGTAATTCAGATTCTTTTAATATCCATAACATTACGAACATGAGCAAAAAAAATCATTTCTATAGCATGTTATTGTTTATTTATTGCATTGTAATGAACGTTAATTCATTTTTTTGCTGACCAATAAGAAGCAACCATGAGAAACGTGAGGGGAAATTCATGGTGTCAACAAGCTTCACTTCCAAAAAAATTTGTATCGTACGATGTTTCATGCCAATTATTTTCTTTCTACGTCCTAACGAAATGTGGACTATTAAATTAAGTCCAATTTTGGGAGGGCATTTTTGTATCACAAAGAAATTTGAAAGGCAAACTGGGGATCGTTCGTAAATGACGTCCATTAGAAACTGGAATTTTTGAGGCTTGGGCTCACTGAAGCATGGGACCCCCATTGGACGCCACCCAGCTCACGACCCATGCTGGACGTCATAAGTGAATGACCCTTAAGTCAATATCCCACTAAGCTCATAATTTTCTAAGCAGTAATCCAGCATAGACTAAAATTAATGAATGAAATTAAAAAAAAAACAGATTAAAACTCTCTTTCTAACTTACATAGTCACGAATAAGCATGTAGACTTAGTATATGAATTCAAAAGGGATGAATGAGAAGAGAATATACACAAACAATTTTTTTTTGCATAAATACATCTAAAACCGGCATATAACGAACATGCGCTGTAATTCACTATAAAATGATCATACGACTATCAGGTGATTCACATTTTATGAGACTGTATTGGATGTTTACAATAAATTGTTGTTGGATTGTCGAAAATTTTTGCTTTTTCTTCTCCTCCTCTCTTCTGTTCCCCAATTTCTTATGTATCATGTGCTGTTATTTTTCCATCCTATGCTGAATGCAAGCATTTTTTTAGTCAAAACATTTCTTTTTTTTCTGTGTTCATTTTTTTCTTCCACGAAGAGTTGAGTCATTTCGATTAATTGTATTTAAACAAATATTTGAAGCTTGTTGTCTTAAAAACAGCTTGTGTTGTAAGAATGTTTTAAAAATTTATGAATTTATGTATTATCAATTTTTTTAAAATTTAAATTAAGCTTATTCCAAGCAACCTAGACCACCCAATAATTAAAATCAATTGTAGACATCCAGCCGTGCAGGAAAATCCAGGGAAAGCAGTAACACAATCGCACTGCACACACAACTCAGTTTTTATTAGATTTTATTAAGCATTAGCGTCAATGATTGTTTGCAAATCTCACATTACAAAATAAAGTGTGCATGTAAATAAAATCTTGTCATTGACATTGAAAACTAAAGAAGAAGCAGTGCGGGATATTGCGTTGATTTTTATTGCATAAACAGAAATTTCACTGATAACAAATTGATTACATGCTATAATTTTAGATTAATTTTACACTATCGATAGTAAGCACGTCATACGATCTCTGCTGATCTAAAATATCAGATTAAAAAATTTAGTAATGTGCTGAACGCATCGAAAAACTTCAATTTACCTAATCAAAATTATTATCAATGAAAGTTATATAAAAGTTGACCTTGATTTTCATTTAATCGTGTCGTTGCATTATTGAGGTTTTCATTTATTCTAGTTGCTATATTCGGTTCACGGTGTGTTTTTAATAGAAAATCAATTAGAACTTTGTGAAACGGAATGGAAAAGTTTTAAAATGACGCAAATAGTTTTTATTTTTTTACTGAATACACAATTGATGCAGATTTTTTGCATCTTTTTGATTTGATACTCAACTGATGCAGAATTTTTCGCATCTTTTTTACTGAACACACAATTGATGCAGAATTTTTGCATTTTTTTTATTTGATGCTCAATTGATGCAGATTTTTCGCATCTTTTTCTACTGAATTTACTTTAGATGCAAAAATTTAAACGGAAAATTACAAAAATTAAATTTGTTGACACAAAATTACATCTGACTTTATATCTAATTTCAAAAATTCAACAAAGAATGTTCCTGGACATCGCACAATCAAAACTGTCCAAATGTATTACAATTATATTCCTTAATACTTCCAACATAATACATGAGAATATTTCAGTTTACATATTTCATAGAGAACTGTTCAAATTTCAACAACAAAATTATAAACCAATCAAGTCTACCTAGTTACAAGCATTTCCTCTACTGATAATCTAGATTCTTCAATATCATGTTTATTGACTATTCCTTGTTATTGTTTTTGTATTAATGCAGAGCCTCGGAGACTGCTGTTAATTATAGCTTATCGCGTGCGGAACAAAAATACAAAAAAATAGTGAAATAGCGAGATTAGACTCAATTTGGGAATCTCCTTTGTTATCATTGGTTGTTGTCATCAGACGTACGACTATGACTCGGTAATCGAAAGAGTGTGTAGACCTCATCATGAATTGGTCATCTGTAGGATGCGTGATGATGAAATAATTTTGAAAAATTAATTATAATTGTGTTGCTATTCTTAGCAGGTCAGGGGTGGGTGCGGGAGATCGAGGTTATGTTGAGGTACTTTTAGGTTGCTAGGATATTTTGAGACAAATGACCCCCCCCCCCCCCCCCTCAAAACTATGACTAGACCCAAGATCCCTAGGTTTTTAGGATACTCTCAAACGGAAGGTACTGTGACTTTAATCGATTCGGAATCTATTGTACCATTCTAAATACCATAAAGTCATTCTAAAAATAAAAAATTTATCGTTGTTTATATCCAAGAAACCGGTCACTCTAACAGATCAGCACACGCTCAAACACTTCTAATATAAATTCACAATAATTTTCACGATAGCAACTGATGTCAAATTATCCAACAATGAAAAACATTAATAATGACAAATTGAGTCATTATTCCCCCAACTGTATCGTATGATCATCGTGGCTTATCGTACGACTTTTTTTTCAATTTTAATTTTCTGTATCTTCCACATTTTCTCTT
The DNA here is from genome assembly GCA_963573255.1 of Chironomus tentans. Taxonomy (NCBI): domain Eukaryota; kingdom Metazoa; phylum Arthropoda; class Insecta; order Diptera; family Chironomidae; genus Chironomus; species Chironomus tentans. Next base: position 6,586,427 of record OY754302.1, read on the forward strand.
CAAAATGCACTTTTCAGACATAACAAGCACATAGAAAAATATCACGCGATGGCACATTTATGTCAAATTTTTTTCATGGCTCACCTGATTTTTTCTCTCTTCCTTTTAATCAATAAAAATGTATTTCACTTTATATTATTATTTAAATTATTATCTCTAGTTTCAACTTCTCTGTTTTGAGAAGAGATCCGAATTCACTGACGATCAAAAGTAAAATGAATTATTTCGTTGATGAGCTGCTTGGTTTTGAATAATTTTCGTCTTTCCCTTTTTTTGCAAATCGTATGTTATTGTTCACAGCTATCCAAGTATATGTGTGCGCAAAAAAATATGTATAACTGACTATACTGTCAAGAAAGCTTTAAGGAAATCAGCAGTTGTATTGATTGTGGCACAAAACAATATTATTAATTTGTCAAGCTGCTACAGCAGGTCAGGGTATGAACTGAATGCGATGAAGATTCTAATGCGAATGAAAATGTAAATGTGAATTTTTCCAGGCTTTTCCAAAACATTTTCTTTTCTGTTGTTGTAAGCATGTCCTTCGGTTCTTTTCATTAATGTTTATGGCTTGATGTATGGGCTGTTAATTTGTATGACTTATCATTACAAAACAATGTTGTGCATTTATACGAATTATTATTTAATCAGATGGTTCAGGACCTTAAAATTTACCAGACAGTAACTGTTTCGGATGATCAACACGTGAACGGTACAATGTCATGGCAAATGCTTTTTTAAATTTAACGGTTTTTTAAAATTTGAATTTAGTTAGCTTTTCTGGTTGTGATTTGAATTTTTTTCAGCCGTTATTAGGTTGACAATTTGGAGCATGTAAAATACATGTTTACTTGTATTGGTTTTGTTTTCGTGACATTTTAATAATAAATAAATGTAAAATGAGTAAATTAGCTGGTTTTATATCAATAAAACGTACTTTCTGCAGTGCAGCCAAAGCGATAATCAAGGAATCTGCTGCAGAAAAGTCATATCCGCGAATGTCAGGTGAGAGAACTTTAAATATCAATAATTCTATGCCAACTTACTTATGTTCACTGATTTAGGCTGGCAAATTCATTCATACGGCGACCTAGACGAAGTACAACTATCAAAAAGTATAAAAAAGCCTTACATTAGATCACCAAAAGAATTATTGATAAAGGTTTCGTCATCCAGTGTAAATCCTCTGGATGTTGCAATGATTAATGGATATGGCTCGTCCTTCCTCAACACAATCAGATGTAATAATGATAACATAGAATTTCCATTAATTCTCGGAAGAGACTTTGTAGGCACAGTTTTACATAAAGGATTGGATAGTAAAGAGTATAAAGTAGGTGATAAAGTTTGGGGAGTAATTCCAGTCCAAAAGCAAGGCTGTCATGCAGAGTTTGTGACTGTTGACAGCTGTTATGTATCGAAAAAACCTAGAAATATAAGTGATGTGGAAGCAGCTGGTCTACTTTATGCCGGTCTAACAGCTTATTCTGGAATATTCTTATCAGCACAATTAAATGGACTTTCTGGATTGCTGTGCAGTTCAGTCCAAGGCAACGGAGTTGGAAAAAAGGTTTTAGTACTTGGAGGAACTGGAGGTGTTGGGCATATAGCTGTTCAAATTTTACAAGCAGAAGGAGCAGAAGTGCTGACAACTTGCTCACAGAATGCTGTTCCTTTAATGGAAAATCTTGGAGTAACTAAAGTCATTGACTACACGACTGTTGAGAGTGATAAAATTTTAGTCGATGAATCTCCATATGACATAATTCTCGATTGTGCATCCAAAGGAGCTGAATATGCTAATGCTCATAAATGGAAATTCAGAAATTATGTCACATACAAGTCTCCACTGTTGAAGAACTTTGACGAGAAAGGAATGCTTATTGGTGGACTGAGCAACATAAAAGACCTGCTGTCACAAAACATTAGTGCTCTATACAGCAATGGAGTCATTAAATGGGGATATTTCGTTCCATTAAAGAACGGTATTTCATATCTAACTAAACTTGTCGAAAAGGAACAACTCGTGCCTTTGATTGACTCAAAATTTTCATACAATGATCTTCCCAAAGCTTATGAGAAAGTATCACAGGGACATTTGAGAGGAAAGGTTGTAATCGAGTATTAAATTATGTTCATGGACATAGAATTTCATGACTGGATTTTAATTGTATTAAATTAATAAAATAAAAATGTCAGAATGTACAAAATCGTTTAAAGAGCATGATTGAGAAATAAGAACATTAAAAATTGCCGACCAATCATAACAAGCATATTTCATAACTTTGTTCAATTGCCGTTAAAAAATTAATAATAATACGCAATTTCACATTAATACGTTATTTTGGTGAATATAATAGTGGTGAATAATTAACTTGTGAACCACAAAAGCGCATTTTTTAGACATGAAGCAATTCAACAATTAGCAATGTCTAGCGACTTTAAGATTTCAATCTGGAAATTTTGGATATTCTTAATTATTTTATACTTCACAAGAAAATGTTTCGAGAAAAAGTGTCACTTTTCAGCTAATTTATCCACAAATTGCAGCAAATCTTCTAATTAATGCTACATTTTACTGACAAAATTCACTTAAACAGGATTACATCAACATAAAACTGATCATAAAAGCATAATTTTCTAGACAGTCAGCCTTTAAACCAACTAATCAACTTTAATTCATGTGCAAAAAAAAGTCCGTTACAAGAAAATTTTAAATTCGCGTGGAAAGAACGCATGAAATTTAACGGTCAAAATAAATTCAAAAACTCAGAAAAAATTGAAACTTACTCGTGAACGCATTTTGAATTATTTTAAATCTAGTAAAAAGAAAAACCTTTAAATAGTGCGATATTGTGCATAGTTAGTTCCAAAAAATACATAAAATCAAACTAAACATGACGATGGAACTTATAAACATATTGGAGAAGACTGTTTCATCAGGTAAATTGGAGAAAATCGATTGGGAAAAACTTCAGAAGGGAATTTCACAAAAAAGAATCTCATTTATGGCCGACATGTAAAAATTGTGTGAAAAGCCTCGATTTTCCAATTTTATGAGTTAATGTATTATGCAATGACTTAATCAAATGCTCATTAATCGATTGATTGTTTAAATAAGTTAGAATGTAGCTGAATATTTGTGAAAATTGGTTAAAAAAGTTTTTCTTTGCATGTGTGAGTTTTGCGCGCTTTACAACTAAATTTTCATGAATACTTTTCGTCCTTTCTGCTCATTATTCAGCACTAGCTGACTCAGTAGACTTCAATTATAATTAAAAATAGCCTTCCTTAACATATTTAGTCGTTTATCGTTCCTTAGCAACAATCAATTTTCTTCTTGTTTCTTTATATAAATACTTGCACAAATACACACACAATGAAAATGCTCAGACATAGCAAAGTAAAGTAATGACCATGAGAACATTCGAATATTTTCTCCTATGATTCACAAAAGTCTCATAATTTGCCTAATATTTTTTTCATTCATATTCTTTCCGGTTAATTTGTGTAGATAAAAATGAGCTTGAAGGAGCACAGCATTTTCTTGAGCAAGCAGCTTCCAACAATCATCCGGATTTCCTTAAAGCACTCTCAGATGTGTTAGCACATCCGGGAAATTCTCCTGTCTCGCGTATGGCTGCTGGATTACAACTAAAGAATCAATTGACAAGCAAAGACGAAAATGTTAAACTCAAATTTCAGGCACAATGGCTTCAATTGCCGGAAGACATTAGGAATTATGTTAAGAAAAATGTAAGTTCATTGACATTTCATGTTTGTTTACTTCCGTTTTCCTTATAAACATTATTATTTATTTATATGCGTAGATATTGAGTGCATTGGGAACTGAGAGCCTAAGACCATCATCAGCGGCTCAATGTGTAGCATATGTTGCGGTAACAGAACTTCCACAAGGTCTATGGTCAACTCTCGTACAAACACTCGTCAATAACGTAATTAATGAGCGATCAACCGAGATGGAACGAGAAGCAACGTTGGAAACAATTGGATATATTTGTCAAGACATTAATTCAGAAGTTTTGGAGCCACAATCAAATGCCATTCTCACAGCAATCATTCACGGAATGCGTAAAACGGAACCGAGTAATCATGTACGACTAGCAGCAACAAATGCCCTGCTCAACTCATTAGAATTCACCAAAGCTAATTTCGAAAAGGATTCAGAGCGAAATTTCATAATGGAAGTAGTCTGTGAGGCAACACAAAGTACGGATATTCAGATTAGTGTTGCTGCATTACAGTGTTTAGTTAAAATTATGACATTATATTATCAATTCATGGAAGCATACATGGGACAAGCATTATTTCCAATAACTTTAGAGGCAATGAAGTCCGAAAATGATCAAGTTGCACTTCAAGGCATTGAATTCTGGTCGAATGTTTGTGATGAGGAAATTGATTTGTCAATTGAGTCACAAGAGGCAAAGAATGCTGGTCAAACACCTGAACATGTATCAAGGCACTACGCAAGAGGTGCATTACAATATCTGGCACCAGTTTTAATGGAGAAATTAACGAAACAGGAAGAACATGATGACGATGACGATTGGAATCCATCAAAGTCAGCTAGTGTCTGTCTTATGTTACTTGCAACATGCTGTGAAGATGATATTGTTCCACACGTCCTTCCATTCATCACCGAGAATATTAAGAATCCAAATTGGAGATATCGAGATGCAGCTTTGATGGTTTTCAGTTCCATTTTGGGTGGACTTGAGGCACAGACATTAAAACCACTTGTTGAACAAGCAATGCCAACATTAATTCAATTGATGTACGATTCAAATGTTATTGTTCGTGATACAACAGCATGGACGATTGGTAGGATATGTGAAGTGATTCCGCAAGCCGTAATTGATCCACAATTCCTTGAGCCTCTACTTCAGGCTTTATTACAGCAATTGAAGGCTGAGGCACGTGTCGCATCAAACGTCTGTTGGGCATTCACTGGATTATCACAAGCAGCTTATGATGCTGCACTTATGGACGAAGACGATCCAGAGACTTATTGCTTATCGAAATACTTTGAATATATTGTCCAACGCTTACTCGAGACAACAGACAGACCCGATGGTGGTCAATCGAATCTTCGTGCTGCTGCATATGAAGCATTAATGGAAATGATCAAAAACTCACCAAGTGATTGCTACAAGACCGTACAATCAACAACAATGGTCATTTTGGAGAGATTAAATCAAATTTTGAATATGGACAATATGATTGCACCAAATGATCGTCAAAGGATTCAGGATATTCAGTCATCATTGTGTGCAACATTACAGTCTGTACTACGTAAAGTTAAACCAGAGGATGCACCAGCTGTTTCTGATGCTATTATGAGTGCACTTTTAATGATGTTTAATTCTAATTCTGGAAAAGCTGGTGGCGTGCAGGAAGACGCATTGATGGCTGTATCCAATTTGTGTGATTTGATGAATGAGAACTTTATCAAATATATGGAAGCATTTAAGCCATTCTTGTACATGGCATTAAAGAATTTCCAAGATTATCAAGTCTGTTCGGTTGCGATTGGACTTGTTGGTGACATTGCACGTGCTTTAAAAATTGCAATTTTGCCATATTGTGATGAAATCATGAACATGCTTATGGAGAATCTTAGCAATCCAGACATCCATCGTGACGTTAAGCCACAAGTTTTGAGTGTGTTTGGTGACATTGCACTCAGTGTTGGAACTGAATTTAAGAAATATCTAAGTCCAGTCCTTCAAGTTCTCTCACAAGTCATGGAAATTCAATGTGACACAAAGGATTTCGAGATGCGTGACTATTTGAGTTCATTGCGCGAAAGTGTTTTGGAAGCATTCACCGGAATTGTACAAGGATTGAAAGGAACTGATGCAAAACCAAATCAGGATATTCTCCTTCTTCAAAATCACGTTCCAATGATAATTAAGTATATTGTGAAAGCAGCTTGCGATACTGATTTAGCTGAAACAACAATGACAAGTTGTGCTGGTTTGATTGGAGATTTATGCTTAGCATTTGGCACGCCACTATTACCATATCTTCTTGAAGACAACATTATCATGCCGATGCTCATGGAAGGAAAGAAATCAACCACGACTCGCACAAAGTCAACATGTAATTGGGCTTTAAGGGAAATCAAACAACTTAAACAGTCATCCCAAATGGCACCTGCCGTCAAGTAAGAAGAAGGTTTTCAATCGTTTAAATTTGATGCAATCTTTTTCTGTTCATTTCATTTGGATTTTTATGATTACTATTATTATTATATATAAATACTGATAAATACATGATTTCTTATTAATCGTGGTCAGTTTTACTTCATTTCTGTTTTGGTTTCTTTTGTTCTTTCTTAAAAGCCGTCATAATTCATTTCAGTTCTCGTCCAATGATTCTTGACTAATTTAGTTAATGTCTTAAAATTTTCCCATTTTTAACGGCTTTTTGGAATTTGAATTTCATAACGGTTTTTACAAATTTGAATTTTATGTAGAATTTTGAATTTCTAAAAACCGTTAAATTTTACATGATTTTTATTGCTGAATACTAATCAACTCCTTTAATTTTCCCATTTAAACAGTAACGTAGCACCAACAGCACAATCAACAAATAACAACAACAACATTCAATTTGCAAATAACTTTCCCAATGCCGTCTAGAATAGTGTAATCTCAAGAAATGAAGAGCATGTAAAGATATGGACAGTAAGTAAGATTCAATCCGATTGTAATTCTCACATGTCGTAAGGAATAACTATGTTTTCTTTATTGGATCTGTCATTATCCTTATAATAATTTACTTATCTTATTTTTTCTTAATTTCACAATAATAATGTTTTCTGTTTAATCAGAGAATGAGAAAAAATTTAAGCAAAGTGGAATTTTGCGTAGATTTTGTCCAATTCCTCGATGACTTAGTTTTCGTTTCTGAGAATCGATTCTTTTTTGTAAACTCCAATTTAAATAAAAATTAATTTAAACTCTCGTAATAATGCGAAAAAAATTCCACTTTTCTTTTAAAATATTTATAAGCAAATTTCCATTTCATTTCTTTTCCAAAACAAAAAATTAATGCACTAAAATTCAATTTTCTTCAATTACGAAATGGATTTATTGAATGTGTCTATGATAATTTAAAAGAATTACCTAATTAGATTAAGAAAAAAATTCATACATAAAAAATATGCAAAAAAATCACAAAAAAAATGTTGAATGAGAAAAATCAAATGTATGCGAACCAAATCTTTTATTTCTGAATATATGAAAGACTCCTGATTTTAGTTCCCATTTGTGTCTGCAATGTGGAAATTATTTTGAAATAATCACGAGAAGAGAAAAGGAATTAATAAAACAAAAAAAAAACTTATGAATGAATCTAATGATGAATTTGATGACTGAACTTTTTAATTATTATTATTATGTGTGTACGACCGATCTGTGATGTGTGTGATATTGCTGCATTATGTTGTCTGTTGTTCTCATTATTGTGTGCATCAACGTGTCATTTTTGATGAATATGAATGCCATTTGTGAATATAATTTTCCTTAGACAATTAAATGAATTATTTTTTTTTTGGTGATGATGATGATGACGACGTTGAGATATATTTTTAAATCGAGAGAGAATGGGAAGTTTCTTTGTTTCTGGATAGTCTCATTCGCTAATTATTCAAATGTGGATGCCTTTTTTATTGATTAAAGTGTTTTTATTGCAAAAACACTCCTTATATTGATATGAACTGAATATTTGACCTGCTTCTATTAGTATATTGACATATATTCAGTTTTTAGAGTTCAATACACGATTTTTAGAAGGAAATTGCTTGATTCTTTAAAGTCACGAATGGAATTTTAAAAATTAACGAAAGTCGTGTTATTGATCGAGGGACTTCATCGCATTTTACTGTTAGCGATCAGTATTTGATTAGCAAAGTACTACGTATGAAATTAAACTATCATGAATTCTCATATATTAAATTGGTTTGTCATTTAACGGTTTTTTGAAATTCAAACTTTATAACGGTCAAAATATATTTGAAAATTCCCGCGTTTCTAATGCTCTTGAAAATTATTAATTATAGTTTTTAGCGTTGGTTTTGAGATTTTTAAATGACAATAGCCCACATAACTCGATGGTACAGAGCTAATGGATTATTAAGAAAGAAGTTAGTTTCAAAAATGTACTAAAAATCCTGCAAGCTAGGTTAGAATCGTGATTTTATACAAATTATAATGGAAAGTAGACGAATTCTTCAAAAAAAAAAAGTCTCAAAAAGATGAAATTACCTTCAATTTTGTCAAAATTCTATCAATTTTCGCAACGATTAATTACATAACCTCAAAAAAAATAAACTTACATCCACGTGGAACCTTCCAGAAACAAAGAAACCTCCCCCACCCCTTCTCCCAATGTTTTTCTTCCTCATCCAAGTGAGTAAAAAAAGAAAATTCATGAAATTTGTTGAGCGATTGAGTGAATTTCCTTTCGAAGTGTATATTGCATATTGCGATAAATTTATTAAAAGATTATGAATTAAACTACACATATGTTTAGTAGTGATATCATCAACTGATAAAGCCAATGAAAACAAAAAAGAAAATATGTGAAAATGATGAAAAAAATTGATAATCAGATGCACAGTGGGAAATTTTGGGAAATTTTTTCCGGAAATTATTTTATTGCTGATTCTGATAGAACATAGTCCTAAATATATGGAAAAAATAAAGAAAAAATTTTTTGAATCGAGGAAGTTAGTGATATAGGCCTTCAAAGGTCATAGTCTACCCTTCAACCTATGATTTTCAAAGTGTCATAACTTTTGATGGTATTAACGAATCTTTTTCAAACTTTTTTTATATGGTAGATAAATATAAGTAGTTTATTATAAAAGTATAATTTTTGAACTTTTGGTCTTTTGTGGTGACCCTAGGGGTCGATTTTCATGAAAAACCTATGTTTTTCACCATTTTTTTAAGTTATAAGTTCACCAACATTACCAAATGAGTTCAAACTTTTTTTATTTTATAGATATTATCAAGAGCTACAACTCTTATAAAGACATCAAATTTTTTTACTTTGATTCCGAGTCAGGAGAATCGGTTTTTTTGTGAAAAATTGACCTTTTTTGCGATTTTCAGGCTCTGGTGCTTACCACAAGTGGAAGAAGTGACTTCTTAAGATGTATTTTTATAGATCCTATATTGGACTATTGAATTCATAAAAAATCTGAAAAATTTTTCCGCCACATAAGAAAACTAGGGGGTGTCATAGGTGGTCACCTACAACTACCAGGTAGAGGAAAACTGATACAGTCGTCACACATCTTACCAAAAAATTTCTTTATTCAATTAAATCGATAGATCTTATCAAGACGCATATTTTGAGTATAAATAGGTCATAGTTTGTTTAGATTTCATGAGCAAAATTTTCCTATTTCACCGTTGCTATAGCAGCGTAAACTAGACCTCACTTAAACTGCTATAACTTTTTATTATCAAAATATTTTTCAATTCTGTTTTCTGCTTATTATAGCCTTAGATAATACCTTTCTAACGATGTATAATACTTGATAGTTTGGTATAGTCTTGGCCCTGATATCGACACTCATTTACAATCAACTTTGACCGACCCCGTTTTGAAAAAATCGCAAAATCACAATTTTTTGAAATATCATTTAAAAACAAAACTAAATGTTGTATTTGAGTTTTTTATGCTTAACTATGATAATCATGACTATTAAAACTCAAATTTTTTGTTTTAGAAACTTTCTGCTACTTGTGGGTAGTCACTGGCAAGCCTTTTGGTAGTCTCTTAGGAAGTACCCTATTTAGTCTCTGTTTGAATTTTAATCAAATAATTTATAATATTTATGCACTTTTAAGTCAAAATACATCTTTTTTAAGCTACTTTTCGTCAAAAATTGAGATTTTTGGCAATTTTGTTCAAGTTTGGTCAGGGTCGGTCACATTCAATGCACTCTCATGGCAGCAAGGACTAAGATATATACAAGTATTATACACTTTTGGAAAGGTATTAACATCAGCAAACAAGATCAGAAAACAGAATGAAAAAAGTTATAAGCTTTTAAGTTGTCTCAAAAAGCACCAAGTCGACAAATAGTATAGGAAAAATACAAAAATAAACTTTTTGATAAGATTTTTTGATGTTTTGTAACGTTTTTGACCTTTAATCGACTAAAGTTATGATTAATAATTACTTTTTGCCAAAAATTCCTTTAAAATCCTATCAAAAAGTTTATTTTTGTATTTTTCCTATACTATTTGTCGACTTGGTGCTTTTTGAGACAACTTAAAAGCTTATAACTTTTTTCAGAAGCAATATTTTTTGATTCTGTTTTCTGATCTTGTTTGCTGATGTTAATACCTTTCCAAAAGTGTATAATACTTGTATATATCTTAGTCCTTGCTGCCATGAGAGTGCATTGAATGTGACCGACCCTGACCAAACTTGAACAAAATTGCCAAAAATCTCAATTTTTGACGAAAAGTAGCTTAAAAAAGATGTATTTTGACTTAAAAGTGCATAAATATTATAAATTATTTAATTAAAATTCAAACAGAGACTAAATAGGGTACTTCCTAAGAGACTACCAAAAGGCTTGCCAGTGACTACCCACAAGTAGCAGAAAGTTTCTAAAACAAAAAATTTGAGTTTTAATAGTCATGATTATCATAGTTAAGCATAAAAAACTCAAATACAACATTTAGTTTTGTTTTTAAATGATATTTCAAAAAATTGTGATTTTGCGATTTTTTCAAAACGGGGTCGGTCAAAGTTGATTGTAAATGAGTGTCGATATCAGGGCCAAGACTATACCAAACTATCAAGTATTATACATCGTTAGAAAGGTATTATCTAAGGCTATAATGAGCAGAAAACAGAATTGAAAAATATTTTGATAATAAAAAGTTATAGCAGTTTAAGTGAGGTCTAGTTTACGCTGCTATAGCAACGGTGAAATAGGAAAATTTTGCTCATGAAATCTAAACAAACTATGACCTATTTATACTCAAAATATGCGTCTTGATAAGATCTATCGATTTAATTGAATAAAGAAATTTTTTGGTAAGATGTGTGACGACTGTATCAGTTTTCCTCTACCTGGTAGTTGTAGGTGACCACCTATGACACCCCCTAGTTTTCTTATGTGGCGGAAAAATTTTTCAGATTTTTTATGAATTCAATAGTCCAATATAGGATCTATAAAAATACATCTTAAGAAGTCACTTCTTCCACTTGTGGTAAGCACCAGAGCCTGAAAATCGCAAAAAAGGTCAATTTTTCACAAAAAACCGATTCTCCTGACTCGGAATCAAAGTAAAAAAATTTGATGTCTTTATAAGAGTTGTAGCTCTTGATAATATCTATAAAATAAAAAAAGTTTGAACTCATTTGGTAATGTTGGTGAACTTATAACTTAAAAAAATGGTGAAAAACATAGGTTTTTCATGAAAATCGACCCCTAGGGTCACCACAAAAGACCAAAAGTTCAAAAATTATACTTTTATAATAAACTACTTATATTTATCTACCATATAAAAAAAGTTTGAAAAAGATTCGTTAATACCATCAAAAGTTATGACACTTTGAAAATCATAGGTTGAAGGGTAGACTATGACCTTTGAAGGCCTATATCACCAACTTCCTCGATTCAAAAAATTTTTTCTTTATTTTTTCCATATATTTAGGACTATGTTCTATCAAAATCAGCAATAAAATAATTTCCGGAAAAAATTTCCCAAAATTTCCCACTGTGAGATGGTGATAACATGATGATAAATTGCCTCCATTGAACTCGTAGTCATTTAAGTCTCATTACGTGTAATAGGATTTTGGACTGATGACATTTTTTTAGGAAAACAAAAATACATAATAATTGTGATCAAAATTTGCTATTAACGGAACCTCCAATAATTGAGTAAAAATACAATTTTTTACATACATTGCAGTTCCAGAATCCTAAGATTAGTCATGTAAGCATTTTAGGTAATTAATTAATTAATTTAGTTTTTAAGAATTTATTGACATGAAAAAAAAAACCAACACTTGTGCAAGAACGAAAAATGCTCAAAATATTTTTCTAGAATGAAAACCGACAATTTAGCTCAGGAAAATTCCAAATAGGTGAAGAAAAAAAAACTAAACAAATTTTTCATTCTTGCAAAATGAATGCGAAAATTATTGAATTATTTTTTATTACTTTATTCATCTTATTCGCTATTACGTTATAGTTAATGAAGATAATCGTTGAAAGACACAAATTTTTCCAATTGCAACGATCGTCTTCTTAATATTAAAACTAGGATTTTATAAAAATATTAAACAAACTGAAAGCAAATTTTTAACGTATTTTTGAAATTTAAATAAATTTGAGGGGTGTGAAACTGATTTAAGTTGAATGAGAAAAACATTTGTAGGGTTTTTCGTGGAATTTGTAAGGTTCTGAGTAAATCTTATGGAATTTGTACGGTTCTGACAGAAAATTATTGAATTTGTACGGTTCTGAGTAAATCTTACTGAATTTGTACGGTTCTGACAGGATTCAACTGAATTTGTACGGTTCTGACAGCATTTAAATAATTTCCACCAACTTAAATGAATTTCCCACCAAAAAAATCAATGAAGCAACTGAAAAAAAGTTTGCTTTCAGTTCCAACAAATCGCGATGCACTGAATATGAAAGACCCGGAGAATCACAACTGGATGAATTGAATGCGATACTAGTTGTAAATTAGATGAAATTTTCCTTCTGTTTTTTGTTGTTTTTTTAAAAAAAATGAAATTTCTACATTGCCCAGTTTTGATTCTCCCCGAAAAAAGACTCGAGACACAAAAAAAATAAAATAATAAGCTTGCATCGCATAATATCTTCGTTATTATTTCTATTAGAATTATAAATGTGAATCAAACGTGTTTGATGCCAAAACGAAAAATGTCTGAAGCTGTGTGTTCCAATTCATTTATTTCTGATTGACTGAGAGACTGCAAATTAATGTAAGGAAAAAATCTAACTAGGTGAAAATATGAAATACAAAAAAAAATTAGTGAACTAGTAAATTATTAAGTAGGTGAATTAACAAAAAAAAATAAATGATGGGATTGAAAAAAGTTGTGCGCGAGCGATTCAAAAAATATTTTTTTTCGATGGGGCGAATTCATAAAAATTGTTGCTCAATAGAAATTTTAGTCATAATATTAATGAACGCGAGGGTATTAAACAATTTTTTTTAATTCGAGAAATAATTCAAAAGTTGAAAAACATTTTCTGAATTCCAACCAACGATCGAGTCTTATGATGAATTTAAATATAATTAAAAAAATAATACAAGTGCGATTGAGTCCAAATAAATGTGAAATCTAATCATTGAATGCTGCGCTTAAGTCATTTTTTCTGTTGTTATTCTTTTTATGATGACAAAATTGGAATAAATCACTGTGATTGGTGGAATGAAGGAGTAAAAAATTTTGAACTTAAACAAAACATATTCACAATTTTTATATAGAATCGTATCTCATTTCCTTAATTTATTTCTCTTTGCTAGCATCATATCAAGCCGATAATGCGCTAATGATTGACAATTTAAAGTCACAAATTTCTTCATAAACATTGAGCAATAAATTGAAATTAAACACAAATCAAACTATTAATGAGCGGATGTTTGTGTGACATCTTTAGTGGATATACTAATTAATGTAATAACAAATTGTGGAACAAATGTGATAATTAATTTATTTTCTTATTCACTTTTATCTATACTTTTTTCTATCTATACTTGTTGCCTCAATGCGTTTTCTTTTCAATTACTTTAATTAGTTGTGGAGAGGAAGGTTTGATGAGGAATTTAGATGATGCAATATTTACTTCTAGTGGCAGATTGTCACTTATTATGTTCCTACAAAACACATTTCGGTTTCTAGGGCTACCTGGGGTCCTAATAAGATGTCCTAGGGTAACCCTAGACGTAGGGTAAGCCCTTACCTGTCAAATTATGAAATTCAGACACAGATACCCGAGTGACACAACGTAGTCGTTAGGGGACCGCTACGTCGACGTTATAACGTCAAAAAGACGTGGGTACCCTCGAGACAAAATTGAAATTCATGTCTTGGGTTCTAAGGATACCCTTACCTACCCTTAAGTAGTGTAGGGTATCCTGGGTAGCTCTAGAAACCGACCTAGTACCCAAAAGACATGAATTTTAACTTTGCTGCAACAGTCTCTCTATTGATGACTCAATATACATTTTGTATGTATCAATTTCTAATGGATCAAATCTACTTCATTAAGTGCTGCTTGTCCAGAAACATATTCAAAGGCATTGGATTTAACTCCCCTTCTGAGTGCCTGTCTGAATCAAATAATGTTTATTGCAACAATTTCTGTCGTCTAGACATCACATGACCAATATAACACATGTCGTTCACACGTTGTCAAAACAACTGCTTTAATTGATGAATCTATCAAAACTTCCTTCAATCCACATTATTTTTCGTTCTTTAAAGTTGAAAAGTATTTCCAATGAGCCTTCCACACTGTTTTTTATGTTCAAAATAAGTAAGAAATTTAGAATATTTTTTTTGAACGAGATTAATTTTTTATAGTGAAAAGTATGAAATTTTCCTAATTCTTAAAGGAAAAGATTCGTAAAAGACACCAATTCACAATTTTTAAAGGAGCTTTGGTAGAATATGAAGGTTCCGTCCAGCATATCCTGTCAAAACCTCCCAACTTTAATATCATGAAAGAATCGAGTCATTTTAAAAGTAAATTTAAACAATTCTTCCTTCGAATCCCAGTAGTTACTTGTAAGATGCATAATTCCTTCATTTCCTACTTAAGATGTAAATGATGAATGATAAATGAGCTTTTTTTGGGTATACATGAGACATAAATTTAGTATAAGATGAATTTTTATGCCTGAAATAAATAGGAATAATCAATAAAAGAAAATCAACTGTGTGTGCCTGCAAACAATCACAAGAACAATTCATGAATCACTGAATGTGTGATAAATTATCATTGTTGTAAGTTCTGTTCCTTCTTATTTCCAAAAAATAAATTGTTTTGTTCTATTGTTCATACGTACGAATGTGACAATCGTTAGTTAATCTTAAATCCAAGAGAATTGAGATGAATATGTTGAGAAAATTTGCGTTTCCTTTTTCTGTGTACTATTTCCTGTTACTTTTGTATGCATCTAGTATGTAAGATTTATACAATGTGATGATCAAAAATATTTTTTCAAAATGAGATAATTTTTTTATGAGGAAAATTGAAGAAAATGGGGAAAATGCAGGATAGGAATTAATTGGCCTGTGACTAGCTTCAGAATGAACCGTACAATAGATTTCGAATCACAGTGCCCTCAGCTCTTAAATGACAACAATATTAATAGCATTTGACACCCATTTAGTGAAGCTACCCTGAAATACAGTGCTGTAATTGAAAAGGGAATTCTAAAAGCTATCTTGGAATCAGTAGTAAAAATACAGTCATTGAATATCGACTGGAGTTGGTTTAGAGCTTTTTGTAATAAAAAGAAGATACTGAATAACATTAATGGTTATTGAAGGCTTAAAACAGTCTTCAGGACACCCCTACCTCTTGCCTACATCCTACCGTCAACACGAAGACGCAGCGGTACCCCCAATATAACTAAAAGCCTTAAATTTAGCATCAACTTAACTTTGGTGAAAGTCTTTAAGTTTGCATCATTCCAACTCATTTCAAATTTCATTGTTTATTCTACATGTAATATCTTCCGAGAAAACAGAGATTAACGACTAACCAAAGAGTCGTATTTTCTTCAAATCTAGGCTCAAACAAACAACTTTGGTTTGGGTCAAAGGACAAAAATTTCATCAAAATACATACCTGAAAAAATTTTTGGATACGCCCTTGCCAATATATAGTCAAGGCCTAAAGAAGCATCATCTACAGAGGTGTATCCAAAATTTAGGGGAGGTTTTTTGATTTTTTTCTTAAAAAGCCCTAGGAAATTGAAAAAAATTTCCCAAAAGGGGGGAGGGGGGTTAACCTTCAAAACCCCTCCCTAAATACGCCATTGATCATCTGTGAGTCCAAACATTGAATTCTTGATGCATCAAGATGTCAAGAAACAACAACAAATAGGCCATTCGATGCTCTTTACAATCTAATTCATCGTTATTTAAAGCAATTCATAGTTGGAACTATTCTTCACTGTCATCAGATTAAATCACGACAAGCCATGTAAAGCACATCACATGTGTCAGCTAATTCATTCCTTGCATGCCACCCCGTCAAAACAATTTTCCACGTGCGAATGTAATTTGTGCAAAAAAGGTGTGAACATCCATACATATAGAAATTAACCATTTTACAGTGTGAATGAATGACGAGACTGAAATCAAAGAGAATGTGATAATTTAAAGAAGAAAAAAAACAATGTTATTGAAAATAAATCTTTGTGAATGTTTAAACAAAAATTAAAATTTCCTTCTTCACTTCTTTTTCGTCCTAAAATTCGACACACGAAGAAAAGTGTGCAGAATTTCATTTAGTGCCGTAAAAATGAAAAATGTGCGTGAAAGACGTCAAAATAATGAATTATAAAAAAATAAATAAGAAAAGAGTAAAAAAAATAGAATAAAAAATTTCATGGAAGAGAAAAGAGGAAATAAAAGGCCCGGGAGTGTTTAAAGCTCAGTAATGTGAATGAACGATAAGCTATTATGTAAAATTCATGAATGATATGAAATAAAAATAGGAGATTGACTGCCAAGAAAGAAAAGAAAGAAAAACACTTTTTTGACTTTTATTTTATTTATTTTTAAAAATTTCTTTTTTAGTCAATTTAATCAAATATAGATATACAGCTTAATTAAGAACTAAATCGGAAAAAAATTTGACATTCTTGTTGATATTTATTTCTTTGATAATTAATTCAATTTTTCAGGAAAGGATTTTTCTTGGTACAAACAATCACTACACTGCCAATAATAATAATACGTCTTGAGTCGGTTCTGTTTGGACTTTTTTCTGGATGGTGTAAGATTTTTAGTCATTTACTTATGACGTTCATCAAAAATTAGCATTTTTAGACCTCCCTCCTTGTCACAGAATTTTAATCCAAAAGAATTTATTGTACATGAAGGTCATACACCCTCTACCCCTTCATAAGAGACATCATAAGTAAATCTTATATCTGGAGATCTTTTAATAAAATTTGTTAGATTTCATGGGAATCAAGCTGTTCTCGACTAAAAAGAAAGATTCCTCGGGTTACAAAGTTGACTGACTAAATTATTATAGATTTTTTCGAAATATCGGCTATTAAAGTCAGTGGTGTACCCAAAAAATGGTTTTGTACTTAGGGGTTCGCAAATTACGTCACGCTTTAGAGGGAGAGAGGGGTAGGAGAATTTGTGACAGTCCAAATACAAAAGTAGTTTTTTGCGTGACGTAATTTGCGAACGACCCCTTAATTCCTGTTAATTCCAAGAGTATGTGAATGATTAAGTAACAAATTAAAGCTTTGGAAACTATTCAGAAAAAAAAATCTTCCAGGATGCCATGCCCCCCCCCCCCATCTTTGGTACACCCCAAATCGAAGGACGTGCTTTACTACAGCTGATTTGGGTCATCCTCAACGGAAATTTTCCTCAATTTGCTAAGGATTTCTGAGAAGAAATCCCCAAGCACCCCCTAAATTTTGCCGTCGATACAAAAAAATTCAAAACACCCCCTTCAAAAAAATTTTAGGTACGCCCCTGAATCTACTAATGACTTGATGTTAAACACCACTTGACATTTTTCATTCATCCACATGTACAAATTTTTTGTTATCAAAAATATTCGTTAAAACTGGTTTACAATATAAACTTTCATTAGCATGCTACTATAATCATTCAGAGCTTTGTATGGATAATAGATTTTATAAAAAGCTCACGACAAATAACTTCATTGTTGTCAAGTTCGAGTCATGCATGTGACATGCAATATTTTCGGTCAGTTAGCCATAGAAATGAGGTTGTTCACTGATTTGATTTGATTGAACCGTCCATAATTACTTAATTGGTATTGGCTTGTAGATTATATTGAATCTGAGCTAATACATTTCCTAAAATCAGCCTCTAAACATGTCATAAAGGTATTATTCCTTTTAAGAGCTTCTAGGTCTTGATAAGCCTGTCAAGAAATCGTAGACTGCAAAACAAGATCTAGGCCATGTCTTAGTATCTTTACAGCCTGGATGATTTATAATATTTAAATAAATTGACATCCAGGGCAACAACACTGCTGTTTTCTTATCCCATAAACACATGTGCAAATACTCAAATTACTCACAAGCAGCATTCATCGCATGACAGACTGCTTAATAATGCAAATAAATTACACCATCCAATTCCAAACGTCGTTGACTCATTTTAAATAAAAATTAAATGTTAAGCTTTTGATTCTTTAGCTTCTACATCACAATTTATAGGAAAGTACAAATTAGAAGGTGCCAAAAAAAATTCTTGTTTAATTTTCAATAAAAAAAATATTTACAAAAAAGTTTTTTGCTTGCATTTTTAAATTAAAAAAATAATTAGTTTAATTAAAAAAGTGCTATTAATAGGCATTTTGTAATTTTTTTATATTATAAAACTATATTTTATGCGCGATTTCAAGTCCTTTCCAGTTTCTTCTTCATACTTTTTTACTCTTAAATCAACCGTAATTTCTGGCGAGGTGCTGTTGCTAAGTTGGACTTTATTGGCTATTAAAGGAGGTCATTCTCAAGTCACACAGCTAGGTAGATGCTAGAATGGATCATCAAGTCTATTTCAGTCGTTCTCAAGGTCTTCAGAGCACGACACACTTAACCAGAACGTTGACACATTTGAAATGACGTCACGACACAGTAGTGTGTCGCGGACCATAGTTTGAGCAGCACTGAGTCCTATATCATTGAATATTTAACATCAAATTTGATAATTTACTGCCTATAAAGAGATTTAATAGAAAACTGGCAGTAAATCTTCAAATTTGCTGTAAGATCTTCAATAAAACAGCTCAGTGCTACTCAAGCTATGATCCTCGACACAATACGTGTTGTGACGTCATCCCAATTGTGTCGCGAAATTTGAAGATTATGGATTTATTCTGATTTAAATCCCATTTCTAGCCTGCAAATCCCCAACATTCCAACAATTCATCGCACAGAAATCTTAATTAAACTGATCACTTGATTCTTTTCTGTTTTTTGTAACATAGAAAAATCCTAAATAATAACATATAATATGCTTATGATTTAAATTAATATTTAATTAATTACATATCGTTTTTAAATTATTCTTGTTGTTGCTTTTTCTCATTATTTCCGCAAAACCTTCCAAATTTCTTCCTCACAGTCACTGTTTTGGATGCTTTTGGTTATATAGGCGATATCCTAGCGATAATTTTGAATATATTTTTGATTCATAATTTTCATTTTGAGCCTGAATTTCAGCCAAAAGAACTAAAAGTCAAGTCTACAGCAATGAAATAAGGTTTGACTATTACTTATTAGTAAGGTTCGTGTATGTGTGCTATCAAGAAAAGAAAAATTATTGACTTATTCTGTAAGTTGATGTCAAAAAAGTTGCTATTGTAATTAAATAAAGATAAAAAAGATATTGGACAATTTGGATAGTAAGGAGACATATCTAAACTTAATCGACTTTGACGACACTGTAAATTTTTCTAATGAACCAGAAACATGCAAAGAATCCGATAGATCCAGTCAGGAGGAAGAAAAGGAACACCATAATGAGCGTGTAGCCAAAATACAAGAATGTACTTGCTGCGTCATTAATTTGAAGTTTTGTGGCAAAATAGTGACAGCAATAAATGAATAAATAGACAGCTGTAAATCCGCTGGTAAGGAAACTACGCCACCACCAATGATAATCTTCTGCACACAGGTGGAAGTAACATAAGAGAATCGTGGTCTCGGAACATGTGATGACCAAAATGAGGAACACGAGGAAGAGGAATCCAAACATGTAGTACATCTACAAGAAATGAGAAAAATTAGCATTAAATTAAGGAATAAATCCAAGGATTAAGACTTACCTGATTACTCCACAATGAATTTAAAATGAAGAATAGCTGGATAAAGATGCAGCCGAACGGCAAAACTCCACCCATGATAATTCCAGGAATTGGTTGTGTGTAGATTGATTGATCAGGAATTTGCCTTGGAATTTGATTTGTTCTAACTGGATGTTCTAAACTTCTCTTACGGAAACCGAAATATGCACCAACAAAAGTCAATGGAACAGAAACACCGAACCATAATGCTAAAATAGCTACGAGTGTTGAGAATGGAACTGCACCAGATGAATCTTCGTGCCATAATACAAGATTCATGACAAAGAACAACCCAAAGACCATTCCAGGGCTAAACATTGCTGTTAGGAGGACATTACTCTTCCATTTGATTCCACCAAAGCTCTTGTAAATTCTAGCTGACACATAGCCAGCTGGGGTTCCAAGAAGAACAAATAAAACCATAGCACAAGTCATTAAAGCTCCACGATTGGCAGGCGACAAGAATCCCAAGCAGGCGAAGGCAAGTGTGATGAGTGACATGCAGAAAACTTGAACACCCGAACCGAGCAACACGGCGAGAAGCATTCCTTTTCGTGGACTACGGAAAACATCTCCGTGGACAAGCTTCCAGCCTTAAATTAGAAATTGAAAATTGATTAGTAAAATCGTCTAAATTCCAACGGTTTTTTAAAATTTGAATTTCAAATAAATAAAAGCCGTTAAATTTTATACCATTTCAAACAAAATAGTAACAGACAGAAAGCGTGACTTAATCCTAGAATAAGGAGCCATAAAAATTATATTTGCAGCGATAATGGAAAGTGGATATTATCTGTATGAAAAACCAATTTGCAAAAGTCATTTAAGCTTTAGAATGTTGGTAGATAGCAGAAAATGTCTAAAATGGTGTAATTAATGTCTTAATGACTTTTCTATTTATCTGTCTAAGAAGTATAGACTCTAAATTAAAATTGATGAGCATTAAATAAGACAGCGCCTTAAAAATCTTCATCAATCATAGTCACTTACCGAATTCTTCTTGTGCATCCTCTCCTGAATCCATTTGATTATATCGTGCAATGTCCTTATGTAGAGTTCTCAGCATAATCATTGCAACCATTCCAGATAAGAATAGAACGATGACAAGAGAGTTTAAGATACTAAACCACTGAATATTTGTATGAGGCATGGACTCAAGGATATAATCCCATCGACTGCTCCATTTAATCGTATTGTTTTGAACAAATTTGACTGAATATGTATAAAGGACATCAACTGTCTTTCCTTGTTCGAGTGGTGCGGCTGGAATTTCAAGAGGTTGCTGACTGTTGCAATCTGGAGCATTAATATCATGTCGAATTGATGAGGGTGTGACTTTTACGGAAATAATACGTCCTCCATTCTGTTTGAATGTATTTCCCCAATCTTCTGTGGCACCGCTATGATAAGTTATGAGAAGATCAACATGATTGAATAGATAGTAAGTCCCAGGGCGATTATAAGCTGGATTTAATGCACAACTCTCCTCAACATCAGGATTCTTTGAGTTTCTCACTAAACATCCCATACTAAAGCCAGTCGAACAATATTGACGATCATTTTGAAGCGGATAGCACCAAGTAACCGGCATATTATCAATAATCCAATGATGTTGGTAATTTAAGCTCATTCCTTTCTTCATAATCATGAGACGTCGCTCACTGTCAGCTTGCCCACCTACATATTGCTTCTTGCACAGCACCTGACATGTTGTGTTTTCCATAAAGTTTATTTTATACGGTGATGGACGAATACGCTCTCCAAAAATGACTGCAATACATTAATAATATTAATTATTATTTCATTGTTCTTCAACTAATAAAAATGTCACTTAATAGCTCTTACCTTGTCCTAAATTCTCCACCGGTGAGTTCGATTCATCAGTTGTGCAAAAATCAAAGTGATGATACTCATAAGGAATTACAGACTCCTCGGTATTTAATCGATTCACATACAATGTCACTTCCGACTAACATCCAGTAGATGAAAAATAATCAGAACAATAAATAAAAATTAGAAAAGATAACAACAAGTAAAATAATACTGACGATGACTCAAAGGTATAATAAGTGAGTGATACAAAGAGAAGAGGAATATGTATGTATGTAGCATGTATATATACAATTTTATATGAGGACACGTATTCAGTATGTATTAATATCATTCATAAATTATTTTATTTCTATGACTTATTATATATAGCGGAAATTGTTCAATGCGAGTGATAAGACATACTACACAATTTTGGTCTAGTCTGTTGCCTTATCGACAATTTTGGATGTAGAAAATTTGCATTGAAAAATTTTTTGGACACGAAATCAAAAAGAAAAAAAAATTGCGTCTAAAAAAGTTTTGGGAAGTTTTGTACCGGCATTAAAATAACTCACCTTGCATGATTTGGAACTTTCAGACTTCTTGCAATAATTCTGAGGAGCTAATCCAGGCAGATAAAAGGGCTGTGAGTAGTGTATTAAGCCACATATAAGTATTAGACTAGAAAATTTGGTAAAAAACATTTTTCTGGCTCTTTATCGTCTCCGCTATGTTATCTATTATGTTTCTGTTTTTCTGCAGTCAGTAATAATCACTTTTAACACACTTGTAACTTTAATTAATCCATAAATAACACAAGTATTGAAGAAATTACAAATTAGTATTTACGGAATTCGCTTTTAAGCTAAATCGTCAATTTTTTGTGCTAAGTGCTAAACAAGTATCAATTTATGGCTGAGAGATTTATGCGCATTTATTTTTTCAATCTGAAATAATTAATTCTATAGTTAATTAGTGTAAATTTAATTTTTAATTTATTTAAAAAATTAACGGTCATTTGAAGTTTGAATTAAATACAAGTTAATTTTTAAATTTTCAAACTTCGAAAGACCGTTAATTTTTTTTTAAAAAAATCTAAATATTAGTTAAATTTGCACTATAGTTAGCTGAATTAAGCACTTTATTTTATTAATTTATAAATCCTGTCTTAAAGGCATGGTCAAAGTGGCATTTAAATTACACTTTTTTATTGAAAAAGCTAAAAACTTGTGCTAAATTGTTATTTTAAAAAAGTTTTAACCGTTAAATATGAGTCAAATCATCTTCAAGTTTTGGAAAAATGTCATGATATCAATGTGCCATCCTAAAAACCAACAATGCAAATGTTTCTCTTGAAACCCCATAACAAATTGAAAATTAATTCCCTTAAAGGTGGAGGGTACTTGACCCCCTTCATGGATACGCCCCATTAACATAATTGCATTCACACGTGCTAGAAAAAAAAGTTGTACAAATATTTATTGTCACACTTCTGCACTCACTGATGAGTGAAAAGTAAGTGAACATAGAAAAACTATAATGACAGCATCAAGGTTGATTCTTTTAATAAAAAAAGTTATCGAAAATACATTTTGGGTCATTTCTAGATTTATTTTCATATCAGTTGCTCTTTGATTTTCATTGAATTGATTTAAAGATTTTAAAGGAACATCCAAAAAACCAGGCATGCTTGCAAAGTAGATTTTTAGCTAATCATGTTGCAAAAGGTATTTTAATAATTTTATATTTATTTTTGACAGGTTCCTTCCAATATTTCTCACCATTTGGGCTAACCAGCAAATTATAGGTGCACAACGTGGTGGAGGCGCTGACTGCCAAAAAGTTCAAAGTATTCCAAGGTTAGACGTTTCTGATTTCCTTGGAACATGGTACATACTCGCAATTTATCCTGACAAAACTTTACTCAGCATGAGATGTCCAGTCGTCATTTTTTCTTATCCAACAGTTGGAGCTAACAATGCACAAATGAGTGTCTTTAAACGATACATGGCTTTTGGGAAGGAACGAAGAGTTATGGGATCTGCATCAACTGTTGGACGTGGCACGTTGGGAATCAGTCTTCCTGCACTGCGTGAGTTAATTAGTTTGTGATTTAGTGTAATTTTGGTGACTTGATTATTTTTTAGCTAGAGATAATGGGGTGTATAATGTATTAGGTAAGTGACAGCTGAAAAAAATTAATATAGCAGATTAGAAAATGATTGGATTGAAATAAATCAAAATTAAATCCTCTGTATTAAAATTAAATCCCTTGGATTAAAACTTTAATCCTCTGGATTAAAATTAAATCCTCTGGATTAAAATAAATCCTCAGGATTAAGATTAAAGATTAAGAACTTAGATTCACCAATTTTCACTTGCAGACACGGATTACGACAACTATGCAGTACTCTACACATGCAATAATTATCCAGGCTATATCGCGGGACAGAATGTATGGATAATGAGTCGCAACAGAACTTTACAATCACAATATTGGCAGAATGTCTTCCTTACAATGAACAGTAACACCTTACCACCAAATTTTCTGAGACTGATTGACCAAAACTGCAACGATCAATTTCCATTTGTGAGTAGTGGGAAATGATGATCGAGTTAGTTAGATGCTGTAATTTTAAGTGTAGAAATCAACAAATATAGTGAAATAATAAATTAATAGTTTCGAGTAAACAATGAAGGTATCAATTTAAATTGTGGCTATTAATAGGCATACCAGCTTTGTTAAGTGATTCAGTTTAAATTTTGGTGACTTTCTATGAAGTTTGATTGGAATGGACAGCTCAATTTTCAAGCTGTAAGTAATAATCACATTTACTTCAGCAATTTATTAAGCATCACATTTTTAGATCCTTGATCCTGCTATCCACAACTTTGATGTCAGATGCAGTCATCAAAAAACGACCACAAAACTCTAAAACCTGTCCAATCGTGCATTACATGAACAACTTTGACATGGAGAAATTTAATGGAACTTGGTATGAGATTTATACATCCATGTCTAATTCAACGTTCATAGAAAGATGCGATCGCATGAAGCTGTCTATAGCACCAAAAGGACGTCTGTCAATCTATCGACGGTTCATAAATGCTCAAGGAATTGAAGTTAAATCTATGGGCATTGCAGCTGAAATTGGAGAAGGGCTGGTGGCTTTTCATTATCCAGCATTTACGTGTAAAATTCTACTCATTTTAATTTTTAGTCATTGACTTATTTTATTTTATATTTCCAGCCACAAAACTTTATGAAATCATTTTCACAGACTACGAGAATTATGCTATTCTATACTATTGCACCAATACCTTTGAATTTTGGGTATATAGCCGAATACCTGTACCGAATGCAAATCTGTTGATGCTGATTTTTCAAAAATTAAGAGAACGTAGCTTTACAAATGTTAGAATTTATCGCACTGATCAACTGAACTGTCCAATGATGGGATTCTGATATCTATGTATGAAATCCAAGTAATAAGTCACAGAATCCATATGCAACAATAAAAAAGTATGCAGCCCGCACATCAACCTGTTGATTCTTACCATTCGAGTTTTTAACAGTGTATAACCATCTGCGAAGCCAGTATTATTTACTTTTAATGTTTAATGTTAAGAAATGAATTTATTGTGTTTAAAGCTGTTAATTATAGTGAATTTGTTCCTAAAAAGCTCATTAAGTGAAGTATTGAATGAATTTAATGACGGAATTGTGGATATAGATCTACCAAAAAATCATTTGTCACAGTATTTTAATAATTTACGGAGATTTACCAAAAAGTTGAATGAGACATCACATGGATTTTATAAAGACTTCCTCAGCAGTGAAGAATATGATCGTGAATTGTGCTGGGGATATGAATATGGATGTAAACAGCCAAATTTTATCAATAAATGTCCAGGAAATCATTCAGGATATGTCAAGGACAAGCAGACTCAACTGGATGTCTTTTATACTCAAGCTGATTTTGGTATGAATGCTCATTTACTCCTACATATAGAATAATAATAGATTATGTCATTTTAGGCTACGTAAAGCAACAACTCAAGGAACTTAAAGTCTATTGTGAGCCATACACAATCAAAGATTCGTCACTTGAATGCAGTGATTATTTGAGATTTTGTCGTGGGCGGAATATTTTGGTTAATTTTACAGATTTGGTAAAACGAGAAGAGCCGTTCCGATGGGACGTGAATGTACTTAAGCCTGGCGAAATCGGTGGCTATTGTAAATTTCATAAAGAAAAGTTTGAGGAGAAGTTAGATCACTTGGGTGCTCTTCAATCGTGGGCTGCAGAATTAAGAAACTATGAATCTCTAAAGAAACGTCCAATAGACGATGACTTATGTGACGTTGTGGTTGAAAAGCCTACATATTTCATGAAACTAGACTCAACAATTAATTTATATCATCATTTCTGTGATTTCTTCAACCTTTATGTCTCTCAACATGTCAATTTTACACACGAAAGTGGATTTACTACAGATGTTAATATTTTAATTTGGGAAACACATCCATATTGGTCACAATTTGCGGACACATTCAAAGCATTTACAGAAAATGAGCTGTGGAACTTGAATAAATTTAAAGGAAAGGTCGTGTGCTTTAAAAATTTGGTTTTTTCATTGCCACCGAGAATGATTTTTGGATTGTATTATAATACACCATTGGTAAGTATGCAAGAGCCTTAAATGTAGCATCAAATTAATTGTTTTTCAAAATTAAATTTTTAACGGCTGTTTAAAATTTAAATATCAAAACCATACAAAGGTTACATTAGACATTTGTATGGTTTTAACGGCTGTTTAAAATTTAAATATCAAAACCATACAATAGTTACTTGAAACATTTATACGGTTTTAACGGCTATTTAAAATTTAAATTTCAAAACCATACAAAGGTTATTTGAAACATTTGTATGGTTTTAACGGCTATTTAAAATTTAAATTTCAAAACCATACAAAGGTTATTTGAAACATTTATACGGTTCTTCATTCTTGAATTTGAACAGCTTTCAAGCACAAAAACATTTGGAGGGTTTTAAAATTTGAATTTTCAAAAACCGTTATTGGAAAAATTTGTAAGGTTTCATTATTAAATTTTTTTCTTCACATTTTAGATCAGTGGATGTGAGAACAGCGCATTGTTCCATGCATTTTCTGAGCACTTAATGCATCGTCTTCAAATTAAAGAGCATCGTCCAAGAAATCGTAAAGTTCGAATCACATTCCTCTCACGTAACACAAAATATCGAAATGTATTAAACGAAAAGGATTTAATCAAGAGAATCTCATCAAATAGTAATTATGAAGTCAGACGTGTAGTGTACGATAGGAATATAGAATTTCTTGATCAAATGGAAATAACGAGAAATAGTGATGTATTTATTGGAATCCACGGTGCTGGTTTAGCTCATTTATTATTCCTTCCAAAATGGGCAACTCTTTTCGAGCTACACAATTGCGGCGATCCAAACTGCTATTATGATCTAGCCAGATTACGTGGAGTTAATTACATGACATGGGAAGATGAAAATTTCGCGGAATCAATTGAGGCTGGCTACGAAGACGAAACGCATGAGAAATTCAAAAACTATAAATTTGATCCTGACGAATTTGGTCGATTGGTAGCGAAAGCAGTCAAGGCTGTAAGGAACAATGAAGATTATAGGAATTATATCAAAAGAATTGAGCAACACGATGAGCTTTAATATTTATGAGTTTTCACATTTAAAAAATAATAAAAAAAAGTTTTACTCTTTATTTGTCCATAATTTCCTCTACTTCATCGCTTCTTCGAGTATATGAAATGTTCCGTTATAATGACTTTTGTGTGTTTGTTTGTAGAATTTGTGTGTATGACTCATCTCTCTTCAAATTAGTATAATTAATAATCATAATGATAAAATTTGCATTAAATTTACCATATTTTGAGCTTAAATTTGTTAACGTATAAAAAGACCATAATGACATTTAATAGAAACGTGTAATATGTGATGATGAGAACACTCGCTGACGTGCCCAGTAGCATTGTCTGAAAGCATATGTTCACAATTCCCGTAAACAAATTTGCCATGAGAAAGAATGCAAGACCATTATAATTGATTGCTTGAAGGATGAGTGGAACGTAAGGAACATGAAAATCAGGTTCGTCAAGTTGCGATTTTGTATTTGATTCTGCTTGCTGTTGCCATTGTGGACGATTAAAATTTGTATAATAAATGAATATCTCTATTCCCATGAATAGCGTCAGCATTGTCGTTCCAATGGCTAAAACCCAAAATATATATCCCATATTTGCTGTTCGTCGTGACACACCAAACATTCCATTACATACAAATATCATTTTCCAGCAAAATGCTGATATCACACCCAACTTTACAGTTTTGTAGAATACTTCTCGTACTTTTAACAATTCTTGTCCATCGGACTTCAAAACCGTCCCGATAAAGATCGATGAGAGATATAGTGCAACATATCCCGTCACTGAAAAGATTCCTTCTCGATTTGCTGTTATTAAGTTACTTCTACTGCCATTATCATCCATAATGAAATTTGACAGTCCTAATTGTAAGCATGTCTCGTGGAACATCATTAGCATTAGTGCAGAATATTTTATATGATCTGCCGTCTTCATGAATCCCTCAAGTACGGTACCAAACATTTTTGTAACAGCCAACGTAATGAAAAAATTCCAATGAACTCCATATTCAGTCACATGCTCTTGATAGTTGATTTCCTTTGTCAGGACAAGTCTCGAAAATCCGAGAATAAAGAGTGGAAGGCATGAGACGAGAAGTTTCTGAAACTTTTTCTTTGAGAATGGAACGGCTGACGGTTTAACTACAATGCCATTGCTAAATACAAACAATCCAACGCCTACATCCATAAGTCCTAAAAGAATAACAAGTAAGACATGATAATGTATTTATTTTTTATGTCAATATCACGTTGAGGAAAAAAGTAAGCAAGTAAGTAAGAAGTAGATGAATGCAAATAAGATGAGAAACGGCGAAGAAAACATGAAAGCAGAAGAGAGAAAAAAAACTTCCAACTCACCAAATCCAAATTTTTCGGTTTTTGCTAGTTTTCTTGGAAAACATTGAAAATCCACAGCTAATATGCACACGGCAGTGATTAAACTGATTATTGATCGTCCGACTAGTAAACAAATGATTGAATTAATTTACTGCTGATTTGAATTTTTTTTAAGTATACACTCACCTGTGATAAAATCAGGCAGAATCGCTGGAATCTAAATGGTAAACAATGATACAAAAGGAAGTATTTTATAGCTGCTTGCTTTCGAATCACTGGATCTTGAAGGATTAATTTTATTACCTGAACAAATGGAGTTAAGTGACATTTTCCATGCAATTGCTTGATAATTGATGTGATTGTAATGAGCAGTAATGTCAGCACTATGTGACCGATAATATCACTGAAGATTGTTGTGCATAATACTAGAGAACCACAAATCACTAAAAATTCCACGAGAAATCTCACTGGAATATTACTATTATTCAATCTTAATGCTGTAGTTAATGTTATGGTATGAAATATTGCGAAACTTGATGGCAGAATATGTAAAAAGCTATCGAATGCTGTCGTTCCATTATTATTTTTCATAAAACTCTCATGGAAAACTTTATATTCTGATGGCAACATTTTCCTGCCTGTTTTTGTGTCTTATTGATAATCTATACACACATCAGTTTGATAAAATGATAGATAGAAAATAGTTTCACATAGGTTTTAACTCTCAAAACTGCTCGTTAATGTTATTATTTTAATTCGTAAAAAGCACTGTTTAATTCATAAACAAAAAATAATTATAGTCGCACCTCTTGTTACGCGTCACTAAACTGCACTTTTGATCTTCTTTTAAAATGTTGAACTTTATGTTGTTCTTTAATTAATTAAATTCACTCTCACTATGTCTTTAAATTAACTTATTAATTTATTTACACAAAAATGTGTTCTTTTTCTTACTAAGTTCAAAATTTTAAAATACGTTAATTTTTAATAACAATATAATTCAAATATCCGAAATACGTTATTGTTGTATTCCAACACAAAATTCCTTATTTCTCATGTTAAGTGCCATGGATGTTAATTAAGCTAATAAGTATGGTTGATTTCATCAAATGAATAATATTGTGACATAAATCATGTATCAATTAACAAATTAATTAACCAGTGGGTGGAAAAAGGGCGGAAATTTTTTATAAATAAACAAATCTAGAAAATCTCGATAAAAATTAAGCTATAACTCTTAGTTCGTATTTTAAAATTCAGATAATAGTGTACGGTAGGAATACACTTTGAGCAGTGTTGTAGATTAAAGAAATATTGTGAAATATCATAACTAGATGGCGTTCATGCACGTAAAGAGGAAATTAAAACAGCAGATCGGAAAAATTGTAAGTCAAATAACAGTAAATTGCTTTATGTTCCTGTCTGATTTCTTATTTAAAAGGCTTGTAACTTGAATGATTTTTGTATGAATCCTATCAGAGGTCAGTATTTTTTGAGGTAGGGGTCCAAACTTTCGAATGGGGGGTCTGGATTTTGTTGTCCATTCAAATTTGAATCTCGATCGTTAAAACTTGGATCTCGAGGGGTCTAGAGTCCCCCTGATTACACCTTTGATTCAGAAATGACAATTTTTTGACGGAAGAGAACACCTAACTATTTGACAGCTAACTTATTTGACATTCTGATTAAAAATCGTATAATTGGGAGAGGTGTATTTTTTTCTTAAACTCTATCAATTTAAATAAGATTTGCTGTCGATGGAAGTGGCTATCTGACACCTTATAGAGAACAAGTTACTTTGAGAGGTCGTCCACAAATTAAATCACGCTTTGGAGGGGTGGGGGATTTTTTTCTCAACGCTTATCATAGGGGGGAAGGGGGATTAAAAAAATTCGTGTTTTTGCGTGACGTAATCTTGCAGCTCTTTATACAGCAATTCAAAACGAATATGGATCAGATATTTATGGTTCCATAGAAAGGCATGAAATGAATTGAAACAATGACATAAATTAATAAAAAAATATGATAAGGAATGACTGGATTGATAATAGTATTATAGTGATTCATTATAATGAAAAACAAAACATTTATCCATAGTTCTAGGAAATCAAAATAGATTTTTAGTCACAATATTCAACTCTATGGTGTTTATTTCAAAATTATTCTATTCACAAATTTGTTTTTGTATTCTAAAATATTAGGGGTCGTTCACTTATATTATGATCTCATTTTAGGGGGAGGGGGGTCTAAAATTTTGTATTAGATTTTTTTCCCTAATGATACAAGATGTGAGGGGTATTAAAACTAGTTTTTTGTGTAACGGAGTGGCGTATTTTTTAGGAGGGGTGTATTTTTTTGGGATGGGTGTATTTTTTTTTTTGGGGGGGGGGGGGGTGGTGTATGAAAAAATATAAACTTGAATTTTTTCCTTCAAAGCTCCTAGCAAATTTAAGAATTTTTTGGCGAGGGGTTCCCCCCCCTCTAAATCCCCTCCTGGTTACGTGCTTAGTGTAACGTAATAAGTGAACGATTATCCTTAATCTAAGGAGTTGTTCATAATCAGTTGATCATTGATATCCATCTTAAAATATTCAGGCACAATCTCCAAACGTCCCCCCTCCCCCTCCCTCACGGCTAATTGGTTAACATCCATCCATGTAAATAACTCCTAACAGTACCACAAAATGACCACAAGTGCTATGAAAAATTCCACATTGGAGAAACTCTTAACCAAGTTCGAAGCAGATATGCGCGGACTTTCTGTTGGTATAGCTGGCATCTGAATCTCATTTGGATGTCTAGACTCATAGTTTCGGAAGCAGAAATTTAAAGTTGAATTTAATAGTTCCATTGAAGCATTTCCAATTTGAACTATACTTCTATCAACACAGTAATTATCCGTAAAGTTTATGTACGTAACGTAACTGAACATTGTCAATAGATTAGAATCAATTTCAATAATTTCGTTGTGGCTGAAATCAATCAGATACAAGTTTAGAGTGTTGGCGAAAAAGTCATGATCAAGTCTTGAAAAATTGTTGTTAGACATCTTCAAGATCCTTATGTTGTAGTTACTGCTGAATGTGTCAACTGACAATGTGATTAATCGATTGTAACTTAAGTCCAAAATTGTTAAATTAGTCAATTTTTCAAAAAGGTATGGATATATATTGTAGATCTTGTTATGACTTAAAAATAGTTCCTTAATTTTGATATTTTCACTTAGTCCAAATCCTTGTGCAAAAAAGTTGATTGAATTGTGTGACAAGTCCAAAATTTGAAGCTCATTCAGGTCCTGTAAAGGTATTTGTAAATTGTAGACAACATTCGAGAAAATGTTGTAAGAAATGTCCAAAAAAGTCAACCTTCTCAATGTCATGAAAGCATCGGGACACATGGCATATATAAAATTTCCCTCAAGCCTCAGTTCCTTCAAATTTGACATATTGGTGAATAGCGCGCAATGTACTTGTGTGATAAGATTATACTGCAGATATAAAAATTCTACATTGATAAGATACGAGAATGGACAGTCATAAAGGAACTGCAATCGATTCCTGTCAAGTTCCAGTCTAACTAAGGACCTTGAATGCTGGAAGAAGTAACGAGGAATTGATGTTATTTGGTTGTCTGATAGTTTGAGGTCTTTAAGGCTGGAACTATGAATTAAATTCTCAGATAATGTTAAGATGTAATTGTCTGATAAGTTTAGTATTTCTAGTTTTGGTAGATTCCAGGAATAACTAGGCTGTTGATAAATCGTCAGGAAATTCTCCTCCAAATTCAATTCTATTAGATTTGCTAGGTTGACAAAAGCCTGTTCCTCAATTCGATCCAATCGATTATAACTCAAGTTGATAATCCTCAATTTTGGACATTTTGCAAACACTTTATTGCCAATATACTCAATTATGTTATTAGACAAGTCTAAATATTCCAAAACATTGCAGTTGAAGAAGCTCGTGTCATCAATCTCGAACAGCAAGATATTTTCTAGGATCATAGTAATCAAATTAGTAAATGTTAGGAATATTTGTGGATGGACGTATCTCATTATTTGTCCATATGCAAAATACAGCTTTTTTACTGAACTAGCATTGTCTTGTTGCTTTGCATTTATAGTCCATGTTGGGTCCTTGGTCGTAATGTTTACATTGGAGAGTTCACAGCTATATATGCTGTTTAAAGTATGATAATTACAGACATCTTTGTTAGGGTTTCTTGGATTTCTTTGTCCATTTGTGGATGCACTTGAAAAAGCTATAAAAATCAGAATGATAATATTCATTTGCTTCTGGTAATTACTGTACGAATTATAAATTAAGACTAAAGCTTTAATTCCCAAAACTTTGCATAATAATGAGAATATTATCGACTCAAATGTCTATTTAAGTTAATTATAATTTGCTTGCATAATGATAAAAACTTCAATTTGTCATCCTAAATGCTCAGAAATGACACGCATAGAAAAGTTAGACGCATGCGAAACACAATTAATCGGTGTAATCTAAAAATCGATTGCGATCACGAAAGACATAAACTGATAAGGAAATGGCGAATTCATGTGTAATAAACCTTAAATTGGTCACAAAATGATTATTCTCATTGTAATTAAGGTTCAAATGTTCGTGGGTGTTTTAAAGTTGATAACCATTTTTGTGGATGGGATGATGACAATGGGACAGGAAAGTACCAGATAGGACTATTTTAATTCCACTGACATTAGAACAGGTGGTTAGGATTTTGGATCAGATCAGCTAAAGAAGTGATTCTTCTATAGAGATTTTTAGACCCCCCTGATCCCCTTTGTCACAAAAATTTCACACAAAAATTTTTCTTTTGTATGGAAGTGTCACAGAGCGTCAGACCCCCTGGCTCCCTAAATATTGAATGTCATTTATGAACGACCTCTAAGTACTATACATCCCTTATCTCTCATAAGACCCCCTTTACCTACGGCTGATGAATCTATGCCTGGGCTGTGTTTCTCGTATACCCTGGGGTTGACACCTTGGTCTATAGCCTGGGGTGTGGTAGGAGTAGGGTATACCATAGGGTTCATACCATTGGCTGCAAACAGTTCTTATTATTTGAAAATGGTTCTTATTCTTCGAAGACAAAATTTCGAAAATTTGAATTTTTTTGAATTGAATTGTTGTAAATCAAAACAAAAACTTTTTTACTTAATTTAATTAAATATGGCTAAAGCTTGCAAAGTTGCTAGCTGTAACCAAAACAAATCATTAAATCATGTTTTTGAAATGTTGAAACATTCTATAAATAAGGATTAGTGGAATTTTTTATAATGGTATTTTCAAATTCAAAAATTTTATCATTCGAATAACCTTTGAAAAAATTTCGAAAATATTTTGAACCTAAAAAAATAAATTAAATATTCCAAATAAATTTACTTCTTATCCTAGGTGTATGGACATGGAGTATAGACTTGGTAACCAAAAATGAAAAATATTTTTTGAAAATATATTTTTAGGATGGTTCCAAGTTTTTTTCCATTCAAATTTCAATCTCAAAGGGTGTTTGGACCCCTTTGATCTACTTTTCTGATCAGTTTTTCTTCCAAGAACATAATAAGTATCTCTGGATATTTGTTTTGTCCTTTAATACCTTTTAAATGCTTAAATTTCTCAATCAATCAAAAAATCACCTTCTCGAAAACTTTGTTTCTCTTAACTGAAATTTAAATGGTTTATTTAGGGTGCAAGTCAAAATGTAACGGTCAGATGTTGGTATCATGTTTACTGCGATGCAATTTTTTAACATGACACCAAAATTTGACTATTACATTTTGAACTGTGTCCCCTTGAGTTTATTTAAAACAGTAAAATATATTTTGTAAGGAACCATAATTTATTGAGTAAATACATAGATAAGGTATAATAAAATCAGCATTATTTTTTATAAATAGTTTAGTTCTTTTACGATGTAAAATATTTAGAAGAAATGCACTTTATACATAATATGAACGATACCATTTAATAAATAAACTAAAATTTCTGTTTAAGGTATTAACTTAATACTGTTCATTATCACTTTCTGCTCTTTTCAGTTCTACTATCTGTAAAACATTCCTTAAAACTCTTTAAAATTGAATTGAAAAATTGTAAAATACACTTTAATAAACAAATTTCAACACAATGGACACAACTAATGCTAAATTAGATAGAATCAGTATAGGAGATCCATTGAAATTTTGAATGCAAACTGAAAAATCACCAGCAAAATCTGATTGACTGTAGTCTGTATAATTTTTATCGATGCAAACATTTCCTCCAAATTTGGCGACCTTTAGTGCTTTAAGGTATTCAAGTGCGGTGTCTTGTGTAGCATTGAGTCCATTGTTTGTAAAATCTAGTTCTGTTAATTTGTCCAAACCTTTAAACTGTTCCTTGATTATAAATGTGATTCCATTTTCAGCTAGATTTAAGGATACTAATTCCTTGACATACGTGAAAATACTGGTGTTGGTCAACCTCAATTCATTCTTGCTCAAGTCAAGTGACTCCAATGATGCAACATTGAATACGTTAGGCATAATATTTGATAACTGATTGCTGCTGAATTTAAGGGTTTTTAATTTCGAAAGTCCATTGAAGGCACCACTGACTATGCCAGTAATATTATTTCTTTGTAAATCTATTTCTGTTAATTCTGGACATCTAACGAAAGTATTTGGATCAATTGTCCTAATTGTTCCTTTATTTAAGACCAGCTTTTCCAATTTTGAGCAATTATAAAGCATTGCTTGAGTTATTGATTCCACCATTCCATTTGTCAATTCAAGCTTCCTGAGGTTTATGAAGTTGTTAAAAATAGTGTAAATGGTTTCTGTTGTAGTTGCTTGTAATGAATATAATTTCTGCACATCATCAAATGTTTTTCCTGCACCAGGATCTCCCGATATTTTAATGTTTATGTTATCAGGATTTACTGAACCGTCTAAAAGCTTACAAGTTAATCCATCAGCGTCTGTCGTAAAAATACACGTTGGAGTTTGTGCTTTCACTATGGCGATCATTCCGATCGTGATAAAAATTCTAATAATTTTCATTTTCTTTTCTTATTTCTTAATTTCTTCAATGACAAAATCAGACTAAACCTCTTCAAACAAGAAATGTTCGATATATACGGAATATCAATCGGATTTTTCTTTCATCTTTGCTTTTATTGTTTTGATTATGGAGGTTATTGTTAATTTTTAATCTACAACTTGATATCATGACAATAAAAGATTTTAAATTATAGTTATGGCCAATAATTCCATCATCAGTGACATCAGTCAATGGCTAAAAATAGATGGGTCACCTCATAAAAAAATTTATGAGAAAATCGGAAAAACTTAGTATGAAGCATGACAAAATGTTGATCCCCCTTCCTCCCTCTTAGCGTTACGTAATTTACGAACAGGGGTGGGGAAAGTGGACCATTTGCCTGAGGAGCCTCTTACTAAGGGGCGAAAAATTCAATTAATCATAACCAAAAAGATAGAAAGGGGGTGTATTTTCAACATTTTTCCTGGGGCGCCATGTAGAGGGGTGGTTTACGAATAATCCATAAAATAATGAAATTTTCAAACTAGTCGCTGTCTTTCACTGTCCAATGGACAGTGTCCATCTAAATCAGTGTCTTCCAAGACACACCAAAAAAGATTTTCATAAATTCATGCAAAAATTGCTCAAAAATTTAGTTTCATAACCTTTTCTAGAGCAAGTCTGAAATAGCTTGTCGAAAAAGTTTGGAATACACTGACATATGGCTGCACCAAAAAAACTTTGAACCCAACTCGACCTGATTGGGGTCGTTCGCTTTTTACAGGGGAGGAGGAGGGGGGGGGGGGTTCTGAGATTTTGCAACAATAAATCATCGTGCCTTTAGCTTTCTTAACATTTCAAGAAATTTCAAAAATATCGATAAAACTAAAGCTAGATTAGATAAAATCATGATTGGTTCTACACCAGAATTTTCAATACAAATTTTGAAGTCCTCAACATCTGAATCTTTAAAGTCTTCAAAATCTTTGTCAATGCACGCATTTTCTTTAAATTTAACAGAGCTGAGTCCTACCAGATTATCAACAAAAAATCTAATTTTGTAATTTGTTGAATTTTTTTTTATTTATAAAGTTCATTTATTTATATTAAGCTTTAAGCTGTATTATAAATTTTACATAAAATATTTATATTTTGCAGATATTACATAATAATTTCATTATTCATTTAATTAATTAGCATCACGATAAATTTAATTAAGCAACTTAATGCTGTACAAGACATCTTTTCCAGCAAACCAACTCTTTCTTAAGACAACTCTTAGAGCTTTTCTTTTTAAAACTTCAAGAGATTTCATCAGCCCTATCGATATAGCTGACCATATTGTGCTCATGTAAATAAAATGTGACTGTACATGTGCGTATGTTGGTATAAATAAACTGCAAGATTGTAATGTAATTAAAAGTGACTTAATATTTATTTAATAAGAGACGATGTTTCTCTCTTGAGTTCATAATGAAAACTAACTTTTACATAGAGGGGAAAACAACTTAAAAAGGGGAAGTCAACTAATTGTAGTTGCTCTTACAATTCAAATATAAAATGACCGTTGATATATTCTCAACAGCGTAATATAAATTCATAGCTGTCTTTTCTGTTATGAATTTTCTAACACGTTTTGATTGTTGTTGTTTGTTTCAAATTAAAATGAAAGCTTATTTTTTGCAAAAAAAAAAGTTCAACACAATGGACACAACTAATGCTAAAATAGATAGAATCAGTATAGGAGATCCATTGAAATTTTGAATGCAAACTGAAAAATCACCAGCAAAATCTGATTGACTGTAGTCTGTATAATCTTTATCGATGCAAACATTTCCTCCGAATTTGGCGACCTTTAGTGCTTTAAGGTATTCAAGGGCGGTGTCTTGTGTAGCATTGAGTCCATTGTTTGTAAAATCTAGTTCTGTTAATTTGTCCAAACCTTTAAACTGTTCCTTGACTATAAATGTGATTCCATTTTCAGCTAGATTTAAGGATACTAATTCCTTGACATACGTGAAAATACTGGTGTTGGTCAACCTCAATTCATTTTTGCTCAAGTCAAGTGATTCCAATGATGCAACATTGAATACGTTAGGCATAATATTTGATAACTGATTGCTGCTGAGTTTAAGGGTTTTTAATTTCGAAAGTCCATTGAAGGCACCACTGACTATTCCAGTAATATTATTTCTTTGTAAATCTATTTCTGTTAATTCTGGACATCTAACGAATGTATTTGGATCAATTGTCTTAATTGTTCCTTTATTTAAGACCAGCTTTTCCAATTTTGAGCAATTATAAAGCATTGCTTGAGTTATTGATTCAACCATTCCATTTGTCAATTCAAGCTTCCTGAGGTTTATGAAGTTGTTAAAAATAGTGAAAATGGTTTCTGTTGTAGTTGCTTGGACTGAATATAATCTCTGCACATCATCAAATGTTTTTCCTGCACCAGGATCTCCTGATATTTTAATGTTTATGTTATCACGATTTACTGAACCGTCTAAAAGCTTACAAGTTAATCCATCAGCGTCTGTCGTAAAAATACACGTTGGAGTTTGCGCTTTCACTATGGCGATCATTCCGATCGTGATAAAAATTCTAACAATTTTCATTTTCTTTTCTTATTTCTTAATTTCTTCAATGACAAAATCAGACTAAACCTCTTCAAACAAGAAATGTCCGATATATACGGAATATCAATCGGATTTTTCTTTCATCTTTGCTTTTATTGTTTTGATTATGGATATAATGTCAATAAAAGATTTTAAATTATAGTTGTGGTCAATAATTCCATCATCAGTGACATCAGTCAACAGCTAAAAATATCTGATTCATTTTTTTAAAAGAAATTTCAGAATATTATGAAAAAAATTCATTCTTTATAAAGGCTATTTTAGGGATCGATTCCCTCTCCGTAATAAATTTTGTGAGAAAATTGGAAAAACTTAGTATGAAGCGTGACAAAATGTTAACCCCCCCCCCCCCTTACGAACCAAAGTTGTAACCAAAGCAAGTATGGTTCGCTACTCTCTTGATATATGACAACTGAAAAATAAAAGTATGATGTTCAACGAGTGGAACAAGTGAGAAGTCCACCTCTTCTCGCGTGACACTTCTAACAATAAAATAAAATTTTGTGACCAGCAAAAAAGGTCTGAAATCTTCAATAGGGGAGGGGATCCTCAAAAGTTTAAAATTTAATTTTCATCTTTTGAAATTTTTCCTGGTATCGAAACTCATTTATTTAAATCATTTGTGTTTAGTTTATTGTGTAAATACAAAATATAAGTTTAAAATTAATATAATTCAGTAAAAATCTTAAAAATTGTAAATTCATCATGCCTTTAGCTTTCTAAACAGAAGAATTATCTTCTAATTCATTAAATTCTTAAAGAAATTTCAAAAATATCGATAAGACTAAAGCTAGATTAGATAAAATCATGATTGGTCCTACACCAGAATTTTCAATACAAATTTTGAAGTCCTCAACATCTGAATCTTTAAAGTCTTCAAAATCTTTGTCAATGCACGCATTTTCTTTAAATTTGACAGAGCTGAGTCCTACCAGATTATTAACCATAGCTTTTGATGTTGATTTTATTTCATTTTTCGTCAAGTCAAGTGATGTTAGTTCTATTAAAGCATTGAAATGTTCAGTAATTAATGATTGTAATTTATTTTCTGCCAAAATAAGCACTGTCAATTTCACGTTGCTGGAAAAAAAGGTAGCTTCCAAGAGTTTTATGCCGTTTTTGCTCAAATCCAGTGTTTGTAGATTTATAAGTGAACTCAAAGCACTTGGCGGAATGGCTTCCAAATTATTCTCGTTAAGTCTTAGAATCTCCAAATTCTCAAGTCCCATGAAGGCTTTCCTGTCTATGTTTTTGATGTCATTATTTCCAAAATCAATTTCCTTTAATGCTGTACAGTTGCCAAATATATTTTCTGGTATCTTAGTAAACACGCTTTCCTTTATAAGAATCTTTTCCAATTTATTACAGTTGTAAAAGTAATCCTTTGTTATTTCTGTCACGGATCCCTTCCTGAATTCAAGCACTTCTAGATTTCTAAATTGAAAAAATATTTTTTTCAGAATAAACTCTTTGACGACTTCATTTGAGAACAAGATTTGTACGTGGGTGTCATTTTTCACTACGGGTGCTAGATGGAAAAAAGATTTGATTTTTTTACTAGAAATTTCGAGGATGGTCATTGTCAAGATCAAACTTACTTATCCAATGCGTTCCACCTATACTTCCTTCATAACTAGCATCAATATTACCCCCCGTAAGTGGACAAAAATACTTGTCGTTATCAAAATCAAAAGCGCATACTGGGTCAGCGGTTGTTCTGCATATTAATCCAACAAAGAGCAAACAAATAATAATCTTCATTTTTGGTTGCTTTCTTTAAGAATCCTTTCCTTTTCAAATTTTGAACTCAAACTAAAAATTTTCAAATAGAACATGACCGATTTATATCTGATATCGATCCATGTATGATTTTATTATTGTGATTATCGTCAATTTATAAACTAAAATTTGATATCTTGATCGTAAATATTTTGAAGTTTACGCATTCGGTCATTTATTTCTTATGATTCATTTGGTTTATAAAGTCGTAATTTCTTCATTAATTTTCTTTATTAGAATTCAAATTTGAATCGTTCGCAGATTGCTGTTGCTGAGTTCTTGAAATATTTCAAGGTGGTTAGAGAGAAAAATCCAAAAAGCCCCTCACCCCTACTAAATTTATTCTAATGATAAATTTAAATTATATACTAAATTTATTTCATAGGGTTATGACGACCTCCCCACCCTACCCCACCTTTCCTATTCTAGTACAGCCAAGGATACCTATCCTACCCTGCCCTTGGTTTCCCTGGGAAATTTATACATAACAGTGTACAAAACTACAAGACAGTCCATCCAAACATGATTATAAAGCTGCTTAATATTCATCATCTTGTTACTATTCTAGTAAAATAATAATTCAACTCTTTAAAAAAATTCACAAAAAATTTATAACATTTGGGATCGTTCATAAATGACGTCCATAAAAATCTCAGACCCTCCCCCTAAATTGTGGACGTCATATATAAATGATCCCTTTTCAATTAAACGATTGTACAGCAATATTGTGTTTTAGTGCTATATTGTTTTTCTTGTGGTTCCCCTTATCTATTGTCGTCGAATACCATTCATATATAATATAGAACTTGAGACTTTCTTGGAAGTTATTTTTATAATAAATATTTTTATTATTGTGACATTAATTTTTATACAAGTGGTTTACTCTTGAACATGTACTTAGAAAAGGTACTTGTACCTCCCCGTGTACAGACACATTAGGGGTCGTTCACTTATGACGTCCAACCTTTAGGATGGAAGAATAGGTAGAGTCTAGACCAAATTAAAGACACTTTTATAACATATGTGGAAAATCCCATTTTTTGATGGATGACATAAGTGAATGACCCCTTAATGATAAATTTATTTGTTTTGCTAATTCTTAAAAAATCATCCAAAATGTCATTGAGAATTGTAATCGGAAGAGTAAATAAGGACTCTTAATAAGCACAGAGTCATAAAACTGACGAAAAATGGAGCTACAACATGCCTTCCTTTGATATTAATCCTTTAAAGATAGAAATGGGGGGATGGGGTCTAAAATCTTGTTTTTGCGTAACTTAAAAAGTGTATGACGAATAACAGTATGGTGAAATTCCAGATTGCTTCATAATAAATATTTACGCTAGGTTATGATAATAAGTGTGCTATATTGTCTTAATATTGCAGTCTTAATAATTCTGAAATTGCAGTGGAATAAATCAATTACAAAGCATGCTTTTTTGGTAGTTGATTTTAGCAATTTACGTGGTCAATATGTTTTGTATATTCCTATAAACCTAAATATTCATAGCTTTTAATATTATATTAAATAAAGAATTCAGCTATTGTGTGATTTATCAACTAACTTCTTTATTCTGTCCAAAAAATAATTTTTTATAAAATATTCCAAACTTGAATTTTAAATTGACAATAAGGACGTGCCTAAAGTTCAATATTTATTTGAGGGATCGTTCATAAATGACGTCCATCATTTAAGGGTGAAAAGCGAGTAAATCTGTGTGACATTCAAGGAGAGGGGTGTGGAAAATCCTGGTTTTGGACGTTACTTCTGGGGCCGGTTGCTAGGAGTACCCCCAGAGGTAAGTCATAGGCTATAACCCTGGTGTTACCCTAAAGTATACCAAGCAACCGACCCCTGAACTCAATAAAAAAATTTAAATGAAATATGGTGAAATAAAATTAAATAAACTTAAAAATCACAACTAAAGCTAGTAAAACATTTGATATCATAACTGTACGTGCTGAATTATAATTCTCAAAGCAATCGTGGAAACTAACTCTCGTATCAGCATCCTTAAGATCAAAGTTTTCAAAATCAAGTTTTATACACTTGTTACTATCACCACCAAATTTTACGGTCTTCAAGTGTATCAATTTATCGAAGAAAGTGCTTTCAATTGCATTAATTTCATTTCCTGTAAAGTCAAGTTCTGTTAAATTTGTCATCTTTTCAAATGTCGAGGCTTTCAATTTGACAATTTTGTTCCCTTTTGCACTTAATGTCGTCATTTCCGTTGTCTTTTCGAAAATATTTTCTGGAAACTCAATAATTTTGTTGTCATCGAGATTCAAGCTTTTAAGCTTTGTTAGGGCATTGAACATATCCCCTTTAAGCTCACCAAGATCCATACTGCCAATGTTGAGTTCAGTAAGTTTTTCATTTTTAGTAAAAAGTCCATCAATGGATCCAATGACATTTTTGCTGATGTCAAGCTTCTCGAGGTTTGTTAGTGCCAATAAAGTTGTTTTCAGAGGTTCCAGACTTGTTGCAGTTAAGTTAGTGCCTTGAATATTGAGGGTTTTTAGAGTTGTTAAATGTTTCAGCAAATTTTCTTTTAACAATACGATTGGGTTGCTGCTGATGTCTAAATATTCCAATACTGTATTGTTTTCGAATGCTGGTGGTTCTATTGTGCTTATATTATTAGCTCCGATCCTCAACTCTTTTAATTTTGTGAGTTTCTTGAAAATTTTGTCCGTGATTGAAGTTAACTGATTATCGTGCAAGTGGAGAACTTCTAAATTGACATTGCTCTCAAAATAGGCATCTGGAACTTCTTTTAGCTTGTTGCTTGACATATCCAGATGGACAAGGTTTACTGATGGAAGAACAGAGTCTAAAACTGAATCTATCCCATTTCCTGATAAATCTAAGTATGATAAGTCTTGCAGGGTTTCACTAGAACCAAAAATTGTTGACTCTGCCTTGTTCATTTTGATTTCATTATTTGCCAAAATTAATTTCTTTAATTTTAACGGAAATGATCCATTGACGGCAACTTTAAATTTGTTGCTTGTTAAGTCGATGGTTTCTAATTCCGTACAAGTTTTGAAGACGTCATTAGCAATTGTGCTCAAATCTCCATTACAAATTTGTAATTCAAGTAAATGTTGTGTACAATCTACAAAATCATCAGCCACGATATTATTAATATTTCCTTTAGGTATTTGAAAAACTTCAAGATTTTTGAATGTCGATAATACTAGTTTAATCAAGCCTTTGGAAGCAGTGTCAGTTGTTGTTACTCGGTACACATGAGTCTGATTTTTTTCATCTTTATGACTGCCTCCAATTGCAGTTCCTGACGACGATGAGTCGCTCATCAAGCAAACATATTTATCCTCAATCGTTTTATAATCACAAGTTGGTGTACTTAGTGCATACCCACAAAAACTTAAAATGATACTTAAAGTTTGTAGTCCTTTCATCTTCCTAGTTCTGTTTTTTGATGGACAACTTGACGGGTTAAAAC
This sequence comes from Chironomus tentans, assembly GCA_963573255.1. Classification (NCBI taxonomy): domain Eukaryota; kingdom Metazoa; phylum Arthropoda; class Insecta; order Diptera; family Chironomidae; genus Chironomus; species Chironomus tentans. Next base: position 6,630,357 of record OY754302.1, read on the forward strand.
TTTAACTAAGCACGAATTTTTTCAGTGGCATACTTTTATAGAAGTTCTGCAGTGTTTGCGAGCAGATCAAAATAATTTTTTTTATCAGCCAGATAGCATTATCATTAGCCATATAGGTAGGTATTAAATTCCTCGTTATGATAATCTAGATCGATAATTCCAAAAGATAAGTTCTCATTAATTTCGAATTGATATGAATATTATTGATAAACAGTTGTTTTCTATTTGAACGTGTAATGTGTTACGTATTTAAAAGTATAGAGATGGAATCCAATTGTGTAAATAGCCGTAAACAAGTTGAAAGAGCTCTAATATTCATCATCAATTTCACGTTTATCAATTTCATTTTATCATCAATTTCACGTTTTAGGGGAGGTAGGTTCTGACATTTTGTAACAATTCAAAAAAAATCCTTTTTGAAAAATTTGGAACAAGGGGGGGATCTAAAAATTCAATTTATAACAGGGGCGTACCTAAAATTTTTTTGAGGGTGGTGTTTTGAATTTTTTTTAATATAGACGGCAAAATTTAAGGGAGGGATTTTCTTTTCACAAAACCCTAGCAAATTAAAGAAAATTTCCATTAAAGATGGTGTTTTAGCACCAAAAACACCCCCTGGATACGCCCCTGAACGGTCCCATATATAAATGTGAAACTAGACCCAAAACGGTGGGACTCCAACTCACACATTCGAAAAGAATGGCCACCGATTTTGAATTTAATACCTTTAACTATCCAGTCAAGTCGTGCAACCAGGAGGTGATTTGGGGGACAAATAATTCCTCTCACCAGAACATTTTTCAATATGCTAAATTTTCTGAGAGAAAAATCCTAAAATACCTACCATCCATATTTTAGGGTCAGCTCATGAATGACGTCCGATATTTAGGAGGGAAGGTTGTCTGGAGTTTTGTAGACACCTTCATATAAAAGTGTTTTTTTTATGAAAATTTTGTTAGAGAGGGGGGAAGGGGTCTTTTTTGTATGACGTCATTTATAAATTTCAAAATGTTTGAAAATCTACCTTCGAAAAATTTCTAGAGCGCCCTTGATACTGTTATTGGGAATTTGTCCCTTCCTCTCACCAGAAAATTCTTCAATTTGCTAAGGTTTTTGAGGAAAAAAATGAAAATCCTCAACTAAAAATTTTCCATACAAAAAATTCGGATCCCCCCCCCTCAAAAAATTCCTGGTTATGGCGCTGCTGTCACTAGATTATTTGAGTCAGTTATGGATATGTCGCCTCAGCGCGGCTTTGGTTTGCAGAACCCATACCCTAGCCTTTAATACCCTTCTACATATGGATAATATAAATGATTTTCATTTTGTATGCTGCAGACCTCTTTTTAATAGGAATATTAAGCGATTGCAGGTTCTCATATTTTACTAGTGCTGTAATTTTCAATAAATAAACTATTTTTTAAGTCATTTTAATAAAGCTTTATACTTAAATCTTTATTTATTCCAATTAAACTTATCAACAGATTATTTTTATAATTTTATGTGCATTTTATGACAGAGTAAATTACATAAACTTTAAAACTGCGACAACAAGGACCAGTAAAATATTAGAAATCACAATTGTACGTGCCGAGCTGTAGTTGTTAAAGCAATTTTTGAATTTATCCATTGTTGCTACATCATTCTTGTTAAATGGAACGAAATCTTCCTTAATACAATCGTTATTAGCAAACCTTACTTCCTTTAAGTTTGTTAAGTTGTCAAAGAATGTCTTTTCAATTTTTTTAATTTTATTTCCAGAAAAATCCAAAACTTCCAAATTTGTCATTTTCTCGAATGTTGATGCCTTTAAAGTCACAACCTTATTTTCACTCGCAATTAATCTTTTCATTGCTGTTGTCTTCTCGAAGATTGCTGCAGGAAGCTCAGCAATTTCGTTGTTACTGAATGTCAAATTCTGAAGTTTTGCCAAGGCGCTGAATGTTTCATTTGAGAATTGTTTCAATGTCATGTTGCTGATGCTCAAATCCAGTAATTCACCATTTCTGCTGAAAAGAGTGTCGACTGATCCAATCGTATTGTTGCTGATGTCCAGCTTTTCAAGTTTTGTCAGCGCTTCTAAGATAGCTTTGAGAGACGTGATGCTTGTTGAATTCAATTGAATTTCATGGATGTCAAGTGACTTGAGGTTTACCAAGCTTATCAGCAAATTTTGATTTAATGTTTTTATGGGATTAACACTGATATCCAATGATGTTAATTTAGTATTTGATTTGAAAGCATCTTGATGAATTGTGGATATGAGATTCGAACCTAGTTTAAGATCCAAAAGCTCAGTTAATAAACTTACAAAAGTTTCACTAATAGATGTTAATTTATTTCCATTCAAATAAAAATTCTGAATTTTTTTATTCGCAGTTAAGAATGAGTCAGGAAGAGCGCTCAACAGATTGTTCGAAAAGTCAAGATGAGTGAGATTTTCCGCTACAAGATTCAAATTTTGTAGATCAACAATTCCGTTTCCAGATAGACTTAAATGTGTCAACTTAAAGTATGCGCTCAAAAAACTTGTGGTTGTGTTAAATGTTAATGCATTCCTGTCTAAGATTATTTTTTTTAAATTTCTAGGCAGTGATGTAGTCTCAATTTTTACTAGATTATTTCCTGTCAAGTCAATTTCCTCTAACGAATTGCAATTAGCAATTATATTTGCTTCAGGAATTTCACTCATGGTTCCGTCCCAAATTTGCAGTTCCTTAAGTTTATTACAACTCACAGCTGTTCCATCTATGCCTGAGATATTTCCTTTTTGAATTTGAAGCACTTCCAAATTTGTAAATATTTCTAAAACTTTTCTAATTAAATCGTTATTTGCTGGATCTGTTGTCGTTACTCGATACACGTCTGCTTCTGATTTTCCTTCGCTTGGAGTTCCTCCAATCGTGTCAGATGCCGTGAAAGTAGAATTGGTCATCAAACAAACATATTTTGTGTCTATTATGCTGTAATTACAAGTTGGTGCACTAATAGCAAGTCCACAGAGACTTAGCACTAAAATTATGAGGATCTTCATTATTTTTCCTCACTGGATCTTATTTCCACTTGCTTCTTTTTTTCACTCGTTGACAGAAAAATCAAAACTGAATAGTTGTCGGTGAAAAACCATTCTTTTATAGAAAATTTTTATGCTAACAACTTTAAACTCTTATCGATAGTGATATAGTGAGCAAATAGAGCTTTTATTAGCATTAAAAGGCTTGCCTTGTTTTTATTTCTTTGAATAATATGAAATCATGATTCATACAGTAGCGTGCAAAAGTTTGAAAACACCTAGTTTTTTGATGTAAATCACCTTAAAAATATACTTAAACTTATCCAAATCAACTCAAATTTTTACCATTTATCCAGTTTTTCAAGCGCTTTCTTATGATAAGTATCATTTATACTATAATTAACAATTTTCAAAAAATCCGTTAAAAGCTTAAATTTGTAAACGTGCAAAAGTTTGAAAACGGTTAATCATTGATAAAATATGCTTTAATTAAGTCTTTTTGGTCCCGTAAAAAGGTTTATTTGTAAATTTCCTATAATTTTCTTTAATATTTTACAAACATTTTGGAAATTATCATGGATTTTCACAGTGAATTTTCATTTTCAAAATGGCTGACACTTTTGTTGCTTCTAAACTAAATTTTTAATTAAATATTAATCAAAACACTTAAAATTTAGCTTTAAACGCTAGTATTTTGAACAATCTATCAGATTATGTATGATTTATATCGGAACTAGTAGTTAAAATACAAAAAATTTGAAGAAGATGATTTTTGGAAGCAATTTTTTTTCTGTGAAAATTCTTTCAAAAATTGAAATCACTTAAATACTGGTAAACTATTTGCTTATTTGGTGTCAAATCATTGCTTTTTACTTGTAGATTATGATTTAATAACATTTTAGATAGTTCTTTTGCTGTCCAGCAAAATATTCATGATCATTTAATGAGTAAACAATGTAGATTTATATGAGAAATCAAATATTTTAAAAAAATCTTTAAAAACGGCTAAAATATAACATTGTTGTGTGTAATAATATTAGAATTTAGTCAATATTACTGAATAAATTAACTTTAGATATGTTTGAAGATGCAATAACATTTTTTTCGACTTTGAGTATTTTTGCACTTAAGTTGCTATGTTGTTATGACAAATGATCATGAATATTTTGCTGGACAGCAAAGGAACTATCTAAAATGTTATTAGATCATAATCTACAAGTAAAAAGCAATGATTTGACACCAAATAAGCAAATAGTTTACCAGTATTTAAGTGATTTCAATTTTTGAAAGAATTTTCACAGAAAAAAAATTGCTTCCAAAAATCATCTTCTTCAAATTTTTTGTATTTTAACTACTAGTTCCGATATAAATCATACATAATCTGATAGATTGTTCAAAATACTAGCGTTTAAAGCTAAATTTTAAGTGTTTTGATTAATATTTAATTAAAAATTTAGTTTAGAAGCAACAAAAGTGTCAGCCATTTTGAAAATGAAAATTCACTGTGAAAATCCATGATAATTTCCAAAATGTTTGTAAAATATTAAAGAAAATTATAGGAAATTTATAAATAAACCTTTTTACGGGACCAAAAAGACTTAATTAAAGCATATTTTATCAATGATTAACCGTTTTCAAACTTTTGCACGTTTACAAATTTAAGCTTTTAACGGATTTTTTGAAAATTGTTAATTATAGTATAAATGATACTTATCATACGAAAGCGCTTGAAAAACTGGATAAATGGTGAAAATTTGAGTTGATTTGGATAAGTTTAAGTATATTTTTAAGGTGATTTACATCAAAAAACTAGGTGTTTTCAAACTTTTGCACGCTACTGTATTGCGTATCTATGGCATTTAAATCAACCTAGATTGACGTGATCATGCCACTTTAAGAACTAAGGCATTGTTTTTTATGCAAATCTTAAAGTTGATGGATGAGGATCAATGGGTAATTGAGTGATTTTGAGACCTAAGTCGATTTATATGGTGTAATTTTTCTGTAATTTACAAGTGAATCAAAGCAGGCTTATCATTTCATATCTTATACTTTTATCGTTTATTGCTTCAAGTTCTTCAAAACATTCTTGCGGAATTGTGAAGCATGCGACTGATATTAAAGGTTTCCATTTTGCGTAGAAATTGCGTCATGTATGCAAACATTTGCGTTTTACTTCCAAAAAGCACAATTTAAGAAAATTTGGGGGTCGTTTACTAAACCATGAAAAAACTAATTTTAAGACTACCCCCACCCCTTGTCACACAATCTTGCCCCCCCCTCCTCCCCGCCGGATATATGGAAATAAGCCAGAATTTTTTTAATTGTGGGGATGCTATCAATTTTTTTGTATGATCAGAAAATTTTTGGAGGTTGTTGGAATTTTTTCTAATAATAATTATTTTTAGGGGTCGTTCAGATATTACGTAATGCTAAAAATGACCATTTTTGATCAACTTTGTTAGAAAATTTGAAATTTTAATATGAAGCGTAACAAAATTAGTTACCCCTTCCCCCTTTCTAAACGAATGACCCCTTACCTTATAAGGTCTAAGGCCTTAGCACAGTGGCTAGCCAGGAGGGTAAATGGATGAAAATTCACCCTCTTCTCGGGAAAAATTTTCTCAAGGTAATAAATTATTTAAAATTGCAAAAGGATTTCAATGAAATCACCCCCCCCCCCCCCCCCTCCTCCTCCAAAATTTTTTACGTTGCTGCTCTATCAAATTGAAGGATTGGATTTTCTCGTTTAGGTAAAACTTTTTGACATGTTTTCAGACCGACTAGTCCTTTGTAACAAATATTCCAAAGAGAACTTCCTCACCCCTTTTCCGCCTGTAACGCATATTATATGAAATTTTGTGGTGAATCAAACAAAATATTCTAGAACGCACACGGAAAAAACGTGAACATATTGCAGTGACGTATCAATGGTAACCGATTAGGTCACCTTCTTAACCTTGTTATGTAAAATGGAACAAATATTCTAAATAAAGGGGAAAATAATCCTTTAAAAAAAGACGTAAATTTTTATATGACCTTGGGAATAAGAACCTTTGAAACTTCACTGCTGTATTGGACTATAAAAAATGTATTAATCAGCTATAAAAAGCATGTTATGATGCAAATAAAAAAAACACATAGAGATATTAAAACTATTGGTTGATTAGATAAATGTGACTCATTTTATGATAAAATTAATAAATTTTGCGTTTATTTCGAGGAAGTAAAGTGGGAAATAAAAAAAAGGTGACTAAAAGCTCATTTTACGTAAGCTTTTGAACGACAACGAGATTTTTATCTCGTCATAAAATTTTCATAGAAATTAGGGGTCGTTCACTTATTACGTTACGCAAAAAATGAAATTTTAGATACCCCCTCCCCCCTTGTTACAAATTTTCCAAGAAAATTTTTTTCTTCGTTTGACGTGTTACAAAATCTCAGACCCCCTAAAAAGCGAACGTAATAAGTGAACGACCCCTTAGGGGCTGGATAGGGGGTCATTCACTTATGACGTCCAACATTAAGGGGAGAGGGGGGTCTGAAATTGTGTGATACCTTCATACAAAAAGAATTTTTTTCTAAGGGGCCGTGCACTTATTACGTAACGCAAAATAACGACTTTTCAAAACCGCCTCCCCCCTCCCCCCTTTGTCACAAAATGTTAATAAAGAAAAATTTTCTTTATTTGAACTGTCACAAAATCTCAGACCTCCTCCCCCCCTAAAAGCGTAACGTAATAAGTGAACGGCCCCTAAATTTTTTTGATGGACGCCATAAGTGAATGACCCCTAGGGTATATCCAGAAATGTATCGATGGGGGTTTTGAGATTTTTGAGAAAACATCCCCCCCCCCCCTGAATACACCCCAGATGAAACACTACGTCATACCGCCTCCCTCCTAATATTAGACGTCATTTATGAACGACACTTAAGTATAGGAATAATTAAGTATTCTCTTACAAACCGTCGAGGACAACAGACATATCATCTGTCAGCTAAGTGCAAAATCTCATTGAATTGTGTTAATGACTTAAATAATTGAACTTTGTCATTTTGCAACATTGTTGATTTGCAATACTTCCAATAATAATAATCTGTACGTTTCTGACGACAAAACAATTTTTTTGCTTCTTCTCGAGAATAACATGTGGTATAGCTGTAAAACTAGTTAACGAAAGAATCACGTTCTTATTCCAGTTCTGCGAAAATAAATATTTCCACGTAAATTCAGCAAGACAAGGTTGTTTTTAATAGTTTGATTAATTCTTTTTATTATGTTTAAATCCATTTTTTAAATAAGTTCAATAAATACATTATTAGTTATTTAGCATAACTTTCATTTGTCTCATTCGCAAGCCTATAAGCTTAAGTATATTTACCAAATAAATCAAAACGAGAAAAATATCAATCAAGTAGGAATTTTTAAGTTTCTTCAACTTTATAAGAAATAAAAGGAATTTATTGTACATTAAGCAACACATAGTGACAGAATGGAAATAGATACATAACAAAAATAACTCCATGAGACATGACTCGTCTCTATATGGACACAAAAGATTCTTTAAATACACGAAAAAAATAGAAGATTTTGTCGGAAAATAAAATATGTAGAGAACAAAAAAAATTACAGACACAGTTAGTTATGGAAGTTTAACCGCACTTTTCAGCAACTTTGGTCGGTCTTTGCATTGCCTCATAAATAGCAAGCTCTTTCTCCTCCTTCTTTGTATTACGCTTCTCATAGTCCAGCCTATTAATAATGATTCTTTGGACAATTTTCTCTGTTGTCATGTCATTGCCGGAATCGATTATCTTAAATAAGCCCATTTGCTTTGGAATCTCGTATGGATCACCATGTTGTTCGGATATTTTTGTACGTCCATGACAAACGACATCGACACTGAAATGTTCTATTAAATCTTTGGTGACTTCATAGGGAGCTCCAATAACGACTTCGTTCACGTACTGTAAAAAGATATTTTATATTTTCGGAACTAGAAGCTTGCATGTTAAATAACCAAACCATACCTTGCATGCAAGAACGCTCAAAACACGTTCATGAAGATTCATAATTGGATAATTTCCTCCCTTGTATTGATTAACAACATGATCTGTGTGCAATCCAACAATCAAAAAGTCTCCATGTTCTCGTGCCTTCTCCAAAAAGTCGAGATGTCCAATGTGGAATAAATCAAATGCACCAGCGACATAAACAATCTTATCGCCAGGCTCGGCTGGCTTTCCATTGCTAAATTGATTAATCTTTTGTGTGGTTGGTAAGAACTGACTACATCCCGTCCATGGCGATCGAGCAGCATGATCTTGTCCAAGTTTTGAGGGTTCTTGAGGGATAGAATATTTCTTGAGTAATTTATTGAAATGTTCTTAACAATGTTATGGAAAAAAGGAAAATGATAATGAATAATTTTAAAGAGATGATTCACTTATCACGTCCTTCTCTGAGGACAAAACAATAGGACATAAAAAGTGAATGTCACCAACAAAAAAATTATTAAATACGAAAGCATTTTGATTAGTAAAGCGAAAGGAAGTGTGAAAATCATGAAAATGTTAAAGAAATCATTACTCGCTTGGTTGTATTCAAATGGCATTGCAGAATTCTTGTCAAGCCAATTGTCTACGAAAAATCATGATGTCAAAGCAAAGCATAAGCAGGATTATATTAGATATAAAAGAAAAATACAGAAATGAGAGAATAAAGAGAAAAGCACAAAACTCAGAGTCATAACACGACTTACCATCCTTTCCCACACTATATTCAGATTCTCCTTGTTGGAAGTGATTTCGAGTCATAAGAAGCATTCGTCCGACCAAGTCAGTGGTTGATACGCCCTGGGTACGTTGAATTTCTCTAAAAAATAATAATTGTAAATCGTGTCGTTAATGGATGTAAATTATTTATCAAAACATGCTTATCAACACTCACCTATATCTCTTTGCCGTCTTCACCAAATGGTACGTGTCATATCCGTCAACAGTTGTAGTGATGTCGTCTGTAAAATATTAAAGATTATAAATTATTAATCAACATCCGTATTTACGTATTCATGCTTTGATTGATAATTAACGAGTTCAACGCCTTATCAATTGCTACATTGTGTCGAGTGCCTTGAAAAATGTGCTGACAAGTGTTTTGTTGATGTGGCTTGAGATGGCTTTTAAGCAAGGAACGAGTTTAAGTCTAAGGATTTAATTAAATCTGATATTTTAATCGCAGGATTTAATTTAATCCGATATTTTAATCACAGGATTTAATTTAATCCAACAAATTACTAAGTGTGATTTGGAAATCCCCAAGAACATGTTCTGTCAGATTGATGCAGAAATCCTCAAAAATAATGCGCAAATTATCAGACATGAGCACTTTGTTTACCATACAAACTTTATATCAACAACACTAAAAACCCTAGTGCTTGCCTTGTTTAAATGACGCAAAAAAACCACATACAGCAATCAATGCCACATGACAGCCGCAACAAAATATTTTTTCAAAATAACATTCTTGCATTGGAACTGACGCACAATAAAATATTTAAAATTTATGATTTGTATCGATTATCACTTACCGCCATGCACACAAAAATCACATTGATAATCATCGAGAGTTTCTAAGGTCGTCACGTATGGCGCATCTTCCACAACTTCATCGACCCATTTGATACCCTTGACCATTTTGTATCTGAAAGTGATGATGATAAAGTTTGTTTAATTAATCACAGATAATAATAATAACCGGAATCACCTCTTCAAAAGAAGAAAATGAGACGACGAAAAAAAATACGTAAAAGATTATGATAAGGAAAATAAATCGTTTCGTGCCTCAATCTTATCAATCGTTTGGGAGTAAATTAATGAATGAGCAAATCTGAACTTAAGACCCGATTCCCATACGATCGTATGACATTCTGTTATCGCATTAGCATTCCAATAAGAATTTTTCAATGCTTGCGATAAAGACAGTTATTTATTTTTGGACCGGATAGCGTGATTGATAGATAATTACCGTTCCTCTTGAGTGAAAACAGGCGGTCCCTTGTGCTTTGTGATCTCTGCATCATTGTGTATTCCAACAATTAATTTATCTCCCAAAGCTTTGGCTTGCCGCAATGCATTTGCATGTCCAAAATGAACCATGTCATAGCTATAAATAGACAGAAGAAATTACGAGACATTTAGTTCCATTGACATTGAGAATTTCATATCGTTTAAAGATATATTAGTCAACAAACTGACCGGCAAAGCACAACCAATAAACGTGCTAATTTATGGAAATGACGTTTTGTTGAAGGTATTCAGTCTTACTCTATTTCCTTATTAACAGCAACGAGCAAGTAAAAAATGAGCTAAATTACAAGGCATTGTATAATTTATGTAATTAAAACTTGCACTTTTCATACATGCTATGTTATCGTACGATGAGCTCGTAAATATAATACATTTTCATTTTTATAGCTCATAAGCCGTCTGATTCTGTTTGTTTATTTAGTATCTTCTTTTCATTGGATATCCACCACGAGTATAAATATTTATTTTATGCTACTCGTCTAGCAAAACCTTTTTTCATGTGTGTGAATAAACACTTGTGACTGGTTTTTGCCAGTCTGGAAATCACTGGATTATTTCAAATAGATTCAAGGCCATCAGTCAACAAGATTCTACTTAATCTTATCACGTCCATAATAGCAATCAATAAAAATTAGATCCGCAATTAAAAATTCCACGCGCCTTTCCGAGAAACTACTTAAAACGGAAAATAATCGAGATTCGTCAAATCAGAAACATCACGCCATAGTCAAAAGTTTTTTTTCACACGCATGTCAAATATATGCCGGCCAAATTTATCACATCCAGCTATGTACAATATTAGTCTTTTAAAAATTGCCACTTTGGCACTTGTTCTAATTATATTGGCTATTTTATGACATTTCCTACAAACTATTTGACTTTGTAAGTAAATTAAAGAGAAAACTATCCACATTCAATGACTTTTGCGCGCGAGACACAGTGAAAAATCGATTTAGGAACTTCCCACTTTTTATAAATGTCAAAGTTGATGAATGCATTAATATTTACGATTTAATTAATACTGCTGATATAAACTTACCATCCATCGATCCATACACGCACTTCCTTCTTTGTATTAACTGTCTCGGACATTTTAATTAATTAAAATATAAATTTAGTCACAGTAAAAAATAAAATTTTTGCTCTTTTTGATGAAACTTGAGTGTTTCCTCGACAAATATTCAGATGAGAATGAACTTTTTCAGTTTTGTTGTAAAAGTCAAAGACTACTGCAGTTAATTAAATAAAATTTTAGTTGATTTTATGGAAGAAGAAATTTTTACGATCAACTTTGTCGAGCGAAGAACAATAAATGAAAATATTTTTCTGTCAAGTGAAAAAATAAGGTAATTTCCAGAGAATCTCACTCTCTTTCGAACAAACATGCAATGACTCAATACTCTCCCGAGCAGCTCATGCTTGCTGTCTGTTCCTTTTGTGATATTTATTTTTTACTCACTGGATGTTTTCTTTTTAGCGTTAAAAATTTGCAATGACAGCATTTTATGGAAAATGATGGCATTCGGAGTCTAGATTTTATAGAGGAAGCATCTTTAAGCCAGTGATTATCAGTATTAATCCTAATTAACATACAAAAAGCCATTTTTAAAATTCAAATTTTAACGATTTTTCAAAATTCAAATTTTAACGGTTTTTAAGAATTCAAATTTTACCATACTTTTCAAATTTAAAAAATACGTTAAATTATGATTTTTAAGCTATTAATGTACTATTCAGTATTAATCAATAATTAAATTATAAAGTAATTAACAACTTTTTACAATCCCTTTATCAGAACTTCATAATAACTGATGTCATGCATGAAAAATTCTTCATGACTCATCATCTGTGCAACATAGTAATGACTGAATTATATCCTGTAGCTCGGCAACTCTCAATCTCTCTCATTTCGAAATCGAGAGAGTAAAAAATCATCTGATTTTTAAAATCTTATAAGAATTTTAACGAATTTTCACAACATTATCGAAATGATTCATCATTTTGTTGAAATAACTGCGTGACATACTCATGACCGTTGCTAATTAATATGATAAACATCTCAGGTGCTATTTCTATTAGCTATTTTTATTAAAAAATGATTCTTATGAGACTTGAAGCATGCGTAGTGTTTTCGAAAATTCAAATCAGCCCATCCATCTACAGAGCATTACACTTATGTACGTGAGCCAACTATTTGTATACAATACAGGTATGTGTCAATTTCATGGCCAAATATGAAAAATTTGCAAAATTATCTCTTAATCGTCAATATGACAGTCACACTAATGGATCTTATAATTTGAGGATGTAAAGAACCTGAGACTGTATTTTAAAATGATATAACATTGCTGCAATCTAATCTTATTGAACTGTATAAATATACACAAACTATGCATGTATGTATAGAGCAAGCACATTATTCACTACCACTTACTTATAGACTCTCCACTTAAGAATTTAAAATATTGTTTTCGCATTTAGTTTCTATCGCTTCAAACGTAATGTTCGGATATTATTGATTGACCATAGACATATATGAATTTAGAGTGCATAGCAATTAAAAGACAAACATTTTTTTAATTATCATAAAAGTGCCTGATTAAAAATATTTTAAAGCAAATATGCCTAGCAAAAATGATAATTTAAGGAAGCGTAAGGTGAGCATGAGAATCGTTGTTTGTAGATCAAAGTTCAATAAACAAAATTAATATGTTTTGAAAGTTATGAAATATCATTTGGAAACCTTGAAAATGCTCACGGAACCGGCATTTGAAAATTCTGTGCTATTAGCTCTGTAGTTAGTGTAATTATGCTTTTATGGGCTAATGACATTAAGAACTAGACAGTCATAAATTTCAATCATTATCTTTTATCTGTTCTCCAAGATAAGACACTTAAATATTCAAACAGATAGAAATCGATTGGTTGTGAAATTACTCGGTAATTGTGTCTATAAAGCATTTTTAGGATGCAGCATTAAATTAATGAATTTCAAAAAATGTTAAAAATTTAACGGTTTTCAAAAATTCAAATCATAATCCGTTGTCATTGATGAATCGTTTTTTCATTAAATTAAGCTTATTTGTACAGCTTGCAATCCAATATTAAATTGATAAAAACAATAATCATTCCACGGACAAAGCAAACATAGAAATCCAGCTGTATTTTCAATAATATTCGCTAAAATTCTCACAGACAGAAAAGCTTTTTCTGAGCATTTAAATTACAATTTCACCTCGACTTGTCTTGTCTATAAAATTTTTATTCCTTAAAAAGAAAAAATTCATTCTCCTTTATTTATTTAGTGATTTTACATTGTATCGATCGAATTAGTCGATTAGTGAAAAGTTTAATTGTAGTAGTTTTTGAAACAAGTTCATGCACAACAGGAAAAATGGAAATTTCGATGTTAAAATGAAAAGTTCAGATTATGAATATGAGCTCGTAATATTTCCTCGTTTTTAAAATAAATAAATGATGTTAACAACAGTTTCTGTTTATATTTTTAGCTGATTCAGGATAATCACGACACTCACAATTTGGAGTCGAGATCGATCAGGAAGAAGATTCACGACAAACATGGATCTAAATCGAGTCAGAATAATGGCCTATTATTTAGTTTTATGTGCCTAGTTGCCACTGTGACAATTTTGATAATTTTCTTTGGGTATGTTGACTTACTTACTGTGTGCTGTTTATTATTGTTGTGTTCAAATTTGGATTGTTGCTATCAGTTGATGACGAGTCAAAATTTGAGGATTATGTAATTCTGATTGCAATTTTGGCAATTTCTAATGAAATTTAAATCTTATTAAATACATGCAAAGTCATCGCACATTCATAATAATTAAATTATCTGCTTGATGTCATTAAGTCAAGCATGTATGTCAACACTTAAAAGAGCAAATATGGCCTTGCGCAAAAAAATGATTGTTAATTAAAATCTTAAATATTTGCAGCATATACACAGACTCGTTACATCCCATTATCGATACAATCGCTACACAACTCGGATATTCCGAAAAGCAATATGGAGCAATTTTTGATGCTGGGTCAACTGGAAGTCGTGTATTAGCATTTGAATTTCACAAAGCCTATCTAGACGGACGACTGGTATTAGACAATGAATTATTTAAGGAATTGAAACCAGGTCTTTCGTCATTGACGCCAGAAAAAGGAGCTCAACAGATCAAGCAGCTCATTGCTGAGGCAAAACAATTCATTCCGGAGCAATATTGGATAAATACACCGATAGCCTTAAAAGCAACTGCTGGATTGAGAATGCTGGGTGCTAGTAAATCGGAAGCAATTCTTCAAGCTGTTCGAGATGTCTTCGCCGAATCTGGGTTCTTGACTAATGATCATTCCGTTGAAATAATGGATGGAACTGACGAGGTAAATATTTATACTTTAAATGTCAAGAAAATGTTGTTTGCGGCATATCCATGACCTAGCACAATATCTCATGAGTTGGAAATGTTTATCCACTTGTAAAGATCTCTCATGTCATTCAAGATAGGCAAACTTTGTGCATGTACGCCAAGTCAAGTGACTAATTAACACTAAAATTATGATTTTCAGGGAATCTTTTCGTGGTTTACTGTCAATTATCTATCAAATCGATTGACATCGAGAAATACGGTAGCTGCTTTAGATTTGGGAGGCGGCTCGACACAAGTTACTTACGAGCTGAATGAAATTCAGCCAAGTTACAAGGATTTTATTCACCCTGTGCCTGTTTTTAATTCGGAAGTAAATGTCTTTACAAATAGCTATCTTGGACTTGGATTAATGGCTCTAAGACATGCTGTGATTACCTATCAGAAGGCTGATAATCAGACATCATTCGAAAATGAGTGTGTTAATCCTATTGTTAAGAATAAATCATGGATTTATCAAAATGCTGAATATTCCGTGTCTGGAAAGGAGAATAAGAAGGCATCGCCTGAAAATCCTGAGGTTGATTTCGATACGTGCATGGAATCTGTAAAAAGACAAGTTATGCCACTTTTAAAGCCCAAACCAATTCGATTGTCAGAACATACTATTAATGCCTTTTCCTACTACTACGATCGCGCCATAGAAACAGGAATTGTTGATCCATTTTTGGGCGGAGAAGTCACGGTTGCTGACTTTATGAAAAAAGCTCGCGAATCGTGTTCAACAGCCAATACTGATCAGCCATTTATGTGCTTAGACCTCGTATACATATCAGTTCTTCTTCAGGACGGTTTTGGGTTAAAGCCACAAACCAATATCAGAGTAAATAGCTTTTAATGCATTTTAATTTGACAAATTATTAATTTATAAATTATTTTTCGTTAGCTTTATAAAAAGATTCGTGGACATGAGGTGAGTTGGGCTCTCGGCTGCTTTTTCCAGAACTACAATGTTCTACAGAAGAAAATGAAGCGTTCATCAAACTAGGACGATCATCAAAATGGCCATTATCATAAATCACAAAATGAATGACATAGAAAATGAATATTGACACAACTCATTCAGCGATTTCACAACTCACCCACTCCCCCCAACACTGTGCATGCGACAATTTTCACATTTAATAATTAATAGTTAGACGTACAGGAAAATTTCGTTGGATTAAAAAATGAAATAAATCAAATCTATGGGAATTGAGTTTGTATTTTTTTACTTCTGTTTCTACCTTTCTGTTAATGTGTAAAACCTGTTGATATTTTATTGATGCGGGTTTTTGATATCATATTTTTATTCTGTGAAAATGTTAGTTCATGCGAGTTTTTTGATGGGAAAATAATACAATTGTGAATGAATAATTAACGACTTTTGAAAAATTAAAAATTTAACGGAAATTAGGGAATTGAAATATTCTCCCGCAATTTTTTTATACCATATCAATTTGAATTTTAGAAAACCGTTAGATTTTTTCGACCATTTTAAGATTATTTTCATAGCACACTCGCAAATTAACATCATTAAAATTTCAGTATTGACGTGATCACCATAATTTTATTTTTAGAACGATTAGTTTATTAACAAATAAAAACACTTAATAATGACCTCATTAATTAGTGCACGTTTAAATGGATTTTAACAAATTTATACTGTTGGAAAATGGAAAACAATAAAAAAAGCCATGATTCTTGACATAGCGAAATAAAACTCATTCTGTGACATTTCTTTTATTAATTAATCAATTTAAATCAAAACAATTGAGATAAATTTGCTTGTTATTACAGCATCTGTTCTATTTCACCATTTTCAGCAATATATCGTAAGATAACAGAATCATGTGTGCAAGCAATACATCGCTTAAATGCGCTAGAAATGTGTCGGATTTGATGAGGTGAAGTAACGGATTTTTGAGATTTAAATTTTAACGGATTTTCAAAATTCAAAATAATTGTCTAAAAAATTTGATTGAAAAGTCGTCTAAACTTGTCTAAACGCAGAGAAAAATTTAATTACTCAAATTGCAAGCAATAATACAGCACAAACAATTTGCAAGCACAGCTGATATAATAATAATTTATTTAAAAACACAATAACAAAAGAGATAATAACAAAAAAACAGTGAGTAATACATGAAATTGTGAAATTCAAACATAAAACATGCATGTTAATTAAGGAAGGAAGATCACTAAACATAAAAGAGCGACAGAATTTCGACCGACCAATAGTAGGCATACAGCTACATCCTTCGCTCTCTCAGTTATATTTTTATTCTCAGAGAAATATATACATACGAAAAATATTATTAGCTCAGTGTTAAGTGACATTTCGTGCATGAAAGAGCTGTTTTTGGACTCGAAAAAACCGATATTAACACAAGACTGTTGATTTAAATACGATAGAGTTGTGATTTTGCAATTTTACATGATAAATAAGTGGATAAAAGACCAAAATAGTAAATAGGGTTGTGAAAAAACTTAATTTTGTTATCTATCGCGTTTAAATGTGTTGAAAAAAATGATTAGTTCAAAAGATTTAGTCGACAACTTGATTGTGGGAAGTATAAGAAGCTTCTCGCCTCAAACAATGAGACTTCTGGATTTTATAGAAAATAATCAGCAAGTCCCACTGAATGATATTGCGCTCAATGATCCAGAACAGTTGTCAATCGCAATATTTAATTATCCAATCATTAAAGATGATTTATATAAGGAGTTTAGTGAAGCAGCAAAGAGAATTTCGTCGGCAAAATACGCATATTATAAGAAATCAGCAACATTTAAAGACCTTTTTTCAAAATTGTGTACCGAAACATTTAATAAACATCATCAATCTGACGTTCCAATGAGTCATATGGAGCAAATTCAAAAGGTCAGAAGTGCCATCAAAGTTATCAAGTTCATTGGTGAATTATATGTAGCTGATTTCTTCATTAACTGTAATATTGCACATTTTTTGGAAGTTTTATCAAAAAATGTTGTGGAATCAAAAGTGTCTGAAGACTGTCTTGAATGCCTTATTTCAATCATATCAAATCGTGTAAAAAATGAAGTTAAGCTTTATAAACACAATGTTCATATTGCTGCAATAACAAAAATCATTACGGACTACGAGAATGAAGCATCGAAAATAAAAAGAAAGTAAGTAGGCAAGCTATTAAATGTGTGCAGAGGGGGTTGAATTACAAAGATCATGATTTTTATGGTCTTAGAACGTTCTCATGTTCACTGGATCTTTACATGATGAGTCATCGATGCTTAAGAGAGATAAATTCCAGTATTTTGAGACACTGAACCTTCTGGAAGGTAAATTTGTTGCTTGTTAGACACTCTGCACACATCCTTTGAAAGAAATTTCTATCTCATTGGGCCTCGATGCGACTTTTGTGTTCGTCAGTGACGTTAATTCCTGTTTTTATCTTGATCCTTAATTTTATCGACCACAAGACTTGCTTAATTCCAAAAATGTCTGTCGAGACCCAATAAAATTTAATTTTGTGATTTTTTTTACTAAAAACCTTCTTTCGTAGCTATAAAGACCTTGAAATTATTGATGCTGTTAATAAAACTTACAAAAATAAATCGCTGAAAGGCTCAAATAATCGCTACACAAAGGATACATCCAGAAGTGAAACTGTTCGCCAAACCAAGAAAATCTTCGAGACACTTTTATCCGGTAACATTAATTTATCATATTGTGTCGAAACTGCATATGATGTCAGCATCGTGTTTCCTGATTCTTTTGAAAATGAGATGCTTCAATTGTGTTTTGATTATATAAAAAAGTCGTTTGAAGCACCTGACGAGAATTTAAAAACCAAATGTGTCGAGGTTGTGAGATTTATTGGAATGCTGTACAGCAATGATGCATTAACTAATGACGGTGTTAAAGGAACGATAAATTTTTTATTTAAATTTGAGTCGAATTTTTCTGAAACATTAGCAAATGTCATCTTTTCTGAGATTTACGATAAAGCTATGGAAATTGACGATGAACTTTTGAAGCACATAATTCCGGAGAATTTTCAAAAAATAGTAAACGATTCAGCAAGTGAGAAAGAACTTGAAATAAGTGATCGTGAGAATGAGAAAGAAGAAGAGGAAGTTCCAATGGCAACAAAGTCATCAACACCAGACTTAACGCCACCAATGAAAAGGCTCTCAATATGTGAAAATAATAATGCTGCGAATGTCAGTGAACCGTTTGAGAAATTTAAAGAATTGTTAATTAAATTATCACCAACGAATGTTCCATACATCCTGAGAGAAACATCAACGATTAAATTTTCAACTGGCGAGGATACAATCAAAGAATTGGCAATGCATTTGATTGAACATGCTGTAAACAAGCCAGTATTGATTAAATCAATCACGCAGGTTGCTGTTAAGCTGCCCGACACAATTGTTCCACATTTTAATACGAGCTTAATGAAGAAGCATTTACGAGCTATAATTTCATCGAGAATCACTGGATGTTCGGAAAGAGAATCAGTTGCTTATGGGCAACTCATTAAAGAGCTTCATTCCGCCAATTATTATGATAGATTTGAAATAATTATTTTATTGGACAATTTTACTGAAAACTTTAATCATGATCGGACAGCATTGACATCACTTTTGCAATTCATCGACGAGTTCAAGGACATTTTGATCGGAAAGAAATTATCCAAAAATATGAAGCAGAAGCTGGTTAACATTTCTAAAAAATTATCAGTCAAAATGGTCGAGGAGGCTGACGAGGATGTTAAAGAAAAAATTTCAAATGCAATTAAAATTTTAAATTCCGAAACTCGATCACAAAGTGAAAGTGACAGAACAACATACAAAAGGGAAATTAACAACAATAATTACAAGATTAATGGAGATATGAATTATTATAGATCAGATAGTTACAGCCAGAGTGAAAATTCATCACCATCTCCTATTCAATTGCCACCATTGCACTTGCCACCACCAAAAATGCTCATTCCACCGCCAAATCTTGTCTTTGTGGCTCCTAAAAGTGCACTGGATATAATGGATAACCGAAATGGATGGCCAAGCTTAGGAAATAAAGAAAAACATCAGATGAGCTTCAAAATTGTTGTTGATACGAAAAGTGATGACGATTTGAGTAATCGCCAATCCGGTTCTCCAAGGTAAGTTATACAAATAAACCCAAATAAAATTAGCAACTCTAAAATGAGTAAGACTAAAATCTATGTGGTGTCATCATCACATGTGTGATGCCAGCGCATTTAACTGGTTTTTGGCTCACTTATTTTTTTTTGTCATTAAGTAAACATGTCAATGAGCCTTATCGCATGGGAATTCTCTTATCAATATTTGTTCAGGTCTGAGATTATTTAATTATGTATTGTTATTTAGGACGTAAATCGTGCCGAATATTTTTTTCATGTTTGTTATTAATTGTGATGCACAGAAGTTCTCAGTATTTTCGGAACATTTCTGTAAAAAAGACCAGATTTGATAAGAGAATGTCAACAACCTCGACCTTGATGTTTTCAAATATCAAAATGTTTTTGAAAAAAAAAGGTAGTCGTAGATTGAGGATAAAAAGAAATGTTTGGTTTATTAAATATTCGAAGAAGTTATTAAATTGCTGTCCTTTAAATTATTAATGAAACAAGTTTACATTGTTTATAATAAATTGAGAGAGAAAATCTCCTTGTAAATCTCCACGTTTGTCAATTGATTTTTAGTTCTAGACGAATCTGAATTTAAGCACACGTGTTAGTCAACGGTCATGTTTTAACGGCTAAATTTGAATTTTTAAGAAGCAGCTAAATTTAATCTAAATTTGAATTTTTGAAAACCGTTAAATTTGATCTTAATTTGAATTTTTGAAAACCGTTAAATTTGGTCTTAATTTGAATTTTTGAAAACCGTTAAATTTGGAATTAATTTTAAATTTTTTGAAAACCGTTAAATTTGATCTTAGTTTTAAAATTAGTTTCCAATATTAATGAGATATTTTTTTCACAATTTTATTCTTTGATGTGTCATTGTATTACAACTCTTACGTTAGTGATTACGCTCTAGTTACGATTTAATAGAATTAAATTTTGATAAAAAAAATTGATAAAACGCTCAAAACTGAAAATAGTCAGATTATTATTTTTAAAGAAATCGGAAAATTCTCTTAGTAAACGTTTCGTCATGTAGTTCCCAATAATGTTCACAAAATATTTTTTTCAACATGCTTAAATGAATCACTTCTATGACTTTTTAAAAAACTGTTTATTAAGTAAATATTTTTTATTATTTTATAA
Organism: Chironomus tentans; assembly: GCA_963573255.1. NCBI lineage: Eukaryota > Metazoa > Arthropoda > Insecta > Diptera > Chironomidae > Chironomus > Chironomus tentans. Next base: position 6,651,161 of record OY754302.1, read on the forward strand.
TTCACAAGCTTCTTCCTGAATTAAGCAATTTTTTAATTAGGTTATTAAGAATTATTTAAAAATGTGACAGGCAAGCAAAGTGATGTCAACCAAAATTGCTTAATGGTTAACATATTTAAAATTGTTTAGACACTTGATCTATAAAAGGTAGAAAATGTGTTAAATATAACGGAAAAAATTCAAATTAAGTTGAAAAATAACGGCAAAAAAATATTTGAAAATAACGGAAATTTTTAGACGTTTACTGAATGCTTGACATGGTTCGACAGACAAAATGTCTAGATTAGATACGCAAAAAGTTGTAAAAACCAGTAAAAATCATTGACATTTCTCACTTTATTATTTTTAGCTCTGTGTCCGTCAGCATGCAAGAGATCGAAATGGAATCAGACGAATTTTATGACACGGCTTCAAATGCAGAAAGTTTAGCTAATGAGCTGAAGAATGACATTGAAGCTGAAAGTGCTTATTCAAGTTTAGTTGAGACACGTTCAAGTAATGAAGACAGTTTCAAAAATATCATTCGGTGCCAATTTTCGTACAATAATGAAGCAATTGAGAGTTTTGCGACCATATTCATAAAGCGTGGAATGAAGAGCAAAAATAGTGGATACATGAACATCATTGAGGAGATCCAGGAAGGCTTGAAAGACAATAAAACCCTTTTTGCAAATTTTATTTCAATTTTGGAGAAGAAATTTCTCGAATTTATTCAAAATTTACCAGATGCGGAGGAGGAAGTGACAAAAAATGATAAACGGAAGCACCTTCAACTAATTTTATTAATTGGAGAATTTTATAATATGGGATTTATGAAAAATCAAGCATTTATATCATGTCTCGAAAAGCTTTTAAATAACATCGGAACCGATCATCAAATTACACTTTTTCATCAATTGATTAAAATTTCCTTCGATAAAATTATTCAAAATGGCATCACGAATGTAATTAAAACGTTAATGGACATGCTGGCTAAAAATCTTCCAACAATTCTCGATCCAAAAGATCAAAATTTAGCAGCATGGGAACTTTATGTGACAATGAAAGTTTTAATTTACCGTCAACAAAAGGCACAGCTTCAATGTCCAGTGACTTTCTTTAAACTGTTTTTATCAAATTTAATGAATGATGAAGCGATCGTGATGAAATTGGAGGAACTAAAATTCCGATATAGCTACAAAAAAGAACAAATTGCTGAGATCGTTGAATTTTTTCTATTGACTGCCATTTCAAGCTTCCAAACGGCCATTTATGTCAAGTTAGCTGACGAACTACATGCAATTAAGTCAGCAACTGACGAGAACTTTACATTCCAAAAGCACATGGAATTTAAGCTTCATGACGTCATCAAAAATGTCCTTAATGACATCGACAATGAAATTAAAATGATTGAATTATTTAAATTGACGTCATTTGTTGGCGACTTGTTTGTTGGAAATGCTGCATCAATTTATCTTGTTTTATGTATTTTGGAGATGCTGTTGGAGAAGGAGATTCAAAGTAAGAAGATTGTTGACTGTATCAAAATATTGCTGCAAAAAGTTGGATATAAAATTGACATGGAAAGTATCATGATTCTCGACAAGTTCTTTTTGTTCTTCAAGCAAGTCATCAAGTGTGACAAGGGATATCGTCGAGTTGTTTACAAAGAATTGGATGACCTAAGAAATAATAAATGGAATCGAATGGAAAATGATCGGAATTTGGAAGTGATCGAGGAGCTTTTTGGAAAATTGACGCATGCCAATTTCATCCAAATTTCATTTTTGATTTGCGGAATTTTGTCGAAAAATTTTGAACTTATTGAATTATTTATCAAATTAATTTGGAAATTTATTTTAATGAATCCCGAGTGCGTGCTGTTATATGCAAAATTGTCGAGTGCAATTTCAAATTATAATGAAGCATTCAGAAGCACTTTGATGTTATTTATGAAGCAACGGAATGAAACTTTTAAAATTATTTGTTGTGAGCCAAAAATACCAGACGATGCCAAAATCAAGTTGTCGTCTGTTATGATGTTTATGTCGTACCTTTATGCATTTGATTTTTGTGAAGATGATGATATTGGACTGTGGATACATCCGTCGTTTACCAAGCAATTGACAATGGGACAGTGCAATGAGATTACGCATATTTTGGGGACGAAAATTAATGAATCGAAGAATAATGAATTGTTGAGAGCTTTTGTTGCATTGATGGAGTTTCATTCGCGTGAGAATTTGTTTGCTGTTATCAAGAGTGTCAAAAATGAGCTATCGGACTTGGTAAATTTGACATATTAAATTTTTAAACCTTTTCTTCGTGCAACAATTCCTCGAAAGAGGTGAGATGCAATTTAATTTTCAACGTCTTTTTCAAATTTGAATTGCAACGTCTTTTTCAAATTTGAATTTCAACGACTTTTTCAAATTTGAATTTCAACGTCTTTTTGAAATTTGAATTTTAACGACTTTTTCAAATTTGAATATTAACGTATTTCTTGAATTCATAAAATTTTTCAAACTTTTCTTTAATGAATTTTTCCTTTGATTTTCACAGCCTAAATCCATATCCTTTATTCCTTTATAAATTCAAGAAACATTAACAAATTTAACTAATAATTCTCAAATCATGTAAATGCTTGTGATTTTATGTGCCTTAAATACTGTAAGTTTACAAGAACAAGAAGAAGAAAATATCAAAGACATTTATTTACTGTTTTTTACTGTTTAACATCATGGAAGAAGCATTGATGATTTTTGGAATAAAATGTTAAATAATTTACAAAAAGAACATGTGTTTTATGTTATCAATCGTTGCCAAATTGAAACTTTTCAGAAGATTTCTTATCAATTCTTGTTGTTTGATTAGATATAAATTTTTTTTATGTTTTCTGCAATAAAGATAAGAAAATTGGAAGGTTTATGGAATTTTAAGACGATTTTGGTTATCAGTTCAACGGAGTTCAACAAATGTTTGGTGTCAAAATCTTCGGAGCTTGAGCTGTCAAATGGAGAATCGTATAGCAAGCTGCAGACTAAAATAAATTTAACGATCAGAAACCCAAAGTTCCTTTAATACTGAAGATTTTTTTTTCAGTTTTCTTTCAGAATTAAATGTTTAAAAGGGTTTAAAAGCAATTATTAAAATTTCAGAAATGACCAAATGAATTTAAAAATAACGGTTTTTTAAAATTTAAAATTTCACGTTTTTTATAATTTTTTTTGAATCCTAAAAAAACGTTTAAAAGGGAAAAAATTATAATTGTAACATTTTCATAAGACGTCATTTATAAACAACCCCCAAAAAATCTGAAATGTTTATCAGCAATTCAAAAATTTAAAATAAACAAAATAAAATGCAGTTAAGGTCTGAATCTCAGAAAATGCAAGCTGATAAAAAATACCATACCCACATGCTGCAATAACTGAGAGAAAAATAAATAAATCTTGTTATCAGCTGTAAATATTGAATGATATAGTAAGCAGGCAGTCAGTCTGACCACAATAGTTATGAGATATCATAGAACAAAAAAAATCAGCGGATATGGAATAAGGGAAATCCCGCACGTGTCGTCTAGACAACACATTTTTTTAAACCTGCAAACTCCTACCATAAAAAAATTAAATTAGCAAACTAAGCATTAAATACGAGAAAGAAACAAGAACAGGTAAAATGACTCAACATTCCGAAAGAAGAAGATAAGAGAAGGTTTTAAATTACTCATTTATGACCATAGTATTTTCTTTGTGCATCCCATCCATAAACTGAAGGGATGCATAAAAAATATACAATTCCAAGATATTTGAATAGGATAAACAATATAAAGCATAAACAGATTGTATATATAATAAATTATCAGCACAACAATAATCTGAAATAATAAACCAAAAAAAAAACAAAACAAATGATGCACACATCGCTAGGCAGATTCTGATGCACATAACTTCATGAACTCTATACTGAAATAATTTTTTGAATTCTATCAGGGGCGCATTCAGGGAGGGGTTTTTGGGGTCAAGACCCCTACCTTTTTGGGAAATTTTTTCAATTTTACAGGGCTTTTTAAGAAAAAAATCCCTAAATTTTCCCTTTCATACATAAATATTTCAAAACCCCTCCATCGAAAAATTTCTGGATACGCCCCTGAATTCTAAGAGGTCTTTAAGAGTAGGTATCAAATTTATTAATGTTACTTCACTCCATTATAGTAATTCATTCTAAACTTAAATAACAATTCCTGTAACGGTCTTGAAAAATTTGAATCTCAGTTTTGTAAGGAATGGAATAACGGTCAAAAAATATTTGAATTTGAATTGAGTAACTTTTGAGGGGTTTTTGTTCGTTATAAAAAAGTCGAATATTTGAGTTTTTCTTGCATAGAATTTCCTTAGTTACTGAAAATGGTGGAATAATGAGCTATGCCAATCTATTAGAAAATAAATTTCAATTTATTTTGAATTTCTAATTTTGTTTTTTCGAACAAAACTAGTTCTGTATGTAGGCAGATCATTCAATTGTATGTGTGTGTTTTTTTGATAGGACAGCATTGAAAAACAATTGAGGAGGCTCAGTGTAGCTCTTTCGAACAGCACTGTTGCAATGACGCTGACATAGCCGCATGGGTGAAGCTGGATGTTTTTTTCGTAAACTTTTAACTTTTAGAAGAGTCCAAATTTTTTAAAATACAAATTTCAATCTTATAATGAGAAGTTAGGTCCCATTTGCTCCCCTGTATAGCCGTCATCTGAATACCAAGAGGATTTAGATTTAAAAATTGAATCTTTTTCTGAACATTTTTTACCTTATACCCAACCTTCCAGGAAGGAAGTAGCCCTTTCAAATCTGCCCATATTCAAATTAAATGGAATTCCTTGTTTATTCATCTGAAACACCTAATTGTCGTCTATTTTCACTTCGAAAATGTTTAGGAAACACCGTTCTCGTTTGACAGATGAATTCTAAAAGAAAACAAATTTTTTGGAAGCTGTTGCACATCTCCAGACCCACCCACTCCTCTCAAATGTTGGAAGTCATGAGTAAACAAACTATATACGGCATTGGATAATTACTTTAAAAAATTTGGCGCCAAAATTATTTTCTGTCTTTCTCTCATCCTTTCTTCAATTTTCCTCTTGCATAAATTATCCATCCCAAGATTAAGGAGAGAAAGACATCGCCAACTATTTATTCATAATAATTCTTCTTGCATTTTCCTGCCTAATTAATCACAGACGCAATATAACTTTTTTGCTGTGAGTCTCCCCATCTCTATAAAATTACATCCAACAAAAGCAGTAAATAAGAGGAAAGGAGCAGTCATAATAAAAGCAAAAAATATCCCTTTTGTCGCTTAAGTTTCAGTGATTTCTCTCCTTTTTTATTTGCACCGTACGTCCAGTTGATTTGATTTATTGATATCGCAAGAGGTCGCTTAATATTTCATTTTTTATTGTCGATCTGAGGATGTAAGGAAAGTGGAGAGAATTAAGAAAAATTCAGGGGGAAAAGTACTTTTGGGGAATTTTCAATTTTCTAATTTTTAATGAATTTTTTTTCACTTTTGGTGAAAATCACTGGAAAATTCTACAATTTTCAGAAAATAACCCAATTTTGGTTAAAACTTTTCCAGTTTTCGTGGAAAATTTCTCATTTTTGGTGAAAATTTCTGAAATTTTTTTATAAATTTTATTGAAAAATTCTACACTTTTTGTGAAAATGAATTTTTTGAATTTTGTGAATTTTTTTAAAAAAAATCAATTTTTTTTCATCAATTTTCCAGTCAACTAATTACCCCCCTGGAAAAATCTTGTTATTATCCGTTGTTCAACTCACCACGAGACATTTCTTTATCATGTGTAGTAAGTTACATTGTATGATGAATCAATGTCCATACGACATGAGAAGAGACAACATGAAAAGTCATTAAAGCAATTTATAAATGTATCGCTGTTATGTATGACAAATGAAGCCTGAGGGGGAGGAAGGAGGAATTGTTTTGCACCATGTTTGTGTGTGCCTTCCTTCGATTGCCACACTTTATATTTTTCTTGTTGACTCATGCGGACGGAATATATGATTCAGTTGTTTGGGTTTTAAAGGATAGCAAGGAACACATTTTATATATTTTATGGCACAAATCGTTGGATAAAAATTTTTATAACTCAATAACGAGAAATGAAACCCTCAGATTAGTATGAGGAGAAGGTATATCCATATTTTTTGTGTGTGTACTAATGACAATATAATATGACAAAAATAGGTGTCTTATTTACTCGTGCTGAGAAAAATATGAAGAAATGAATCTCAAGTTATAATTTATTGATGAAATTAATCAAAAATTTTTTCGAAAAGCTTATCCCAAAATCCAAATAATTATTATTATGTCTGTTTATTTTTGGTAACTAATAAGTCATTTAACGTAAATTTTGGGTTGAATGAGATTATTTTGACTGGCAGGCTGAATAGGAACAAAAAAAAATAAAAAAAAATGAAAATTTCTGAATCGAACTATAACAATTTTTAATTATTACGTTTTTAGGATTTGAACCTAGACTAATGGTGTTTATTTTTAGGTTTTTAAGTATCTGAGGTACTGAGAAGCTTATCATCTTTATTTGTTGATTGCAGTTACTCAAATATATTATCCTCAACTTTCAATATCATAAATGGCTTGCTGGGTTCAGTTTCTAGACCAAATCCAATAAATTAAATTTTACATTAGGACAGTGGCGTAGCCAGGGGGATGAATGGGTGAAAATTAACCCCCCCCCCCTCTCTGGAATTTAAAATTACTATAAATTGTTTTTGCTTATTAAAATTTAATTTAAGTAAAATATTGAAATAATTTTTTTTCAGTTTCCAGTCACCCAAAAAACAGGTCATATCTAAGAAAATCGAAAATTTATTATCTCACAAATCTAGACTTGTGGTTAGGTTAGAGTAGATAAGCTCTCCACCAAATCTATAAAATGAACTCTGGTGCAATTTTATTCCCGAGTATACAAAGAGCGTGCTCACGAAATTGAGCACGTTGTTGAGCATGCTCAGTGAGTGTGCTCTAGAGCATGCTCAGAGTGTGCTCATTTATATTCGCATGCGTATTATACGCGCATTTTATAATGTGCTCACGATGTGCTCACAATGTGCTCATGAGCATGCTCAGTGAGCAGCTCATCATGGTAAAGTAGTGGCATCAATATTTGTATGTGAGAGCATGCTCTTAACGTGCTCTTTGTATACTCGGGATTGCTGTTCCTCCAATCATTGTGCTGATCCAGATCTAGATATAAAGAATCTGATTCCAATTAATTCTCAAATTGCTCCTTGAAACTATAATTTTAAATAGTCTAGAAAAAAATGCGCTGTCCACTGCCTAATTTCATTGAAATATCCATTCAACCATAATAAATACATAAATATAAAAGGAAGAGCAAGAAAGAAGAAGATGGAAAAAAATTAGGAGATGATAATCTCTTCCCAAAACATTAGTTAGGATCATCATTAAATAGTTATTTTTCTCCTCCATCCACTTACTCGTCCACTCGTCCATTCATACACAAATTCATTGAAAATGATGATGATATCAACCCACTTTGCTCTCCATCATATTTTTTCATTTGCCTCCTTCCATCATATTTCTCTAGCTTTTTGGATATACTATAGAGATCTCTTATCATTTCATTTCATGATTAATTTGTATGATAGCAAAAATAATGTCATTTCAGCTCGTCACCATACATTGTGGATAATAAGCTTCGAGCTTGGAAAACAGAAAAATATTTTGTGGTAGCAGTTTTTTTTTGCTGCTGCTTGCTGGTTCCTTTTTTCCATCTACATTATGTGATATTCATTCATTTGACAACAAAAGAGCCACTTGGAAAAAAAGGCAAACCATTTTTATATGTCGAAGCTCACTCTCTCTCTCTTTATGTTTTGGCCTTTCTCGACTCACTCATGGATACGAGGAAGACGAAGACAAAGGAACAAGAATAAATATTTTTTTTTGTATGTGTCGAAAAAAACAATGGAAAATCCTCTTAAAATATGAGATTTGTTAAATAACCCAGAATAAAATCTCTTTTCTTATTTTTATACTGTTGTGATTTTATTTTCTGGGAAATGCCGCTGTGTGGTGAAGTAATCATCTGCAGTCAGTATTTGAAGCACATTTCAGTTAGTGCTACTTAGGAACGACATTTCATTAAAGAGGGGGAATCGACCATAATGTGTGGTTTTCTGTATGGGATTTTCTTGTACTTTGTGATCTCTTAAAACGTTATTTTGTGTTTAATTAATTTAAAATAGAGATTTTTAGTTGTTGTCAAGTGATATATCTCTGGTATTATCTGGAGGGGGGTAGGGGGTTTAATTCTTCAAAGCTTTATTTTCTAACTAAACACACAGAAGTTTGGCTTTGTAGATATATTTTGTAAGGGGTCGTTCGCAAATTACGTCACGCTTTTAGGGGGGAGGGGGGTCAAAGAATTTGTGACAGTCCATACAAAAGATTTTTTTCTCTTTGGAAAATTTGTGACAAGGGGGGGGAGGGGGGTCTAAAAAGTCGTTTTTTTTTGCGTGACGTAATTTGCGAACGACCCCTAATAACTTTTGATCTTTAGTTAGGAGGATGAAGTCTATGAAACCCTCATTCCCACCTCAAGGGCGTATTTAGGAGGGGGTTTTGGGGGGTCAAACCCTCCTTTTGGGATTTTTTCAATTTGCTAGGGTTTTTTAAAGAAAAAATCTTAAAACCCACCTGAAATTTTCCCGTTCATATAAAAAAAGTTTCAATCCCCGTCGAAAAATTTCTGGATATGCCAATAATTCAACTGAACTAGGATTGAACAAGAATGACCGTCTAATTTTCATGAATTCTTAAAAATTAATGGAAATTAATGGAAATTATCAATGGGGGGTGGGGGGCAACGCAAAGAATTAATGAGGACTATTGTTGAGATATGTGGGTGTAAAGCGCTTAACAGTAACCCGTGTCAATTTATAGACATGTCAATCTTTGTTTCATTCCTAAAAATAAAAACATTTTTGAGAAGCTCTTATTGCTTATGCTGATCTTTTGAAATCCTATCTTTAGATTAAATGACAGTATTTAAAAGTGATTATTTAAAAATAGAAGCAGGGCTGTAAACATTTTTACAGGCAATTAAATTTAAATATTTAGAAGCAATTAACCTCAAATTACAGCTTAAAGAATTATTTTATTTTGTTGTTTACTGAAATTTGATGCAAAACATTTCCTTAAAAACAAGCATAAATTGTCTAGTTTTGGTCAATGCACTGTTGTAATTATCTAGTTTATGACTTTATGACAGGGACGTAGTCAGAATTTTCAAGTTAGAGGTAGTCATATTTCTTGTTGGGGGGGGGGGGGGGGGGTGGGGTTATTTTTTTGTAATGGTCTTTTTCTTGGATATCTTTTCGAATCATGACCGTGTTGGTTTTCAAAACAAAGGGGAGCTTTTTGACCACTATACCCCACATTGGATACGCCCCTGGAGGTAGATAGAGGGGGAGCATTTCAAAAATTCTTGTATGAGGAAAAATGGGGGAGTGGAGTTAAAAACCTATCAAGTAAAATAATTTTTTCGTCGAAGGAAGATTAATGGCCCCTGACTATGCACTTGGTATAAGAAACCCACTTGAGAAGCTGACCTGTCTACGCCACTGAACTGAGTTTTCAATTTTATTTATAGAGATTTATCTCTTCTTCACGAGGGATGTAAATTGTTGAAATATTTACTCAGAACGTCCACAATTTGTAAACTGCTCCTACCAATTTTCCATGTCAATTTGAATAAAGCTTACTTTTCTTTTCCTCTCTTTCTTCATTCATTCAAATTGTACCTGAAGGTGAAAAATCTTTCACTGACGTACTTTCGTCAATGCATGAGACATTCATCCTTTTGTCTGCTGAAATTCGTTCGAAAAGCAATCCTCACACTGAATGAATAATTGAACATTCTCATTTACATTTTTGTGGCTCGAAAAATGAATTCTTTAAAAATATTTTGGGGTTGTTTTGGCAAAAAATCTCTTTGGCATTTTTAAAATTCAATGTTAAATTTTTCATGCTTAAAATAAAATTTGTTAAAAATCCAGCATTAATTAATGAATATTATGTAATCTATTTAAATTAAGACTAGAGTCATAAATTAAAGATGAAGTCAGACCTTTACATTTAAAATGCTCACGTAAATTCACTTCAATTCAGCACTGAGTGGCAGCAAATCTCTCTTCGTACGGTATAAACCTAATAAAACATGAAAAACTCCATTTATATTGTTAAAGGATTCCTTCAACCCCACCGTAACCGAGAAACAAAAGTATCAGAAAAGAAAATCACATCGTATCGTATTACACATTGTGTACAGAAAAAAAGCAAATAAATTATTAACGGCACGAATTATTTGAATAATCTTTTCTGTTCTGTGTATTTTGTTGGTTACGCACATATATTTTCCATTCATGAACATTCCATACAAAAATGTTCATACATCTTCCTTTTTACAGGTGAAAAAGGGACAGAATTGTTCTTATTTACAGTTCCCTTGTGGTATACAACTTCACCTTTCTGTGCTTAGCATTGGATGGTGAAAAATATGAAGGTTGTATTGGATGCAGTTTGGATTGTGCTTGAACCATCGATATAGTCATCTATGTCGTGGCTATTGAGTGAATCCTCGGCAATACTCTCGAGTGGCACAACGAAGTCATCGGAAAACTGCAACATCTTCTTATTAGTGGCACTGTGAAGGCTGTTTGACAGCAAGAAATGAGATTTACCACAATCTGCTGCTCGAAATTCAATATGTAAGGAATGAGAAATCGGTCTTGGTTTGGTGGGAAACAAACCCACTTCTTAATTTTGAACTGAAATATTGATCATATATAGACCTAGATTCCCCATATTCAACTTTAGGTAAGGATAAACTCTGATAAACCAGTTCGTAAAAGTCAATGTAGTTCAAGTTGTCATCTCTTATCGCTAATGGAACGTTCGAGATTTTGATATTTCTATTTACGTAAATATAGACTTCTGAGACAAAAAAGCAGCCCAGTATCTCAAATTTAATTGAATTCTAAGTCGACTGTTTTCATTCACAAATAATCAAATTCATAGCTTGATGAAGTGGAAGTACATTAACTTTTTTTTTAAAAAAAAGCCTTTGATGCGCTTTAACCCACTCCTTTCACCCGACTTTTTTTCAATTTAATGTTCATTGTTGGCCGTATATACATGTAGACGCAAGACCCGTAGATTTGATAAAAAATAAATTAAATTGTAAAACTTGTAGAAGTATTGCCGCTTTATTTCTTTCTTTTTTCGTGTTTCTTCATACGGAAGCAATTTCTCTCTTTTTTGTGTCTTTGTTCCTTACGCTTCAATATTAAAACAATCAAAATAAAAAGTGGAAATGGAATTTTATATTAGTATAGTTTGGGACAGCTACGCATTTGGTCAAGTTTTTGCAGAGGGGATGGTGGCTTTGAGATGATTGGCTGTGGTGGATGTGCTTTTGGATGCTTTAGTGGCTTTTTAATTGTTTTTGGCTGAATAATTGTTTAAACTTTTTAGGGGCTTGCTTCCTGCTATGTTATGGAGTTTATCCCAGGTTAATAATAATTACTGCTGTCCATAAAAAATACCCTTGAGTACCCCAAGTCAGTATTCTTTTATATACTAGTTTTTTGAAGAGTATAACTTATATTTGACATTTTTCCATCTAGTCAAGTAACCTTCGATAGCTAAGTGATAGGAACATACGACTGAAAATCATAGGACGTGGGTTTAAGTCTTACTCTAGATCTTTTATTAGAAATTATTCTTTTTACAGTTGTTCGTCATCTAGAAGCTCACATCCTCATTTCTAGATTTGTAAATACTCGAATATGCCTAAAAATCATTGCTGGTACTCAAGAGGAAGCAAAGAAGAGTTTTGACACAAAAATCATAAAAATTTCATTGAAAAACTGTCAAATCAGCACAAAAAGCATCTCAAAACTGTCAAATGCGGAAGTAAATCCACCCCCGATTCAAGGTACGAAAACTTTTGAAATGAACAAAATTAAAACCAAATGATAAAAGAAAGGGACATCAGTCAACAGTGGAAAGTTACACAAGAAGAATGTGAAGTCAAACAGAAAAGTTTCTTGTTTAAAAATTGTGGAAACTCATTTCCCGTTCATTGAAAGTAGCGTACGGTGAATTGATGCTGTTTTCATGGTTATAAATCTGGTCTATGTGCGACTATCAATGGATTTGTTTTTATTATTTATTGGAAAAATAGCTTGAAAAATATATTTTTTAATTAAATGGCGGCGCCTCAGACTTATGACTGCATAAATATTCATGCTTAGTGATGTAGCAAAATTCTATTATAAATTTAATTTATTGAATGAATTAGAAAAACTTTTTTTTGCGTGAAATTTTCACATTGAAAAATATTTTGATTCAATTAAAATGCAGCAGTGCTGCATATTTTTCCAATAAAATACATTTTATGTTGTTATTGTTTATGATAAATTGAATATTTATGTTGTTATCGGATATCATAAAAAATGAATGATTCTGAGCAGGGGCGTATTTAGGGGGGTCCTTTTTGAAATTAAAAAAAGGGGGTTTAACCTCCACCACCTAAATATACCTCTGATTTTGAGGAATGAAAACTAAAAAGTATGTTAAAAAATTCAATAAATCTATTATTGTGGATGCAGCTAATGATTAAATGGATTCTTTTGTGTGGGTTTTTATAAATATTTTTAAATTTTTTACAATTCTTTTCGCCAATTAAAGCTTCAAGTTTCAGCAAAATTAAACAAAATTTGTTGATTTTTCTCTCAGTAATCAATTATTTTATCTTAATTTTACCCTAAAGCATAGCCTCCCACATTAGGAATCCTCTTAAATAACAAAACAATATTGATAACAATTAGCACAGCAAATTACATCTAATTATCCTAATATAAATTAATTTTACCTAATTGCTTACTGATACCCAGAAAATAATTGAGTGCAAAAATTTAACAATTGAAAAATTAACCTTTTTTGTATAATCGGCAATAAAAAATGTTTCGTACACGCGGAGGAGTCGAGGTAAGCGGATTAATTATACTCCATTCGAGAATCTGTTACTCGAGTTACCGTAATTTTATTGAAATTTATGCAAATCTAATTATATTCACATACTCGTTGAATTTAAAGTTATTATTGTATTCGGCATGCTCGAATATTTGTATATACATAATTAAATTTGTATAAATTTTGCCTCATATCAGATAACACGACCAGTGCATTGATGTAAAAATAAATGCAGAAGCATCCATCAAAACCAGGAAATCTCATTATAATTTAATGAATTTGATTAATAATCTCATTTCCGCTCTATCGATTGCCTGCGTTTGGTCCAATTGATAAAGGTTTAAATGACATATTGTATTCGACACTCAGCTATTTGATAGCTGTAATATTTGACTTTTTATATTCATTTTTATTGCATTCACATAACCTAATATTGCTACAATTCCACAAAAAAAAAGCAAAATTGAATGTATACACGACAGCACAGAATAGAGAACAGGAGGATGGGGTTGGATAGAGAATAAACGAAAAAAATATGAATGAATGAATAAAGCTACAAATCAAATTTTCCTATGATATATGGACATTTATTTATGCCATTTTTATGCTTAAAACAAAAATAGTAAGTTGGAAAATGTCATTACAAACTAATGGGTTGTTGAATAAGGCGCATTAGAGGGATAAGCTCGAGAGGCATATGATTACCAATACCATGATGTTCCGCTTAAACGACGATGTTTTGCTTGGGTAAATAGTAAAAATAAGTTGGGCTAACCCTGATTATGATTCCTTTATTTAGATAATATCTTCAAAATGTCGATTTTAGCATAAGGAACCAGATGAGCATGTGATTGAAGGTTCTCGACAAGATTAATGAACTTTTTTTCAATAATCAGGTTCGAATCCCGTTTTTAACGACTTTTGAATCCCATTTTTCGTACTTTTTATAATTTTAAACTTAGTAAGTTTGAAAAATTCCTAGGGGATCATTCACATATGACGTCCATCAAAAAATGGGATTTTTAGACCCCCCCTCCCCCCTTGTCACAAATTTTAAATTCAAAAAAATTTCTTTAATTTAAGGTGTCACAAAATCTCAGACCCTCCCCCCTAAATCATGGACGTCATAAGTGAATGACCCCTAGATAATCTACAGCAACCATAACTTAGGTCTGGTTCCAATATAATTTTGAAAAACTTCCTCTTCCTGAATGTTGATCATAATTTAGAAAAACTTTGCATCCCTCAAGAAGCCAGAAATGCCATTTATCAGCCGTTCACCCCTAAATCACCCAAATAGCATTCCATTCGTACTCAATTCCCAAAAAATCCAGCCCAAAAGAAATCGAGAATAAAACGTAAAAATGCTTGAACGATAAATTCATTTGGCAAATGTCCCGATAGCTCCGCTCATCGTGTGTATATATGCACATCTCTCTGTGTATATTGCAATATCGTGAATATGAAGTAGAGGAGATTGCATAAAATGTTGTCGGGACAATTAAATATTTGACGCTGTCTTGTCTCGCATATAATTTAAGTTCTCGACATTTTTTTTTATCCACATTCAACAACAAACACAGAAGCCATTTCAGAACATGCAACAAACAAAAATTCCATTGTAACTTTCATGTAACATAAAAATTTTAAAAAATGATTTTTGTTCAATGTGTTTGTGTGTGTTCATAAAATTTTATGATGCTATTGGAAAATAGTTCTAGGGATGGGTTATTTGTCATTAGGTGATTCTCATTCTGAATGAAGCATTCTAGTTCTGTGGTTTAGTGGCTGGACCGATATTAGCGAGTATCACTTTTTTAACGGCGTTGGTTCGATTCTCATGGGTTGATAGGAAAACAAACTGATGATAGCCCCAATCCAATGGGCAATAACAGTTCTTATTCTTCGAAATCAAAGCTTCGGAGATGTAATTTTTTTCAAAAAAGATATGACCGTTAGAAATTTTCATAACTTCATTTAACGGTTTTTGAAAATTTAAAATTTTTAACACTTTTAAATTGAATTTCTAAAAAATAACGGTTAATACTACTATTATCGTCCATTGGGCTCCAATGAAAGAATTTCAAAATACAAGAAGCGACCATAGCAGAGGGCGACCGAGGTTATGGCTCAGAGTAACAAAAACCCTTGCTATGCCATTTATCATTACAAAAATAATATAATAGGCTAGTAGTTTATTATAAACTAGAGTAGACACTACCATCCCTACGAACCCAAATTCTAAATCTGCTTGGTCGTTGAACTCAACGCTCTGGTCACTAAAATTTCACATTCAGACACTGTCCACATCACTCTCCCTCTTCCAAGTATCAATCTAAATAAAAACAAAAATCTCCCCCATCCATTTTCCAAATTTTATTCATTTATCGATCAACTCACCCAAAATTGCATAAAAATTTCTGATCCCATAATCACTCACAAAGTAGAGAAAAAAAATCAATAAAATTCTCTTGCAGTTTGTTGTACGTGGCAATTGTGCTTAACTGCTCCATCAATATTTGTGACAATAAAGCAGACAAAAAAGAATCTATAAAGCACTACATTATATTAAATAAAGTTCCCATCTCTAGGATGTAAAATCTACGCAGCATGTAAAAAAAATAGGGAATAGGAATCACGAAGGGGAGAGATGATTGAGGGACTAAATGATGTGGGAAGGAGAAACAGAAGAAATAGTTTTATGCTGACGAAAATAACGAGAATGATTCAATCTTCTCTCTCCGTTCATTCGCCTTTTCTTCCTTCCCTTATAACAGCATTTTTTTGTGTGGCGCCACGATTCTTTGATTCTTATTTTTCTTTCTGTTTTTTTTTTGGGTGAGTATGCGACACACGAGAAACAAGGAAGGAGGAGAAGAATGGCTGACATCATGTAGAAGTAGAATCAAATTATATGTAGGAGGTGAGTGAAAAAAATAAAGAAATGAAAATAAGAAGATTTTTTTATGGATGAAATCAGAATCATTTTGGAATCACGATGATGAAAAAGAAAGGGGGGAGGTAGAGGAGGAAGCTACAGTGAAAAGAATAGAAATGTAGATGTGAAAGGGGAGTGAAGAAACGTAAAAACAGGAACTATGGATGAGGTGTATGTCTGAAGAGGATGAAAGGAGAGGAAGTTAAAGGAGAAAAGAAAAATTGAGCACAATAACTTTATATATGCTTTTTCCATTAAAACGAGAGTCATCATAATGCTGTCTTTCCACTTACGTATAAAAAGTTTTTCATTTATTCCTTTTTATTGTTTGGAAAATAACCGTTCATATCTAGTCTACTTTCTTTCTTACATCCATTTATGCTTATGAAAAATCATAAAAACGAGAAGTTTTTTTCTTATTCACATGGAAATATCTTTTTAGCATGTATCTCGAGAGGTTGGTGTCGCTTTGACTGTGAGGATGATTCACTTGTGATTCATCAATTTGAGACTTGTTAATTTCAGATCGTCGACAATTGATGAAATCATTTTAATTCCCTTCAATGAGCTGTTTATTTTGCTATTTATTACAGTTAATACAGAGTAATCAGGGCTTAATTTTCTTTTAATCAAGTGACTAGTTCTTATGATAAACCCTAGAATATACCACTGAAAAAAATGTATTAACTTTATTTATTCTGGATGATACGATCTGTTAACTAAATTTACAGATTAATTAAAATGTTAAATAAATTAAAAGTCGACAAGAATTTTTTATGAACTTGAACTTCAACTTTAGTCGACTTAGTCGAAAAAGGGCAAAAAATGTGGCACCAAGCTGAGTGTCATCTGGATTAAAGATCTTTCTTTTTATGGGTTTCCTTTAGAGACAAGAGTTTTGTGACAAGAAATATGCTTTTTGTTTAAATTTTTTTTATGTTAGTGAGGAGAATCGAGAGGTCAAACCAAGGGTGTAGAACTGATTAAAATGATCAAAAGTTAGTTGATTAGCTCCGCAAAATTGAATCAAACTGCTCATTTTTATGAACATCATTTGTGAATGACACAAGTGGCGTAGTCAGGGGGACTGAATATAGAACTCGTTTAAATGTGATCTATCCTTTAGATTCAATTTCCAAGCATACCTAAGGTTTATCGAATGATAAGCAAGAACATTTTCTAAGCGCTCTATTTTCTCCATTCACAACAAAATCCTCCAACTTCCACACTCCTTTCATATCGCATCATCATCTCCTTCTTCTTCCTCACTGTAAAAATATCGAAAGCGATTGTGAGTGAAATAAAATTCCTGGAAATAAATAGGAAAATAAATCGTGCATTTGATCACATAACGGAATAATATTCTACTGTTCACCGTACTAAAGGAGTGGATGTGGAAGAAATCCTTTGAACTCCTGTCTTAAACTTCTCTCTTTGCCTTGTTTATTAGCAGAATAAACAAAAACAAAGAAACTTTCTGAACTTATTTTGTTCGTGTTCTTCTTAGTTCAATGAGCTGGGCGTTTAAGGAATTTTCACTCATGTGTGGAAGTTTGTGTTGTGATGAAACTAATTTGAAGTTTAAGACTCCTCAAGTTATTCCAACACAACAATACATTAAATTATTAGAGAAGATGAACAATAGCTAGTTGCTCATTCAGAGGAAATTTTATGGATTATCCATTAATTTAATTATTGTCTACAAACTTTCCTTTTACATTGGTATAATTAGGCATTAAGGAAATTAGAAATGCTGAGATGGTCACAAGAATTTTAGTAGAATAGTTGATTTGATTTCAATATTTTTTTGGGTCTTGTTATTCCATCTTGGAATATCGGAAATAATCAATCTAATGATGGCATTTAGAAAATTAGGAAATCTTGAATTAATTAGCTTTTCGGTATAGTATAATTATGGAACTTTTTAGAATGTATTAATGCTTTTAGGGATTGATATTTTATGAAATTAAGAATATTTTTGATGCATTAGTGCTTAATGTCTAATTAGAGGCCAAGTCCTCTGGACTAACGTAAAATACTTATTTTTGTACTAAATTTTGAATTTTAGACTACTTATTTGTGAACAAAATCTGTTACAAAAGTATATCCGTAGGAAAAATACAGAATAAACAGGAAAATTTTTATTTTATTCTCTAAGTTTTCTCATCAAATTACTAAGTAATAATAAATAATTAATAAAATTATCCAAATCTTTTAAATTAACCTCCATGTTGGTGGAAAAAATAGATAATAATTTTTAGTACTCATTGACTTTGGAATAGCCGCTGAAATTTCAAATTCAAATCACAAAAAAATAACGGTTTTTTTTCTATCCAGAGGACTTGGATTAGAGGTTATTTAGAAACTATCGGCCGATTTCACTCTTTGCTAAAACTATTTTTTCGCTATATACACTATACAATAAAAAAGTTTTTTCTCAAAATCGTCGGATTATCTCTAATCATGTAATTCTACGTCAAATAAAAGTTATTTGGATTTTCCTAACATCGAAGAAATAGATAATCCTAAAATGAGGATTATCCACTTTAGTGAAATCGGCCGTATAATTTTAATTTGGTAAAGTTTTTTGAAAAATATACAACATACATCCATAATTCAGCCATTTATCATAATTTTCACGTCCTTTTCACATTAACTTTAAATTTACAAATATTTTTGTTTACATTTGTTGTACTAAAACACTTCTTTTAGAACAAAAATTTTAAATTTTAAAATGACAGTTTAAATTTCAAATGTCAGTTAATTTAAATTTGTAAATTCTTTATATCACAAATATCAACAATGCTTTGAAGCACCAAGTAAATGGTCACAAGTAGATTTCTCTTTAAAAAAATGTTCACTCTTCAATTCTTTATATTCATATAAACAATTTTCACAGCCAAACCCCATTCGAACTTTTGAAAACTGCACTTCTATAGTTCTTGAAAAAATAGAAAAATATCCCCAAAGAATGATAATATCAATGACATCTCAAGATAAAAACACGAAACTAGAAATTTCCATTTTATCTCTTCAATTTTGTTATTTTTAAAAAAGAGACAGAGAAGCACTATGTGTGATATTTTATGAATCAACGAGTCGTAAACTTTTTTTTTATTCTAAGAACTTTTTTAAAAACTTTTCTTTCTTTTTGTCTCGTTTGCAATAAAAAAGAACTCTGTCCAAGTTTTTTATAATTTTTTTCCTTCGGTTTGTTGGTGGAAATTTCCATCCTCGAATGAATCAATACAAGACACGAAAAAATAAAGACATAAAAGATACCGCTTGAGAATATCGAAAAGTTGTAAAAAAACTAAAATTCCATTATTCAAAAAAATAAAAATAAAGAAGAGGAAGCTAGAAAAACCAGGAAGAAGAAAATTTTCTTTAAAACTATTGTTTCCTGTTTCGACAGCAGCACCGACAGAAAAATTATTAGAGCAACCTGTTCGTATTTAAAACGATACGGAGGAAGGAGAAAGACAAAGAGGAATAGAAAAAAAAATATTTTGTTCATAACTCGACATTGTGCAGTGGTGCAAGCACGAGAATAGATAATAAGAATAGTTTGATAAGATTTAGATAGTCTGGATGACTTTTATGAAGTTGGGTTGAAGTTTATTGGATTTTTATTAGATATTTTATCTAATGGGTAAGGAACTTATAGGATCCAACAGAAAATGGGGGAACAATTAGAGGGTAAATCTAGTGTATACCCTAGTACATAACCTAAGGGTATACCTGGGGTATGCCTCTTATGTCGTCCATCAAAAAATGGAATTTTTAGACCCCCTTCCCCCTTGTCATAAAATTTTCATACAAAAAAAATAGTTTTTTGTGTGAGTATCACAAAATCTCAGACCCTCCTCCCCCCTAAATGTTGGACGTCATAAGTGAATGACCCCTTAGGGTATCCTAAGCTATATTCCTAGGAAAACCCTTGGGGTAGTGTAATTGAATTATAAATTCTGATCACAGTTTCTTTTGCTGGTCAGCTATTGAGTTTAAGGCTAAAAATTCACACTTCAAAAATTCCCTCCCCCACCTACGCCGCTGTACTTGCTCAACAACATAACTCTACAAAAATCTCCCAAAAAATGCATAGAAAAATTTCATCACTTTCGTTTCTCTGGAAAATTTATATGAAATAGAGACGAATATCAACTGAAAGATACAACAGCAGTAGCAAGTTATAGGAAAGCAAGAAATCTCTTCATTTGTATATTTTTGAATAAAACAACAGCAGTAGCAAGGAGAGGAGGTAATAAAGAAAAACGAAATAGAGATGAAAATGAAAATTGGCATGAATAATAATCTAAGTTTTCTCGTTGTCTCTTGTCACACTGTGTGTCATTGCTTGACGACTGCTTTAACTCATAGAGCTATGAGATGTGCTGTGAAATAAAAAAAGAGTGAGAGTAAAAAATGAACAAATTCCCGCAAAATTTGCTAAAATAGCTCTATTGCTGTCGACGAGTTTGGATGGTGTCTGAAACATAAAAATTATACATTCCGCAACCTACCTCTATACATTTTTGTTCTTGCTTTTTGAGCTCTTTCTGGAATAGTATTGAGAATTATGTGACAATTTTGTCTTCCAAGATATGTCTCTAATGCTGTTTTTAAGATTTTATATAGGAAATTCTGTATGGCACTCTTGTTTTTTAATAGACAAGGGTGTATCCAGGGGGTGATTCGGGGTTTAACCATCCCCCTCAACAAAAATTTTGTTTAATTTAGTAATAGTTTCAAGAAAAAACCGCTAGCAAATTGAAGAAATTTTCCATCGAGAGGATGATACACACCCAAATCAACCCCTGGATACGCCCTTGCCTCAGAGTTCACTTTGCTTTTGCTTCACTTCAAATAAATCCGAAGAATATCAACTAGTATACACACTGGTTTCCTAGGAGATTCGATTAATGCTACAAAAGTTATCATTCAGGGTACTTTAAATTATAATGAAGGTTTTGCTTCTAAACAACTTCTTAGGCCACCCATCACTCCTACTATGAGTATATTCTAAATAATTAAAATATTTTCCAGCCATTTTTAAAAGCACAAATGTTCAGTGATGACACATCCAACAGAAGCTCTCAATGCATCATAAAAAAAATCGCCACATGTTGCTGCCAGAAGGCACGAAAATATTTTCAACTCATTCTATTTTCTTCTGTGTGAATTATATAATAGGAATAAAATCAACAGCAACAGCAGCCTCGTTTCAATTTTAAAGTTTTCTTTCGCAAAACAGAAACAAAAATCTCTTATTCTTTTCATTTGCCTTCTGAAGTTTCTGTGTCGCACACTGCATGTATTCATTTCTAAAATAAATTCGTCATGAAACTTTCATGGATTAACTTTTGAATGAGAAATAATGATGAGAGCATGTGTAGATCGTAGAGGATTAATTTAATGCCTCAATTTTCCTTCTGTTTAGTCAAGTCAGTCTTCAGCACACAAAGAGTAACCTCATTTAGTGTTAAATATCAGTTACCGAAAAAAAAACTAAGCACTAGAATGTGGATAGAGAGACTGAGTTGGAGCTAATAAAAGCATTTTCATTTTGGATGGGGTTTAAAAAAAGTGAATAGAAAGAGCAAAAGCAGAACACAAAAGAGCAAAGAAAGTCTTTACAATGAGTATCAGAGTCGAGCTAAATGGTAGCTTTGTGGATGTCTTTTTTACCCCCAAAATCCTTCACTGCTAAAGAGCTACTTGCAAAAATATAAATTTCAGCATTTTATTTTTCTTCATTTCAGCGTAAAATAAAGAATGAATTGAAAAGAAACAAAAGGGAACTGGAATAAGAGTTGAAATGGCCTAAGGATGCGGGAGTTAACGCATTTGCCTTAAAAATAATATTATCGAACATAATCAGGCAAAGGATTGAAAATTCGATGCTTCTGAGAATTTTTGTTTCTTCATCTTTCATGAATGAGTCGAGTTTACTTTTCTGAAGTATTTTTGCTTATGTAGGTAGTGTGTAGGCTGTTGAGTATGATTGAGAAAATTATTGTATAAAAATAAGAAATTGAATATGGCGCAAATTTAAATTCTTATTCTATTAATTTTGTATTTATGTTCATGTGCTAGACAAAATCTCATTAATTTTTTTAATGCTCCAATAAGTCAAGTTAAGGCATTCATATCTGAGAGTCTCAGACTGAGACATACATATATCTGGGAGAGATAGACGTATTTCACCTTAGTCCAAGCACAAACACGTCTGGTGGTTGTTTAAGTCCAAACACATTGACGCTAGATAATGCCCGGCCTCAATATTCAGTCCTAATAGGCACATTGGGATGTTTTGGTTAAATCCAGTTTAACGTCAGCTTCACGCCTGCTTGGTGTCATCATTTTTCACCATTTTTACATCGTATGCTTTCCATACAAAGCCTTAATTAAATGTTACCAAGTGGATATCTCAATAAACTCTTAAAAATATTCAAATGAAACTTCAAATAGTTTGGTGTCCATCAAGACAAAATAAAAACAATCCACAGCTCCACATATCCCCGAAAAACCCATGCTAAAAAGGAGAAACGAAAAAAAATTCTATAACCAAAATGAAAAATAAATAAGCACACAAAAGCCCCAATGATGATGATGGCGGTGGCTGGCTGCTTGGTTGGCTCTTTTTTCGTATGAAAGAGTATAAGTATGATACATGAATGTATCTTTATAAAGATACATAAGCACATACATGTTAGGAAAACCATTGCAAATAGAACTGAAAAGAGAAGCAGTAAAGCAGAGACGAAGTAAAGCCAAGAAGAGAAATAAAGCATCTTGTCGTAACACATTTCATTGTTAAGGTATGTTCACGTCTTATGAAGCTAAAATTATTGTGGAATTACGTAGCACTTCAGCTTTAAACATCTGTCTTGTAATTTTCTGAATTGAGTTTTTAAGACTCAAAGTCTAGAATTTGAGGTGTGTTTTTGCTTTGATTTTTAAAATGGATTTTTTTGATAATTTATTTTGGATTTAATTGGGGTTATGAAGGTGGATTTGGATAAGCTGACCGTTGAATTATCATCAAATATTTGAATTTATTCTGAAAATTAAGGAAATACCCTTAAGGAGGGGGTATTATGGGGTCCTGACCCACCTGGAATTTTTTTACATGGGGTATCTTTCCTCAAATTTAGAGCCCCCCTCCCCCCTAAAATTATTTTCTGGGTACATCACTGATTTAAATTTGTACAAAGAAAGATGGTACGAGCTAAATATTGACCAGATAGGAATCGAACCCATGTCATTGTAAAAGAATGATTTATAGTATGTTCCAACGAACTCAGCCACAGAACCATTTATTTCACAATGAAAAAATTTGCCTACACAAAGTTCATCGTACTAGATTTCAGATTTCTATTTCTCATTTTTGGTGAAATTCAAGACATTTCTTGATTAAGTCTCATATATATATTTTTTTGTCATCTGAAATATGCATGAAAATACACAAGCTATAGACACAAGAAACTCAGAATTCTCTGTAAATTGACTTACTCTGCTTTGTCTCAAGCATTCTCAGATTTTTGTTTAGAAAATTGATCAAGATCTATTTCAGAAACTCGAGTTATGTCGGATGAACAAGAAGATTCCGCCCATAACATGTAAAATACACTTGAAGATCTCAATCATGTTTATTTATATCACTCTTGAATCAAGTACATTATTCATCGAACTCAATCTTCCAAAAACACTGCAAAATAAATCCTCCATCCCCGAGCAATTCCAATTCAAATCCTTATATGGTTATAAGACCTCCACACACTGTCATAACTTTACTACAACTCATTTGATTTATGCATAAAAATCTATGAAATAAATATTAAAAATTTTCATATGTGAATGAATTTATGTCTCTTTTTTAGAGAGTATTCAGTGTTCACTGTATATTGGATATGATGTGGAAGAAGGAGACGAGGAAGAAGGAACAGAAAAAATGCTTGCAAAGCTCTTTATGAAAGGATACCATTACATCATAATACGAGATCCATGAAGCAAACATTTTATTTTTCTTGCAAATTTAAAGGATTACAGAAGGAAAAAGAAGAAGAAATATTGAATTGGAAAAGGATTCGATTGAAAATTTAACTTTTTTTTCTCTTCAAGTGATTCCAAATACTTTTCAATTCTTTTCAAATTCAAAAGCAATTTTTTTCTTCTCCATGTGTACTTCTGCCTATATTTATACCCACAATAGTATTAAGAAATAAAAAAAAGGTTCTGAAAATTATAATGCGGAAAAAATGGAATATTATGATCATTAAAAAGATGTTTAGAATCAACATTATTCTACATTTCATAAGTTTTGTTAGGTATAATAAATCGAAGGAAATACGAACAGAATTTATTTTTTGATTTGTATAAAAAATATTATCGTTGATTTATAAGGAATTGTATTGAAATTGGGATGACTTTAAGGATCATTCACTAGAATTATAAGGAATTTTTGAACATTTTTTGAAAATATGAAGCTTTAACTGCTTTTGAATTAGGTTGGGTAGCTTATTTTTTGTGAGTGCAATTGAGTCATTGCAGTTGGAGTAAACTAGTAAAACTCAATTCCAGATTTATTTTTTTCTGGTCATGTGAAAAGCTTTTGAAGAATCTTAGAAATAAAAGTATGACTCACTCGAATTCCGTCTGGATCAGGTTTTCTAATTTTTAACGAGCAAGACTGAATTCGTGCAGTGGGGTCTAGCCTCAGACTTTACGAAGATTGGGATAGTTTTTATCCTTAAAGTATCAAATATCTAAAAATGTACATAATGTGTGATTTTTAATACGAGGGTCTATCCTATGGGGTCATTCACTTATTACGTCCGCATTTTAAGGGGAGGGGGTCTGAGATTTTGTAATAGGCTAAAATGAAAAACTTCTTACATTGAAAATTTATAACGAGGGGGAGAGAGGTCTAAGTCATTTAAGTTAAGGAGACTGTATCTGACCAAAACAGACAAAAACTCGACCGAATCGAACAAAAGTTTTGTCTGGTCTGGTGAGTCGTAGTCTGAACTTTTGATAAAATATTGAATATTAAATTCAATTAAAAAAATTTATTTAATATTTCATATTAAATTCAACAAAACATTATTTCATTAATTTCTGCAAAAAATAAACACAAGTAGGTTTAAACCTCATTAAAAACTCGAAAATATCACATCAAAGTGAAGAATCCTCGCAACATCCAACATGCATTGACTTTTTTCCTGATACCCCCGCAAGAAAAGTCTCTCTCTTTTCAATTGGTTTATATGGATTTTAATCCTATTCTGCCAATAAATTTTATTTTGATAAATTTTTGTCATTTCTATTTCTGGTGTACCAAGAAGCTCCACATAATCATTGGCAAAGCACGAAAAATATTTTTATTCTTATTTCTAGAACTATGCTACATGTTATGACTGTACGTATGTGGAAAAAAATGGAACCAAGAGTGAAATATAGATTGGAACAAGAGAGTGAAAAAAAACCATTTCTTCTTCTCATGGCACCCGCTGCTATCATCTCACATTGATCTCAAGATTTGTAAGCTATTGTATCATTTCGCTTTACTCGTTCACTCTTGAGCAATAAAATTAAATGACTCAATGAAGATTTTATTATGTTTCGACATCATTGATCTCATGCATGACTAAAAGCAGCACCACTTTCCACAAACATCTAGATATACATATATGTATATCGCACATTTCCCGTGAATACCTCGGAAAGTATATCTATCAATAATTAATTTTTGTGTTATTTTGAGTGGAAGTAGAAGAAGGGAGAGAGAAAAAAGTTAGCAGAACCCTCATTATCGTTAATGATATTTTGTAAAACCCAAAAATATTGTGTACGTACATATATAGTTATTTACTTCATTAATTTGTATCTCCTTGTATGTGATTCGATTTAAAGTGGAAAAATATTGGCTATTTGGAGTGGCTGACTGGAGTGGTTTGTAATGAATATTGAAATGGATTTTCCATTGTTTGAAGCATAGAATTGGCTGGAGGATCATTACATGAGAAAAGTAAATATAATGATGTTGCCATTTCGCGGATATACAATGTTGTACATTCAAAAGCTAAAGTTTTGAATGGAATATAGAACTGGGATGATTATTCAGCTGTAAAATGTACATTTTAAAGCTGATTTGTTGAACTGACGCTCATTAGCAGCTATTGCATTAGGTTAAGTGTACTGATGTTTGATTTCATTGAATTATTTTAACAAATTTAATGAGATATATCATAAAAAAGTGATGTAGCCATGAATTATTATAATTAGAATTATTTTATTACAAATGGGATAAATAAAATCAATCTAGCACTGACCCAGAACCATAGATAGAAAATTTTATTTAGGGATTAAAGGGGAATGGGGGGACCTTCCAAAAAACCATAGCAAATTGAAGAAATTTCAGGGCTGCGGAACTGATCAACTGATTTTTGATCTTGTTGATATGTTCCAAACCCTTGTGAAAATTTGCCCTTAAACCCTTCTCCCTCTTGGTTATGCGCCTTCAATGGTCCAATTTTACATCTCTGCCATCAAATTGTATTTAATTAATGAAAAAGTAAACAAGGCTAGCATTAAGGATGTCTTTAGTGGATGTTCCCAATAAAACGTCACAAAATTGAATAAATTTTTTAATAAAAATAATAATTTACTTTCAATCCTTGTTAAGCAGGTGTTTTTAAGAATCCAAAAAATTTTATTGCCCTACATTGCGTGTCCCCATTGCTAGTAAACCACAAAAATCGCTACCATAACATCATCATGAGAATAAAAATGAGTAGATGGAGAGAAATGAATAAAAGCAAAACTTTTCATTATTTATAATTCGTAGGACCTCCAAAAATTACCCATAATCATGTGAGGTAGATAAGGACGTGAAATTTTTTTTCGTATGTTCGGTAAGCAGTAAAAAAGAGAGCAAGATGAAATTATTACGATTATTTGCCTCCCATACGAATACAACCTAATTATCCCTTTTCTCGAATCGCTCTCTCTAAGTTGAGATTGATAACGTCGATCCTTTCCATCTCCCAACAGCATCCCACGTCCCCTTCCAACATCCTCAATCAGACTATTTCGCTTAAACACGAATTAAGCTTTAATGTTTAACTGTCTGATTATTGCCACAAAATGAAACATTGTGTACAGCACAAGTGAGGAAAAAAATAAGAAGTCTGAGCTCGAAATTGCGTTATAATTCACTTTATTGTTTTGTAACAGGAAAACGAGATGTGTAAGAAGCATATGGAATGTTTCACATATTATAAATGCGAAAATGGCAAGAATGATGTAAAAAGAAATTTTCCCGCTCATCTTTCTGTATTTTTAGTATCATTAAATTGTGATGATGTGTGAATGCTGAGAAGAAGGTGGAGTGAAACATGATTAAACATATAAAAATACTTGGCAGGTGTTGGAAGCTAAAACGTGTGTATTTTTCAATGAATTTGTTTCCCTTCTTTTTAAAAAATACAAAATGAAAATGAGGTTAGGTGGATACGATATGCAATAATAATTTAGGTTGATAAGTTTGCAAAAGGATTTCTAAAGGTGGTAAAGGGAAAATATATGGATAATGAGATTATTTAGAGGAAATTTGTCACATGAGATCTCGGGAATGGGAGAATAAATTTCAATTATTATTGTGTGTAGGAATGTGTAATGGAATGCCTTGGTTTAGGGTTTTGTGGGGGGGGGGGATTTTGAATGAAAAATTCATAAATAAGCTTATTGTGTGGTTGGCTTATTTCTTGGATGCTGTTGTCAGCCATAATCTTCTGAATTGAACCATATGCTTACTGAAATCCTTAGACATGCCAATAGTTTTCTACTATTTTGTAGATTAAAATTCTAATAAAGCATCAATGTAAAGTGCAAAACTGATCAACTGAGTTTCGATAAATTTTGATCATTTTGGTCAGTTTCGTACCTTTGGACATCAATTCACATGCCTTAATCAGGAAAAATTTTGAAAATAAATTAACGGTTTTGAAAAATTTGAAATTTTAACGGGTTTCAAAAATTTGAAATTTTAACGGTTTTAAATAATTTAAACTTTTAACCCTTTTGAAAAATTTGAAATTTTAACAGTTTTCAAAAATTTGAAATTTTAACAGTTTTCAAAAATTTGAAATTTTAACAGTTTTCAAAAATTTGAAATTTTAACAGTTTTCAAAAATTTGAAATTTTAAGTTTTCAAAAATTTGAAACTTTAACAGTTTTCAAAAATTTGAAATTTTAAGTTTTCAAAAATTTGAAATTTTAACAGTTTTCAAAAATTTGAAATTTTAACAGTTTTCAAAAATTTGAAATTTTATAATTTAAAAAAAATTACGTAACGCAAGAAAAATATAAAATTTTTTATCCTCTCCCAACTTGCCATAAATTTTCGAACGTAATTAGTGAATGGCTCTTAACTTCTGCAACAAAATTTACAAAATCTTCATGTCCACCCACTACCAAGAAAAAAAAATCATCAAACCATCTTAAATATCGAAACACAAGAGCTTAAAACTAAAATTGGATTACATTCATTCACATTGTAATCAGTTTACTACATGAGCTTGTAAATTATTTCAAGATTTTTAGCACCACATTCGCTCATTCCATTGAAGTCATTAAGATGTCTGTAAATAGGATTTAATTATGATTTTATTACAGAACCCTTGTAAGTAAAGCACTTTGTTATGGCAAAACACAATGTTGTTTTTGCTACTAAGAAGATTTATTTTTCATGAGGAAATAATCAGCATTTAATTAAGTGAATATACTGCAAACGTACATTAGTGAACTTTTTTATACCCCTCAATCCTCTCATTCCTCTACCATCTTTTGAATCATGTTAAAACCGTTTTAATGTGTTACCACATCACAAACACGTATCCAATTTGCGAATTGAAAACTATACATTCTGTTTTTTTGTTTCAAACAAACTCATTCCGATAAAGTCAATAATTTGATACAATAATAATTGGGTGAGTGAGATTTTTAATTAATGATAAGGCTGATCGTGTGACAACGACAATAAGAACAATGACATCAAACATATCGAATTAAAAAAATTTAATTGCTATTTTTTGTTACTACATTTTAAGCTTTTAGCGTGATTTTGTGGGCTGGTAATTTGATAATTTGTGCTTTGCAGTGGCGTACCCAGAAAATTTTTTTAGGGGGTGTCCAAAATTTTTTTTCTTCTAATTCTCGTGGTTTTGTACCTAGAGCTTCAGAAAAAGAACAATTATATTTTTAAAGAAAAAGGTCCGGACCCCCATGATCATTTGTTAAATAATTAAAAAATAATAATTCTGGTCCCGTCTGGTCCTTTATTTTACTCATACAGATCAATTTTATTGCATGATCACCCAGGGGTGCGCTTCTGAAATGTCTTCAGTTTATAAGGGCTTTTTGAGACAAAAATTTCAAAAATAAAATTTAGGAAACCTACTTACTTAAATTTTTTTTCTGGATACACCCCTGGACCTCAGCAGTAAGTACAATTTTGGTAGGAACATAGCCAGAAAGAAGTCAAAATTAAGTGTAAATGACTAATCTATTATAGAATGCGCTATATTAATTCATCTAAGATCTATATCCTTTACAACTTTTTATTCATGCCAAAAAAAATTTTTATAGTCAACATTATTAATATTATTATTACTATTATGTGATAAAAGATTTCGCTTTCAGTGATATAAAGTCATACAATATGGAAAGGGGGAAGATACAAAAAAAGTAACGAGAACATAACATTCATTAAAATTTTCATGTTAATTAAGTTTTTTAAAAAAAGCACCATAATAATTATATTCGACATGTTATAGAACGGAAAATATTTTAATGATGATGAATACATAAGGATTCAGCCTCACATTCACAGCACATACAATTCACGAATGTTTGAATTAATTTTTTTCAGTTTTTTCCCTTCCTTTGAACATCATGTTTGTTATTCAACAAAAATATACGTGGCTCTTATGTAACCATACACACATCTGTATATATCCTACATAAATCTGTGATTTAATTAAAAAGGAAAACATGAAATGAGATTGTCATCGTTGTGTGTGAATGGATGTATAAAGAGGATTTTTATTTTATTTCCACTTTTGAGTAAAATTCAATAAAGCTGAATGAAAAATTTAATGTAAAATGCGATTCTAAAGAATTATGAGTGAGAAAGTGACATGTTGGATGTTTTGAGGTTTCTAAGGCGCTTTTCAGAAGCAGAATTGGAATTTAGAAAACCTTAACAAATTGAGAAATAAGATTTATCAAGAGCAGTTGACCCCCAAACCCACCTATATGAAAATACTCATGGTGCTTTTAATGACCGTAATTACTAAATTGTTTGGATCAGCATTGGTTTAGTGTCATCCAGGGATTTAGTCCATTTTAAAGCACGTCTAATATTCTAATATTGTCTAATATTGTTGTTGTATAATAAGGGGAGGGGGCTGGAACCGGTTGCTCGTTATACCCTAGAATATACACTAGGCTATATCTCTAGGGTAGTGTATACCCCTAGGGTATACCGAGCAACCTGCCCCTAGTGTCAAAATAGCCAGTCATTGGAATTCAGAGTGTTATGTACGTAAAAAAAAAGATAAGGAAGCGGTCATGAGCGTCCTATGAAACAAGAAGGCTTTGTTCTGGGTAACAAAATCAATTACATTGGTACTGGTCCTGGAAGAGTCAAAACTTACTCCTCATAAATAGAAAAATCTCCCAAGCAACTCATTTTCTACGCAATACTATATTTTTTTTGGCACCAATTACACCCAAAATCTTTCAAACCAGCCAAATAATAAATTTCATCCCACCTCAGAAGAAAATCTCACTATAAAACATTTTTATTTTACTCACAAAACATGTCAGAGATGAGTAAGCATTTCTTCCAAAAAATAACAACATCCTTATGTTCCTTTCTGTCTCCAACTCCATCCGCATGTAGGAATAAAAATGTTGATATATCAACATTAATGCGAGTGGAATAAAAACAGAGGAAAAAAGCAACATTTTTAGCATAATGAGACATTCATTCAAAAACATAAATATCCGTGTACAAATCTTCAAGCATGTGTGCTTCTTGGGATGGAGAAAAAGAAACATTGAATTTTTATATGCGCGATGTACAATAAAAACTGCATAATTTATTCATGACACAATAAGAATGTGAATGAGAAGAATAAGAAGACAACAAATGTGGATCTTGAAAAAGAATCCTGACGTAATATCATCCACAATCATCATCATCATCATCACCATACAAAATACTTAAGAATCACAGAATAAAAGGAAACATGAAAGAAATTGTGGTCGTTAAATCGACATTAATATTTCAAGCGGAACTCATTTTTTGAATGGTAAATGCCATCATGGTCTCTATATGGTGATGCAGACTGAGAGTTAAAGGAGATCCAATGAGTAAATTGAATGGACATATAAAACAATTACATCCGATGTAATCCACATGCGTGTAGGAGTAAGTAATTGAGAATGGAATGTAAGAAGGAAAATAATAACAGTTATTGTGAGGATGTCTTGGAGGAGTTTTAGCTATGGATATAACGCAGATTTCATCTTTAAAAATATCGACCTTTGACCGTACCTCAGGCAGATCTGTCTGTAATATTAAATTTTTTGGACTTATATTGAAATTCTTTAAGGTATGATCTGTTATGAATTTTGATCCACACACACCTACAGTAAGCAAGAAACCCGAAAAGCACATTCGGTTGGCACTTGGTGTATGATTATCTTGTCAATATTGAAAGCAGGAACATATTCAGTGATTTTTTTCGAGGGGTGTAGGGTGCTGTAAAGAAAATAACTTTGCATCATGGTAGCAATATTGACTCGTATCCTATCTTCGAAACATCCCTACTGCCTAGCATTCATAGTTAACACCAGCTGAACACCTACTACATGCCGGCACGTGCCTATCAGAAAATTTTGTTTCCACAAAAAAAAGTTCAGTCTTGCGTCTCAAAACCTACGGAAAATACATCTTGTGCAACCCACAAACAATACATACAGAAATTCGAATTGATGTTCATGAATATTATTCCGATATTTGGATATCCCACAAGTTTAATACCCAATTTAATAAATAAATGTTGAATATCCTCAAAATTTCAATAAAACATACAAAACCAAGTGTTCAATATTAAAATTAATAAACTTAACCAATAGATTTTCCACCTCAGTCAAAATGCACATCCTGAAATTCAGCATTAAAACAGCAAAAATTTGCGAACAAAAGAGAAAAGTTCATAGACCGAAAAGACTAATAAATTTTAATGATTTTCTCCAATTATCGTCTTATCTCTTTTATTCCTCCTACTTCTATAGCTTACTTCCACTCATTCTCTCATCTTTCTTACAACTGAACAACTTTTCGGTAAATTTTCTATCTTCAACTTGGGGTTTCTTATTACTGTTATTATTATTATTGCTGCATCTAGTACCGTTGTTATTGGCATTTTGGTATTATTTCTTAATTGTTCCATATCCAACTGTACATAAACTAATCAAATGTACATGCAACACATAGAAATAAATTGAGATAGATAATGAAAAATAAAATTTATGATCACTTAGGGTCTTTAGTAGTTTTCTTGCTATTGTTTTTCATTTTTTTTGTGTGGAAAAATGAGAATTTTGAGTTTGCTTTGTGCTGCGTTGGACTGTTCATTCACATTTTAAAAATTAAAAAAAAATATTGAATAAAATTATCCATTTTAAAAGTAAATTCAACTGATTTAATAATTTAAAAATTTAAAAAATTTACATTTTTTAAAAAAAAATACAAAAAAACAAAAGCTACCAAAAATTGATTTTTTTTAAAATTAAAGTTAAGAAAAAGTTTGAGAAAGTTCAAAGATTTTAAAAAATTTTAAAAATTTAAAAAGTTTAAAAATTTGAAAAGTTCAAAAATTTAAAAAAGTTTGAAGGTTTAAAATTTAAAAAAGTTTGAAAATTTAAAAATGGATTAAAATTTAAAAAAGTTTTAAAATTTAAAAAAGTTTAAAAGTTTAATTTTTTTTTAGAAATTTGAGAACTATGACTTATTTAAAGCTAAATTTTTTAATTTTTTTTTTATAAATTTTAAAATGTTTAAAAATATTTGAATTGTTTTGTAAGAATTAATTATGAAAAAACTAAAAACAATTTTTTGAAAATTTTCAGCTTAAAATTTCACAAAAAATTCGTTTTGTCTTCACATCCCATCAACATGACACACCAACTTGCCATACCAATTTCATCTGTATTTCTATGAACGATTGAGTCATAAAAGTGGAAATGATTCATAGTAAATGCTCTATTCGAACTATTGCTAGTAAACAACAAATAGAAGCACAACATCGTCTGAGTCATCCATGAAATTTTTATTTGAAAAATTCTATTTCATTTAATATCATGAAAAATTGCAAACGTTGTTGATTGAACTTGAGAAAGCTTTAAAATCTTATGGCTATTTTATATTATTGATTTAAGTGCGCTTAGATGAAGGAAAGATGGATAGAAAAATCCTTGAGAGGCAGCGTCTATAAATAACCTACGGAATTTGATTGATTGATGTTTATGTCTGTCAATTTGTTGATTGTGATGAAGGTTTAGGAACATGTGTCGATGAAAACTCAAGGAAGAATAAGAATTGATCATTGATTTTGTTGAAAATTTTGTTTTAAATTTAAATTTGCCTTGAAATTTGTTTAAAATAAACATTCAAGTTTGAAACTTTTCAGACGATAAATTATTCAAAATAAATGGAATAAGAAGCTTGTAAGAAGCTGAAATGATATTCGATAATTAACACGAGTCGTTTATTTTTGGCAGAGCATCAACAAAAAGAGCTCAAAATGCCTTGAACTTCATTTCTTAAGGTTCTGTTCTGAGAATTTTTTCATTTAACAACCTTTAAGGCTTAGCATTTTCTGATTTCGTGGAATATGGTTATAAAGATTGAAATGAGATAGAAGCTTATGGGTTGTGCACTTATTACGTGACATCTGTTGAAATGAGAAGGGTGGGGTGGGGCAGCAGCATTTCATCCATTCTTTGAATAATGTTTAAATGGCCAGAATTCCATAAAATTTACTTTAAATGCTACATAACCTCAAATATCTTTTTCCATCAAACACGAACGTTATGAGTGAACGAACCCTTAAAGAATCTTAATGCATCATTGCAGAGGAAAATAAATCTTTTCTGTATTTAAAACAACAATTCTATATTCAATTAGAGTAATTGATGCGTTGTAGATACAAGATGCTTGTTGATCTGTAAAGGAGTACTTATTTCAAATTTGTTTGATTACTGCACGGAATGAGTATTGTATTCTAATATTCTATTACTTTTATCATCCAATTATAAATCATAGAAAACAATAAAATCCCTCCTTAACCTATTTAATGATGGTTTCTATGTATTCTTAATTAAAATTGAAACCATATTTTTGAGTATAAATACTCTAAAAGTTAAGTTAAGTTATTTAAGTTTTAATTAACAAAATCAGAATAATATTTCGTGGTTATTTGGTAAATTTAAGTGCGTATAGAAAAAGGCAGGCGGAAAACTTCTTGGTGAAAAATTTATTGTAATCAATGTACTTTTTAAGCTTTAATTCCAAATTTAAACATATTCTCAGAAGTTCTTAATTAAAGGTTTCATGTGGTCGTTCACTTATTAGGAGGGGAGGGGTCTAGAATTTTGTAACAGGTTCAAGTAAAAAAAAATTTTTAGTTCGAAATTTATAACAAGGGGGGGTCTAAAAAGTCGATGTTCTGCGTAATGTAATAAGTGAGGGGTCGTTCATAATACCATCAATAAATAATACCATCAAAAATCCGATTTGAAAAAATTATCCCATTGGAAGAAGAAAGAGTTTACCTTAGAAAATTAGCATCTTATTATAGGTAGTGAAAAAGATTCATGACATAACAATTTAATTGATATACACGAATATAGCGTCAATACAGGTGATTTTAGTCATATTTGATCTTGCATGACTTAAGAAACAACACAAAAATTTCCCAAAAATGACTGTACTCGAGTGGATCAGTGGTATCTTCAGGCGTGTCGTAAAAAGTATGATCATCCCCAATTAGATAAGTGGTTTAGTGTATCGCGCTCGAAAAAGTTTGAGAAACACTGGTCTACTTGATTGTAGTATCTAAAACATCAGTTGGTGTGTAACTATAAGGAAGGATTTTAAGCTTCTTAAAAATTCCCTTTCATTTAATTAAAATTGTATATTTTAAGACTAAATTAATAAGCATAATCTTTGCGTATCTTAGGAATTATTGATACCCAAACAACATAACCAAGGAACAAAAGCTTTTAATTAAGAAAAACAATTTTTAGGGTGCTTGAATCATATTCTGTAAATATTTCTAACTAAACGTGAGGCTTCTCACTCAAAACAAAACTTAATGTCGAGTATAAGCCTGAAATTAATCCTATATGCATCATTTCATCTATCCTTCAAGCATATGTGTGTAAAACTGTCTAACTATTTAGTACGGCTTGAAAAAAAAACTTTCCATGCATGAAAAAGTTTCTTTCTAATGTAATACAACATACTTTGACCGGATGTTCATTTCTCTTCATGTATCTTCATCTCTTCCACTTTATATCGTTGTTACTTTTTTTCCATATTTGTTAGTGCAACCACTTAGTGTGAGTCTTGTAGAAGAAGAATGTAAAACTATAAACCATTTCTCGCCCTGTAATATGCGAAACAATGATGTGTTATTATATACAGCAGGATAGAATTGAGAGTATAATAGGAGGGTGGGATTAAATGATAGTAAAAATTGCATGGGAATCTCAACCGTACGGTGAGCATTTGCTCGCCATAAAAATACTTTTTTCGTTGTTTCAATGTGAAATTGTGGCTGTATGTGAGGAATGGCGGTAGAAATGAATGAAGAAGAATCATCGTCAATATAAAAACCCATCGCAATTTTTACTTCCACTTTCTATTACATATCTGAAGAAGAGAAATGCGCTGTAATATGAAATAAAATTACAATACAAAGATGTGAGTTAGGAGGAATTGGTGGTAAGGATGTTTTGAGATGAAGTTTAGGAGATTTGATTTGTTTTTTGTTGCTAATAGGAAATTTTGTCATGAGCCATTATGCAAACCCTTGTCTTACATATTCATGGATCGACTGAACTGATCGACTGACTTTTGATTAATTCTGCAACCTTAGTGATCAGTTTCTGGTGAGAATCGAACCCACGTCCTGACAAAAAAAGTAAACAGATGTACCTGTCTGATGCCTAATCACTCGACCTTACCCTTGATCAGGCGCGTAGGCAAAGGGGGATTTGGGGGACCAATCTCCCCTCGACAAAAAATTCTTCAATTTCCTATGGTTTTTGAAGAAAAAAATTCAAAATAATTTCTGTTTCTAAATTTTTCATGCAGAAAATTTGAAAATCCTCCTCTAGAAAAATTTCTATCTATGCCCCTGCATTTGACAGATTCGTCTACATATGGCTCGACACCCTTTGACACTCTGACCAGATACTTAAACGTCCATCAAAAATCTTTTTTTTAATGGTCATCATTTTTATTTTGTATTTATTTCTAACTTTCTAATAAGTGGTTCATCACCTTGGTAGTAATTATTATTGAAGTGTTCCTCTAAACAACTACTAGACAAACCAACAGGATTAACACCTTTCATACAAAATGCATAGAAAATTCCGCTAAAGTGAACGTTTTGTTAAAACAATCACGTTTCTATGTTGTAAGTGTATAAAAAAACTAATTTAATTTCCTGTGTGGGTTTTGTTGTCTATCATTTGCTCCTCTATCTTACTACTTGCTACTTTTTTTCTCTTCTTTATTTCTTGATGGTTACTTAAACAGATCCCTTCAACTTTTCTCCTTTCTCCTTTATATTATTACATTTTCACTTGCAATTTTTTTCATGATACTACAATTTTACTTACTTATATGAACATATTCGTTTAGTTATTAGGCACTATAGTAAAGTGATTTTGATTCTATTTCGTTGTCTTTTTCCTCTGTTTTATAGTTTCATGTTCATACTTGCTAGAAAAAATGAGAAAATGGCAGGTAAATGTGCGGGTTGTAATTGTTTATGGAGATGTTATTTACCTTCGTTCCTTTTACATTGTAGTGATTGTAATTTGGAAATTTATGATATTTTTAAGGTGGATGTACTTTGTCGATGGAATAGCTGTTTTTTATTGTATGAGTGTAATATTATTAAGGATAATGAAATAAATTCTGTTGGGTTTAATGCATTAATAATGGAAAATTTAATGAATAAAAATGAAGCTGGAGAAAATAAGTTCTGTAAACTTAAGATAAATATAGATTGAAATAGAAAAGGATTAGATGAATACTTCTCAGAACTCTGGTGATCCACTCGACAGGAGCTTTGTCAAAACCCACACAATACCCCCCTCGATGGAAATTTTCTTAAAGTTTTTAAGAAAAAAAAAATTCAAAAACACACTTTCGAAATTTTTTGTGTCTGGACCAGATAAACCTGAGAGCAGAGGCGTTAACAGAATTTTTTTTGATGAGTATTAATATTTTTATGAACGCAAAATTGTAGGT
This sequence comes from Chironomus tentans, assembly GCA_963573255.1. NCBI lineage: Eukaryota > Metazoa > Arthropoda > Insecta > Diptera > Chironomidae > Chironomus > Chironomus tentans. Next base: position 6,688,802 of record OY754302.1, read on the forward strand.
GGGTTTTAGGATATTTTTCTCTGAATCTCTAGTGAATTGAAAAAGTATAGAAATCCACAAATCTCCGTGGCAACACCGCTGCTTAAGAGGACCTTGGATGTATCCAAAAATGCAGCAAGTCCTCGATATGAATGAATTTAAATTAAGCAGAATTTTCCAAATTTTGAAGACCTCCGTATAACTAATAATAGGAACAGCCAGGGGCGTATCCAAAATTAAGGTTGGGGGTTTAGAATCATGACTTTTTTATATATCTTTTCAAATCATGAAAATTTTTATTAGCCTTGAATTAGTTTTTCATAAAATAGGAGGGTTGACCCTCAAAACCCCTTCTCGAACCTTGATTCAGCCTCAAAATTAATTGTACAGAGAGATCAAGTTAAGTATCAAGGGGTATCTTTGGTCATAAAAACCAGAGAATATTTCCTAAATAGACTAAAATATTGTTAAAATTAAAAAATAATTTAAAAAAGAAAAGTTTTATTTCAATTTAAATAAATGTTAATATACTTTATAGTTAAAACTTTTCAATTTGATTAAATTCTTGTTCTAGCTTTCAGACAAACTTAAATAATTCATTTAATTTTCTTGACATTTACAATTTATTTAAACAACTTTAGAAATACAAAATTGACCTTTTGACTTCATTTTTTTATGTGAACAAAATATAAATTGTTTTAAATGTAATAAAAAAAAAGTCAAAGCGTCATGACATTTTTGTCAAACATCTTCCTACATATTAGTGTCAAGGTTTTTGCTTATTAAATAAAAAAGAATTTTGCAAAACGATAAACTTAAAGACTTTTTTTCCATTTGAATAAATTGTTGAAACGTTGCTTCTTCTTTAAATCAATAACAAAACAACTTCCATTCTTATGCTACAAGTAGCTTACTAATGCATTAAGTGAGTTGAAATATCCATTACCGTATTTTTCTTTTCCTTTGCTCTTCCTTATTCATTTAAAAACTAGAAGAGAGGAAAATTTCACACGAATAAGTGCGGCAATTCAATGGACTGAAAATTGTTATTATAATGAGATTCTCTCTGTTCATATTGAAGGCATTTATGTATGTGAGTCAGTGGCGTAGCTAGAGGAAAGGAGGGAGGGGGTGGAATTTTTTTTCAATTCAAATACCCTAGAAATTATAATTTTTTGGTTTAAGTCAATTTTTTTCTAAAGGTGGGCCCACCCTCCTGGCGACGCCACTGATGTGAGTGGAAATTTTCGCACAAGTAGTGTGAATTTTGATGTAAAATAAATTGAAATATGGACGCTGTATCCAACTTGTTTATCAGTATACATTGGACATGAAATATAGGAAAACTATTTTTAATTCAAAAACTTTTTCATCTCACTATGAGCATGAAGTACACAACACACAAAAAAAAATAAAAGGGGATGATTGGGAATGGAAAAAATAACGAGAGGGGAAGAACAAAATAACAACAGAAAAAAAAATAAATTTTGGTAGATCGTAACATTACCAATGCCCAGCAGCGATATATCTGAACTTGAGAGCTTATTCTCAAAGCTCAATTCAACCTGCTTTATGTAAAAAGGCCAAATGCAACATATATATGAATATCTACGTTATGGAGCGTTGAGAGAAGAAGAAGACGATGGAAGAGCATAGAAAACACGATTTCATTTTATAAAGTAACAGTTGTAGGCACAAAAAAACATTGAAATGCGGTTGAGAGGTTGGTGAGATTTCCCTTGAGTTCAAGCAACTTTACACGAGTGACGTGTTTTCCTCTCGTCTCGTTCACTTTTTTTTGATAATAATGGTAATAATGATAAAAATGAAAGGTACAAAGAGATACTCAAACAGGTAGATGAAGTTATGAATGATTTTGAGGATGGAGCGCTTCCTTATCCAAGGGGTCGTTCGTAAATTAAGTCACGCTAAAAAACAACTTTTTCGACCCCCTTTTCAAAAATTCTTCAACCGCACCCATCCCTCTCCAAAAGGTATGATGTAATTAGCCAATAACCCGTAAAGGGATTTTTTATCTCCTTCACTCACGTATCTTAAGGACGGCAGCATGATGTCACTAATCAAAATAACCCCTTTGTGAACTACCCCGTAAGACATCCTGTCAAAATATAAGAAATTATTTCAATTCTTTACACAAAAAATCACCTAAGAAATATCCCATTGTAGAAAAAGACCTTATTGCTTATAGCAGCCTCACGTGATGTCTAATCAAATACAGAAATCTAACAAGAGTAAAAAGATGAAACATAAACAATGTATTGTTGGCAAAAAGCACAGCACAGCACAGTGAGAGTGAAAAAAATCCTTTCTTCTACTCATTGGTTTGATTATGTATGGGACACATCAAAAGCGCACAAAATAAAAGCAAGTGAGAGCAATAGCATGGAAAAAAGGAACCAACGAAGGTAACCGAGAGTAAAACATCATAATAGGAAAGATTAAATATTAAACCCCATTTTCCGACTTGATGCCCATGCTGCTCATTTGTGAGTCTTTTGTTTTTTTATTCCTCGTGAATGTAAATATCAACATTCAACATTCATTGCGTAGGATATTGCAAAAAAATGTAGTGTCGGAGATATAAATTGTAGTTTTGTTGCGTCCTTGTGTGTATGACTGTTTTAGCAGAGTTTTTGGATATAGAAGAGAGGATATAGAGCTGACTAGAATTGTTGAACTTTTGCGGATGGGGTCTGGGGTATTTAACCATATATAGGTGAATCTGCTAGTGTAAGGGTATGGTCTTGGGTATCGAATTGTTAGGCAGCAAATCAGATCTCTTTTGTATGGATGTGGGTTCGATTCTCACTAGAGGCTGATTTTTCAATCATTACATAGAGCACTAATGAGTTGACATCATAATCCTTCTAAATTAAGCTCTAATCAAAAATTGTTTTCCTAGGTTCGAAGTACATGATAACCAAGGCGTTAACACTCCATATTAATCCCAAAAAATCCTAGCACTCCCTGACATAATATTTCAAAAATTCCAATGGATTCTGAAATCATTTGATAATAGCTTAGTGATTTCTTGTTATTTTTGAGGTATCATAAGCAGGGGCCTTAAATATATTTGGTTAATTAATTTTTTCCGAGTGGTAATGCCTTGATGATATCTCTTTATCTCAGAGTGACATCAAATGATTTTCTTAAGAAGTATTCGACTAAGGGTATGCAATGCTGCTGGTCATACTTTCATTCTCTATCAATATTTCTAAATTATGCGCTCTGTGATCCCCAAAGCCACCAACAGTATTATTCTTATTGATTTTCTTTTGATACACTCTGAATGCATATCAAACATGTAAGTGAATAAATTATATTTGGTCACCATCCTCTTTAACGAGTAAGAGTAAGAGAGTAACTGAGACGCTCACATGAATGTATAATAAAATAGTAAAATGGAATCACTTGCTCTCTCGATCACCCACAGTATGTCATACATGAGTAGATATATATGCACATTGAAACAATAAAATCGAAATATATTATATCTGCACTAGTTTCCAAACCAGTATACATAAATTTTCGTGACTCTATATGTTCATTGTACCTCACAAAAATACATATACAGTAACATTATTTGTGGTTCATGCCTTTTTTCGTAAAGTAAAAAAAGGAGAAAAAAAGAAACTTCAGGTTACCGAAAAGAGGTAGAAAAGCAAGAAATATTGGTCAGTCGATGGGTAGTAAGTTGTCATGTTATTTTGACTGCAACATAAAACATGGTTTAGTGCCTTAAAGGAATGAAAGATAGGAAAGTCGAAAGCAATTTCTACGTATGTTATTCAAGGTTAGTTTACATAAAATTGAATTAAAAAGTTTCGAACATTATTTTTCTGTTACTTTGGGGATTTATATAGAAAACAATGAATTTGGGAATTTGAGAACTTTAAAAATTAAGTAGCAGAATGTAAACACCCAATTATAAAATTTATTTTATTTTTTAAACTGATATTCAGTACCTTAACTTTTGTCTGGAAATTTACCTTTATTATCATTGATATTTACTGTTATTTGATACTTTTTATTTGGCCAATTTTTTTGTTGATTTATAGCAAATTCCAGTTAAGTGGAGAAAAACCAGGGGGAAAACCACTCAGTGAAAATTTTCTAGAAGATACCTAGAGTAAATTTTTTGACTCTATCTTGAGCAGAACCATAAGATTTTCTGACATCTTTTCCAAATGAAATTGGAAATATTCAAGCATTCAAAATTATTGCATAAAATGTGGTTGGTGGAAAATGATTTTTTTTCCAACAAGTAGTTTTCCCCCTGAGAAAAACTTAAAAGGTCACTTATGACGTCCAATATGTAGGATAGGGGAGTTATGTGAAACGAAAAACAAGAAAATTGATTTTGTAAACTTAGTACAAGAGCGAAGAAAGGTTAAGATGTTAACTAGAATAAATCTACAATAGCTGATATCTAGGAGTCGTCCATAAATGGCGTGCAATTTTTTTTGGGATGGAGGATGGTCTGACGCTGTGTGATACAATTTTGTGACAGAGAGGTAGAGGGGGTCTGAAAATCTCGTTTTTTTGTGTGACGTCATTTATGAGTGGTACTTGAAAGGTAAATAACATTTAAAGTTTCTCAGGAATTTATACTGAAAATTATTAGATAAAATGGGGGTTAAAAGTTTGATCAGTGCCTGCATCAAACCATATCGGCTAGAATGACTAAGATTAAATTCTCGAGGACTGGGTCTAGGTAAAATTATATTATTTTTTAAAAAAAATAAAGTATCAAATGACTACCAAAAATTTGACATATTTTCAAGCAATATGATCCAAATGTTGAGCTTTTCATAAAAATATACAAAATTCATGTGAATTATACATGAAAAATTAAATATCAAGTTACTAAAGCATCGTCATGACAAAAATATTTTGTTGATAAACGAATTTCAATTTTATTCATAAAGCTTCCATGTTTATTAAAGTCTCAAATGTTATTTAATATTTTTCCTTTGAGTCTATTAAAAGTATCAACAAAAATAAGTCCTTTTTGGAGTATTCAGCATATTCATTGAAATTAAGAAGAGCTTTATAAGAGATCAACAGTTACTTTGAGTTAGACACAATCAAGTCGGAAATGGAGTGAAAAAGTTTTTTTTTGGAAGCTCGTAAATAATTTTTTCCTTCTTCTTTTTGATTCCTTTTTCTGCAAAATCATTCCTCTTTGCCTTTTTTATATATCAATGATAATAAATCTAAATAGAAATTTCATATAATAAAGAAAAATCTTCATAAAAATTGCTTTTTGTTGGAGCTTTTGCTCTTTTTATTCTCGATGATGCACACTGAATTTTGATTTTTTTTATTTTTTTGGGAAGATTCATTTTAATGATATCGGTTGGTGGTATGAGTCAGAGTTTGCAAGAGAGTAAATTTGATCAAAATTGAGCGATTTTTAGAAAAATTGAGAAATTTTGAGAAAACAGAGTAGGGACCATAGGGTGTTAGTACTGTAAGGGCATCTTAGGGGTACCACCTACCCTCCGCTATACCAGATCTACCCTACCTAGAGTACCCTACCTATCCTTCTTGGGGTAGAGTACCCAGGAAAGCCCTAGAATCCAACCCCAGTTTTTATGCAAAATTGAGCAACTTGAAACTGAGCAAATCTGAACAAAATTGACCAAAAACTGAGCAATTTTGGGCAAAATTGACCAAAAACTGAGCAACTTTGAGAAAAATTGACCAAAAACTGAGCAACTTTGAGCAAAATTGACCAAAAACTGAGCAACTTTGAGCAAAATTGACCAAAAACTGAGCAACTTTGAGCAACAAATTTCCCAACCTTAATCCCTTAAACTGCTTTGCAATATTTCACCCAAATTCTTTTATGATGCATATTGTATCCTCAGCTTATGATTAAATGACTTTTTTATAGCCAAAAATATTGGATCGCCATGAATAAAGGTGAAATAATTTTTTTATTCGGGTCAAAATTGCATTTTTACTCATTCTGTTTTAATAAATATAAAAAGTAACAAAAAAATATGAAATGAATATTAAAAAAATTTTTTTTATTCATTTCCATTGAAGAGTAAAAGTATTTATACTTTGCATCCGCATTACATTGTAGTATCCCGTAAGGGAATGAATGTTAACACCGCAGTAGGGCGACATGAAAAAAAAGTTTTTAATAATATGAAAAGCCGAAAAAATTGCAATTATATTTTTCATGATACAAAAAGATATTAAACGAATAAATTTATTTAAATTATGATTGAGTTTGGAAGTAATTGAGGATTGGGGCATAGAGCGCATTTTTTTGAAAAATAGTTTGAAATTTAAGCTTGAAATGACAACCACCAAGCCCCACCCAACCCCCAAAATTAAGCTCACATTCGAGAATTGCTGCGAGAATGAGATCAAAACAGATATGGAGATAGCATGAGGGATTCTTATGGTAAAAAATTATTACATTACAATTTTTATTTCGTCATTAATTTATTCATTTCAATGGTTTCAAGTAAATTTCATGCACTACATTATCGCGATGATATAAAATTTAAATTTTTTATGTCGAATCTTGAAACGTAAAAGTCATAATTTATTTTTATATGTAGCACAGCTCGAATCATTGAGTTGTGAGAAAGGAAAAAAAAAGTTATGGATTTCTGGGAAATTTATCATAAAGTCTACAGACTGTTGCGAATTTTTGTGATTTTTTATTCCCACGCAATTCAAGAGTTTAGTCTAGGAATGACTGGAGGAGATGAAAAGTTTTGATTTGTTGCCATATTTCCCTAAAATGCCGTGACATTGAGTTTTGTAAAAAAATTTGCTTTTCTTTTGTGACTTAATATAAATAAAAAATTTTCATGGGAATTTAATATTAGCGCAAAAATATTAAATTTCAAGCTTGAGCTCTGCGTGGGAATTTTGAAATTGTAGCAATTTATTATTAAGTCGTGATGAGTTTTTTTGTAGAGCATTATTACTAGGGGTCATTCACTTATTACGTTACGTAGATCAGCGACTTTTTAGACCCCCTTCCTCCTCGTTACAAAGCCTTTTACAAAATATCAGACCCCCTCCCCATAAAAATCGAACGTAATAAGTGAAATAACCCCAACATCCATAATACTAATTTTAAATATCCATTTACGCGTAAAATAATTTTAAAAAAATCAACTATAAATTTTAAAGCCACCAGCAACTTCCAATCCAGCAAAGAATCAAGCACTCACATTTCACTACAAAACTAATTTCATCATCCTTTATAAATATCCTATCAATTAATTTTAATTCCTATTTCATCCAAGAAAATTTTCATTCCACTCGACGATCAGACTACGATATCTGATCCAATGATTGATTATTGACTACTATGAGAAATAAATTGCCTGTGAAAGATACAGAAAATTTCAATGGCAAAAAATATCCCTTCTTCTTATGTACTTAATTCCAAAATGCTGAAAAAATATTTTGTTAAGTCTCCTTAATATCATTCGTAATAGCATTCCTGCTTTGATTTTTTTTTCGAAGGCCTTTGTGAATCAATTGATTTTTAGTCGCTTCTTGTTTAAAGCCATAAAATTTAAGTTATTTATTACATAACTTGTGAATAAATCCCCACAAAATACTCCTTCCGCTTCCATTCAATATAACATTTTTTATTGTTGGACAGCTTTATCGGTACTTACTACTTTACCAATCTTCTTTTAGCTGGAAATTTTTGATAGAGTTGAGGTCAGTTTGTAAATTTTTGTAAATGATTTGAATTTTTGTTCTGAAAATTTTTGAGGTTATGTCAAATAATTTGTTTAGAGATGGAAAGTCAGCATTTATTTTAAGGAATGGGTATCTTCAAAGACTTATTTTGTGCCATTTTATAACGACTGGTTTTGAATAACTAGTCTCAAAAACTCAATTTTATTTATGGAGGTACAAATTTTTGATTTGGACCCATTCGACAGAAACCCGTGCTATGTACTGCTTTTGTGTAGGGTTAGAGTTTTTGGGTAACGTAAATGCTGCGTGTAGTCGGATTTTAGTCGAATGAAGGATTTGTGTTGAGTCAAGAGAGGTCCAGAGGGCATGGAGAGTAAAGAAATTTTTATTAAAATCCTCCACCTAAATACGCTTACTGCCTGCTCATCTTTCTAACCCCTGATTTTCTAACTTTAAAATTTTTCCTCTCTTTTCTCAACATAATAAAGCAAAGAAATTCTTTTCTTTTTTGGGTTTCAGTTGAGACGAAAGACGGAGGACCTCATTTTCTTTTCATTCATCGTCGATCTCTCCATTTCAACCCTCAAATGAAGGACTCTTCCGATAAAATATTCATTCCACAACACACTCAATATGATGCTGAGTTTCATGCCTGAAATCAATTTTCATAAATATTATTAACAAGCTTAAGGACTCACGAGTTGTTGAAATTTTTTCTTCGATGCTTGTTCGAAAAAATGATGAGATGAGGCTTCTTCATCATCAGAGAAAGAAAAAATGTAAGATGATTTAGGAAAAAGGCATTGTCGTTGGCAGTGCGTTATTCTTACATCATTATGGAAATGTGGAAAGGTAAAGAAAATTTTCTTATGAACACAAATCTTCCTCCTTCAACTGATTATTTCTTTTAAAACATCTCTTACAACTTGTTTTTGCTGTCTTCTCTTTGGGGTTCTTCATAAATGACGTCCAAAAAAAAAAGAAAATTTTAAACTCAACTTCTTTAATTTTACGCATTTTTTAAAATATAGATTGTCACACAAACTCAACAAAAATTTGGACGTCATTTGTGAACGACTTCTTTAGTCTTGTTACATTTTTTCATGCACAGGAAAAAAGATTCAACATGAAAGAGGCTTTCTTGTAAAGCAAATCAACATGATCATATTATAATTTGGCTTCCAGCCTTCGATGCGCCACTTTTAGGTTTTACTTTGTAAAATTGGGCAGAAAATATCCTGCCACGTTTTCAGGAATACTTTTTGATGTTTTTGGAGGTAGAATGATGGATCATATTTAAAAAATATAGCTTTTGATTTTTTTTATTTAAGGAAATTGTTTATTCATTTTCTGGAAAGCAAAGAGGATGAAAGATAGAATGGAATTCTGGAAGTGACAGTTATATTGTCGTTAGGGATCGTTCATAAATGACGTCCAATTTTTAGACGGAAAGGGGGTCTGACACTGTATGACACTTCCATACACAAGAAATTTTTTTTGATTGAGAGGGGTTGGGGTGGTCTAAAAATCTCTTTTTTGCATTACGTCATTTTAGAATGCCCCTTATGGACCTCAGATCAGTAATCTCAACTCTGCGGACAATCCATCTAAAATATATATTTCTCACAAAAAGTCGATATGATCTGAGTTTCCTGTACATATTATTAGAAAACGTAATTTTTGCCCTTCCGAATTTTGATTACAGTGTTGGTGTTTAAGTTTTCAAGTATACAGGTCCTAAATATTTGTGGTATTGATTTTCATTCATTTTGGAACAGAGACAAAGCCAGAGAATGTCCAAGGTAAGGTTTCTAGAATTCTAGTTTTAAAATTTCCTGAAAAATTCCTCAAATCGTCTTTAAAAATCTCAAAAGCTCTAAAAAGCTCTAATCAAGCTTTAAACTTTCCCTCAAATCCATTCCCAACATCATTATCCAAAGTCATGTAAGGAAGTAGAAAAAAAAGTCACAACAAAGAATCCTTATTGATCGTATCGAAAATTCATTTTAGTCAACAAAAACATATTCAAAGTTATTTACTTGTCATATTTTCTCTTCCTTATACGAGGGCTTAAAGAGACTTCCAAGTTTAAGGTTGATATCACCATACAAAACATTTTTTTAAAAAAAGAATACTCACACATATATTTCATTTGTGACACGAAAAAAGGGTTATACAAAATGAGAAAAAGGAATCAGAGCATTAGCTTTATGCGCAAACATGCGTTCATGATGATCCTTCTTCATTTGAAAATTCTTTTTTTTTCTTTCCGAGATGAGGAATAAGAAGATGACGGGGAAATAGGAACAAAATTTTTCCGCGTTTCTTCACACAAAATCCTCTTTTTTTTGTACAAGTAGATTTTTTTATTTTTACACACTTTCATTCACTCATGAGGAAGAGGAAGAGAAAAAAAATAATTTAAAAATATACGAATCCTTGATGGGATTAATCTTATGTAGACAGCGACAACAGCACGAGAGCTCAGTGTGTGGCAGCTTTTTGATTTAATAAAAGAAAGTGAAAACAGTGAGGAAGAAACTTTAAATGTCATATAAGATGCAGGAGATTCTTTTTTTTGGGAGGGATAAAGAAGTTGTTATTTTTTTAAGGTGCTGGATTATGAAATTGAAGATTTCAATGAACGTTTTTCGTTGGAAGTTGTGATGAAAAAAATCAGAGTAAATTTGAATTTATGAATAAAATTTTACTTTAAGTCTTGTATATTTAGGACATTGCTCACATATGACGTCCATAAAAAGGGAATTCTTCTCTAGTAGATACAGACCAAAATTTGACTGGTTTTGAATTGTTTTGTATTTACAAGTGGAGAACCCAACCCCCACTCCCTGGCTACGCCCGTAGCGTAGCAAGTGCGATGTTTTTGGGATCAAAACACACCCCTTGGTGGAAATTTTCTTCAATTTTTTAGGGTTTTTTGAGAAAATAATCCCAAAATATTCCATGAATTATGGAGAGGGGGTCAAAGCCCTCCCTTTTCTTGTAATACCAATACTAGTTTAAAATAAAAAAGTTATGATTGGAAGAGATATCCAAAATAGGCATTGGAGAGGTTCAAAAAACACCATCCTGAATACATCCCTACCTTAAAAACAAGACCATGATACCCGAATTAAAACATAATTTTTCAGTAGTTACTAAGGGTACTAGAATTATTTACATAGTCTGATTCATTGAACGTTGAACACTCAGATCCTTAATTTAGAAATATTTTGACATTTTAAGTCATTTGTCTTAATTATCTAGTCTAGTTTATAAAGCTGGAACGTAAAATTGTCATTAAAAATTCATTCACATCCAAAGCTCCCTCAAAAATATTCACAATTTTTTACCACAACGCTCTACATCTAAAAATAGTGATAACGAAACTCAAAGCTTTGAGAGAATTGCGTGAATTGAACGTAATATTACGAAGAGAGGAAAATAAACGATACGATGATTATAATAAATCCTATAAAAGACTTTCATTTACTGAATTCTGTCACACAGCGCTTTCATTACAAATGGATTCTTCTTTTTGCGTTTCTGCTTTTCTGTTGCCAAAGCTATTGGATGGAATTGTATTGCTGATTATTTTCTATTTGATGAAATTACAAAAGTATATACTTATATTGAGAGTGATAAACAGTCTCGAGGTAATATGTGGCTTACATTTATATTTACGAAGGTAATATGTCGTCCCACATAAGCATCTATCAAAATGGACCGTATGTCGATGGCTTGCAAAACTAATTCAGCATGTTTTCATTAAATATATATATATTTTCTGTATTTACTGTGATGAGCATCAATTTATTTGATCGATGTGTTGATTGATTTAACTGAATATAGCTAAATGTAGTGCCTAGATGTATGCCTCGAGGGGAAAATAAATACACAACAACATTAGTCGATAATATATATTGTATAATGGTTAATCAAATACAGCATATGCTGCACATTTACCTTCACTTTCCAACATTCGTTCGTAATTTTTTATCAAATTTATTCAATTGTGAGGAAATTTTCCTTGTATTGAATTTGATGTGCATTTTATTATGACAAATTATTTTGACCAAATATCATATTTATCCTTAATTAACTGACAAATTAGATTCAATTTAGATGTTCCTCCTCATTTCGTCTAATCGCAATTCAATGAACTCTCAATCTGTGTACAAATAGAAAAGAATTTGATTGATATTAGAAATAAAAGTAAATTAGGTATTTTTCAAAATAATATTTTGTTACGTTTTCTTTGTATTATAAGATTTGGATATAAATTTATATTTTTACACTTTGTCCTGCATTCTATCTTTCAGGAATAACTGTCGTCTATATCTAAAACTTGACATAGTCGCGATAAAATTTTGAAAATGAAAAATTATTAAAAACTTTATTGTTAAAAAATTGAAATTTTAAAAAAAACTAGACTTTAAAAAAATTGAATTTAAAAAAATTTGAATTTTAAAAAAATTAAATTTAAAAAAATTTGAATTTTAAAAAAATTAAATTTTTTTAAAAAATTGAAATTTTTAAAAAAATTATAATTTTAAAAAACATTTAAAATTTTCAATAAAAATTAAATTAAATTAAAAATTTAATTCATTATAAATAAAATTATAAAAATTGATAAATTTTTTGAAAAAGTTTTTAAATTGAATTCAATCTTTTATTACACGCTTTCATTTTTTTATTTAATTGCTTGGTTTAGTGGAGCGTCTTTTCAACATATTGGCTGGGGATCCATGAACTGTTTTTTTGTTGAACCCAGTTGAACTTTGTTTTTCTAGAAAAAGAGCTCCTTCTTCCTTCAAACCGTGATTCTTTCTTACTTTCACCAGACATTTAGCAACAGACGCACGCTTCACAAATAAAAAGGAGCAGATAGATAGGAGGAATTTGACATGAATAAAAAAAGAAATACAATAAAACTATAATTTCCAATTTGTAGATGTTTGTACAATAAATACTAAAGTTGTTGCTTCAATATCAGCATGTATCAGGTTATGAATCGATCAAGATAAATAAATTCTTGGGAAAGAATTCAAAAAATTTTTTTTGTAGTTATGAATTAAGGAATAAATGGCTGTAGGGATTGATTTAGGAATATTCAAAGAAAAGTATGAGCAATCAAGCTTAAAATACTGAACTATTCACCTACCCCTAACATGTATTCCAAATACAATCAACCTTGACCTTTCAATCCAAAAACCTTGATGCACAAAAATGTTCCTTCATCTCCCATCTCATCTATTTGCTATCTGACATTGTATCAACTTTCAAATCATCAATTCATATCAACATATGATCGTGATTGTAAGCTCAACATCATACACATACGTACAATAGATTCATATTCGATACAGTTTCATCAAATCATAAACTTTGAACTTATCACATATCAATTTTTCGATAATTAAGTTATTGAATTTGACATGCAAAGATGATGTAGACAATATTCATATCGATTGATTCACAGGAGTGAGGAAGGCAAAATGAATGCCATGTAGAAAGGAATGTCGAATACGTAATAATACGAAAATATATAGATTTTGGTGCAAATAAATTGTTGAATGTTACAGTAATGAAATTTTTGAAGTTATTTGGAATACTAGATTTTTCTCGAGCGATAATGAATGACGTCTTGCCATGGTAGCACCATGGTATTGGTCTGTCACTGCTTTTATCCACCTACATGGCTGCCATGTAATTGTCATCACCGTGTAAGGTAAGAGTAGAGTATTATAATAACAGGCAATGATCACGATCAGATCGTATTTTTGTGATCATGAAACGAGGTTGTGATCATGATAATTTTTCATGATCACTCCATACATTTCAGTGATGTCGGTACGGTACCGACGCGATCGCGCTTTTGTGATCGTGATCACTGATCATGATCACGATCGCGTCTGATTACGATCACAACTTGTATACAAGTTGCAAACTTGCATACAATTTTTTCACTTGCATAATCACTGATCATGATCAGTGAGTATAATCATAGTGATCATGATCACTGATCATAATCACTGATCGTAATCAGTGATCGTGATCACTTGTGATTTAGTGATCATGAAAAAACAAAAAAAATTAATTAAGTTAACCAATTTTTTGGGTATTTTTTTGAGTTGACCAGAAATTTTTTAAAGTATTTTTAGAATTTGTATTAGTAGAATTAAATTTTATTAAAATTTGATACTTAGAAATTTTTCCGGTCACCCATCTTTGTTTGAATTCGTCCTTGCGTTGCTTAACTTTCGAGATCTCGCATTTTTCCTTGAAGTCACCATCTGTAAATATATAATAATATAAATATGGCAAAAGACATATTTAAATTATTATATTTTTAAACATGCTAATTTCAAGGAATAACGGTTCTTCAACGTTTAAAATACATCCAATAATTCATTAATTAACTTAATTAACTTTTTTTGCTTAAAAATCTCTGAGTTTGATCATGATCGTACTCAGTGATCGTGATCAGTGATTATGATCATGTGATTATGAAATTTTTTTGGCTACTGATCACGCTCAGTGATCATGATCAAACATGATCGTGATCAAACAAAAAAGTATTTTTTGGAAATTTTTAGAGATCATGCTCAAATTACTTCTGATCACACTCAGTGATCGTGATCAGTGACCATGGTCAAGTGATTATGAAAATTTTTCGAAGTGATCATGCTCAGACCTCATCTAATTACGCTCAGTGACCACGATCAGTGAGTATGATCAACTGATTACGATAATTCTTTAGAGTGATCATGTTCAGACCACATCTGATCATGCTCAGTGATTATGATCAGTGAACATGGTCAACTGATTATGAAAATTTTCGGAGTGATCATGTTCATAGCACATTTGATCACGTTCAGTGATTATGATCAGTGAACATGGTCAAGTGATTATGAAAATTTTCGGAGTGATCATGTTCAAATTACTTCTGATCACGTTCAGTGATTATGATCAGTGACCATGGTCAAGTGATTATGAAAATTTTTCAAAGTGATCATGCTCAGACCTCATCTAATTACGCTCAGTGACCACGATCAGTGAGTATGATCAACTGATTACGATAATTTTTTAGAGTGATCATGTTCAGACCACATCTGATCATGCTCAGTGATTATGATCAGTGAACATGGTCAAGTGATTATGAAAATTTTTCGAAGTGATCATGCTCAGACCTTATCTGATCATGCTCAGTGATCACGATCAGTGATTATGATCAGTGAACGTGCAAGTTTTTTGGAGTGATTATAATCAAATCACTTCTGATCATGTTCAGTGATCGTAATCAGTGAACATGATCAAGTGATTATGAAAATTTTTCGAAGTGATCATGTTCAGACCACATCTGATTACGCTCACTGATCATGATCAGTGAGCACGATCAAGTGATTATGAAATTTTTTCGAAATGATCATGTTCATACCACATCTGATTACGTTCAGTGATTATGATCAGTGAACATGATCAGTGATTATGCATTTTTTCAGAAGTGATCATGCTCTGATCATGATAGTGATCATGATCACAAGTTGTGATCATGAAAAATCACTTGTGATGATGCTAGTGATTGCAATCACTATCACGATCGCGCCACGTGATCACGATCATTGCCTGTTAGGGTTAATATTTCTGATTAAAATTAAAGAGGTTTTCACAAGGGATAGCAAGGGGGTACGACAGTTGTACCCTGGAGGTACAGTTTAGGACGCACCATTAAGAAACCAATTATAAGTGTGCGAACAATAGTTAGAATGGAGTTTTTGGACCCACCCTATGGGAGATTGTCTATTGTAATGGGTGTCGCAGCACACTAGTGTGCCATGTGAGTTTCTCAGGTGTCTCAATCTAGGATTGTCTTTGGAACTTTTTCTACTACAAATCTCGACTACTTTTCCAACTAAAATATGGTTCAAGTATAAATTTTCGATTCCTAGTGTGCCGCCAAATATTCAAAATGAAGGTTAGTGTGGAGCAAGCCAAAAAAGTTTGAGAAACACTGGTCTTTTTAATGTCACAAAGCTCTAGACTGCTCTTTCCTATACATGTTGGTTGTAATAAGTGAATGATCCTATACAAACAATCAGCCCTTTGGTCGATTTCAACGAGACTCAATAAAAGGTATGCATATCCATTAAAACATGACAAAAATGATTATTAATTCAAATCAAGTCAAGAAACAAAACGAAAAAAATATATTCATGAAACATTTTATTAGTATGAATAATTGTTATTGACTTTTGATTGAATAGATATTTAAGCGATATCTTTACAGTCGATATACAAGTTAAATAAATCATGATTTATTATCAGTGCTTCACGAAAAAAAAAATTACTCGAGCTATTCATTTTATTACTTTTATTATTCTTGTTGTGTGCCACTTTTGTCGTATTTGTCGTATTTTTAGTCAATCGATTTGTGACATTGGAAATGAAATTAGAATGAAATGAAGTTTATTTTGATAAGGTGGAGTAGAGGGATTGTATTTCTTTGAGTGGGTTCTAAAAGGCACTAAAAGGTTACATTTATTTAGGTTGATTGAAATCTGTAAATTTAAAGTTTCTTTAATGGTAATATTATTTGCTATAAAGAAACCATGATCATGGTTGCTCATGCATGAGTGACATTGATAGGGTTTGCTTTGCGGTCAGTATGAAATTTTATTGAGAGGTGTATTCTGTTGAATTTTGGGGATTCAAATATATCCATTTATAAAAAAAATACATTCACAACTCAGGAGATGGGTTTGGTTTTGGGGGTCTGGTGGCTCCGAACCCATTTGGTCCATTTTGGCTACGCTCCTGTTTATAGTCTTTTGAATACGACGAACTACTTAAAAATTCGAGAGTTCAATCAAGGATATATTAGTCCTATGATTCAAATGCTTCAATCTTTTGATGTATGTCATGGGATGTCATTTGTGAACGACCCCATAGACCAGTGTTTCTCAGACATTTTTGAGTACTGCACATTAGTATAGTTTAAGCAGCACTGTCAGAGACAAATCAACCTCAAAGTTTTCCAATCAATTCAAAAGTTTATGTCAATCGAAAATCAAGTCAGCATAATTGTAGAGAACGAAACTATAGCTTCGTCATGAGCCTTAATGAAATTCTCGTTGATGTTGAACAGTAAAAGATAAATATTGACGGACTTTGTACTAAATATTTAAATCGACAATATTTGCGTGCGGGCAGAAAATGAAGAGGAAATCAATGTTTTTGTGCTTTTACCATATAATAGAGGGGATATTGAATGCTCATTTTGTTGTGACTGTCGCAAGGACAGAAACTTTTCAAAATGATCGAGACTTGCGGGCTATTGGGAAAATTATTGTTATTAGTCTTTTAAACGTAAATAAAATTAATGACAATGTTAGGATGAATATCAAATTTCTGGTCATTGGATCTAAAGCATGTCTACATGTAGATTCTATTCGAACTTCAAATAGTACTTGAATTTCAATATTTATGGTAATATGACAGAATAGTTTATCAATCATAAATTTTTTTATATACTTTATGTATATTTTCACAACACTTCACTTTATTCAGATGCTTTCTTCATATTCCTGCACATCCTGAGCTTCACTCATACATCCATGAAATTATTGAGATTTTCTGACAACAAATAACTAAGTATGATTGATGTTTATTGTTAGACGAACAATTTTTTTCAAGATCGAGCATCAAGTTTTCGATTTTGATGAAAATCAATGTTCTTCATTTTAATTATTTTCCATATGGACGAAAGTTCAGAGCTATTGTGATATATGTCAAATTATATAATATGTGGGAAAAACAGATATATGCATTAAATTGTAAATTGAGAAAATTTAACTGGTAGGTCTAGAAGTGTCAATTGCTAATCAATAACACAAATAAATCACAAACATTTTCAAGCCACAAAATTGATTGGGGCACCGCTACGTCGACGTTTTAATAGTAAAACATGAAAGAGACGTAGGGTCACGCTGACGGTGGTTTTTGCTCCACTTTAAGAAAAGAAACTGTCTATTGTAGAGATTGTTTTTGTTTAGACACATCTAGTGATAGATCTTGCATGTCAAGGGGCTTCTGGGTTACTCGAGGTACTCTACCCTACCCTGGGTGGTAGGGTATACCTTAGAGTACCCCTAACTACTCTACTTCCATCCTCAACCTAAGGTACCCAAGGGTACCCTAGCTAATACCTAGAGAAAGTCAAAAGCTTCCATGAGAGCTAACTGATCAAAGCAGCTAACAACACAAAATTGCTCATTTGTGCCAGGTCTGATGTTTTTTTGAAGGGGAGAGTTAACAAAAATGACTATTCAACTTGAGAATGGGGGTATTTTGTCACATATTCATGCCAACCAACTTATTATACTATGCTCAATGGGGGTTGCCAGAGGAGGGCCCCCTAGTAACAAAACTCATTAAAAAGCTATTTAAAAACTAGCTGCGAGTAACTTTCGGATAGCTTTTAACTAACTTTTAACTGTTTTGGTTACTGAGGTCCTTAGTTGCCGAGCTATGAAAATGATGATGTTTACCTCTGAAAATGAAAAACTGTAAGTAATCATGAAAAATTCTTACTCCTTCATTTCAACAGCAATCAATAACAAAAGTCTCCTCAGAATAAGACAAATCTAAATTATTAAATTTAATTTATGATCTCAAAAATGTGAAACTTGTGGAATAAAAAGAAATACTTGAAAAATCATTAACCCGTTTGCCATTATTCTTCATTCTCATTTCCTTATAATATTTTCTTTTTATATTAAAGCCACATCACACGAAAATCCTTTGTACGCTTAGCTTGGAGAGGAAATATCAAGTCAAGACTTTTGAATGTTTTAGAATGCTAATCCACATGATAAATGTCTATTAAGCCAATTTTTATACATTTTTCGTTTCGCGAAACTTAGTGAAATTTTTATTTTGTATCTTTTTTTGAGCTCTCTTCACTTTGTGTGCCTCCTCTGGGATTTCAATCCAAAGTTTTCCATCTTCTCTGTGTGTGTGCAGAGATATACATAATATTTTTTCATGGCATAAAGAAACGACAAGAGATTCAAAAAGATTACAGCTATTTCCATGGCTTTTTTTCAAGATAAACTTAAATGAAAGAAAAAAATAGGAGGAAGAAGAGACTGTCTGCTCTCTTTTTTCCACATGATTTATAGATCTTGCTTAAGAAATACAATAAAATTTTTAACCAAAAATGTAACCATAAATTTTTTTCTCTTTCTCTCACTCTGTGCTTGCTGCTTCATTTCTTTTGCTTTTATAGACTCAAAAATATTATTCAAATAAATTTTTTGCGATTTTTTATTCTTATGATATTTCAGCACGCTCAATGGAAGCTTCTTTTCTTTATTGTGAAGAAAAGATATGTAGTGATGGGGAAGTCGGAGCTAAGCTGATCGGATTGGTAAAGCGCATTATATCTGATGAGGAATAAAAAATCAAAATTCTTGGATTAATTTTTAAAGATGCAATGGATGTAATTTTATTGTTGTCATCCATCTCTTAAAAATTTGACAATCTTTTATAAATGAAAAATTAGAAATTTTAAAAGATTAGAATAAAATTATAAAAATTCAAAATTGTAAAAAAAATTGGAAAAAATTTTAAATTTTAAATTTTTAAAAAAGTCTAAAAATTTAATTTTTTTTATAAAAGTTTAGAATGTTAAAAAAAAATTCAGAAAAGTTCAAAATTTTAAAACTTTTAAAAAATTCAAAATTTAACGTTTTTACATTTAATAATAAATTCTTATCCTCACCCAAAGCGCATGAAATCAAGTCCAAATCCACAAAAAATATAGAAAGCAGCTTCTTACAACTTACAAAATAAGGCTAAGAAGGATTTCAAAGTTGGCAAAAAAGAAAGAAGTAAACGAATGAAAAGATGTGACAAAGGTGTTATTTAATATTATCTCCATGCATTACAATTTATAATATCCCGCAATTCTTTTTCATTTCACTTTTATACACGCTGTATATGTGTTTTAAGTATTTCTTTTATTTTTTATAATTTTTCAAGTTTTAAAAATATTAGATAATAGATGGCAATAATTGCCAATTAATGTTTAAATAAGTTTTTACCGTTTATTAATAGTGATTTTGATGATTTCATCATAGATGACATTATCACCAAAGTCCATTTCATAATGTTTAGATTTAAGCATAATGCATGATGACACATTCTGTGATTCATCTTAAAGTTATTTAATTTACATGATATAAATAGAGCAAACAATGAAGAATAAAGTCAGTATCTTTTATACTATCTAACAGTGAACAGTGTCTTTAATTGAAATATTCTATGATATTTTAATTACAGATAAGTTTATTAACAATTTGTATTCATCTGAAGTCAATACAGTATTCAGAGGGAATATATCATAAACATTTGGTCCTTCGATAAATTGAATCAAACCTAAAAATTTTTGACGGTAAAGTAAGTTCTCGCGGCCGGAGGATTTACTGAAGAGCTGTCTACATTTATCCCGAAAAAGTTAGCAAAGTTGCAGCAGACGAATTGAAGTTTCATCATGACAGAACAATTTACCAAGCAAAAAGAATTAATGGACTACCAACAGTCACTCATCCAAGAATTTGAGGTTCAATACCTGAAGTTAAGCTCGGAAAAGAAGGAAAAGAAAGGCAAGGTTGAAGTATTGAGACATTTTGAAAGAAATAGGCGAGCTTCGTGGAACCGAATCGTGAAGAATCATGAAAAGCTAGCGAAATTTCCTGATTTACCGCAAGTTTACACGGATTCTTTTACGGCATTGAGAAAAACTAATGAAGACTTCAAAAATCGACTAATGGCATATGCTAGGGAAAACTCATTAAATTTGGAAGTTAATGAAGATGAAAACTTTGACACATCGGAAGAAGAAGGTGAGGAAGAACTTATTGAAAGTGAGGACGACAAATCGATCCACATCTATAACCCCTCGACTTCTGACGATAAATCAAAAATTGCTTCCAAGAAAGGTGAACCGCTGTCACCATCCGATCAAAAAGGGGAAAATGTATCACGTCCGGATAATAAAAGTGAACAAAAACCCGCAAAAAAGACTGCAACTAATCAGCAGCAACCCTATGTTCCAGAAAATTCTGTGAACTTGGATCAAAATCAAGATGTTCCGGCAACTTCCGGTAACTATACTCGAAATCAAAATGCGCGTTTAACAATCCATGGATCATCAAGCGAATCAAGCTTAAATCAATCTTATGTTCCAGTAAATACTGGCAACTTCAATCAAGGAGAAAATAATAGTCTACGTGACAATCAAAGCAGCAACCTAGGAATCTCAACTCAACAGATTCCAGTGGATCCTGGCACCTTTAATCAAGAAGCTCATGGTAGCCAAGCCGCTAATGCTCAACCATTAAATTCAACTAATAATCCACCAGCAGCAGAAGCTGGCATTGGAGATGCGATGAGTGCAATTGTTCAGCTTGTCAGCAAGCAGTTCCAATTGATACAAAACCAGACTGAAAATCAAGTCAGTCAAAGTTCCATAATACAGGAACAATTTCAGGCTTTTCAGAAACAAATTGCAAGCAATAATGCCGAGAAAAGCTCATTGAAACCTCAGCATCTGGAAATCCCAACATTTAGTGGAGAGATTTTAGAATATAAATCATTCAAAGAGATTTTCCACAAAGCGATCTCTAAGGTAAATTGGAGTGATTTGGAGAAATTGTTGCTATTACAAAGCAAACTATCGGGCAGAGCTCTTGAACGAGTTAAGCATTTGGCAACTGAAGGGCAAAATTACAAAGAGATGTGGGACATTCTGGATCGAGAGTTCCTGATAACCAGAGCGCTAGTGCAACATAACGTGACCAAGCTCCTGCAAATTCAGCCAGTAAAAGCTAATGACGTCCCAACATTGAGACAATTTTATTCAACATTAAATACTGTGATAACAAATCTAACACAGCTCACAGATGTGCAGCCAGCTGAATGGCTCTTTGAAATTGGATACATGCAACTTGACAGTTACCACAAAACTCGTTATGAAGATTTTTTAATAGCTAAAGGATTACGAGCAAACGTTGAGACAATTACCGACTTTTTAATGGCTGAATGTAATCGCGTGGAGAGACAAAATGCCATTAAGATAGCAGCTATTCCTAAATCTAAAGATACTGTCAATGACTACAGCAACAACAATAAAAATAAACAAAACAAGTCAACGCGCGCTCACGTTACAGTAAACAATGAGAATGCCGTGCCTCCAAATAACATTGACCTAGAGAAAAAATGTTTCATTTGCAAATTAAATCATTATGTGAACATGTGTCCAACTTTATTATCAAGTGACAACAGAGAAAAATTGTTACGTCATTATAGACTATGCATTTATTGCTTGAAGCATAAATTCAACTATAGAAATCCATGCCGCTCTAAAGATACGGTAAGGTGTGAAAAATGTGCTCAAAATCATCATACCGTCTTGCATCCAATCGATAATAATTCATCAAATGCGTTTGTGACTAATCATCAAGAATGTCGAGAATTCAGCCACATAGAACAACGAGCTACAAATGGATTTGTGACAAAGAATGAAGAAACTTGCACCATTTTGCCGACGGCAATTGTGAATATATTGGATAAAAATGGTTTGGAGATTCCAATTTCGTCGCTAATTGATAATTGTGCAGAAAAAAGCTATATTTCGGAACACATGGTTCAGCAGCTGGGACTTCGCAAGTATAAAACGCATATTACTATTAAAGGGATCAATGATATCCTTGATACTGCAAAATCTTATGTTAATTTGAGCATAAAGCTGGATGATCCAAAAATTGGAATCATAACAACCCAGGCTTTAGTGGTAAATAAAATTGCTAGCAACATTCCTACCATGGAAGTTGATATGAATATGTTTGGTGATAAGAAAATGGCGAACCCATTTTTGGGCAAATCATGCACAGTCGGAATCCTATTGGGTAGTGACATACTGCCACAAATTTTCAAGGCCGGTGGGAAGACAGAGATAACGAAAAACGGCTTATTACTTTGGGACACTCATTTAGGATGGATAGTAAGCGGAAAAAATTCCAAACCTCAGAATATTGTGAGTTCATTTGTAACTTACAATGAATCTGCCTTAAAAAGCTTGAATGATGACGACTTAAATGAAAAAATCCTAAAATTCTTCGAGATTCCTGAGGAAATTGAGGAATGTGACGAAAATGAGGCAAAATATTGTGAAGAATTGTTCGAAAAGAAGCATTATAGGACAGATGATGGAAGATACGTTGTACCAATGATTTGGAAGCCAAATCCAGAACCTTTGGGCCATTCTTATCGCAAAACATTGAGATTTTTCTTATGGCAAGAGCAAAAATGGAACAAAGATCCTGAACACAACAAATTAAATGCTGCATTTATGAAAGAATATTTGGCAATGAACCATATGACGGAGATTAAGACAGAAAATCATGCAGATGAGACTGGAAACTGTTATTACATCCCATACCTGTCCATTTTTCGACCAAATGCACTCTCAACACGACTAAGAAATGTTTTTAACGCATCTTCAGCATCAAGCAATGGAAAGACCCTCAATGATCAACTGTGCTCAGGTCCAAAGCTGCAAAACTCAATAATTGAAATATTAACAAAAGCAAGGACGTTCCGTTACATTGTGACAGCTGACATAGCAAAAATGTTCAGACAAATCTTATTGTTACCTGAAGATTGCAAAAAATTAAGAATTATTTGGAGAGAAGATCAAAATGAGGAATTACGGGAATTTCAGTTAGAAACGGTAACTTATGGCACCGAATGTGCACCCTATCAAAGCTTACGTACAATTCAACAATGTGCAGTCGATAATGCACCATCAGAAAATATTGCGAACATAATCAAAGAAGCATTTTATGTGGATGATTTTGTCTACGGCGCTGACACTGTGGATGATTGTAAGAATTTAGTTGCACAAGTCAGTCAAACTATGGCAAAAGGACAATTTCCTTTGACAAAATTCATGTCCAATGACCCAGAAATTTTAAGTGATTTACCAGAAGAAAAGAAAATTACCTCATACGTAAAGGAACACACCGAAAAATTCAAAACTTTGGGGCTCAATTATGATCCAATTAAAGATGAAATAAGCTTAAATATCCAATCCACAAAAGACGTGGTTTACACCAAACGTGGGGTCTCGAGTGTGGTGGCAAAGAATTTTGATCCCCTTGGCTACCTGCTCCCGTACACTATGTTATTAAGGATTTTTTTGCAAAAACTTTGGGCCACGAAGATCGATTGGGATGAAGAACTTGATGATGATTGGAAGAGAAAATTCGATGAAGTAATGCAAAACATGCATAAATTGGCGAGCATCAAAATTACCAGGTGGTTAGGCACAGTCAGCAACAACCTATTGGAGCTTATTGGATTCAGTGATGCAAGTGGTCTAGGAAAAGCAGCTGTGATCTATTCTAGATCAAAAAATAAAGATAAGTTCAACACTCATCTCATAATTTCAAAAGGAAGCGTCAATAAACTCAAAAACGCGGCCGTAATTGCATCAGCACAGGAAACAATACCAAAGTTGGAGCTTCAGGCATTACTAATGTTAGCTGAGTTATACCAGCAAATTAAGAATTGTTTTGTGCATCTCAACATGACATTTAGAGCATATGTAGACTCCAAGATTGTTATCTATTGGATACGAAGTAAGACGGTTAACAAGAACAAATTCGTGCAGAGACGAGTGGAAAAAATTCGCAAAATTTTGGATCCATACTCAATTCATTATGTTAATACAAAAATGAACCCTTCTGACATTCCAAGTCGTTCAAGATCCGTGGATGAACTCCTGGAGGATACCCAGTGGTGGGAAGGTCCTGATTTCTTAAAAAACGACGAACTTCCAACTACAACTGATGAAGATTTAAATAACTCAATTGCATCAGTATTTGTTACAAAAAATGAAGAAAAAGAAGCAGATATGTTTGCAAAATTCTCAAATTTCACCAGATTATTGAGAAGTGTGGCTTACATGCGTCGTTGGATGCAGTATAAAAGATCAAAAAAGGCAAGTCACACAGAGTTTAATGCAGATGAAATCACAAAGGCAAGAAAAAGCATCATAAAATACTATCAACAAAGAGAAATGACAGATGCTATGGAAAAAATCAAAAATCAACAAATCGTAGCAAAGGGACATTTTTTAAGAAGGTTATCACCATTTATTGATAATGATGGTCTAGTAAGAGTAGGAGGAAGGCTACAAAATGCAAAGTTTCTATCTATAAACCGGATTCAACCGATAATTATTCCAAAATCACATCTGTTGACGTTGTTAGTGGAATATATACACCGTATAAATTTCCATGCACAATATTCGCTTATGCAAAGATTAATAATCGAAAATTACTGGATACCTGCTTTGAAATCCAACATCCATAGAGTAATTTCACAATGTCCATCATGCACGAGATGGCTGTCAAAACCGATTCAACCAGAAATGGCTCAGTTACCGGAAGTGCGTCTCAAACCAGCAAACGTATTTGAAAATACCGGAACAGATTTATGTGGATATTTCAACATTCGCGCATCACCTTTAAAATTCGACCGAACAATGAAAGCATATATTGTAGTATTTATTTGTATGCTGACTAAGGCGATTCATCTCGAAGTTATAAAATCTTTGTCATCAGAGGAGTTCCTGTACGCGTTCTCGAGATTTTCGTCCAGAAGATCGACACCAAAACGTCTTTTTTCTGACAATGGATCGAACTACATAGGATGTAACAGGCTACTCAAAGATACATGGAAGGCCGTTCAGGACAAGGCAAAGGATAATTTGGCATTACAAGAGGTAGACTGGACATATATTCCAAGGTTTGCGGCTCACATGGGTGGGTTGTGGGAATCTGGGGTCTGTGCCCTAAAGAAATTTCTAAAACGGATGGAAACTATCAAAAACCTGACAATCGATGAGTTCCAGACAATAGTGTGTAAAATAGAGTATTATTTAAATTCACGTCCACTTTACTCACTCGGCCATAAAGATTTAAATAACTTAAGTCTTACACCATTCCATTTTATCCTACAAAGAACAGGTTCCATACATCCAATCGAAACAATTGACTCCAGGATTCCATTGACAACTAAATGGACACAAATTGTGCAACTGCAGAAGGAATTTTGGATAGATTTTATTCAAGAATACTTAATTACGTTACAAAAGAAAGTCAAATGGACCAAACAGGCCAAAAATTTGCAAGTAGATGATGTTGTCATCGTTAAAGAACCAAATTTAATGCCAGGTCAATTCAAATTAGCAAGAATTACGCAAACTTTTCCTGATCCAAATGGTGTGGTTAGAACAGTGCAAATAGAAGATGCACAAAAAACCAAATTCACACATGCAGTTAATCAGCTTATTCCATTACAACGGGAATTCATTCATGGAATTAGTCAAGGACAAGCTAATCAACTTACTAAGCAGCCACAACCTAACACCGGAAAACTAAATTGTGACTTAGTTCCGCTGAAAAATAGACTACGAAGTCAGCGAAAAATCACAGTCACACAAGTGCTATTAACGTGGCTTGCATTAATGCCAGTTGTTAATGCACAAATAACACATTTACAACCTGGAGTTCACACTATCAAATTAGGAAATGCACAAATATTATCATCTTCAATTTCCGTGAATGTATTAACTGGCATTAATGTGTGGAAGGACAAAACGTTCATACAAAGCAAAATTGACAACTTTACACATACATGCAACCATACAGACCGAGAAATACATGACTATTGTAATCAGTGGAATAAAATGCTACAATTGGAAGCTGAACATTCTTTTAAGATTTTTGAAACTGGATTTTCAACACGCAAAAAACGTAGTTGGGGCTGGTCAGCAGCCAAAGGTATAGGCATTATAGCACCCCATTTACTTACAGCAACAGTAATGACTTATCAAGAAATAAAGATGAACACATTGAGTGCTGACCTGATAAATGCTCAAAATAAACTGCAAAAAGCCACAAATATCGTCACCAATATAACCAACGAAGCAACAATAATGTCTAATGAAAAAATATCAGAAGTAACAAAGATTCAGACTAAAATTGCCATCACAAATCAAATTCATAGTGATGTTCGACAAATTTCCGAAACAATTGCTTTAGTAACATCAAAATATCTCGATCTGGCGAACTTGCAACCATTGGATGAAGTTAGAAGGCTCCTAAAAAAGCATAAAGATGTCGAGAATCTAGAAATACCATATTTGTCTAACCCAATGGAGTTATTTAGCATATCTACTAAAGAAAAACTCTTGCAGCAAGGAGAAATTGTCATAAAATACAGTATTCCAATGGTCTCATCCACAAAATATAGAAAAATTGCAATAATCTCTATTCCATCATCAAACAGAGACATTATAAAAATCAGTAAACACAGTGCAATATGTCATAAAATCATCATTGATGAGAAAAATTCAACATTTGGGATGATCGATGAACTGACAAATTTTTATGAGGATATTTATGAAGATAATAAATTGCAGGAAGTTACGGACTGCATAAAAAATCTAATGAAGGAAAATACTACAGCTTGTGACATAACAAAGGTGAAGGAACTTCAAGATGAAATATTCAAGCTGGGGGAAGAGATGCTGGTAGTAAATGAAAAAAATTACACTAGTATCACTTGTTTAATCAATAATGGCAACAAAACAATGAATAATCAACAATTGTCGGCACATCTGATCAAATTACCAGCAGCATGTACGATCAAAACTCAGCGACACACGTTTTCGCATCCACAAGAAGAATCCATTTCAATAGCATCAAATATCTCATTGGATCTTAGCAACATAAAAATTGAGTATCCAAAGATCATACTCAAAAATAACTTCAGCGCAATTGAAAAACAATATTATAAGGTCAAATCAACATTAACACAACAATTAGACTCAATTATGTCACACGATCAAGTACACGAAGTTGGAAACATCTTCGGCACACAACCATGGATTATGTATGCAATAGTGATAGCACTAATAATTACACTAATTATTATCGGGTTATGCTATAAAATGTGTCAACCGAAACAAACAACAACAAATGCCGATTCCTTTATTAAATGGTCAGACCTATGGCTCACTAATCATTCGACAGGCATTAATCCGGCAAGTAGCAATTAAAAATAGATTAACATTAAAATTAAATTGCTTAATAGTTAAAAATTAAAAATCATAAGTTAAAAAAAAATCATAAGTGAAAAGACAAAAAACATTGTTCAAATTTAAAGTGAAAATATTACATATAAACTATTCAAATTATTCAGAGTTAAAATAAAGACAAAATATAAACTAATTAATTATCTCAAAATATTTCAAGTGAAAAAGAAAATGAATCAAATGAAATTGACGTGCACCTTTTGCACTATTGATAAGTGTGAATTGTTAATGATAGGAGCCTGCTCCCATCCAGTACATATTAAGTGCTTCGAAAAACTGAGACAAGTAAAAAGCCGAAAGTTATGTCATGCCTGTAAGAAGCCACTGTCAAAAACTACCACTGTGGTCATGGACCAATCTCAACAGGTGAAGGTGATGGCCGAGAAAAATAGTATTCAACATCAGTTAAACATCGTTTTAACGGAAAAATCTGAAATAATAAGGGAAAATCATCGCTACAAATTAATGATCGACTCTATGAATGTAACGTCTAAAACAATGATAGAAACGAAGATGATCCAAAGCTTAACCGATGAGCTTGCATTTGTTTCAAAAATGCACATGCAGAAGAAAATAGCGGCTGAATTAATCGCAACTGAATTAAAAAAATTCACGAAGGGAGCGCTTCCATTCTACATACAGTCTCTTTTAGAATGTGATGTATACGCGACTCCCAACATAGAAAGATACACAAGCAAGTTATTTACAGCAGTTGGGACAATGAGCGCAGAATACAATAATGGTCTAATAAATCAACTATCAGCATCGGTAC
The DNA here is from genome assembly GCA_963573255.1 of Chironomus tentans. Classification (NCBI taxonomy): domain Eukaryota; kingdom Metazoa; phylum Arthropoda; class Insecta; order Diptera; family Chironomidae; genus Chironomus; species Chironomus tentans. The sequence goes on from OY754302.1 coordinate 6,717,493, forward strand.
CAAATGCAGTAACCATGCAAATTGCAGCAACATCATCAAGTGCTACGGCCATACAAATGGCAGGAACTTCTGCAATCGCTCAACAACAATTGTCAGCTCAACAACAAGTTTCAGTTCAACAACAAGTTTCAGCTCAACAACAAGCTTCAGCTCAACAACAAGCTTCAGCTCAACAACAAGTTTCAGCTCAACAACAAGCTTCAGCTCAACAACAAGTTGCAGCAGCATCTGTAAAATCGTCTCCTGCACCATCAGGATCTACAATCGTTTCAACGGATGTTATGGTGATCGATTAACAACTTAAGGACTTTTTTCGGCCGGGAAACTGTTTTAAGTATTTCTTTTATTTTTTATAATTTTTCAAGTTTTAAAAATATTAGATAATAGATGGCAATAATTGCCAATTAATGTTTAAATAAGTTTTTACCGTTTATTAATAGTGATTTTGATGATTTCATCATAGATGACATTATCACCAAAGTCCATTTCATAATGTTTAGATTTAAGCATAATGCATGATGACACATTCTGTGATTCATCTTAAAGTTATTTAATTTACATGATATAAATAGAGCAAACAATGAAGAATAAAGTCAGTATCTTTTATACTATCTAACAGTGAACAGTGTCTTTAATTGAAATATTCTATGATATTTTAATTACAGATAAGTTTATTAACAATTTGTATTCATCTGAAGTCAATACAGTATTCAGAGGGAATATATCATAAACAATATGAAATATATATTTTAAAAATACAAAACAGCAATAAATCTTAATGGAAATATTTTATTTCCCTTTTTATGGAAAAAATATAAAAACTACTATTTTTGTTGTCACATCAGGAATTTTTCTAATTCAATCATAATTTTAGAATGGAGTTTGGATTTTTTAATACAATTTATTTTGACTGAATGTCAGATTGAATTTTTTGAATATTAATTATTTATTTCTTAATATTCAACAATCCAGTTTGACGAGTTCGAAAAATTAACAGTGGCGTTTAACATATTTCCCATATGTATGTATTTAAATAAAATCATATTTTAAAATCTTTAGGTGAATAATATTTGATACGATTTTAACGAACTTTTAATATTTGAATCTCATAACGGATTTTTTTTAAAATTACGAGTTCTAAAAATTTAGTACAGAATTTCTTTTATAAATAATGACGAAAAATAGTGAATTTTACAATAAAATTAAGTTTGTGTGTTTATTAAGTGACAAAATTAGGTAAGAAGTGTAACGCGTTATTCAAAGTGCATTCAATTAATCTAAAGCTAATGCCAAGATCGATTTAATCAAGTAAGTCACTTTTAAGCATGAATTTTTCTTTAATTGTATAATTTTAGAAAGTTTTGGTAAGAATTCGAGATAAGCTACTCGAAAAACGTTATAAACACTTCCCAAAGATCCTCAGTACTCTCAAAATTGTATTTACCTCCACCTTCCAAATTAACTTAACTTGATTAGATAACAACATCAAAATCACGTAATTTTTGACATTTCCTTAATTTTTTTCTCCCCTAATAAATCCTCAAAAGCTGACTCCTAACAAAAAAAAGTCAATCCCCTCAATGTCTAACTCACTTGCAAAAGCATTTCCTACTTAATTCATATTTTCATCTCCCATTCCAACTCACTCGTCTGTCTGTCGTATAAATATTATACAATGAATGTTCAATTTAATAGAATCTCTCTTTTAGTCTTTATGCTATGCGTCATGTCATGTAGTAACCTTTTATTCAGCAATAAAGAATACATCATAGAGAAGAAAGAAAATAGGATATTTGGAGTTGGAGGGACAGAGCAATAAATAAAAAATGTGTAACACATCGATCATTTTCAATGCTTATTTTTCCGTAATTGTCAGTCAAAGAATTTGTCAGAATAAAATTATTTTGACTTCTATTCAATTTATTGGAAGCACGACGTTGATTGTGAGAAAATCTTAAAGGAATTTTCCTGACGTTTGTTTAGCTGGGAAATGAAAAAAATGTCATGGTGATTTAGTCTAATTGAAGAATGACTTCGAGTTGGATTGCCCAAAAAGTCAATAGTCAAAACTATGGATTAACCTCTCACATTATCTTCATAACTAGTTATGGACTTGATAAACTTGTTTTCGTCAAAAATGCTGAGTGCTAAATTTTAGAAAATTTATCAACAAATAAAAATAATCATGTAAACAAAAGTAATGATGTAGTAAAACAACCAATTTACCATCCACGACCTCAAAAATTTAATTCAAGCAAAGTTCGCAAATTCAAGTCAACAAAAATAAAAACATTTTCTCAAATTTATAGCTAAAAATCTTTTATATTTTAAATCATTCGTTGTTTAGTCTTTGATGTCACGATTGTTTGATTAATACTTTCAAATAATGAAGACAAAACAAAATTAATTTCCATCATGAACAACGAGTTTGTTCTTAAAATTGTAGAAAATTCTAGAATAGAAATTCTTGTGATCGATAAAGGATCTTATTCTCGTGAATTTTAGCATGTTACGATGTATGTTATTGATTTTTTGATTGTAATTCTTTCTTTTTTGTCAATAAAATTTAGAAAATAAATAATAAGTCAACATTAAGGTTTTTGTGATAATTCATAAAATTAGTAAGAGGTCGTTCGTAAATTCAAATTACAAATTTTCCATAAACCGATACACACTTTAGTGTCACAATGGATCCCAAGTTGATCTAAACAGCTAAGATCTTGAAGGACATCCAAAAAATCAAATTATTCAAACAGACCCAACCCTTAGAATTATTCTTTTATGGAAAATTGCATCAATAAGCTCAAATACACGTGTCTAACAAAATGAAAATTAATTTTAAATTAATTATTGAATAGAAATCCTTTGATTTTCTTAATGAAATTTTCTTAAAAATTAAAACAAAGAAATTTAATTCCAATGATCTCAAATGTCTAATTAAATCAATTCAAGTTCAAAATTCACAAAAAAGAAAATTATTCCGAGTAAAATTAAATTCCTTATTCAATTAAGCGTGTGTTCCTGATTTTCAATAATATTCAATTATAGAACTGCATCTCATGCATAATTGCATACAATTATGGAATGAGTTAAATTTTCATTACATTTCGGATGTTGTAAATTGATTACTAATTGACATAAAGACTCGAATTATTTAAAGATGTCATTTGAAATGTAATGAATGTTGCTGAGTTGGGTGATTTATGATTCCTCAGCAGAGTTGGTGAGTTTTTGATGGGGTTGAGGATTTAAAATTGACAAAATTGAGGATTTTCTACCCAAAACACAAAACGTCATGTCTACAAAATAAAGAACGACCAACTCTTCCTGGAAAAGAAGAAAAATATTTACCAAAATAGGAAGTGATTCAAAGACTTGTAAATGACAACAAAATTGATTCGACTTTATATGCAAAAATACGTTTTTGATGATTCTGCTTAAATTATTTAAATTACATAGAAATGTCAATGCTCGTACATGTGTTATGTCTCAAAAATAACATGAACACTCATATTACCCCCCTAACCCACATCCACATAAAATCGACTAAATTGATGACGATAAAAGGGATGATGAAGAAGAAGAAGGAGAAAATTGAGAAATGAAAGAAAATCCAGTTATGTCAATGTTTCTCGTTAAGAACATCCGGAAATTTTCCAATTTTCATCAAAAAATCATTCAATAAAGCCTATCGCATGACAAATCAAACACTCCTTCATGATTGTTATCACGATGAAAAAGATGAGTTTTTTTGCTCCTTTCTTGTGCGTGTATCATATACAATCATACATGAAGGTTTGTGTACGTTTGTAATATAAAAAAGCGTTGAGGAAGTTCGAGATGTTTTGAGTTTAGAATGAAATTTTGTGGACGCATTTTGAATTTTTCTTTGTTTTTAGTCATTTTTGCTCAATTTTTGGTTCAGTTTTTATTTGTTTTGCTCAGTTCTTGTTCAGTTCTTTTCAATTTTTGCTCAGTTTATGTTCATTTCTGTTCAGTTTTGTTCATTTTTGCTCAGTTTTGTTCATTTTTTGTTTATTTCTGTTCAGTTTTGTTCATTTATGTTCAATTTTTGTTCATTTTTGCTCAGTTTTTGTTTGTTTTGCTCAGTTTTTGTTCAGTTCTGGTTCATTTCTTTTGAGTTTTTGTTAATTTTTGCTCAGTTTATGTTCATTTTTATCAGTGTTTGTTCATTTCTGTTCAGATTTGTTTATTTCTGTTCAGTTTTTGTTCATTTTTACTCAGTTTTTGTTTGTTTTGCTCAGTTTTTGCTCATTTTTGCTCAGTGTTTGTTCATTTCTGTTCAGATTTGTTTATTTCTGTTCAGTTTTTGTTCATTTTTACTCAGTTTTTGTTTGTTTTGCTCAGTTTTTGTTTGTTTTGCTCAGTTTTTGTTCATATCTTCTCAACTTTTTGTTCGTGTTTGCTCAGTTTTTTTTGTTTTTGCTCAGTTTTTGTTCATTTTTGCTCAGTTTATGTTTATTTCTGTTCAGTTTTGTTCATTTTTGTCATTTTTTTAAAAAAGTAATACATCCTCAATAGACAGTCAAGAACTAAACAATAATTCATTTTAACCACCAATAAAACTTCAGATCAAAAAAAAAATTTCAAAAAAGCACAGAAAAACATAGCAAAAGAGAATAAAAAGGAACGATAAACGAAATCGAATGAGAGGAAAAGTTTACACAAAAAATATTTGAACAGAACAGTTTCCTTCAAATTAACACACTTCAGTAAATAATCGAAAAATATTTGCACTCGACACGATGAAGTAATTGAATTTTCCAATATTAAAGTCTCCGCTTGAATGCGTCGTTCCGGTTAAAGGTTTGTTTATTCAAACAATTTCTATCATGATGATGGAAGGAAGGAGAAAGAAGACGACGAGAACGAAAAAAAATCATTGTCATTTCTTTTGGGACGCAATTTAATCAACTGCTTTTCGTCGATCAAAGATGAAACATCGAATTTCCTGTCGCAATGATGATTTTTTCCCTCTCTTTAATGGGTTCAGTACATACACAATCTATGAGCAGTAGAGAAATATTGTTCCATATTTTGTGTGTGAATGAATGGCAGATTGTTGAATGAAAAGCTTATGCTATTGACCTCAATAATAGTATGCAAAAATTATTTCCATCGTAGAAAAAATTCTACTTGTTTAAATATTTATGAACATTGAGTGATGTTACGTCGCATAGATGCTGATTCCTGGGGATGCATATAAGTTTTTTTTAGATTTGTTCAGATCTGGGGAGTACCAAAAATTTTTTAGGGGGTCCAAAATATTTTTTCTTTCTTATGCTGCATATGGTTTCATATTAGTTATTAATTCTAGTGGTACATGAATGCTAGCTAATTAGAGCTTCAGAAAAACCTCGAATTTTTTTTTGGGGGGGGGGGGGTAGGTGGTCAGGACCCCATTGGACCCCTATTAGGTACGCCCATGGTTAAGATTCTCTCAGTTTTCTCTTTAGCCAACTAAAAGCCAACTGGAACCGCTAGTTATAATTTATAATACGAAAAAAAATTTAATTTTGAATAATGGATATGGATACTGATTGGGACTCGAACAGATTTCTCAAAACTCAGACATAAACTCTCAAAAAACACATAAAATATCCATCCCCAGAACATCACTCAAAAAATACCATCATTTTCCATATTTCAATTATAAAATTCCATCAACGCCATTTCTTCAATTATTAGTGGATTGTGTTTAACATATTAATAAGATTTTTTTCACTTTCAATTATGTAAATTTTTATTAAAATCAGCAGAAAAAATAATTCAAGTGGAAATATCATCATTATTATTATTATCATGCTCTATCCAACATCCTTAATTTCATTGAGGTATCTTCATCATTCCACTCACTCAGACTGAAAACAAATATTGTGACATTATCAGAGAAATCACGTTCCATTTTTCTGCAAATTGTAATCTGGGATTGAATTAATAATTTAATAAGAAGTGAATGATGATGAAGATGAAAAAGTTTGTTTTAAATTTTTTTTTTGTAAGATGCAAGGACGAATGATATGAATGATGAATTATAATTTCGGATTTGTGGTTTTTTGTCTTAAATTTGAATTTTATTCCTAAATTTATGGTTTTTTGTGACTATTTCGGTTGTTTTCACTGAAACTTTTGAGTAAATCGTTGAAAACATCTAGAAATGAAGTGAAATCGACGCCATTTTGTTTTAAAATCACGAGTTTTGGCGCTTCCTGTGCTGTTTATTGTGACAATGTTTGCTTTATGATATCGTTGCCATCATTTAGAAAATAAATAACTTTCCATCGTTGCAAATATTTGATTTAAAATGAAATAAATCAATAAAAACTTTTCGAGTTGAGAAAAAAAATTGCCGCCATTTTGTTTTCTATTCCTTGAGTTTTTTAAATATAAAAAGTTCGTTGAATTATTTTTTTTAAAACTTTTTGAATGGTGAATTTAAGTTAATCATCAGTTACTGTAATAAATGTTATTAACATTAAAAATATTTTAATAAATTTTATTAATAATAAAGAAAAATCTCTGCTGAAAGTAAAAAATTAATTTAAGTTTAAACTCAATAAAAAGTCAAAACTTTTCACCTCGCCTGCTACACTTCACTTTATTATAAACTCTTAAAGTCAGAAAATGTTAATAAAATTTATGTATGCATGGAAACAAGAAACTCTGTAGATAAAAATTCAAAGATAATATACATAAAAGATAATCAGCTATAAATGAACAAAAAAAGAATGGAAAAATATTTTTCAAGATTGAGAGAAAATAAACTTTAAAGTCATTGAATTGTTAATGAATTCAGGAAGATAAACTGTTTACCATTCGGATGGGGTTGCCCCTGTAAAAATATAAATTATTATGCATAAAAATAAGTTTTAATAGAAATCAAGAATTTCTTTACCTTCATGAATTCCCATGAAATTAATCATCCATCCCGTACCAGCAAAGTGAACGCTCTGCTTATAATGGACTTTGATTTTACTTCCCAAACCGATAAATACTGCCGGCTTGTCATCACCACAATATCTTTTGGTTACATCAAACTCTTTTGAATCGTTTTCTTCTAAAATTTCCACATAGTCGTTCTCACATGTCAATTTTGATCCCATGTCAAATACTGATAAAATGGATAAAATAAAAGTTTTTATTTTTTGTCACATAGAATAAGCTTTTGAAAGCAGTTGATCATTTATGAAGAACTGGAGCGCATTGACTTGTCAAAAATCAAAAAAATAACGGTCAAAATAAATTTGAAAAGTTAAGTGTCAAAACAAATTTGAAAAATTAACGGTCAAAATAAATTTGAAAATATCTAACGGTCAAACTAGATTTGAATTTAACGGTGAAATATCAAATTTTGCTCATTTTAGTCATAATGCGATTAAAAGGGAGAAGGAAATATAAAATTGAGTATCATACCAGTAAACTTAAGTGCCATTTTCAAATTTTGTGGGACGGAAACTGTCCATGTGCAGTCAAAGTTCGTTCGATTATTGCTTGGATAAAGAGGACTGCTAAACATTCCACCATAATTGAATATTTCACCACCACAACCGGGTCCCTTGACTTTCTCAGATGCCACATATAAAATATCGTACATTCCTCGATTGTACAATGTTGCATCTTTCTCATACTTTATGTGTATTGAAAGTTGATTCCCTGTTGAGAATATCGGATTGGGAGTAGCATAACCACAAAGTGTCTTTAAAAGTGCACCGTTCTCAAAGTCACCATCATAAATTTTCATAAAAGCTTTCTCACAATCATTTTGATAGAACATAAATCGATAGAAATAAAGAGAGATTGTATAGTCTGCAGGCACTTTTATTGATGTTTGACAGCTTTCAGCTTGATTATCCGAAATGATCCGTCCTTGAAGGGCTGTGAATGTTCTATTACAGACGCTGATTGGTTTTATGTCCATTTTAAATCCAGAAAATTCTTTTTCGGAATTTGAGGTAAACATGACTTTAATTTTCTCACTTGTTGAGTAGTAAACGTGAGGAATGATAGCACCACAGTAGATGTGAGGTGCATTTGGACCTGAAACTCCCATGTAGAATGATGGATTTATTGTGGAGCTATGCTTGCCTTTGTAAATCACCTCCTGTCCAAGACCTTCCAGTACATATTCACTAATAAGGCTGTCCTCAATCCTTAAGCTGTCATTATAACAATTATCTGATTCCTCCAGTTCAAATTTTGAGAATGAAATTTCAAAGTTGCTTCTAATTGGTGCCTCAATTGTCCATTCACATCGAATATTTGGCGGATAGTTAACAGAATTCAGAGCTTTTGGAGACTCAATTGTAAATGTCTCGTTGAAGTGGATGCTAAAGTTGTAGTAAGGCTTAGATCCACATGGTGATTCTATCATTTGTGCAGTCATTTTGAATCCTGTACTGGATCTTATTGAGTCTGTGACAAATCTCACATAAGCAGCAGGAACAGTCGTTATGACATCATTTGGTAAGTCATGTCCACAAAATCGACCTATTGACTCACTGAATGGTCCATTTCCATTAAGAATCTCCACATAATCACAGCTGCAGTTCCAAATATTGCTAGGTATGTTCTTATCATGTGGCTTGTCAGGATCACAGATGGATAAATGAATTTGATTGAATGATAATTTAATCACACTACGTGGCTCTGCTGTAATTTTGAAGATGCATTCCAGATTATTTGCATTTTGCTGGTTACTCTTGTCAATCACGTAAGTTGCATTATTTTTAGTCAGTATGATGTTCTCATCGCATTTCTGTTGGAATGTAACGGATGCAATAAAACCATTGTTGTCTCTAAGCTGATCTGTTCTTAATTTTATAACAGCATCGTTACTGTCGATCACAATTGGACGAACTGTGATGTTTCCACAAAGTTTTGCAAGCCTGAATGTGTCATTGTCCAATTTGCCTTTGAAGATTTCCACAAAATCATAAGAACAGACTTCGGAGTAGTCAAGATCAATTTTTTCAAATTTAATGACAATTTTCTTGTCAACTGGTGCTGTTACATTCCAGACGCAGTATAAGCTTCCTAAATACTCCCACATGTTCCTAACGTTGGCTTTAAGATTCTTTGGTGATGTTATGACTGTTGAATTTGTGATAATTCCACCGCAAGAGTCTAGATTGTACTGTACCTGGAAGCCCTTGCGCTCTATCCATTTATCAGTTTTGAGAATCAACGACATTGGCTCTTTGTATCTGAAAGCACCAGGATTCGTTTGTCCACAGAAAGTTCCAATCTTTCCATCCTGCATGCCATATTCCATTACTCTAATTAGTGTGACGTTATCATAGATGCACTTTCCACTAGCAGACTCAATGTCAAAGTCCAAGAACTTTAGATTTATAAATGCATCAGGAATTGATGACACAAATGTATAATTACAGAACAATCCAGGTACATAGTTCTTCGGATATTTTGGACTTGTCAGTAGTCTTATAGTTTTATCTACGCTGATAATTCCACCACAAACTTCCTCCCATTCAGCATTAAATCCATCACCACTGATTGATTCGTCTGAATGGAAAACTACCTTAAGACGAGTAAAAGTTGAGTTTATAGGTTTTGGTGTGTCACGTCCACAGAATCTACTCATCACCTTCCATTCATTGTTAATATAGTCATGAATCTCAACATAATCCTTTGTACAGTTTGTCGATTCCTCAATGTAGAATCTTCCAGTGAATTTAAGTCCAACTCGGAAGCCAGTGTCAGCTCGAATCTCCCACACACACTCGGTATTCGCTGGATATGGCTTATCGTAAAGTGGAGTTGAGAATTTATTTGTGAATTGATTCAAAATTCCGCCACATCCAAATGATGAAGTTTCTGCCTTAATTTCAAATTCTGAATCTTTGCTAGCACCAATGAAGTTATCTGTGTGATACTCGATGAATATTGATTCCCTTTGTGACAGCAGCTGTTCACTATTAAACTCATTTCCACATAATTTAGCAAACGATGGACTTGCTGGTGTTGGTCCATTATAAATTATTATATACTCTTGATCACAAGGAAGCTTAAGATTTAATTTAGTGACAGTAATTGCAACACTAAATCCTACCTCATATTTCACATACCAAGCACAATCAAGAACTGCATAATTTGCTGTTTCAATTGGAAGATTTTTAATTATTTGCGTTCCTGACTTGAAAAGTCCACCGCATTTATGAGTCTTGTATCTCAAATTGAAGCCGACCTTGCCAAAATATGGACTCTGCTTGACCTCAATCTTAACATCTGGAAATGGAGATAAGATATTCTTCGTCTCTGTGCTGTTTCCACAAAGTCTTCCTAAGAATCTGTCACTCTCCATAACACCTGATTCTCTTATAACATTTATGACAGTTGCTGCATATCGACAGTTTGTCAATCTCCTTCCAACTTGTAAATTTGAGAAGTAATAGGCCAGTGTACCAGTATTTGGTGCTGATGGGATGATTGGTTGATCAATGCGTGAGTAACTGCATGAAAATGCAATTGTATCCATGTCAGGTGGTGGATATATAGCTCCTTCAAATTGATTCATGTCTCCATAGCAAACGGTGTCCTCATCACTTGTAAATTTGATCTTAAATCCACGATTTGGAGAGCTCATTCTGATCCAGGATGTGACCATGATTCTATTGTCACTAGATTTAATTATGCCTGGGTTTGTGCTGTTTGTGACAAATAACATTCGATTGGAATAATTGAAGTCATTATAGATTCCGATTCGTTGAGCAAATCTATTTCCTGTGTTGATTATGTCAATGTCCAAGAACTCTAGTGCCACTCGCTTTCCTTTTGTGACTGTAATCTTCCATTCACAGAAAGCTCTAGTGAGTGTTCTTGATGGATATCCTACGCTTGTTATAAATCCTGAATCTGTATTAATTTCACCTCCACAACTTAGTTTTGAGGCATTGTAGAAGAGCCTAAATCCTCTGTAAAGTTTTGATGTCTTCTTAAAAGTCCTGAACTTAATAACAATCTCATTGGATTCACTCATAATGAGACCTGATGGTATTGTGTTGCCACAGTAGGTTCCAAGTTTCATAAGACTTTCCCCATTAGTCGAATTTCCATCAGGAACAATTGAATAAATCTTGAAATGATCTTTTTCACCACTGCATGTCTTGTTGCCATTTTCATTCGAGTCAAAATCATCAGTATCAACGGGCAGGTCTATGTCGAGAATCTTAATCGTAAATAGATTATTTGCTGGTCCAATAATTCTGTATTCACATGTAATATTGCTTGGATAAGCTCCATTTCCAGGATATTTTGGTGATGTTAAATATCCAATATCAGATGTCCTCAAAGTTCCGCCACAAACGCCAATTGATACATTAGCTTTAAAGCCATTTCTCGGTTCTGGAATGTCAGTGAAGAATTTCAAACGAAGAACATTAGATTTTGTGTATTTTGTTGGTGGATTTCTGCTTCCACAAAATGTTCCAATGAGACTTGCTCCCGTTGTTGATCCTTCACGAAGTTCCAAGAATTCTTTCTCACATGGATTGCTCAGCATCAAGTCAAATCTGTCAACAAAATCAATACGAATTTGCTCACCAGCTGGTGCCACAACTATCCATGTGCACTCAATATGTGGATGTGGAATATTTGGATAATTTGGGGAACTAATAACTGACGTTGGATATGCTGACGAAAGAGTAATTTGTCCACCGCATTCATGCTGTACTTCCGTGTATCTCAATCTGAATGTATTTCTGTATGGCGAGAATGTTTTGTACTTTACAAAGGCACGATTGCTTGATGTCATTGGAATTTCAACATTTTTGTCTGTGCAATATTGCCCAGTTCCAAGATATGGAGCAGAGTCATCATGTCCATTTTTGATCATTACATAACCATCACAACCGCCTGTGATATTTTTAATGTTCAGTTCCAAGAATTCAAATTTAATTTTTCGTCCTCGACCGACTGTAATATTCCACATGCAGTTCTGTGAACGAAGTCCAGGATTCCTCATTGTATCAAATTCGATAATTCCATCAGGACTTGTAAAGACACTTCCACAATAAAGGAACATAACCGCAGCAAATCCTGTCTCATTTTGGCTGTAATCTGAATGGAATTCAAGTTTCACATTTGGAGTTCCATGGAAAGATCTCCGCTCTCGTATATCCATTTGACATAGTTTTGCAGCCTCTCGCCATTTATTGCCAGGTTCACTGAGTGATACTTTTGCATAATCGCCATTACAATCTGTTACGTCCTCAAGATCAACGTCAATAAATTGAAGAATTGGATGGTATGAAGCCATTCCAGATACAATTGTCCATTCACAATCCATAGTTGAGTTATAGCCTAATGGATATCCAGGTGATGTGACGTTTATGAACTCATTGACATTGTTTAGTGCTATCACTTCCTTTCCACAGCCTTCCATCGTGAAATTTTCAGCTGTTTCATTTTTCTCAACTTGACTCCATTCGAGACGGAACCTTGACTTACCAAATGCTGAATGGTGAAGTTCTATATACACAATATTAGCTTCAGAGACGAGAGCATCAGCATGCTCATAGCAAATTTCATCAGATAAAGGTGGTGCTGTTTCATCATATCCATTGTAAACTTTAAGGTACGACATGCAGTCTTCTGGATCATCTTCGTTCATGTAAAATTCTTTAAAGTCTATCCTTATCACATAACCTTGAGTGACTGATATTCTATAAGTATAAGCGACTAATCCTCTTTGAAGGTATGGATAATTTGGTGACTCAATAACTCCCGATTCCCCATCCAAGTCTGAATGTGCTGCATATTTAAATCTAGCCAAAAATCCATTACTAGATGTCAAATCTCCTGTTCTGTACTTAATCCAATAACCACGCGAATTTACGAGATTCCTTGTCACTTCCTTTCCACAAAATAGTCCTACCAAGTCACCATTAGCATCAACTTTGCGAATCTCTAAGTAATTTTCATTACAATTTTCCGAGCTGTGGGACGAGAAAAAAGAGAATATCCAAATAATTTATTATCTGAAAGCTTTTAAGAAACTCATCAAAACACCCACGTTGTGATGTCTATATCCTTGATTTCTAATGTAAGCAAATTGCCAGCACTTGCTGATATCGTCCACACACAATACGTACTCAATGGACTCGATTCAGGATAATTTGGTGATGCGAATTCTCCTTGTATGCTGTTTTTGTAAATACCACCACATGCTGTGCGTTTAAAATTTAATGAAATTAATGAGAGAATTATAAAGTATGTGGTTTGGTGTGTGTTAAGGAATAAAGACGCATAAAATTCAAAATATTAAAATACGTTAAAATTCAAATTTTTAAATCCTTTAAAATTCAAAAGTTAAAATCCGTTATAATTCAAATTTTCTAAATCCGTTAAAATTTAAAAAATTTAAAATTGTTAAAATTCAAATTTTAAAAATCCGTTAAAATTAAATCCTTTACTAACCACCAAACCTCAAACTCACACCCAACAAAAATCAGCTATTTTCAATTAATATCCTTACCATTATCAAGCACTGAGTAATGGATATCAAATTCTGATAATGAGCTCATCGATGTTGTATTTAAATAAACAGTCAACGAGTTTCCATGGCTGACAATTGCTGGGGGGATCTTTGATCCGCAAAATTTAACTCGTTCCGCTCCAAGTGAGCCGACGTCTCCTTCATATACGTGAACCCTCGAGTAACATTCCATGTCCATGTCAAAAAATATTCTCGAATATGTAAAAGTCAATGTGACATGTTTTGATGGATCACTGGCAATAAATGTCCAATAACAATCACTTGGATCTCCAGTTGGTCGGTAGAATATTTCACCAGTGTCATTTGCAATTATTCTTGAGCCACAATTGACTGAGAAATTTCCAATAAAACCTTTTGCATTGATTGTTGCGTCACTGATTAAACGGACAACAAGCTCATTCCTTTTTGATGAAAATTTCGTAATATTTAATGTCTCAAAGCTTCCACATCCCTTAAAAAGAATTTCATTAAATATCGGATCATAAATTTCCAGCATATCCTTCGTGCAGTTCGGGCTATTTTCAATATCAAATTCAGTCAACTGGAATGTCACTCGATGAGCAGGATCAGTCTTAATTTTCCATTCACAATACTTATTATTATCGTAGTTCTTTGTTGGATATGAAGGAGTCTTAATGACTCCATTTGTTGCTATGAAAACGCCACCGCAATCTGACACAACACTTTCGTACGTGACATTGAAACCTTTCTCATTATGCGATTCATCGGATTCAAATTTCAAAAAAGCTCTATGTCCATCAATAGTAACTACCAATGGCTCCCTCGTACTCTCACAAACTTTCATTATTGTATTATTGAAACTTCGATCGTGAGCAATAATCAATGAATCAAATTCACAGCTTACAGACTTTTCCATTTCTATGCTATGGACAGTCAGATTAATATTGTATCCATATTCAACAGCAATCTCCCATATACAAGTTATTTCGTTGGTGTAACGTCGTGGATAATTAGGAGATGTAAGACTACCGGAAGGATGTGTCAATTTGCCACCACAACCTTCATTATACCATTCGAGACGAAAGCCTGTGCTTACTGCTGCTGGGTCAGTATGAAACCTATAGAAATAAAAGGAATATAATATCATAAATCAATTAGATTCGAAGCAGCATTCAAATTTGGTGCTTGAGATGTCAAACATTTGAATATCGTTAAGAATCAAAATTGAAACCGTTGAAATTTAAATTTTTGAAAACCATTAAAAACTAAAATTTTCAAAAACGATTAAAATTTAAATTTTGGAAAACCGTTAAAATTCAAACTTTAAAAACCCGTTAAAATTTAAAATTTTAAAACCAGTTTTAAAATCAAAAAATTCTTTCAAAATAAATAAATTACAATTTTCTCAAATCCCAAATTAAATATCAATGACCAACTTACATGACAACAACTGCATCGGTTGTACTATTGCGAATTTCCGGTGCTTTATTGCAATGAGTTTTCAATGTCTGCATCTTCTTCTCCTTTGCCTCATAATCGTAATCATAAATTGTCACATAATCGTATTTGCAAATGTCGTGCTTGGTTTCATTATGATATAGATTATCATTTTCTAAACTAAAGTGAGAAAATTGCATGTTAACTCGATTTCCTTTTGACACTTTAATTGTCCATGCACAATCGAGATTGTTTGGATATTCTTGTGGGAAATTCAATGACTCAATGATTCCTGTGTCAGATTCAATCGTTCGATTACAATTTGCCGAGTACTTAATATGAAAACCTCGTCCTGAATGAGACTCATCTGTATTCATACGTATCATTGCATGATTTCCGCTTGTCTCTATATGAATCGGATGATGTTCACTTGAGCAGAATTTACCGAAACTTTTAGCACTAGCATCAGTGCCATCAAATATCTCTAAAAAGTCATACTTGCACTCAACATGTTGCTCCAAATCGAGATCAGAAAAGACAATCTGTATTGATGAGCCTTCATTGACTGAAATTCTCCACTCACACTGGGAATTGTGTGGATATGAGACTGGATAATTTGGACTTTGAATTGCGCCTTTTGCACTTGATAAAACACCACCACATCCGAATGTTGTTGCATCCCATTCTATCTCAAATCCCTTACCGTTACGACTCGAGTCTGAGTAAAAGTGTAAATACAGTTGATTGCTCATTGACTTGAATGGTGGTGGAATTTTTTCGCCACAGAATTTTCCAAGAAGTGGTGCGAGTCTGGTAAATAGATGTGATGGAATTAGTTATTCATAAAAAATAGCAGAGCTCAAATTCGATTTTGAAAAATAAAAATCATTCAAAAATGACGTCCAACTTACAGGGCTGGATGTTAGTATGATCTGATATGGACGTCATTTGTGAATGATCAAGGAACAACCCTTAAAATTACATACTTAGATCCACCATTCCTAATCTCCAATCCATCAAATTTACATGCATCATGAGTTTCCATCTCAAAGTAATTAAAAGTCAGTTGAACTTGATATCCATTTGGTGCTGTTATTGTCCATTCACAATCTTTGTTTGACAAGTAAGTTGGTTGACCTGGACTTCTAAGTTTGCCATGTGATGTGTAGAAATTTCCACCGCATACTGTTGGATTGAATTGGATTTTAGTGAATAATTTTGAAAAAAAGCATACGAGGACTGCATTCAATGGGGTTCTTTTAGACATTATGTAACGTTGGGGAGGATAGCTGGCAACTATTTTGGAAAGAGGGTTCATTTTTGAACCTCATACTTCTAAATATGCCTGCGGACGGTATATTTAGAACCACATGTTAAGCGACCTAACACAACTTTAAATATTGCTTAAAACGCTAACTTACCCACCTTCCAGCATTACATAATATCCATACAACCACCCAATAACTAAATTTATAGGCATCATGACAGATAAATCAACATTAAAATCCACTTACATCTCGACGACTCAATAAAATTGAATGTTATGGTAAATCCATCTTTTGATGTTGACGAGTCCGAGACGAATAAAATTGTTGCTAGATTGTCAATAGTTGTTATGACCTTTGGCGCATTCGATCCGCAAAACGGTCCAATTTGATCACCATTTCCAGAGCCATTATTGAAAATTTTAATATAATCATATTTGCATTGCGTGTCGAGTTCCAAATCAAAATTTATGATGTTCATTTGAATGACAAAGCCTTCGGGAGCTTGAATGAGCCATCGACATTGAAGATTTGACTTATAAACATCAGTTGCCGTGTCCATCGGTGGCTTGACAATTTCTTTACTGTCTTTTATTAAACCGCCACACTCAATGTCGACAAATGTATAGTTTGCCTTAAAACCACGTCCAAAAACAGAGGCATCGGATGCAAATTCAATGTGCATGTGATTGAATGTTGATGTGAATATTCCAGGCTTTCTATCGCCACAAAATCTTCCAAGTCGTGTTGCATTGTCAGCCTTACTGCCATCAAATATTTGTAAATAATCAAATTCACATGTTGAGTGCTGTTCGATATCAAAATCGACAATATTCAGAACAATAACTTTTCCCTGTGGTGCTATAATATCATATTCGCAACTTCTATCACCTTCGTAGTTGTTTGGATAGTTTGGTGACTGTATAATTCCTGATTCAGCCGTATATATTCCTCCGCAAACTGTCAATCGATGAATTTCATGAATTTTTTAAGGTTATGAATTTATAGCAAGCAAATACTCACTCAGTCGATATTGCATCTGAAATCCATCATCGGATTGCGACCAGTCTGATGTAAATCTTACTGTTACTACGTTTGTTTGTGAAATTATGACCGGTGGCTTTTGTGTTCCACAGTAACGACCAATTAAAGTGTCATCGTCGTTCATTTGTGATCCTTCAAAAATCTTAATTGGAAAAAAGAGATGAATAAGTTGATTAAAAATGACAGTGAGTGGGTATGCAGCCAGATCATTGAACTTACCTCTACACGATCAAACTTGCATGTCGAGCTTTCCTCCAAATTAAATTTCTTAAATTCAACACGAACTCTCGAGTCCGTTGGCATTCTAATGATATAATCACACACCAAATTATTCTTATAGGTTCCAGTTGCAATATCTGTTGGTGATGATAGGTCACCTCTCGGTGCTGTATAAATTCCACCACAACCAGGAATACCCTCGATTACTGAATACGCAATTTGAAAACCAGCATCACTTCCATCACCGTCTGAATGAAAATGTATTGTTGCGGTATTTCCAGGTGTTAGTACAGGCGCTGGAATTGTTGAATTACAATACTTCCCCAAGCTTGGCGTTTCAATTCCCACACCACTGTGAATTTCTAAGTAATCAAATCCGCATGTTGCATGAGACTCAATCATTAAAGTATAAAATAGAAATTGTATGCGCTTTCCGGGCGGTGCGAGAAATTTCCACTCACAATCTCTATTGATTGGATAGTTTCCAGGTGCACCAGGTGAGGATATTGTTCCATGTCCTGTTACATTCATCGTCTTACCACATTCTGTATGTTGGAAATGGAAATGTGGAACGAAAATGAATTTAAATTAAATCTTTACAAATGCAACGAGTAATACATACCTGGAGTTATTGATTCCCATGATAGCTCAAAGCCTGCATGTGCTGTGCTATTATCGGATCTGAACCATAAATAAAGTTGGTTGTGTGTGCTCATGATATTTCCGCCATTTGGTAGCTTTGTCATGTTACCACAAAAACGACCAATCAAATGTGATGCTGCTGTACGTCCATCGTGGATCTGGATGAAAGGAAATGTGATTAAAAATATTGTTAAGAATCCGTGAAATTTCCCAAAATACTTTATTGATAGAATTCTCATTTAAAACAATCTTAATATCTCACCTGAAGCCAATCATACCGACAGTCAGTTGTGAACTCGATATCGAACTTTTGGAATGTGATATTCAATACTTTCGTATGATTTGTTTTAATAAGCCATGCACAGCGTGAATTATGATTATATGATGCCGCCTTCGGATCAGCTGGATAAGCAAGTGTACCATTTAGAGCATTTAATACGCCTCCACATGTCGACGCTTGATTTTGACATCTGTTTCCTGAAAAACCACGCGGACATGAACAACGAATGAAGCTTGAGAATCTCGTTGTTGTACAATTGCCGCCATTTCTGCATGGATTTGGATCACATAGATTTGTCGTACGGTCACATAAAGGTGGATTTGTTCCCGTAGGACACGAGCAATATGCTGTTGTTCCATTTTTCATGCATGTACCGCCGTTTTTACACCAAAGATGTTCACATGGATCAACTGCTTGCTGTACACATCCATTCTCACCGTATCCACTGCCTGTATAACCAGTTTTACAGTAGCATGTTGGGGGTGAATTTGGATATTGATAGCATGCTGCATTTGGACTACAAATGGTACCATCCGTACATTGACGTGATGATATGGGACGAGATGATGGTAAGCATGTTTTTCCATCTCCTTCAAAACCAAATGGACAGCTTCCACAACTGCGGTCAGAAAAAAATAATAAATTTAATACTTAACGACCGCAACAATGAAATACGAAACGATAATGAATTGAAATCTCACCGGAATGAACCTCTTGTATTTATACATTCAACTCTAGGTGAAGTGCTACAGCCACCATTATTTTCATCGCATTCATTTATGTCAATACAATAGAAGCCATTTCCTGAATAGCCTATTGGACAGGGACTGATTTAAATAAATTAAATTAATATTCGTGAAGAAAATTTTGTGTATTTATTCAGATGTGATGTGGTATGAATTTTGGGTAAGGATGGAAATGATTTTGGTTATTGATGAATTTAGACGCATATTAATGGCACTGATATAAAAATCTTGGGGCAGATTTCTTTGATATATCGTATCATATCTTGGGAAACTAGTAAATTGGACACCCCAGATATACTCAAGATTAAGTCATGCATGATAGCTAAGTAGACAGTATACTTAGAACCAATCGACCCCTACTTGTCTAGCTTCAGTCAAGTATCAAGTGGAAGCCAAGCAAGCGACTGACTGGTTCCAGTATACCGTTCACTTGACCACAGTGTAGTCAAGATTTCAATATGTTCCGATCGACAATAAGTATGCAACTGACTAAAGCACCAGCAACAAAAAAAATATTGCTTCCCAAATTCAAATGAATATTATTTAATCCATAAACAGCAAGTCGTCTAACAGTCAAACAATAAAATTAAGCAAATAGTCATCTGTCTATGAAACCATAAAGCACATCAGCAAATATGAAAATATTTCCTCTTCTTACCCACAAACGAAAGATCCAGGCGTATTTATACATAAAACTGGCGGATCAACAGAGCAATGTGGTCTCATTTCCAAACATTCATCAACATCTTGTGTACATGCTTGACTATTATTATCTTTCCTCCATCCTTGCATGCAAATACACGAATATCCATCTTTATTGTTGTCTGCTATACAACTTCCATGTCCACAAATTTCCATTTGAGGAACTGACGAGCAATCCACTTTACGTCGATTACAATTTTTTGCCTTCCATCCATCCATACATGAGCATCTGGTTAAATGAAATGAAAATTAAAAAAAAAATATTTTTTATCTCTTTAATAATTCACAGACTCATAAGATCCGACAGTATTGATGCATGTGGCACCATTTTGACATCCGAGATCTGTTCCGACATATTTTGAGCATTCATTAACATCATTTGCACATTGTGGACCTTCCCAATTCTCCGGACATTCACAGCGATATGTGTCGAATACACTAAAGCACGTTCCACCATTTTGACATGGATAGCTCTTACAATAATCTCTTACAAGTCGCTCCGTTAAATTTGCAACTCGTTGCTCGAGAACGGAAATGCGACGACGAAGTCGACCTACTCCTTGTCTATCAATTAAGGCTGATGCATTCGATGAGACATTTCCACCGCCAATTTCTAAACTTTCTATTCGGATATTTTGACGACGAACAACAGCTTTTAATTTAACGAATTCACTTGCTAGAGCTTCCAATGCCTGTGTACTGCCAGCAATTTGTTTGTTGCCATTGGTGACATTTGAAGGATTTAATGATGACAAAATGTCAACGTTATTTACAATAAATCTACTTCGTCCATTTAATTTTATTGAAACATTCTTTGATTCTGCAGATTCGAATATTAAATTTCCATCATTCACAAGAATTTTCGGTCTGTAAATATATTTGAGATTGAAAGTAAATTTATTTGTGAATTTAATTTAATTTTAATTACTGATCATCGTAGAATTGTGAAGTTGTTAAATTTAGAAGCAGTAGAATTATAACAAAATTCCACAAAATCATAATTTCATTTCACTGGAATGTTCACTCTTTGATTTATTAACTAATGCACTGAATAACTCACTATGAGGAATTAAAGGGCTTCTCTTTCAATTTATACAATTTTGTTATCAGAGGGCGTAACGGCTCGTATCGCCTCATGAAAAAAATGTGAAATTTAATATTGGATCATCGAAAATATTTTTCGTGGTGAATTTTTTAATAGAAGAATGCAATTTTATTCTAGATCAGACGTTTGTGCTGGTCGTTGACCAAGAAATTGCTGTATATTGTGGGTGGTTCAATTTTAAGTTCGTTAGAGTTTAGAGTTTGTAAAGGATGCTTCATTTAATGAACAATTTTGAGTGAACCTTAACATATAAAAATACAACGACTCATAAAAATTCAAATTTTAACGACTTTTAAGAATTCAAATTTCAACGATTTTTGAGAATTCAAATTTTAACGACTTTTGAAAATTCAAATTTTAACGATTTTTGAGAATTCAAATTTTAACGACTTTTTGAGATTCAAATTTTAACGACTTTTAAAAATTCAAATTTTAACGACTTTTAAAAATTCAAATTTTAACGATTTTTAAGAATTCAAATTTTGACTTCACTTCAAAGTTTTTAAATAGTTTTAACGAAAAATTGAAAATAGAAAATAATTTTTATAACAGCAGATCTTAATGATTAACTGTTTGTGCAAAAATGTTCACAAGAGATAGTCAATGTGACATTTTTAATCACTCATAATTTTTTTTGCTCACAATTTCATTGCCTACTCAACAATTTCTCTCCGTCGAACAATATGAAAATATTTTAGTATGATCATTTCGCTGTACATTGAGAATTTCAACAATTTTGTAGATTAGTGATATTGGCATGTCCACACAGTGCAAGCCAGAAAATATAATCTATCCAATTCGGTATTTGTATTTTCTATTTTGAGGCGGATTTATCACGAATTGAATCATACAATTCATTCACAAAATTCCATAGGATCATTCATATTTCGGCTTGGGAAAATACCAGATCGCAAATAAAAAGAAAATTTCAGCACGGAAATAATAAAAACTTCCACTGATTAGTTTTTGGAACCGACCGCGTGTATATGTCACAACAATACACGATACTAATTTACTCATAAATTAAATAAGTACACATAGTTGCGGTTTTGAGTGCAACTGAATGAGAGATAGCAATTAGGTGGTGGATGTTGTGCCGTGTGAAGTGCGAAAATTTGTCATTTCATGTGTCATGTACATGTTAGATGATGTTAAGCCGTGCATCATGTTGAATGATGACAATAATTTTATTGTGCTAAAAATTAACACTCATTCATAAGCTTCTCTCTCTCATTTTTTGATGCTGTCCCATTTTCAAAGTGATGCCTTTTTTTTCTTTCATGAAAATATATGTGCTCGTATGCTTCATAGCACATCATCGTCACATAAATTTGAATTTTTTAAAGCTTCATCCGTCCTTTTTTGGGGGAGATGAAAATGTGTCTGATTTTTTGTGAATTTTGGAATTCAACAAATTAGTTAGGAACTATTCACAAATGACGTCTATGATGATAGAGTGAACTGATCCGAACTTTACAAACATCACAGCTTTTATTCACCAAATAACTTGCCAGACAATGAGGGAGAGGGGGGTGTGGGCTTGAACCCTAATTCACCTTTCAAAAATCACTTGTGTGATATCAGAGAAGAGTTGTATCTGGAGTGTCAAGCTATATGTAAGTAAATCTGTTAATGTGAGATTAAAACATTTGTACTTCCATTTCAGCTCATTTCTCGCAATATTTTTAAAAAATATTAATTTTACCAGAAGCTTTTCATAATTTTAATACAAAAAACCTCAAAAATTACACCCAAACCCCCAAAACACCCACAAGATCACAAGCAATTCCTCCCAAAAACATTTTTTTCACATGCATTGCAACCAAAATGACAAAAGTGCATTTGCACAACACAGAATTTTTTTTTATTTTCCTCCGTATGTCGTGAATGAGTTTCAAGTGTCATGAGCTTAATGGGATGTTATTCGATTTTTCTGTTTGGTTTTTATTGCCAGTTGTGTTGCGACATGCAACAAAAAAAGGGCAAAAATAAACGAAATTTTTTTTATTTAAATGTAGCGGTGTTTGTTGGAAAATTTGTAAACTATTGTACATGTCATCTGTCTCGTATGCATCTCATATTGTATTAAATTTATGTGCTACTTGTTTATTCCTGCCACTTTGATGCAAATTAATTTGATACGTTGAAGTTTTGCTTGTGTTTCGAGGGTTAAAGGCAAGGGGTGGTGAATTTGGTCATTTTCTTTGAAGCTGTGGATGAAACATTGAGATTGTCTGGTGAATTTTGGGTCAAATTTAGTCAGGGACATGTCTGGGGGCAGGGGCGTATCCAGTTTAGAGAGAAGGGGGGTTTGGGGGTCAATAACATATTTTTGAAAACCAATACGGTCATGATTCGAAAATATATCCAAAAAAGGTTATGGGCAGTATAATCAAGTAGTCTTTTTGAATCTCTCAGTTGTCGCCCAAAAATCCACCTTAAAAGCTTACAAACTCCACAAATCACCAACCATCATGAATTCACAAAGTTATCACCCCTTGCATATGTATAAATCTCACACTTGTACATACACATTCATGAGGATAAATATAGAGTCGAAAAAATCCACTGCATGCATCGAAAGTCATGGGAAAATGAAACTTTTTATCCCCTTTGCTATTAAGAGGAACTTTCTATAACATTGTTATTGTGCTGTTACAAATTCGTAGTAGCACAGCTATAATTAATAAAATTAAAAGATTCAGAAGGGAAAAAATGTAATTTGTATCATGAAGTTGGGAATGCTTTGTGCATGGATATCAAGTTATCTACCTGATTTCATTATCACGTGTGAATTTTGAGCTTTAAATTTCGAAACCAATTTTTTTTGGATTTTTTAAAGCATTCTTAAATTTACGGATTATTTTTAGTTTCAAGGTTTAATCTTGTAAGATATTTACAAGACAAATACTTGCTTTTTATTAACATTTATTTTAAATACCAACGACTCTTGATTGAAGGTTTAAAATGTCAGAAAATTGTGCAAAATGTTAAAAATCAATAAAATCGTTTTATTTTTAACCTCCAAGGTATCATACCTAAATAAACATTAGCCCACTTTAAGGAAGAAAAATATTTGTAATGCCATAGGTCAATTACAGAGAAATGGTATGTTCAGTTCACTTGCTGACAATCTTAATTACCTTTATTAAAATAGAAAAATTAAAGAAAAAGTTTGAAGTTTTCTCTTGGGTTGTTCATAAATGACGTGAATTTCCTTCAATGTAGTTGCAGGGATCCTGAAGCTATAAGATACTCAATTCACTCTTTTCTTTTGAAAACTTTCAGACGATGAGAAAATGAGGTCAATTGATGTCATTTTCAGACGACCCCCTTTGATCATAGGAATAAGTTTGACATCCAAGAAGAGCTACGAAGTAAATTTATTTAAATTATTCTAATTGAGAAGTGAAACTTTTATCAAGAGCTGAAAATTAAATTGTGTTAGCAAATTATAAGAAGTAAATTTTAAAACGCATTTTCGAGTAAAGTGTGTAAATTAAATTAAAAAGTTTAAAAAGGCTAGAAAATTCTTTATAAGTCATTTGAGTGGCCAAGCAAGAGCTCGTTAATAAATGACGTCCAATTTTTAGGGGAAAGGGGGTTTAACGCTATGTGACACTTCCGCTATGTGAAAAATTTACAGCGGGGGAAGGGGGCTAAAACACTCGTTTTTATGGCTTTACGTCATTTATGAACAGCTCCTAAAGGAGATTTTATTATTGTCCAGGTACTAATAAAATTACTCAATTTGGAATCTTTCGGATATTTTATACGACTAAGACTTAATACGCTTAAGGGACAATTCAAAAATGATGTCCAACAAAAACGAGCTTTTCAGACCCTTTGTCACAAAATATTCTTTATATGGAATGTCACACAGATCTAGACCCACTCACCTCTAATTATTGAACATCATTCATGAACGACCCTTAACAGTTCATCCAATAAACTAACCATCTTGACAATAAAAACTGTCAAAAAGTCATCCATCAATTTATTTTCAACTTGTCTATTGCATTTAACATTTCAGAATAATAAATTAGAAAATAATTGCAATTGAAACTTTTAATATTTTTTCCAACGAGCTCAGTAAAAATTTTCAAAAGTCTTTCAGATTTAATGAAAATTTCAGATTAAAAACTCTCGGCAAATAGTTTTTATTGTGGGAATTTATTTTTGCTTCCATTTATCTAGATTTTTAAGAGTAAAGTTCTTTATTACACTTCCACATTTTTCTCGCTTTACTTTTTTTATTTCCTGAGCTATTAGGGGTGGTTCACTTATGATGTATATTAAAAATGGGATTTTCAGACCCCCATCCCCCCTTGGTACAAAATTTTAATTTTAAAAAAGTTATAATAAAGTGTCAAAAAATCTCAGACCCTCTCCCTCTTAAATATGTCATAAGTAAATGCTGTCTAAGAGTTGATCATAGATGTAAAAAAGCTCAATGGGGTCTATCCCGGTCAATGAGCCAATGGGGTCTATCATTTATTAAGTTTTTACTTTAAGATGGGGGATCTGAAGTTTTGTGACAGTACAGATGAAAATGAACTTTAAGTGATGTACAAATTGGAGAGGAAGAGGAAGGAGATCAAAATCACTTATCTTTTGCGTTACAAAATAAATGAACAACCCCAAAACCACTCGATGAACTTTTTCTGACTTTTTTTGAAATAAAAAATAAGATGAGAAGTCAGGAAGAAAATTTTTTGGATCAATTATTGAATGAAAATGTGGAGACGAATTTTGGTTCATTTAGTGGCTGTCTTTGCTGTCTTTTAGGATAGGACTTCAGACGTGTAGATAGAGGGATACCATAAGCTTGACTGTTCTCAATATGTAAGGAAATGGGTGATTAGATGACAAATATAGCCTCTCACTAGATGAAAAGGATCACAAAAGTTGTTAAAAGACCTAAAGGGTCATTCATAACTGGTGTCCAAATTTTAGAGGAAGAGGGTGGTCTGATGCTGTGTAACACTTCCTAAAAATCTCGTTTTCTGCATGACGTCATTACTAAATGCATGACACCTTACTAAAAGCTCTTTGTAACTGTTCTAGGGTTTTTGAACAGAAACATATTTAACCTAGCTCCCCCTAGCTCTTGAAATCCATAAAATCGTTATTCTACTGATTTTGCTACTTGCTCTACTTCCATTAGCAAGCGTGCATCAACATTAATTTTATGGACCCATAAAGATTTGCAATAAAAAAATTTTCTTTGTGCTCTTTAAAAAAGAGAGAAAAGATTGAAAAGTTAGTCATTAGAAGGTCCATTTGTTAATGGAGTTCTTTTGCTCTATCATTAAAAAATCCTTGGGCAGCAAATTTTATGCATGATATAAAAATATGAGCGAGAATCATCGCCCATAGCAAAAAATAAAAAAGTAAAGCATAAAGAACCAAAAAAAGTGCATAAATATATTCCCATAAATTATCAAGCCAACACATTCATTACGGTGAACCAATTAGTTGCCATGTACATGCACAGACACAGTGAATTTCTATTTCATAGAATTTAATTTTCAATTGTATCGTTGTTATGTTTTAAAAAAAATGTATTGCATAAAACATGTACACACAATTCAAATCCAATTTCCATAAATTTATTGCATCTCTCATTCTATGTGTTGTGTGCATTGTCCAAACATACCAACACTTACGGCTCTCGAGCCCCTCCTGAAAACCCAAAAATGCAAAACAAACAACATGTTGCAATAATAAAAAAAATTTGTTTATTTTTTTGTGTTTTATGTTTGACTTTAAAATGCAAAATTTATGCCATTAACTGAATGATGCTTCATTCCTGAAAACAATATAAAAGGAGGCATAGAAGTTGAATCATTTATCTTTCTGGTGTCATTAAAATTATTATTTTATGGGGAATCTCTGCAAAGGTAGAGCTTATTTTTGGATAACATTTAAAATTTATTTGGAACTGGCATGACAAAAATTCTTTGTAAATTGCTATGATGATGAGAATAAAATTGTTAAGCTTGAAAGTAAGTGATATTTCAATTATTTATAAATTTATTCATAGAGCTTTCATTTGCTGAGGTGGAGTTTTATATAATTTTACGTATTTTGTAGTTTCTGGATTTTTGTTTATTTTTTATGCTAAATTTTAGGTATTAAAATGGATTTTTTAATACCAGTTGCTTTTTGGGGCTGGTATACAATACCTTAGGATACCCCCTAAGCTATAATTCAAAAATATAATACAGAATAGTCTGATATTTTACGAGGAGATATTTTCAATTTTTTGTATAGACTTTTTTTCTAGACTTTTTCTTAAAAATTCTAGAATATTAAAGAATTTTTTGATGGTGGTCACAAATCTTTAAAATCCTCCCTGCCTACGCACCTAGCTTTACCAACCGAACCCTTGTTAGAACTTAATTTTGATCTATTAAGTCGGAATCGAACCCGTGCTCTTATGATTTTCAGTCGCATGCTCCTACTACTAAGCTTTAAGCTCTTTCTCTCCGTTAATTCTCTCAGTCATCTAGCAACAGATTGAGTTAATTGGGGTGTTCCTTAGAACTTTGACAGAATACCAACTTAAAATATAAATAGCATCTGTTTGGAGTATATTTGGATTTATCGTTGATGATGCTTTACTTGAGAATCTCCTACAGTTTGTCCATCGAAAAATTGCATCTGATACTTATCAATAGCTCAATCATCTCAGATTTTCATTAAATTAAATGACCACAAAAAAATTGAAAATTCTATGTGAAAAAATGAAATTTCCTGAAACTAAAACATTTATTCTCATTTTTATCCTTCATTTCGAGAGGACAAATGTATGAATAATATGTAGATGGATATATTTGTAAATGAATGTGATGGGAAGAAGGGGGAGGAGTCAGGCGAACTAAAAAAATGTATTGCCGGAGATAAACGTTGTTTGTGAATGCTTTTGGGACTCTTCCTCTATTTTTTCGTTCCTTTTTCTTCCTCCACAGTATAAAAAGTGACCCTTGATGTTTATCTGTTGAACCGAAAAGCTGTAAAACGCTTTGACAATTGTATCTCTTCTCATGCTATAAAGCATATGTATAGCATACAAAATGCCTTCATAAAAAATACCGGAAAATTTTATTGCACGTTATCCATACGACATATATATTCATACATATCCTCAGCTCCGCACACACATACATAACATCAACTTGATCTAGCTATTTTTGAATAAATTATACAGCCTGAATTTTTAATTAACTCAATCTGTTTCTAGATGACTGAGTGAATCAACGGAGAGAAAGAGCTTTAAAGAGCTTAAAGTTTTAATAGGAAATTAAATGATATTTAAAAAAACTTTTAAGCGGAGCAAACAGGACGAGAAAGAGCTATTTGGAAAATTAATGGTCATTTTGTAGTTTTTTGATACTCTGTAAGCAATGCTGTGGGACTAGATGGCTGATGTTTAAATTTGTTTTGTTGCTGAATAGATTTTGAAGTTATAATTTAGTTTAATCACTTAGTTTTTGCCACAGCAGGATCTCTGACATACCTTCCGACTATGCTGTCTACCTTTAAATTTGGATGATGTAATACGTACATAACTTAACATTTTATGTAATTAAATGTAAGGTAAGCTTTACGGAAGTCATATTCCTAGGTTAAGCAAAGGAAGTGACTAGCTACTTTAAGCAAGTCACTCCTGGGTTAGGTTTCTCGGTATACCATTTCCAATACACCTACTCTAGGGTATACCCCTATCCCTACACCTACCTCTACTCTACCCCAAGCTATACCAAGATATACCAAGAACCACAGTCCTAGCCTAATTTACACACTTTAATCCATAAACTGCTTCATAAAATGCCAAACAGTATGAATAATTAGCATCAGACAGACACACAGCATGACAAACAGAATGCAGACAAAAGTATCTCTTTTCAAGGTCCACAAAAAAATTTCCTAGCGACACCCCCTGCAGCATGATAATAAAAACTTACTAAAGTTGTTTATTTGTTTAGTTTATATGCTTATTTACTCAACCTAGCTTGATTGAAATATATAAAATTTATTATTGTAGTAAGAAAACTTTAAAATCATAAAAATAAAGTTTTTTAATTAAAAATAAAAATTTAATGGTAAACATATTCAAATTAATGGACAAATAAAACAGATTTTGTGGCTTCATTTCCTTTACTGCTGTTTATTTACTTCTAGTTTATTTTTGTAACAATTTCATTAAATTTTTTTGTCAATAGAAATCAGAATTATGTTTCATGACTGTTAAGGTGCTTAGTGCGTGGGCATCAGCTTTATTAACCTACTATTGTAGGTACAGCTTATTGGGGAATACATAATTTGTGTCAAGAGTTCATTGATAGATTTCTATTTAATTTCTGTGTCGATAATTACGTTTCATGGTTTTGTGGTGATTGGAGGCTTTATTGACGTCATTTCTCTCCTATAGGACATCACAAGTGACCCCGAACTTTGTAGAACTTAAAGGCATCAGCAAGGGCGTATTCAAGGAGAGGTTTGGGGCGTCAAACCCCCCTTTTTGAGAATTTTTTTCCATTTACTAGGATTTATTTCAGTCCTAAAACCCCCTAAATACATACAAAAAAAATTTTAAAACCCCTCCGTCAAAAAATTTCTGGATACACCCCTGAGCATCAGAGTTTCAACTTTTGAATTCAAATGTCAATATTTACAGACAAACATACTAGAATGACTTCCACAGAACTACGAAATAATTTTACAGCAATATTCATTTGAATTAGTAACTTTACTTCCCCTTCAGATATAATTTAATTTTCCATGTTTAGATAACGAGACGTAAATAGCTTGAAGCTTATATGCACAATGAAACCAATAAATGGTTAATAAAAAAGTTTACAAGAATTTCATTATTCCACGTGAAGCTTATTGAAGTAAATCAAATTCCATATTTTTTATATATGCATACACTCAAATCCAATTTCATTCAACCTACATTTAGACTTACTTTTCTGCTGATTTCTCTATCGTGATTGGAATAAATCTTGAAGATAATTTTTTTTTGCTTTTATTATTATATTAAACAGAGTCATATTTTTCTTTTTTTGTTACGTTCTGTTCTGTTTCCTCCTGTTTAGTCGTATACTTCTTGTGAGTTTCTCTTTATTGTGCAGTTTATATTGAAGTAAATGAGTTATTTTGTGCCATCGCTTTGGGATTTGATGGTGTGGGGTTGACTTGTGGGGTTTTCAATGTTTTCAGGATTTGTTTAATCTTTCCAGGATTTTTTGAATCTTTCCAGGATTTTTTTTTAATCATTCCAAATATTTTTGAATCTTTCCAGGATTTTTTGAGTCTTTCCAATATTTTTTGAATCTTTCCAATATTTTTTGAATCTTTCCAATATTTTTTGAATCTTTCCAATATTTTTTAAATATTTCCAGGATTTTTTGAACCCTTTTCAAAAAATTCACCCAGAAAATTCGTTCCAGTCATTACAACAACCTTAACCATCATCCTTACTACCTTCACATTCATTTTCTCAAAGGTATATGCAAGACATCATCAAAAGATATTTATTTAATCAATCATTCAATCAAAATCGAATTCAAATTACTACAAATGCCTTGTTTATATTCAACGTTCATGCAATATTGATAGGAAATAAATATTTATGGAAAAAATGAATTTATGGGAAAGTAAATATAAAAAAGGAAGAAAAAAATATGAAAATAAAGTGGAAAATATCAGCAAGAATAAGATTAGCATTTACTTTTCTCCTCGAGCTATATCTCTGCTGTGTGCATGTAAACCTGAAAAATTGGAAAATATTATTAACTAAAGGATTGATGAATATTGGAAGTTGGTGAATTTTTGTGGGAATCTGAGCGCATTTTTCGATTTTTTAAATGAAATTGGACAGCACAGTCAGTTAAAATTGATCCTGCCCACACTCATTTATCAAAGTAAGACTAACTTATTGAATTTCATCGACCTTTTTACTCTTGTGCATTTATGCCATAAAACTACGTAGAAAGAGCCATTTTATAAAGGGGAGAAAAAAATATTTGAATTTATCTTAAATTTCCATCCAATGGAATCAATGAATCATCTCAAATTTCATATGCATACCGTAAGCAAACCATCCGCATATTTACATAAATGATGTTGCCTCTCCCTCATGGTTATTTAAAAAAATTCTCTTGTATTTTAATATTTTCTGTTTTATTATCCCTAAAGTACCACACACTTCAATCATTATCACATAATGCAATGTTGTCAATAAAAAATTTTTTCTTTCGCTTTTCTTTTTGCTTTTGTTCCTTTTTGTAGGATGAGAAGTTTTTGGTGGAAATAATTTAAATCCATATTTAAGGTCCATATTCATCATCTGTTTTCCACAATATATTTAAACTTTTGTGTTTTAGGGGAAGGGGGGGGGGTTTGAATTTTTGTAACAACTCAATCAATGGAACTCAAAATTGGTGTGAATATGAAAAGTATTGGACATAACGAAATTTTCCATGAAATCACTCATCACAAAAAAAAAATCATACACGAGGACCCTCTCATATACATATTGTCACTATAATATATGATGAATAAAAATATGAAGGAGCCATAAAAATGTGTTGAGATATTTTCATTTTTTTGCATCGCATCACATAATAAAAAGTCATATCAAGGCTAAACATGTTAAAGCTTTATTCATGATATTTCATTCATTAATGCAAAAAGTATAAATTTGCCATATAAGTGTGTTTGTACATATAAAAATGTCAAGTCATTATTTTTTATCTAGTGTGTGTAATATGCCATTTGAAAGCAAAGAAAAGGTGGTAGAAAGGTGGATAGATATGACTAACTGAAGCGCATTTCTGATTCACAGATTTTTTTTTGAAAAATAACGACCAAAAAGTATTTAAAAAATAACGGTTAAAAAAGATTTGAAAAATAACGGTCGAGCAAGATTTTAAAAAACTTATTTGCTGTAGGATTTTATTTTGACAATTTTGTCAAACACAATGCTAACATGTACCTTTATAAAACCTGCTAAAAAGAAACATAAAGATTTGGAAAGGTGGAGGAGGCTGAAAGTAAGTACACAGTGAATGAAGGGGAGTTGATGTATGTTTTTGTTACTTGAATAGATTCAACATTCATACAAAAAAAGAGATTGTAAATCTCTTTTGGTGCCTTTTCATTGCTTTCAGTATGTTACTGTCGCTATGTTGCGTTGAAATGAACAAAAAGCCGAACAAGAAGAAGAAAAAGAAAAAAGCCATAAACAGTAAATTTTCAAAAATGTTAAGGAGAGGAGCATTAAAATGGAATAATAAAATGTGATACAAAACTTTTTAGCGGATTTTTTAGAGAAATAAAATTTTTGCTCTTTGTTATCAATTGTTTGATGTCACGTTGACTTTATGGACTTCCGTTTAATTCTACTCATGTTATGACTTTTGTTTTAAAATATTTTATTGCTGTTTTATTAAGAGAAGTTTGTAAATTTGGATAAAAAGTCTCTAAATATCACTTAAGTACTCTTGATGATGATTCTCTTGATTCTAATGAGTTGTTGATAATAAAAATGATCTCAAATGGTATTGAAAAGGCTGAGAGATGAGAAATTTTGGAGGAAAATCTTCATTTTCAAGTTGTAAGTCAAATTCAATTTTTAACGGCTTTATGAAATTTAAATTTGAACTTTTGCAGCCAACTTCAGGATGGAAACTTTCAAATTTAAAATTATTTTATACGTTAATATTTCAAATATCTAAAAAATGCGCATTTAACTCAAATGCATCAACAATTACACCCAAACTTGTTTAAATCGACTTTATGGGAGCCATTGCAATGCAATGATATTGGAATTAGAAAAAAAAATCTTCTTATTTCCATTCATTGAATATTTTTTTCCCTTTATACAGAAAAATCAAAGAATTAAATTTTCCTTCTCTATTTCCATTTTCAGCACAATTGCTCAGAGGTAGGCCCGTAAAAAAGTCAATAGAAGGCATTAGGGATGTAGCAATATAAGTTAAAGTTTTTCGTTTAAAAATTTCTTCTTTTTATCATGATAAAATTTTATCTGAGAATAATGAGTTCGCATAACATCCAGACCTTCCAAAAAGAAGAAATGTAAGAATGAAAATTTTCTGGTGTTTCTCTTTTGTGTGAATTTACATCGTTTTATGAATGAATTATGAACTTTTTAGGAGGTATATGGACATTAAAATATGTTTAGAATAGTTTATAATTGCACAATCTAAATTAATTTGCTGTGAATTATTTAGTAATTTTAGAAAATAATGTTAAGATAACAAAAATTCTCTTTTAGACAAAGCATTAAAATTTAAATTTTAAAAATTATAAAATTTTAAAATTATAAAGCTTCAAAAATTAAAAAAATTATAAATTTTTTTTTTAAAAATATAAATTTATAATTTTAAAAATTGTAAAATTTGAAAACATAATTATTAAAATCTTTGAAATTTTAACAATTAAAAAGTTTTAAATATCATGAATTTTTAAAAAAATTATAAAATTATGAAAATTTTACAAAATTTATAAAAATTATAGAATTATAAAAAATTATAAAAATTAAAAGAAGAGAAAAATACAAATTAATGAAAATTTAAAAAAGTTTTAAATTTTAATTTAATTTAAATAAGTTCTAAATTTTAATTTAATTTAAAAAAGTTTTAAATTGTAATTTAATTTAATAAAGTTTTAAATTTAAAAGAAATTAAAATTTTAAAAAAGATTTACAATATTTCCTCAAATTTCAATGAAACTAAATTATATCCATTCAAAAATATTTCTCAATCCATCCCCAACTCCCAAAGTATAACAATCCTCAATGGCAAAATGCTGTAAGTGTTGTGATGCGATGAAAAAGGAAAGGAATTGAAAAACTTTCAACATCCTCCTTTCTTCCTCCATCAAACTATGATTCATTTTCCCTGGATGGAAATATAGTGATTTTATTGTCAAGCACTTTTCCGGAATTTTCGCTTTACAGCATGCATATGTATATTTTTTTTTGTATTTTTATTCCATTTTACGTTCAACGGCCTATTCATAATGTAATATTCACAGTAGGAAATGAAAGAAGACGGAGGAGGAAATTCATTTGAAAATTTTACACACAGCTGAAATTTTCTCTCAATGTGCTGCTTTTTATTGTTCCTTTCAAGTCAAGTATGAGATTGTTCACTTTGTAGTTCTGTCTCAGGTTTGTTTGACATGCTTGATTTCAAAATGTTTATTCACCTTTAAGAAATTAAGCTACAAAGCTGATTGAATACAATTAAATTAAATGTTGATAGTTTTGAAGCAAAAACTTATTGAATTATTTGATTTTATTTAATTCACAAGGTTGTTTTCTTGGGGTTGCCTGTAAATCCAGCTTAGATACTTAATTATCAGATTTGATAGTTAATTTTCTTTAGAATATTAAAATTTACTTCTTGTTATTTTAAACAAAGATGACCTTTGATGGGATGTCTAAAACCATAACATCCATTGATGATCTTGTTTGTCTTAGGAATCAATGGATGTCTTCAATCGTTAACTTACATTTCTCATTAGGGGTCGTTCATAAATGAAGTCACGCAAAAAACAGATTTTTAGACGCCCCCTCCCAATTTTCAAACAAATTTTTTTATTTTGTACACTTCCATGTCACACAGCGTCAGAACCTCCTAAAAATTAGACGTCATTAATGAACGACCCTTTAGCTTATTGAGATGTTTACAGATTTGTTTAGCTTTTGTTCCTTTGAGATAACATTGCTTGATTACAACAAAATTATTCGATTTACAAGATAAAACATGCAGAGCAACAGCATCAGGTAATGATTCAAAGATGTTGCTTGCTTTAAAAGATTATTAGTATTTAATTAAATCAAATACTTACTGATTACGTAGGTCTGTAACGTAGAAATACGTAAGCTTGCTACGTAAAAATACGTAAGCCTGTTACGTAATAATACGTACGTTTTTCACATATTTAACTTTAAAAACCAATTTTTACTGAAGTTATGCTTAGTTTTAATTAAAAATTTATAAAACTCAATAGAAAAAAGTTGCAAAAACATTTCTACAGTAAAAATTGACAAAACTAGACGAGTTATTCAATAATTTTCTCAATTTTTAGTTTTATTGATGAAATTCCTTACGTAAAATGTAAAAAATGCTTAAAATTCTCACATAAAAATATAAAAACATAAGTTTTAAACAAAAAATAAATTTTCATTTAAAAAATGCACCCCAAAACCTCTGCAACTTTTTCAACTCGATTCCAATTTCATGCAAATATTTCGTCAATTTTTCATTGCAATAGGAAGAAATGAACAAAAAAGCAGCAACAAAAACAAGAAAAGGTTACAAATGAATTGAAAGGGAAAACAATTTTTATTGATTTTCGTTCCTTTCCAATATTCCATCACTGATTCCGTTTTATCGCACTTCAATTCAATTCCATTTGTCACAATATTCGGTACAAATAAAGCATTTTTATGTTTCATTGTGAAATGAATAAAAAGGAGTATGTGATATGAAGGCATTGAGGATGGGTGGGGTGTGTAAGGAGAAGGAAATGAATAGTAAATGGATAAATGTGAGCAAACTGCACGAGATCTTTAATCTCCTTGTTAGAATTTATTCCTATTCATCGTCACATCCCGCAAACTATCTCAACAACTACAGTTTTAAGGAGGAAAATATGATAATTTATTGGATGATTCATCCATTTGCAATGCGGACGAATTCCTTCTGTAAATTCATCGGAAAGGAAAATAATTTCTATTTCTCATCATCTCTAATGTACACGGAGGGGTGGAATGGAACTAAATGCTATCACATTGCAAATTCATTTTCTTGTTATTTTTATTGATTTCTATTTTTCTGATCTTTTGACTTCTCTTTATTGATGCACGCGTGTCTGACTTCTTATGATAAATATTTTTTAGTGAGTCAGCCAGAAATTGAGTTCTTTAGGAAAACAAAAGGATGAGGATGGGGAGGAAGATTTAGAGGTTTTTGACTTCTGTGCTGGATAAAAATTAATCTATAGAAAAAAATTGAATTTTATGAAAATTTGGTCAAATGGGCGGATGAGCTTGTCTTGATAGCCTGTTTTATACTCAGGGTCTGCTTCAAGAGGCGTATTCAGGATGTTTTTGGGAGGTTTTTTTAAACACGACCATTTCTTTTTGGATATCTCTTCAAATCATGATGTTTTTGTTTTCTAGTATTTTTTTACAAAAATAGAGGGGGTAGGGTACTGACACCCTAGATATACCCCCAGTCTACTTTATGTGATATGTTAATCTAAGAACACATATTTGACGGCACACTTGAAATACAAAAGGTATGTTTTAATTTAATTTAAGTACCATGGTACACAGTATGAGAACGACTGATTTATAAGGTTCATCCAGTGGCATAGCAAGGAGGGGGGCCCGGGTGCCGTTTGAAAAACTCAAAAAAACTCAAAAAAAAAAAAATAATTTTTAAAGAGTGTTCAATTTTATTATTGAGGATGCAAAGTTTTGATTTGAGGGCAACGAGAACCCTACTAGTTTCAACCTCCCTACATCTGGAAGTTGAAAAAAATTTGCAAAAAAAAAGAAAATCAGTCCAAATGCAAAGCACAGAGTAAAGCATAATTTTCTTGATGAAAAATTAAGTAAAATTATAATAAGATGATTGATGGATGCTGATGTAACAAGAATCATGTGGAAGGAAAAAAAGGGATGGAAAAAAATCTGTAATTGGAAGGTCAGTGAACTTCAACTTAAAGCCAGCATTTCAATCTAGAGTGTAAACAGAAACGATGAATCCTTACTCGTTAAATTTTGTATTTATTTATTTTGTTGCGGATTGAATATTCGAGTTGTGGTATCGTTGAAATTTAGTACTTTGAAGATGAATGCTTTGAATAAATATTCGAGAGTAATGAATTTTGTAGAAAACGATATTTCTCTCGTGTTAATCGCCTTTGTGGTTATTGAGAAGGATTTTTCATTTTATTTGTGTTTGTTCTTAGGTGGAATTGGTGAGCAATCAGGAGGAATAAATTGGGATTATAGAATTTTTTAAGCTACAGCCATACAAAGTCCATCCTCAATTTTCATATCACAACCTAATAATTTTCAATTAACAAACCCAAACATCATGAAACTCATAATTACAACCTCTTCACAAACAACCCATTTAAAATCATTAAAAGTTTCAAATATCAACAAAAAACCTTAAAATCTGAATTCATAAAAAATTCACCAGATTTGAATAGTCTTTTATGTTTGAAGGACAGCCGCATTAAATTATTGATAAATGAGCGTTTAAAGACTACCTCACAATAAGCATTCATTTCATTCGTTCTCCTTTTGTCGACAATCCCTCAACAAAAAAAAAAAACAAACAAAAGTATGGCTCTTTACATTTCGAATGGTGACTTGTCGCCCCACGGACTTTTAAGTCAAATATCTTGTCAAGATATTTACATATTTACAGTTAACAAGAGAACATGGAATGATATTCTTTTAGGAATTAATTGGGATGAGTTTTGAATTAGGCGCATTTGATGGTCCATCATGAATTTTTTTACAATTTAGATTTTTTGCCTGAATTTTTGTGATCTAGTTTGTAAAGACAACTGAAATTTTTACAACTTAGTGTGAAGGCACCTGAATTTTTTGCAATCTAATTTGAAGATACCTGAATTCTTATAATATATTGTAAATATACCTGAACTTCTGTAATTTCTTGTAAAGAAACCTGAACTTACACAATCTAATGTGAATGCACCTGAATCTTTTTGATCAAATGTAAAAATACATAAACTTCTGTAATAAAATGAAAAGGCACCTTAATTCTTATAATTTAGTGTAAAGACACCTGAAATTACAGAATTTAGTGTGAATGCATCTGAATCATTGTGATTTGGTGTATAGACACCTGAATTTTTTGCAATTGTTTGTGAAGACTCCTGAATTCTTATAATTTAGTGAAAATACACTTAAACTTCAGTAATCTAGTGGAAAGACATCTGAACTTTCACATTTGAGTGTAAATGCATCTGAAATTAAAGCAATCTAGGCACCTAAATAATTACCAATCAATCATAAAGTCAGTTCTAGACAGTTATACATGTAGATAACAGACAACAAGACACAAAAACGCCCAAACGAACTCAATAATTAAATTTTCTAAAACCAAACCTTGTCATATATTTTGGAATACAAAAAAAAGCCGCACTCATTCTTTTTTGCCTCTTATGTATTCATTTCATTTTTCCTCCTCCACTTTTACTTCTGTATTCTTATGCCTACCGACTTGATTTCTGCTGTTTGTTATTATTTAGTATATCAAAAAAATTCACTTCTTTTCTTTTCAGCCAAAAAAAAGTATACACACTTATTTTCAGAATTGTTAAATACAATGAAACATTTTTATTATATCATTTTTCTTTTATTGTTTTGCTACTCCTATTCAAAAGAGGAAGAAGAAAACGACAATAACGATGAATAGCGATGCATAAGAAGTAGAAGTGAATGAATAGAGAGAAACCTCAGAAAAAGGAGGAAAAAAAATTCCTTTCAGCACAAACACAGCAGTAACAAAATACGGAAGAAGCGGAAGAACAAGGGACTCGTTGAGGCAAAAGGACAAATAGAAATGAATGAGTGAGAGGAAGGGAACTAAATAGCGGGAGGGTAATAAATGTATTATTTATGTTTTGTAGCGTTTGTCATTCAGAAGGATCGAAATTCGAACATGAATATTCATAAAGTGGTTCTTTTTTAGATTTAAAGAGTTACTTACTTTTGCATTTTTTTGCTACGTTCCACCTACTGCGATGTAATATAGACGTCAGATTCATTGGGTTCCGTTAAAAAGGCAATTTATTCCGTTCATATACACTTCCTGCTTTTTTGCATTAAATTAAAAATAAGCAGAAATAAAAGGATGAAGTAAAATAAAAAAAAATGAGTAAGAAGGTCGTCTGTTTTAGTGACTTGAACGCCTATTTTGTTGATTGGTGGAATTATTTTGAATAAATTAATTTGAATTTAAATTGAAACTGCATTCTTTTAAATGGAATTTGGAAGGTTTCTTGAAATCATGACCTTTTTGTTTCAAATTAATATTGGCATTTCCAGAATTTCCTCACAAACCTTAGCAAATTGGAGAATTTACTGGCGAGGGGGGTGCCACAAGAGGGTGTTGGGGGTCATCCCTTCCCTATGATTTGAAATCCAATACGATCATCATTCGAAAAACTATCTGAAAAAATTGAAAAAAATATTGTATACACCCCTGGGTTGTCCCTTAATATGTGAAAATAGAATAGCAAGCTACTAGTTTCTAAATAAGCTATTATAGACAGTAAAGTTCTATTCAAACCAATGGATGACAACAGTAGTATTAACCGTTATTTTTTAGAAATTCAAAACTGTTTCGAAAATTTTTCGAAGTGTTATAATTTTTAAATTTTCAAAAACCGTTAAATTTACTTACGAAAATTTGTAACGGTCATATTTTTTTTTTGAAAAAAATTACATCTCCGAAGTTTCGATTTCGAAGAATAAGAACCAATTTCGAAAAATAAGACTCAATCCTAATATTTGTAAAACTTTTTAAGTTCGAATCATAATTTTTCAACACATCCACCTCATAACAGTCAACACTCTAATTACGTGTCAAAATAAAGTTCAAACTGCCTCTCAGAAACCAACCTTCCTCTTCACCACACGAAAAAAAATGCTAAAAAAATGAAGTGAGTAACAGAAAGTAAAAGCAAAGCAGAAATAAACCTCTCGAAATGTTAACAAGTGTTGAAGTGTGATTTGCGGTTGAATTTAAAAGTGAGAGGGTTCCCATTGAGATGATTCCGAATCGATATGGCAAACGAATATTTAATCGAAATTGATTTTTCTTCTCTCTCTTTTTTTCTATGCTTCTTTTCTATCTCAATCGCATGTACTTTAAGAGTTACATGTGCGTGTATATCCTCTGAAACGTAATACAAAATATTTCTTCTTACTCCTCGTTGTGATGCAAGCGATTGAGATTTTCAAATTTTATCTTCACTGAATATTTATTGAATTTTCTAGCACATATCACATTTATTTTCATGTGATGCTGAAAATTCACTTCCCCAAAACATAAATTTTGTTTTATTTTAAAGTTATTCACTTCTTGGTTTCGATTTACTTGGGACTGTTATTGTAGCGTTTTGAAAGGGATGGGACTTTGAAAAAGATTATAGAGTTTTTAAATTTTTCATATTTTTTAGTTCTTAATTGATTTTCATATAACTTGCAAATATTTTTATTTTTTGAAAGTTATTTCTAGTTTTAAATTTTTTTAAATTTCTTTAAATTTTAATATTTTTAATTTTAAATTTTTTGAATTTAAGAACTTTGATTATTTCTAAATTTCTTTAAATTTTAAATCCTTAAATTTTTAAAATTTTGATTTTTTAAGTTTTGAATTTTTTAAATATTTTAAATTTTGAATATTTTTAACTTTAGGAAT
This sequence comes from Chironomus tentans, assembly GCA_963573255.1. Taxonomy (NCBI): domain Eukaryota; kingdom Metazoa; phylum Arthropoda; class Insecta; order Diptera; family Chironomidae; genus Chironomus; species Chironomus tentans. The sequence continues at coordinate 6,757,942 of OY754302.1, forward strand.
TTTGAAATTTTGAATTTTTTTTAAATTTCTTTCAATTTTAAATTCTTAAATTTAGAAATTTTGAAATTTTTTAAAGTTTTGGTTTTTTGAATTTTTTAAATTTATTTATAAATTCTTAAATTATAAATTTTTAAATTATAAATTCTTAAATTTTTAAATTTATGAATTTTGAACTTGTTAATAATATTTTAAAATTTAAATATTTTTTAACTTTTTCAATTTTATAAGTGAAACTTTTTTTTATTATTTTTATTACTTTTTTAATTTTCTAATTTAAGTTCTGCTCGAAAATTCAGCAAATATCTCAAACCTTTCTACTAAAACACTTCCCACCCCTAGCTCTACCAATTCACATGACACAGCCACTTCACATATACACAACATGGTGATATGTAGAACGATGATGTTGAAAATTCATATCAAATGTTATATATCTCACTCGGTGCATTATAATGTCAATTCTAATATGACAATTTCTTCACTTTTGAATGTGATATATCCCAATTCAATTTAGAGGATTTCCATGTGATGATTCCAATTTATGCTTTAAGAATTGCATAAAATTTATGATTATGATGAATTGCTGAATTTCTTGTTCCTTAAATTAGATTTGTTAGCACAAATTTGTGTTATTGTCATTGTTCAAGTGAATTCCTTGACATTTATATCGGAATAGCTAAGTGAATAGATGATATTGAATTGACATAATAGTAATATAGACACAGCAACAAAAAATGTCAATCAAATCTATAAAAACGCTTTAAAAATTCATATGATATGAACACAACATAAATATTATTGATGATAATATAAATTTTATGGGTTCGTGTGAGACAAACGGTTATTAAAATTAATGTGCAAGCATATTAGGTGTTGTAAAGGTGAATGTTCTTTTATATCTATTTATTCATAAATAAGTGCTTTTTGAAGGTTAAAGGCTTCTAAAATGTCTCGATTTTTATTTATTTTTGGAAAAATGATTTTAGCTTTTAAAATTAACGGATTTTTTGAATTTTGAATTTTAACGGTTTTTTGAAATTTGAATTTTAACGGTTTTTTGAAATTTGAAATTTAACGGCTTTTTCAAATTTTAATTTTAACGGTTTTTTGAAATTTGAATTTTAACGGCTTTTTACAGTTTAAAAATTCAACAGAATTTTGACATTTGAATTTAAACAGCTTTTGAAAACTTAACGGAATTTAACGAATTAAAACAGAAAATGTTGTAGGAATTATCAAAACACCCAGAAAAATTAATGATTTGACATAGAAAATTGATCATTTCCAGATATTAGGCATCAATAATTATAACGCTGTAGATTTAATCTCTAGCTGTATCAACTGCACACAAATAAAAACATTTTGAATTTATTAAAATAAATCATTAAATTTTCAATCATTCGAACATAACAAGCAAGTATTTATTGAGGTGAATAATTATCCTCAAATATTTAAACGTAATAGTTGTGTAACAAAAATGATTGATAACTGAATATTATAATAATTGATTATTAATAATAATCCATTAACCTACATATTTGTTTCATTATTCAGATGCTGTTGTTATGCATTTATAATTGGTATTTAGCAATAATATTGTATCAAGTGCTATTTTACTGCAGCATTTATCAAAAAGTATTAAGATTCACTTTCGATTGAGCATTTTTTGTTTCAAATTCCTATTTCAATCCGACACCAAACAAACAAAGATTCTCAGCCAAATTGAAATCCACAGCTTTGCAATTAAATATCCTGGCATAAAGCCATTCCCCATTACTTCGTCTCACACTCAGAAACATAAAAGGATGTCATGATTTTGGCGCAAGCAGATAACATTTTGAGATTTATCATTTGCAGAAATCGAGACTGTATGTCTCTGAACTGTATGAAGTATAATGTGCTTAAGGGGTCATAAAACTGTTGTTATGTCTAATTTAAATTGAATTTTGAACATGATAATTTTTCCAGCTCCAAACACTAACTCTGTGTCCTCATTAGCAGTCATGACAATTTAATTTTACATGTTTTGCGGCTTTGTCTACCGATTTTTGTGTTCATTATAGGTAAACTTTTTTGTTTTTATTTATAACATGCCATAATGGCGTATCCAATAGTAACATTGTGTGTGATTTGATGGTTTTATATTCCGCATAAAATAGCCATTCCTGTTTTGATTATGTTTGTCCATTTGTGGAGCAGTTAATGTAAAGTGATGGGAATGGGGGAAAATTAAGTAAAATTTTCAGAATTTGTAAAAACAAAAATTTTCAGAATTTTTAAAAACAAAATTTTTTATAATTTTTAAAAACAAAAATTTTCAGAATTTTTAAAAACAAAAATTTAGTTTTTTTAAAAACAAAAATTTAAAGAATTTTTAAAAACAAAAATTTAAAGAATTTTTAAAAACAAAAATTTAAAGAATTTTTAAAAACAAAAATTTAAAGAATTTTTAAAAACAAAAATTTTCAGAATTTTTAAAAACAAAAATTTTCAGAATTTTTAAAAACAAAAATTTTCAGAATTTTTAAAAACAAAAATTTTCAGAATTTTTAAAAACAAAAATTTAAAGAATTTTAAAAATAAAAATTTTCAGAATTTTTAAAAACAAAAATTTAAAGAATTTTTAAAAACAAAAATTTAAAGAATTTTTAAAAACAAAATTTTTCAGAATTTTAAATAAATTTTTTTTTCATTATTTTCAATAAAACTAATTTTTCCGAATTTTTCAAAAGCATTTCCCCCTCGCCAGGTATAGAAGTAAATTTAATTTGTATTTGATAGCAATTGCTATATCAAAATGTTAATTCAATTAGCTCGCTTTAGGTCAATGCATAACATTTTAGTTGTTTTGTATATTGACATTTGTATTAGAATTGAACGAGCCAAAAATCAACAAATTTTGCGGCACTAATTATGCATTCAAGTTCTATATTCGTACAACTAATTAATGTCCATTATAATTTCAGTTCAACGTCATTAATTTCAATTATATATTTTTTTATTATTTTTTTTCCATGTTCCTCGTTGTACGTCTCCTCCTCCCTTTCCCCATCTTCTTCTTCTTCCTCCCACGCCATCGACTCTGTGATAAATTTGTCAATTTAAAGAAAAACGAGAGGAGAGGAAATGTAGTCATAAAATTTTTTTTCCTTGCCTCGTTCGCGTGCTTCGTACAAGCACAATCTCAGACGACGATAAATGGAAGGATGGTTGTTGAGGCAATAAAATTAAAGTTGTCAGAAATTACTGTCAAGTTCTCATTAGTGATTCACCGTCGACAACGATACTGTGGAGATTTTAATCTCCTCTTTGTCTATCTATCTTGAACTCATTACGTCTTCTTGCCTTTATTATTTTTTAAAGTGTTAATTCTTTTTCTGTATGACGAGGAAGAAAGGGGAGAATTTTGTCTGTGTCTTTTTTTTTGTGGCTGATAATGATGTCGTGGAAATTTGTTTTAGGTCTGGTTATAAAATTTGATGGAAATTGTGGTTTTTAAGTGGTAATTTGAAGGGTATGTTACTGGTTCATTTTAGATCATTGACAGGACATAACACGTGTATGACATTAGGACTTAAAATGCCTTGTAATCTCCTTTTATGGTCAAATCAAAACAAAAGTTTAAGAAGAGTTCAATTTTGAGCTGGTCGTGAGATATTAATTGTGATCCAGGACTCATACATGTAGCTTGCTTTATCAATGATTACTGTCTGTAATTCCAACTACCAAGTACAATACTATCTCTACCAATAGCCTCTTTGACCTCCAACGTGATATCTTGCCATCTACAAAGTCAGGTCTAAAAACTTTATTTAACGGAGCTTCCACAAAAATTTCCAGACCATCAAAGCTTCACGAACGGCACATGGCGTGGGGTCATGTTAACGTCGACTTGGTGCAACAATTTCCCTTATTTACGCCGTGTACCTTTCAGACTTGTTTACTTTAATATGTTTTACGATGTAATTTTAGAGGAATATGAATGGGGTTTTCAATGTTACCAGCTGTTTGTGTAAACTCAATAGTAAATTAGAGGAATTTACGTATAAAATTAAGAAGCTTCGATCAAAGTCTTTGTGTGCTGCTACTAAAAAGGATCAGTTAACTCTGAACTCTGAGGGAAGCTCTAACAATGTTTAATGCGCTCAATTCACTTACCTCCAGACAGCATCTCATTCTTCCACGTCTTTTTCAATTCCCCATCGTCTCCTTGAAGCCTTACGAATTGAAGCCACTTTATACGGCCTCACGAAAGATGATGATGATGATGCTTGCTGTATAGGTCGACCGAATAAAAATCTCCTCGTGCACAGATTTATTGAACTTCATAAATAAAAGATGAAGGGTAAGTAGCAATATAACTGAGTAAAAGCGAACGAGAAGAGGCTGAACTTAAAGTACTTGAGAATGAATTAACATCAAGACATGCGATGTGCTATGAATATAAAATATTACAATACTTTTCGTGCTACAAAAATTTACTATGTATGAAGCATGCTTCCAGTCTCTCGTTCTTATTCATTCAATTCTCAAAGTCGGGAATCAAGGTGCTGAATCACATTTTTATTACATCAAAAACGTGAAACATGAAAAATTTTATATTCTCAAGTGCTCAGTCCTCATTTCTTCAACACCACGATTGTTGATGACTTGATTGTTTTATTTAATGCAGTTGTTTTCTTTATTGTTGGTGCATGATGATAATTTGTGTTGTGTGGAAATTTCTGATGAAAAGAAATTTTTGCAGAATTTTTTGTGAAGAATCCTTTGGAAAGTGTTATTAAATTAGCTTAATCTGATTTAATCAGTTAAAAATGATATGTAGCAGTGCTTTTTGATTAACTTACATGACTTAAATTCAATTTTAAATTAGAAACTTTCACAAATTTCATTATTTTACCAAAAGTTGTGATAATTTTAATAAGGTTGCTTAAATTTGAAACATTTTAATCATTAATTAGTTGTTTTTTCATTTTTCTTACTTCCTTTGTTGATATTTAGTTGATGAACATTGATTTTAAGTCAATTACATTAATTTCTCACTTTTAATTTGTTATTTTTTCTTTGAAAACCTTACAAATTTCGTTTTTTGCATCTTTCAGAACCATACAATTTCCTGCATCATTTCTAAACCTTACAAATGCATTTAAATTTTGAAAAACCGTTGAACTTTCTTGAATTTTCCGCTGAAAAGAATTGCCATTTATTCAATCAGCATCAATAATAAAGAACAGATTTCAAAGTAGGCCAACCATACATACCTTCAAGTCAAACAATAAATTGAAAAATTCAATAAAAATCGAATAGGAGGAAAGAGTCGACAGTAACAGTTGTTACTTCAACCTCCAACAACATCCCATAAAGAAATTACTGTCTGTCAATGATTGGCAATAAATCATCATTTCAGCATTTTACAGCCACCCGTAAACTCAACTCAGAATGGAAGATCCAACATGTCTGTGCATACGTAAAAAAGGCAAAATTTGATAAAATGCCAGTGGTTTTTGAGGACATAGATAGTAATGCCTGTTAATGTCATTCGAACATAGATTCCATTAAGGCACAATGCAAATACATATTTTTTTCACATTGTCACAATTCTTTTATCGTCAATTTCTTCTCCACACTGTTTTCATATCAAAATGCCTTTCCTATCACTCGGCTTATTTGTGTGCCTTCTTCCATTTTGATCGAGAATCGAATTTGTAAAAGAGAAAAATAACATAAAAAAAGCTGTGACATGAAACTCATAAAATTCAACTCTCGAAGTTCATTGAACAAATATTGAGCAAGTTCAGTTCAGTTCGGTACGATTGAGGTGTATTGGAAACTTATTGGTCACGTTTGAGGCAACTTTATAAAGGACATGATGACGAGGTAAAGCTCTCTGTTCTGTTTGAAATGAAAAAGTTTTTTTTCCATTTTTTGTAGTTCCTTTAAACAGGATATTGATGTTGTTGGTTGATGAGTTTATGGTTTGTCTTGCTGGGGTGACATTGGGAATTTTAATTGATTTACTTTTATGCGAGGTATTTGGTGAACGGTGAGACTTTCGGACAATTATATTGGGATTGTGATATTGTGTCAATTGATTTATGGATATTGGAGGTCAGAACTAATCAGACCTCGCCTCCATTGAGATTTTGATCAGCAACAGAACTTCTTGAATCATTAAAATTAACCTATAACCTCAAAAAATGCGTTATAATCCAGCCACAAATTCCTCACCAATTTTAATATTATTTTCCCTCTTCAAACAGCATGAAAAAAATGTGTATAATTGAAAGCGTAGACTTTGAGTACGAGAATCCACAGCGTTTTCCATAAGGGGTCGTTCACAAATTACGTCACGCTTTTAGGGGGGAGGGGGGTCAAAAAATTTGTGACAGTCCATACAAAAGATTTTTTTTTCTTTAGAAAATTTGTGACAAGGGGGGAGGGGGGTCGAAAAAGTCGTTTTTTAGCGTGACGTAATTTGCGAACGACCCCTAAAGCATTCCTAACTGCAGGCACAATGCATCAATTGTTTACTTTCCAATCGTTGTTTGCTCCGTTATGGTATTTCCCATTCGATTTTTTAGTTTTTTATTTTTTTGCTCCCATAAAGAGTGGATTTTAATCGCCATTGTACAATTTTTATGCCAATTAAATTTTTGCGTGCGATTCGTTGGATTAAAATTCAATAAAAGAGGATCTCGATAGCTTTGGAGTTTGTTTTATTGTCTGTAGGATGTTGGAGATGTTTTTGATGAAACATCAGGAGGGATGCTGAGTTTGAAATTTACTTGAATATGATGAAACTTCATCATCGTTTAGTTCTTCTTCATTTCTGTCCAACTTTTGTTCATTTTTCAAATTTAGTTCACTTTTGCTCATTTGAGTTCATTTTTAATCATTTTTGCTCAGTTTTGTTCATTTCGGTTCAGTTTTGGTTCATGTTTGCTTATTTTTTGTTCATTTTTGCTCAGTTTTGTTTATTTTTGCTCTGTTTTGTTTATTTCTGTTCAGTTTCTCAAATTTAGTTCACTTTTGCTCAGTTTAGTTCATTTTTATTCAGTTTTGCTCAGTTTTGTTCAGTTCAGTTCAATTTTATTCAGTTTTGCTTAGTTTTGTTCATTTCTGTTCAGTTTTGGTTCAGTTTTGCTAAGTTTTGCTCACTTTGACTTACTTTTGTTCATTTATGCTCAATTTTTATTCAGTTTTCTCTTAAATTTCCCAAACCTTTTATAAACCATAAAATAAATCATTTCGCATTTACAAACTCTCCAATCCCCATTTTTAAGTACCTTTAATCCCCTAAAATACTCAAAAGCTTAAAGAGTTTCAGTTAAAATGCGAAACTTTGATCCTCTCTTTTTATTCAATTGAACTATTTCAGTTTTTATTTTGGTTTTAGCGAGCATTCACACAGAAAACAAAATACAGAGGTAAAAAAAGGTTGAAATTTAATTTTAAAAGCACTAAAAAACTGAAATAATAGACACAAAGGAATTTTAAAAAAGTTTTTGTTTCAAAAAAATTTCACACATCAAAGAGAGCTGGAAAAAACACACAGAAAATTGGGGAAAAAAATTCAAAACAAATATTTGGAGAGCGAAAAAAAAAGTTCAAACAACATCGATATATAGCTGCACAGTCGTGTGTGAGAAATAAACAACACAGAAATAAAAATTCTGCAATTGAATAAACTTTTTTTTTCTCACATACCCTTCAGGAATTTTCTCACATTCGATTTGTGCACAAAAAAATATGAATTTAAAGAATGAAGTTTATTCCTCGTTTTTTTGCATCACTCCGTTGCACTTTTTCATGTTTGTCGTGGTTTTATGAAGAACTTTTTGAGAGTGTTTATTAAATTAGCTGAAAATTTTTTGAAATTGTCTGAAAGCTTCACTTATGATGTCAGAAAATAAAGAACGGATCTCTAATAACGTCAATTGTTTGGGTCTCCTTTGCCCTCTTTTCCTGCTCCCTGGATGTCATAAGTTAATGACACCAAAGTTAGTCCTTATTTTCTGTTATAAATGAAATAGTTTAGTGGATCAGCACTTTGATACTTGAATTATATAAAATCAACACTGGGATCATGAATTTGAGCCTCAAGACAGGGCAATTTGACACTGTTTTCAATTTAATCACAGATTTATGGACGAACTAAGGGGTCATTTTCTTATTACGTTCTGAAGTGAGGGGTGGTGTTTCAAAATTGCAAAAAAAATTGTTATTTTTTTTTCAAAAGACGTCAATTTTACGTAAGGTTTATCCACTTAAACATTCAATGATTAGGAAGGGGGGACTTACCTCCCAAATTCTATTCTAGCTACGTGAATGGTTAGGAAAGTCTGTAAATATAAACATGTATGTATTTATTGTATGACCATATAAAGCTATGTGACAAGAAGCATCATGATTCAGAAAATCTCATTCCACAATGAATCCAAAAAACTCCAAAAGCATCAAAATAACCCATTTAATCACTCCAGTCCCACGCAGTTCCCATTGAAAATAAAATTCATTTGAAAAAAATTTCCATAATTTTTTTTGCCATCCATTCTTATTCATACTTTGACGTGACAAAACAAGAACGCACAGACAAACAACGAAACTCGCCAAACCAATCATTTGAAATGATATCGTGCCTTTTTTTCCTCATCCACACTTCCGCGTATAACATCCAACACATACATTTGTTGTCATCATTTTTCCGATGAATTTTAATCACATTTTCAAATGTCTGAATACATTCGACATGTTAATTATGTTTATTTCACATTTTCACATTCAATATGAAAAAATGGAATCGGAAAACAGTGAAAAAATTTTATTCATCGTGAGCTTGCATGACCATAGAGGATTTTAATTAGCGGCATATTGAATAATATTATTTTTTGTGTATATTGTGCATGCTTTCAAATGAAAACATTGATGTTATTCATTTGCAAATTCATTAAGCTCACAAAAAAATCTATTTATGTGGTTTTTGGAGGAATAATAAAAATGGAATTTCAAGGATTTGGAATTTTATGAGTTCTTGTGTCCTATAAATTAAGTTTTTTCGTGATTTTTTAGGAGAATGTCTTCACACAAGTGGCACTGAGGACTAGATTGCTAGGATAGAGCTGTAGTGTCACTTTGTCAATACGATATAGTAGGCTAACGAGGGTTCGATTCTCAGCCAGTAGAAACGCAGCTTTTAGTCTCTATTTTTAGACTGTAGACAGGAATGGTGTCAACGGAGTGGTTTGTTTTGTTGTTAAGGTATGAGCTGAGCTTTGGGACTGGTTTAAAGAGCTACCCTGAGTACTCCACCTACCTTACTACCCTGGTAAATAGGGTATACTTTAGGGTGCCTCTACTTACTCCACCATTCCCTTAACCTAGGGTACCCTAGTTGATGGATGGGTGGGAAGGGGTGGCCCTAAAAACAAAACCCTTTTGCCATCTTGTTTCTGATTATAATTATTTGACTTTAGCCCAGATATTTAAAAAAAATCCTATTCCCTGAAATAAATAAAAATTATCATTGTCCATCCAAAAGTAAAATTTTTTTCAAAAAACAATTTTTTTAATTTCCTTGTTTTTATTTTTCCTTTTTTCATCATTAATTTTTATTTTACAATTTTTCATTTTTCTTTTCTGTCAAAATAATTTTATATATGCTCAGAAAAAAGTTATTTTTTCATTTATTAATTTAATAAATCTCACTTGTCATCCTTCTTCGTGTTATCATTTTATTAGTATTTCACTATTGATCTAGGAATATAAACTTAAATAAATATATATGACAATATTTATTAATTAAATACACATCATTCATTAATATTTTCTGCATTTTTTCATTCCTTGTTTTTGTTGTGACTTTTTTTACTATAAATTTTATTTTTATTTAATTTTAATCATTAAGGGGTGTTGAATTCGTTCCAGTTGAATGTCCTTGCAGCTTTAAATGCCTCATCATGCAATAATTATTCACATTTTAATTGGATTTTATAAATCCACTTTTAAAGTTTTCTTGATAATTCATTATCACTGTCGTCAAGGAAAAGTTGGCAATTAGATTTTCAAGAGAAACTTTAGCTGCAAGGCATTCAGTTGCTGAGTGGATTCTAGGAATGAAATCTTTCGCACAAGTGTTGAGTTTTTAGAATTAAATAATAAGACAAATGGTTTGAAAACCTTGAACTTTTGGTATATTTCGACTTACTTTTGAAAATTAATAGAATTGATGGAAAATTTGTAAGCTATTGCCGTTATTTTTCAAATTATTTTTAACCGTTATTTTTCAAAATATTTTTGACCGTTATTTTTTAAATTACTTTTAACCGTTATTTTTCAATTTCGAAATATTTCATTACTAAAACCCACTCAGCACCTCTCAAAAACTCAGTTTTTGTCCCTGTTATATAAAAAATTCTCTCCTTATGCTAATTAAAAACAGAAAAAAAACTTATTTAATTTCCTTTTTCATGCAGAAATATTTAACTTTTTTTCACTAAACATCTTTTCATTCTTAAATATTAAAACTTTTATACAAAATTATATAAAAAGGGAATCTTTTTGTGGCAATTATCATGACTGACTTAAAGGCTTAAATGTCTTTGTTTATATCTTTTTTAATGTAATGTGATTTTTTTATATATAGGCTGTTTGTTATTAATGAATATACATCTTCTCAATATCTTTTATTCATGCACAATTCTATTATGCATGAAAAAACAAGTTTTTAGTCCAAAATTTTCTAGTTAAAGATTTGACAGAATTTTGTTGGAGTATTTTTTTGGTGTATCTGTGTGGCTCTTCTCAAAGATGGAGGAAATAAATTTATATTTAAATTAAATTTTCGTTTATTTTATTTGTCATTGTAGTGCTCGATAGTCGCGTAGCCAGGGGGTTGAAATGGGGGTCAAATGGAAAAATTTCTTCAATTAGAGTTTTTGAGAAAAATCCCCAATTTTTTCCATCAAAAATTTAGATTTTTGGCTATTTTTTAAAATTCATTCAGAGCTTTAAAAAACAGCATCTTCAATGTATAAGAGCGTTAAATCCATAACAATACTTTAAACATTTCACGGAAATCTCCAATTTTTTAAATTCGTCACATTTCACTGATGCGAAAGCTCCCACCTTCAAATTTAATGTGACAAAAGTCTTCGTGCACGAAAAATTCATGAAATAAACCAGAAATAAGAGTCTATGAAAATTACATCTCCAGCCTATGTTTCACGAGCATCGCGTGAATTGTCGTCGAGAGAAGAGCCGACAATGAAAGAAAACTTTTCCTTTCTATTATAGGTTCAATATTTACAGAGTATAGGTTAACTAGAGATTGAATAATGAGAGAGTGTTGTTAGTTACGGGGGGAGGGGAGTAGATGGGTGGGGGAGAATGTGTTTGTTAGAAGAAATAGAATAGATTGAGAGGAAGTGAAAAAGTTCCTCATCGATGATTGTTAAGTATCATGTTAAATTGTTGAGAAGGAGCAAGTCATCGATACACGACACATAGAAAAAGAAGCGGCGCTACATGATGATTCGCTACGGTCTCGCACCTAAAAACAGTATATATTTCCATCCTCATCCTTTTCCTGCGGGGGCTGTTGCTGCTGTCGTTGTTGTCCTTTTTCATTTACACACACACCGAGACACAGACAGACACATAGGGTAGCTATATAGATGTGTATACTTAATGCGATCACGATGAGTTGAGTCTTACAAGAGCATAATTGAATTTGAAGAGATAATTGAAGAGAAGAAGTGATGTGGAAATTGTTAAAATGACTAACGATGAATGGCATGTTTGTAATGAGCCTGCATTGAGAGACGAGGCGTCGCCTGTGCCAAATGAAAAGAGAAAATCTTTCAAATTAATTAGAAAAAAGTACAAGACCTTCTTTTTTCATGCTTCATATGTATTAATTTATATAAATTAAGTCCTTCTCTAATACGACATGTGCGTGTGATACTGGACTAAAGTCTCACATTTAGGACAGAAGGAAGTGAATGAGCGTGACATGCTTAAGTCTCCATTAATGTAATAATAACAAATTTAATTATCTTGAAATCAATTCCACTTAAATTAAATGAGAATGGTACGATACTCCAGGTAGACCAGCCATTTCTTTATGCTTAGGCTTTTCATTTCATTTTCCATTAAAATGGAATTTTATTAAATGGAAGGACAATTTTATGTCCTTAAGATATGACCTTTGTCGGTGAAACAGCAATAAAGAATAGAAATTAAATTTTTGTGATAATTTAATGAAAATTCTCATGAAAATTGTCTATTTCGAGAATTCATAATGTTTAGAATTTTTTTTAATGCTTTTTTATATTGAATTGATTGCTCCATTAATTTGTAGAATTTAATAAAGACTGCTGACAGGTTTGATTTTACTTAATGAACCGTAATTATTCTTGATAATTTAAATAATTATGTTCATTGAGAGTAAGGTGACTGGGATTATTGAATTTTTGAGGTAGTATATCAATTTGAGTGTTGAAGTGGACAGAGCTGATTAATGAGAATTAAAACATGAAATTTTCATCCTTTCAATTTCTACCGGGTAACCTCACTTCCACTACCTAGGATACACCCTTTCCCACCCATGGCATTCTAGGTTGAGAATGGTAAGGGCACCATAAAGTATACCCTACTTACCAGGGTAGGATAGGTGGGTTACCCCAGGTAGCTCTTAAAACCGATCCCTGGCTTTATTGGAGAATTATTAAGAAAAATGATGACTTTATTTAAATATTTGGGGATATGGATACCTCCATTGAGAGTAATAAATGAGAAGAGCACCTAAAATGGACAGTCCAGCCTGTTCAAATTGTGCACAGAATTTACTAATCAAGTCTCACACAAAAATTTGAATTTTTCTACCTCAAAACCTAAACAATAAGTTCCAATCCGTCCAACTCTTCAAGGAATCAATTCAATTAAAATGTCAAGGTCACATTTCAGATGAGCAAAAGATAATATAGACAGTCTATTTTGAATTAATTTATAATAAATACAAAAAAGTATTTGAAACCGTAAAAACAAATAGTCTCGTCTAGCAAGGAACTTTCACTGTTAAATATTTACATTGAGATGATTATACTAATTAAATTAGAATCACTTCAAGGAGTAAATTTGCAAATTCTTCAAAATTAATTGAGCATGATGCTTGAGAATTTGTTCTTACAGTTGTTATTTATTCAACATCAATTAGAAATACAAACAAGAGGAGGTAGAATGTGATGTTGTTGTGGAAACAATAGCGATTGGAGTCTTGTCTTGCTCAAATTAATTTGAACTTAATTAAAATGTTAGATATTCATTTAAGGAAGGGTTTTAAATGTATGTTGATTAGAACGTGATTAGAATAATAAAAGGTTTGGAAAATTAAATTAAATTTTTAAAAATTATTAGGGTAAAAAATATGTTTTCTTGCGCAAAATGCAGTTGAAATTTTGAAATGCTCATAACTCTTAAACGGATGCATGATTTTTTACAAACGATCATTTAAAAAAATACGAATTCAGTGAATTTTTTATTTATATTAAAATTTTCTTGACAGAATGCAGCACTGCTTTAAAAATCGATCATTTTCCTTAAATATATTTTCTTGCGCAAAAAATATATTTTCTTGCGCAGCAAAATATAATTTCTTGCGCAACATTGATAACACAAAATGTTTATTTTTTGAATGTTTTACCTTTTTGATGAACTTTTGCACTCTTTTTGATTATGAATTCTTGATAACAGCTGATTTTAAGCTGTTTAAAGGTTAAAAATTTTGAAAAAAATTATCAAAACAAGGATTTTTTTCACTCGCCTACTTGTTCAAAATTGCGCAAGAAAATATATTTTGCTGCGCAAGAAAATATATTTGACCTAAATGGCTGATTTTTGAAGCAATGGAACATCCTAGATAAAAAATTCTTACTGAAATGGAAAATTCACGAAATTCGTATTTTTTTGACCAATTTTTGTGAAGCTAGGCTAAACCATTAAAAAGTTATTGTCATTTGAAAATGTCATGTCAAGAAAAAAAATTTTTTGGTGAAAATTTGTTTGCGCAAGAAATTATATGCGCAAGAAAACATATTTTTTACCCTACTTTTCTTCAAAATGAAATATTAAATTTAAAAATTTAAAAATTAAATTTTAAAAATATGAAAAATTATATTTTAAAAATTGAAAAATTATATTTTAAAAAATTGAAAATTTAAATTTCAAAAATTGAAAAGTTAAATTTTAAAACATTGAAAAATTAAAAATATTAAAATAAAAAAATTTAAAAATTAAATTAAAAAATTAAAATTTAAAAATTTAAAAATTCACATTAAATTTTTTTAAATTTATCAATCTAGCATCGCTTACCTTTAATATTATCAAGGTACGTATCCTTGTCATCTATCTCATTGTCATCTGGATTATATGAATTATATGATAAGCCTATATTGTGATTGTGATTCGATGACGCTAAACTCGTCACACGAGGTCGTTCCTCTTCAATAAATCGTTCATTTGATTGTTGGTAAACATCATGCACTCGTGATATGCACTTCACCTATAAAACAGAAACAAAATTAAAACTTTTTCTTCTCATTTTTTCCCCATTGGACAATTAATTTAATTTCACAATTAAGTTTCTAGTTTTTATAAATGAAAAATTTAATTAATTTAAGTAACAGTATATGTTGTAACGCTAGAAGCCATACGAAGCATGATATGATTATGGTGAGAGAAATGGAAGTGAACATTCATATAGATTTTTATACGGAGCGACAGGAGATAAAGAACAAAATTGAATGAAAAAGATCTTATTATTGGTGGATAGAGTAAATAATATGGTGAACAAAGATGAAATACAGAGAAAAGTTTAAAGGATAAATTAAAAGTATGGAAAAATTAATTACAAGTTAATTAATAAAGCGCTTGTTTTGTGGGGAACAGGGGTGTATTCAGGAAGGGGGTTTGTAGACCCCCCCTTGGGAATTTGCTTGGTTTTTTAAGAAAAAATCCCAAAGTGGCAGTTCACTTACTGTGTAACGCTTTTAAGGGGGAGAAGGGTCTGAGATTTTGTGACAATTCTAACAAAGGAAATTTTTCTCAATAACAAAGGGGGGAGGGGTCTGAAAAGTCGGTTTTTTGCGTTACGTAATAAGTGTACGACCCCAAAACCCCCCTAAATTTTCCCATCCATACAAAAAAAAATTTACCCCCCTCGAAAAATTTCTGGATACGCCCCTTGTTGAAAATTTAAGTTATATAATTATATTGTAATTGAGAAAAAGTTGAGAAAATTCAAAATTTTATGATTTTTTGAAAATTATTTTGATATTTATTTAAAAATCTAGTTTTAACTTTTGCATTAATATTTTCGCATCAAAAAATTCATAAAGCATAAATTTCTGCATCAAAAGTAAAATTTTGAAGCAAAACGAATTTCACATTTAACATTTTTAAAGCAATCTTCATTCAAATTCTACGAAGAAAAATGGATCCAAAAAATTGCCTCAAGTACGTTCTGTAAACTTTTATCCAACCTCAATATTTTAATTCATTCATTTCTTATTTAACCAGCATAAAAGTTAAATATTAATCTACAAAAATCAAATAAGTCAAATTGTGGTTAAATTCTCTCCATTTTAACCTAATTAAATAAAAATTTGCTACACAAAAGAACAACAAAAGGGCAAAAAGAAACCGAGAAAAAAGAATGGAAAACGGAAAGAGCAACAAAAGCTACACAAAAAAAAAACTTTCCCATTCAATTAATTTTACACAAAAAAATGTTAAACATATAAGAGAATAAAAATGAAAAAAGAAAAGTAAAAGAGTTGGATATAATGGATGTAAAGGCTAAAAGGTAAAAGAGAAAAAGAACTAAAAAAAGGAATGTAGTGGGGCACGACTTACACTTACAACAATAATATTACAACATTTTTACCTTAAGTCTTCCATTTATAAAATGCTGACTGTTCACAACAAAGTGTAGACCCAAAGTCGATGTTTCCAATTCATTTTTATGATTTTTTTGTGGTTTATGTGGCTTGGTTATTGGTGGATATACCTGAAAAATAAATTTGTGTATTTTATAGTTATAAAATATAGCAAAAAAAAACTTTTCATTTATCATGAATTTATGATGATTTAATGGCTTAACACGATAAAGTCGGAAAACTTTTTTTTTCACTCTCTCTAGACGAGAGCAATTTTTAGGAAGCTTTTGTGCTTCTGTTTTTAATTAGTCTGAGTGGCAAATATTGACGAAAGGGTTAATGAATGAAAAGAGGAGAAACCAATAATCCAATTTACAGTTGATTAAATCATGCTAATTAATCAATTTATTAATAAAATAATTATACTGCAGAAGATGATGTTGGCATTAATGAGACAGTTTTAAAGTGAGGATGACGGAAATTCGTTTTCAAAATGCTTAACGATTGTAATTTTTCAATTTAACACTATTAGTGTAATAATCATTATAGATAGATTCCAGCATTGCGATAAGGTAAAGGCACAGCGACATATACAGGTAGGAGTTTTGGGGGTCAACTCCCCCCCCCCCCCTTTCTGGATTTTTTTCAATTTGCTACGTTTTTAAAGAACTCCCAACCCTCCTCCACCCTAAATTTTTTCGTCCATACAATAAAATTCATCCCCCCCTCGAAAAATTAAATTAATTTTTGAATTGTACCTGAATCAGAGTTACCACTTTGGAGGCACATTTTTGGAGTCCGGACTTTGAAGTCCACTAGAGTCCACAAGCTCTAGCCTGAATATGGCAGATAATTAAACGTCTATCCTCTCGTCACTTGACTTTTTAAAACGACGCCAGGGGTAGTCACACCCCTTGCTACGTCACTGCTAACTAATTATTTGCTTGAATGTTTTTTCTTCGAAATTAATTCCGGTTCTGAATTTTTAATTACTCTTTCTGAATAATTTATTGCTACTTCTACAAGTCCATTTGCAAATAAATATTCACAAAACGTGAATAAATTTCAATTTAAAGAAATTTTCAGAAATTAAACAAGATGCGAAATTGCAATGCTTTTCTAAATGTTAAATCTTCATTAATAAGCTGCATAAAGCATAAATTTTCTCCCATTTTCCAGCACTCCTAAATTGAAATAAAACATGGGGCTACCCAGAAGTGGTAAGAGGATTAAGTTGTAATTAATAATTAACATTTTGATTATTATTCGTGCTCACTTCTTCTTTGTCTTGTTATTTTTGCTCTTTGCTACCCAAAAAAAGCCACAAACCTCAACCGCAAAGTCTCTTCCGGTGAAAGAAGCTTTTCATAGACACTCTGGAAAGTTTTCCCAATATGCTATTATAGCATGTAACTTGTCCCACCCATTCTATTAGTAAATTTCTCCCTTCTCTCCTTTAACTCATATTATAAATGTCGGGTATATACAGACATATGTTAGTATTACGTATAATACGTTCATATATAAAATAAATTTATAAACATGAGTGTAAGAATAACAGAGACATTTTCTCGTACCATTTTCTTTTTGTGGGAAAAGATAAATATTTGCTCACATGTAGATAAGTATAGATGACTAAGTGTATATATGTATGTCTGTGTACTTTAGAATAAAAAGATTAAGACTTCCCCTCTCTTTCTCATGTACTGATTTACTTTAAAGGTGGAAAAAAAATATTTCAACTTGGGAGCTTCGTTTTGTTTCAATTATTATTGGGGTATGATGATGTAGAAGCAAGCTGGTGATGAAGCAGTAAGCGTTGATAATTCGAAAGTCAATAATATTTATTACACAAAGGTACTAGCACACAGCTACTGAACAATCACTGGTTATAGGCCATATTAGGTCCAGATTCAACTGAATAATTTTGAAGTTATTTTATCTACTAGGGTAGCCTGGGAGGGGTCCAGAATCACCGTTCTAGATTGAAATTTGTATGCAAAAAAATATAAAAATGCACGAGAAAAAATTCCAGACCCCATTTCCCTTTTTTGAGGTTGGACCACTCAAGGGGCGTATTCAGGGGGGTGGGTTTTTTTGGAAAAATAATTTAAATATGCTAGGGTTTTTAGGAAAAAATAACAAAACCCCCCTAAATTTTTCCGTCCATATAAAAAAAATTTCAAATCCCCTCGAAAAGCTAATGGATACACTACTTGAACCCCCACCCCCCTTTGACATTATCAACAAAATTCCCTCAGAAAAATCCAAATATCATTCAAAAAAAAAGAAATTTCTTCATCTTTTCCAATCCATTTCCCATTCATAGAGACACAATAAATTATTACTAAAGTACATGTTAGCTATTTGATCATCCCATTCGACTCTTTCTTCTCATTCCTTTAACTCATCAACAAAAATGATGATGGCGAAAAAAAAGTTCTTCAGCCTTTTATTCATTCATGGATTCATTCGTAATGAAGGAAGAGAAAATAAATTTATTTTTTGAAATATTTTCATTTCATTTTTTCCTTCTTCTTTTTCGCAACAAGAAAATGATAATATTTTTTAAATTGAAAGCAATTATGGTGAATGAAAAATGTTATGTGCTTTCTCTCTCTCTTTTCTTCATTCCTTGAATTGAATTCCATAACATTCATAACTAAAAAAAATGGGAAAAGAATATCGCATTAATGCTGCTGCTGCTGCTCTAAAGCTGAAATGAATAAAATAAAAATTCCATTTCTTGTATAAATGTAAAATGAGGCAGGATGAATAACTAGTTGTAAATGAGATTATTATGGCTTTTTTGGGGGATTTTATGACGCTTTTTTGGAGGCTGTTTAGTTTTGGGAAAACTAAGTTGAAACTGTGTCATCACAGTCAAGGTTGGCAATAAGAAGACATCATTGTAGGCGGATAAATCGATATGTGGGAGTCAAATCGTCACCACACTGCCACCATATCAACTTAGAGCTGGTTTCGCCCCTGTCTTATCGTGGACCTTAAAATGCCCGACTGTGAATGCAAAACTACGCAAAACTAAAAATAATCCCAAATCTATTCAGACCATTTAAATAAAAATGATCAAAAAATGCTGCCTGATTACCCAAAACATGACTTGTCCAAATAAAGTCAAATTGATGACCATAAAAATATCGCTTATGTTAAAAAAAGAAGAACGAAAGGCACATTTAATTTTAATAGATTTCCATAAAAATGGCATTTAGTTATTGTTGTCGATTGTAAATAACATAAGAGAAGAGAATAAAGAATAAATTTTTTATGATTAATTGTTCAGCTAAATATGGAATTTTTATTGCTCGCCATTCAAATGGAAAGAAAAAATATTTTGCTAATGTAAATGTTTTGTAAATTATATTTTGTAATGTCTGCATTTAGTGCACATCGAGATGAAATATAGAGCGATGTAAAATTTATTAATATCATAAAATGAGCTGCTTAAAAATCCATTTATTGAAATTATTTTCCTTTTGAATGAGCAAAAAAAAGCTTTTAATCTGCTATTTATGTTATTTTCTGTGTGGTTATTTTGAATTATTTTTGATTATTTCATCCACATTTGTGTGTACGCTTTAAAATCCTCAAAATAATTTTTTTTCAGCTTCTGTGGACTATCAAATATCGATTTCTATGATTTTAATTTTATGCAAAATTTGTATGAATTGCAAATTCTCAACGGAACCATTCGATAATAAATAGGTCATTAGTTTTGATTTTTGGGGGATGTAGAAACATTTGTTGATGCTAATATGTGGGAATCATTCTTGTTGAGTAAGAGAGCATTTATTTTAAAGTTTCTGCATATTCAATAATGAGAATCATTGGAACTTTCATGTTTCATTTTATACATTTACTGAAACTGACTAGAAAAGTTCTTCTGTCGGATTATTTTTAATGAATATTGAGAGGAATTCATCATGATTTCATGATCCCGAGTGATATAGATAGATCCCTTAAATATGAATTGAAAAAATTAAAGTTTTTTAAAAAATTCTCAAAAAATTATTTAAATTAAAAGTATTTTTTTAAATTCCAAAAATTTTAAATTAATTTTAAAAACGTGAATGCATAGCTCGGGTTAAGACGATTCTCAAGTGCATCGGAAAATTCCACATCAAAATATTTCTATTGAACTTTAACTTTTGTAGCATTCTATTAAACTTTTCCTCTATCTTCATTAAAAAGTATTTCTCGTTATTTAAATTATACATTTATAAATATCTTAAGAAGTTATTCGACTAAATAGAGGAAGCAGGAATTCCATGACTTTTATTATCGGATATAAACTTTTTGTAGCTAACTTTATTTTACTTCCGCTGTTGTTAAAGTATTTATTTAAAGATTCAATTGATTGAAGGATTTGTGCTTTTTGTGAAAGATTTTTTGGGATTTAGTTTGACTGATAATGTTTCAGAGGAGTGATTTGGGGGGTCGCATTTAGGAAGGATGGGGTTTTAAGGGTTGAACCACATAAAAAAATAAAAATTCAAAATAATTTTTTTTGGGTCATTCCACATTACTTTGTAACTTTTGTTCAACATATTAGCTTGGTTATTAAGAATGTAGCCAGAAGGAATACCAGGGGAATCAAGACTCCTCTTCGAGATTCGAGAAAATATTTTGGACCTTAACTAATGAAAATATTTTGGACCTCTGATGGGTGCAGTAACTAATTAACAGGGGTCAAATATTATGATTTTTAGGATAGTCTCTGACCAGGGGCGTATCGAAGGGAAGGAGGGGTTATGTGGGTGTTAAAACTAACCTCGACTGAAATTTTCTTTAATTTGCTAAGGAATTTTGAGAAGAAAATCCCAAAATACCATCTAAATCTTGCCGTCCATATAAAAATTTAAAAACACCCCCTCAAAAAATTACTGGCTACGCCCCTGTGTCTGATCCTTGGTAATTAACAATTTTCAATCATAAAAATCAACTCAAACCAAACCAAACTTTAACTCATCATAATTTATCTAACAAAATCACAAACAAAGTCGTGTCCGTGAAGTAGGATTCCGACCTAACGAGTTGGGGTTCAAACTTTATGTGGGAATAAAGTAGAATTTTGTAGTCCTCCAAAACCGCAAACCTAAATTTTGTAGCCCCTCATGTGCCTGAGTACTGAGCGTGTGAAGTGGGTCCCCGGCGGAATCTAACTTCACACCAATACTTTTGCTTATAAATCTGAAAAGGCTTATTCATTTTTAATGAAACTTTGCCTGAATTCTGTAGCCCTATTGAGGACTCTAATAAGCAAAAAAAATTATTTTAGTTCCTTACTATGTGCAAGATATATCCAAAACAAAGTGGGAACCCCCTATTTTTTAGCATTTTTTTCACGAAAAAAAAATACTTTTTCTAATTTTTCAAGAAAATAACGAAATGATTTCAAATAAAAACTATATGTGAATTCTGTAGCCTCATTGTACTTTACAATCCAGTTTTTAGTTTTTTAAAATTGATGATATTGGTCGAGAACAAGCGGTTCCAAAATGGGAAGCAGTCCCATTTTTAAGCAATTTTTTTTTACAAATTTAAACAAATTTGTTTTTAAAATAATTTTTTGGTATTTTTTATTAAGGTTTTTACGTTTTCTATTATGATTAGTTGTTTTTAGTATAAAAATAAATTTTTTTCTTAAAAAAATTAAATTTTGTGCTCCATACGCTAGTTGCCATAGTAGCACCTTTTTGGTCTCATTTGAGTCAGCATAACTTTTTACAGGAGGAATATTTTTAAATTTTGTTTTCTGTGGTTTGTAGCTTAGATTAATATCTTTAAAGTGATATTTAATACTTGATACTTAATACCATTCTGGTCATGAATATGATTTTTGATTGTGAACGACCCTTTTTTTAATAAATCCAAAAAATGTTATTTTTAAATATGCTATTTAAAAATAAATTTAGACATTGTATTTAGGTTTTTTAAGTTTATTTGTGATTATTATGACTGAAACAACTTGAAATTTGTGTTTTTAAAAATTTTTGCTACCTTTGAGTAGTCTCTTGGCAGTCTCTTAAGAAGGACCATTGTAAACTCTATTAGGTCAATAAATCTTGTAATTAAACTTATTTTACAAATTTTTGTCGACTCAGTTTTGATATTTCTGCACATTATAAGCAGAATTTATCTATTTTTGTTACATTACATTCAAAAATTGATATTTTTAGCAATTTTTTTCGAGATTGGAAAGGGTCGATCACATTCAATGCACTACCATGTCAGCAAAGTCCACGTGATATACAAGTATTATACACTTATGTAAAGGTACTGACATTAGTTAGAAAACTCACAAAACAGAATTGGAAAATATTTCTTTAGTAAAAAGTTATGACCGTTTAAGTCGTCTCAAAATGTACCTAGTCGGCAACCAGCATAGGTACATGTAATGTAACAAAAATAGATAAATTTTGCCTAAAATATGCAGAAATATCAAAACTGAGTCGACAAAAATCTGTAAACTAAGTTTAATTACAAGATTTATTGACCTAATAGAGTTTACAATGGTCCTTCTTAAGAGACTGCCAAGTGACTACTCAAAGGTAGCAAAAATTTTTAAAAACACAAATTTCGAGTTGTTTCAGTCATAATAATCACAAATAAACTTAGAAAACCTAAATACAATGTCTAAATTTATTTTTAAATAGCATATTTAAAAATAACATTTTTTGGATTTATTAAAAAAAGGGTCGTTCACAATCAAAAATCATATTCATGACCAGAATGGTATTAAGTATCAAGTATTAAATATCACTTTAAAGATATTAATCTAAGCTACAAACCACAGAAAACAAAATTTAAAAATATTCCTCCTGTAAAAAGTTATGCTGACTCAAATGAGACCAAAAAGGTGCTACTATGGCAACTAGCGTATGGAGCACAAAATTTAATTTTTTTAAGAAAAAAATTTATTTTTATACTAAAAACAACTAATCATAATAGAAAACGTAAAAACCTTAATAAAAAATACCAAAAAATTATTTTAAAAACAAATTTGTTTAAATTTGTAAAAAAAAATTGCTTAAAAATGGGACTGCTTCCCATTTTGGAACCGCTTGTTCTCGACCAATATCATCAATTTTAAAAAACTAAAAACTGGATTGTAAAGTACAATGAGGCTACAGAATTCACATATAGTTTTTATTTGAAATCATTTCGTTATTTTCTTGAAAAATTAGAAAAAGTATTTTTTTTTCGTGAAAAAGATGCTAAAAAATAGGGGGTTCCCACTTTGTTTTGGATATATCTTGCACATAGTAAGGAACTAAAATAATTTTTTTTGCTTATTAGAGTCCTCAATAGGGCTACAGAATTCAGGCAAAGTTTCATTAAAAATGAATAAGCCTTTTCAGATTTATAAGCAAAAGTATTGGTGTGAAGTTAGATTCCGCCGGGGACCCACTTCACACGCTCAGTACTCAGGCACATGAGGGGCTACAAAATTTAGGTTTGCGGTTTTGGAGGACTACAAAATTCTACTTTATTCCCACATAAAGTTTGAACCCCAACTCGTTAGGTCGGAATCCTACTTCACGGACACAACAAAGTCAGCACTTTAATCAAATATTTTCCTTATCTTCAATCTACTCAGCAAATTACTCACAAAGTGAAATTTAAATAAAAAAAACTCAGTCAACCTATCAGAATGAACACACAACTACATTTTCCATACAAAACCGCTTTTAAAAGCTTACCACAATTCAAAGTTGCTGATGCAGTGTAACAATTCAAACAGAAAGAAGTGAGTGAGATGGAAAGTTCAGAAACTTTATCTACTCATTCAATTGAAAATCAGTCGTAAAAAAACGTTTCTACATTGAAACATCAATTTGATTGATTTTTCACTTCCACATGCATAACCCCAGAGAAAAAAGGCACTAATGAGTCGTCTAACGTCGGTGAAATGAACAGAAAAGAAGAAGTAATTTCAATTTCAATTCCTTTTCGTTGCATAAAACGCCCTTAAATGCGGAAAAGTGTTTATGTAAATGCCGCTGACTATTTAAACAATAAGTGACTTACATTTCAATAATACATGGCGAGCAGCATGATTTTTTTTGTGTGTGCCCATTTTTCTCATTAAACACGATGAATTTCATAAAAAAAATATTTCATGTATTGTTTGTTATAAGTTATGAGGGAGAAAAAGAGAGTGAATGGAACCTCTTATCAGATCGTTAATTTTTCACAATGTTGTAGCTTCATAATGACTAAAGAGTAAGTGCTTAAAAAATGATGATGGAGAGAGAAAGAGAGAAGGATGGGAGTGAGGATGAAGGTTGTCATTTTTTATTGTTTAAAGCGCATTTTTCCAGAAAGTGAGATGAAGTGGCTCGGTGGCCTGGTGGTTTATTACTGCTCATCGACACAGCGATCATGAGTTCGAGACTCGACTGGGAAAATTTTTCTCTTGTCCTTTTTCAAATCATATTTATTAGAGATGAAGCTCACAGCCTTCCTTTGTAGGCTACAAGCAGAAATGTCATCAAAGGAGTGATTCTGAGTGCGGTGGCTAGACGAACCCTACCTCGTTAAATAGTCAAATGGACTTGGTTCATCTGAATCTAACCAGAAACTCAGTAAGAATTTGATTGAAAACTTGGAGTTAGATTGAGTTAATTTTTTTAAATTTCTATTTAAAAATTTACTTTAAACTTGTCAGAATTTAGAAATTAAGTAAATTGTGGCTGAGTTTATGGCAAAAAAACAAACCCCCCCCCTAAACTTTCCCTTTCAAACAAAAATATTTCAAACCCCCCCCTCTCGAAAAATTTCTGGATACACCCCTGTGATACAATATATTTTTTGGTCTAGCACTGATCAAGAGTAACAGAATTATTTTGACAGCAAAAAATCAAACTTGATAGACAAAATGACAACTCTAGCTTCCATAGCTCCCTTAAAAAAGCTAACAATACTGAAAAGAGAAAATTTGCCAATGAATATGGCGCACTTTTTTCAAATAAGCTTTTGAAATTCAAATCAGTGGAAAATAATGCGGAAGGAAAGGTTGTTTAGCATTTCAGTTCTGAGTGGAAAATTATGATGTTTTATTTTTGGAAACATTGTTCATATTTTTGGATTTTACTGTGGCAAGTGCTTGAATGAAAATTCATTGACTCTTTTTGGGGTCGTTAGCATATTACATCACGGAAATAATTGACTTTCTCAATCGTCTTTCACCACACATTTTTCATTTATTTTGTTTTTAATGTCACAAATTCTTCAACTTCCTCTATCCAACTAAAGCATGACTTAATCTGCGAATGACCCCTCTAATGGTTTTAAATTTGAGATTCTGATTGTAAAATGCTGGTATATATCTCAAGTATTTGCTATTATCCTTGATTTCTCTTTATTTACTTCTTAAACTTAAATAATTCCAGACAAAAAGCCACTATAAAGCACCCCCCCTCCCCCCAGAAAACTCATCATCTCCCCCAACCAAAAGTCAACAAAAAACATTGCCAACAAATGCTAAACTTTAGTGCCATTGGCGTAAAATGATTTAGCAGAAAATTTTCTCTTTTTTTTATTTTTATCCATTCGTCGACGGAGTAATTGATGTATGAACTATGAATATACTACAAAAATTTTCCGACTAGTTTAACATACACAAAGCGATGTCAAGAAAGAGCCTTTTTGATGTGATGCCAACAAAAAAATTGTTCTTCGTGACTGCACAATTCTTATAATGTACTTACGGGAACATCATTAATCGTCCATGTTAAATTGGCTGCTGGTCGAGAGTATTTTGCTGTACAGTTCCCTCGAATTATGTCACCTGGTTTGTAACGTGGTCTGATTCCTAGAATTTGTGGTGATTGGTGTGGCACTTCTGTTGATCAGAAAGTAAATTTAATGAAATTTTAAATTGGTAAAAAATTGTAATTTAACCTAAAAAATAAAAAAATTCTACATAACCTCAAATATAACTCAAAACACAATTTCAACAGTTATAAAATAATAATAAACATTATCCGTATTAAAAATGTCATCTGTCAATATCTCAGAGATTATCCGTTTTAAAAACTATTTTTCAAGCTCACAATTCAATTCAATTTCTAACAACTTAATCCGACAAATCAATGAAAACCTCCTTTCATCATGCAGAAAGAGCAAAAAAAAGTTCTCTTTTATTCAAAGCTGATAACATCATTGACTGACTTTTTTAATCCAGGAAAGTAAGGAATACAATTTGCCAACAAATCAAAAGGCAGGATATCATGATATCATAAATCCCTTATAATTGCATCACGACAACCTTTTGCACGAAAACCTCTAAAGTGGATATCATTGTGCAACAGCAGATTATTTCACAGCATAAAGGTTGGGGGGTTGCAAAAGTTCTTTTTTTGCATACATACAAAAAAAAAGCTTGCATTGTATTTATTTATTCATCCAATGTTATTGTTTTTAACGAAGCATAAAGAACGATGGAAAGTTTTCATTCATTTTTTTCCTTGCTACTCTCCCGTTTCATATTATTATTTTGTATGTATATAAATACATTTTCCACGACACTGGCACCAAGAGAGTTGTGAAACAGTGCTTAATATAGAATGAAATAATGTGAAATAATAAAAAGAGTGAAAAACAAACAAGAAAAATGGAAAAAATTCATTTTGAGCTTTATAATGTGAATGAATGTGGAATTAGCTGGGTTGAAAATTTTTAGATCCATTTTCTAGATTGAATGATATTTGGTATGTAACGTCTATTAATTGTTAAAATTGATTTTTGAAGATATATTAGTTACCTAGATTTTGGCAGTTAGATGGTCACAGGGATATAATCAAACTGAAATTTTTAATGTGAATAAATACAGGAGTGTAACGAAGCACCCTGGGTAAATAATGGTACGAGAATGATTAATCTATAAATTGGACGAGGTTACGGACCCCATGGAACCCCTTGGCTGGGGTTCTCGGTTCACCCCTAACCCTACCAATGGGGTATATACCTTGTGCATGTAGGCAGGGGTATGGGTATGGTATATACCTTGTATAAAAACTGGAGTAGGAGTAATGGTATACCCTAGAATGAGGGTAGAGGTAGGGGTAGACCAAGAAACCCAGCTCTTGGCTACTTCCTTATTTGAATAATTTTCTAATTTTCGTTGAATTATTGAATTTTACTCTCCATTAACCTTAGTTACTTGAAAAAATGTAGAAATTCAAAGTGCTTTAAAATTCCAAGCCAGAAGTTTACAAAAACCAAATACACTATGTTGTTCAAAAACATCAAACCAATCATTCATTTTATTTCTTCATCAAGAAATTGGATCTATAAAATTTCAACCCCCACCAAGTCACATGCATGGGAATTTCTATAGTTGTCTGGTTCACATTTTTTTGTTATAGGGTAAAAAATGTTAATTTTGGTCAATGTATTTTTTGGTCATTTTCTAAAATGGACACTATGCATTTTAGGTACCATATTTGTTCACAAGATTTGAAGAGGAGCAAAAAATAAGGATACGTTTTTGAGCTTTTGAATTTTAAGCCATCCCGTGACTTGAAATCTTGAAAACAAAAAAATGTGAGAAAATCCAAAATTTGGTACTTTTTTGGTTTTGTCATTTGTGCTAAAGCAGATAATTTTCATAACATAATGAGTATGCAGAAAGAAAGCTCTTGATTTCTTCTATCGATCCTCATACCAACTTTTTTAAATAAATAAAGCATTGCTTCAAAAACTTGGAAGCAAAATGACCCATTTTCAAATGTATTTTTTGGTCAAAAAAAATGTATTTTTTGGTCATTTTGTAATGATCAAAAGTATTAAAAAATTTGAAACTTTTTGATGAGGACTTGGAGGTTTGGGTCTAAGTAATACATGAAATAAAGGATTTTGACATAGCTGCAAGATAAAGGCTTGAAATCATCCATAAAACTTTTTAAAAATTGTTTGTTGACAAAAAATTTCAATGCTCACTTCGGAAAAAAAGTACCAATTTTAACATTTTTTGTGACCAAAAAATACATTTTTCTTTTAAATGGATATATCTTGGATACGACAAGTTTGTGGATTCTGATTTTTTCTGGAGTGAAAATATCCACAAATTGTGACATTTTGATATATTTTCAAGTAAGCTCAAATGAAGCAGTGAAGAGTACAAAGCATTCAAAGTTTTCAAGTGTAAAAATGACCAAAATTAACATTTTTTACCCTATTTCATTTAATTTCATTTTTTATTATATCTCTATAGATATTTTTTTTCAAAGCCCGTATTTCATTAAAAGAAATACAAAAGTACACAAAGTTTCACATGAGAATTATTTTCCTTGTAGTTGGGGTAAAAAGCAAAGTTAAAAACAAGTTGCGGGGAATGAGAAATAAAAAAAATCATTGCTGTTTTTCATTCAATTCACTATGACAAACAAAAAATCCGCCGTACTTGGAAAAATATTCCTTTTCATGTTTAATTACCATTCTGAGTTCATAATAATTATGGAATATAAACTTTTCAACATAAAAACGAGATATAATCATGACATACCAACAACTTCCATGTCACCAGAAACGATCATTGTGTGAAATGATGGAAAGTCTGCGGACACTTCACATGAAAATTTTCCTGACGTCGTTGGTGTTACGCTTGAAAGTGTTAATTGACTTTCATTTGATGCAGTTTGCTGTAAATGGAGATGAAAAAGATTTTTTTTTTTTTCGAGATTAAGTTTTGTTATCTCTTGTGATACTTACCATAACATGAACACCTGCAATTGGGAATGTTTTCATTGCTGGATTCTCTTTTGGCGAATAACGGTAGAACTCTCTTCTTCCTGTTAATGGTAAACAAGCATATAAATTTAATGAGCAAAAAATAAAGTTTTTTTTAATGAAATTTCTTGCAATTTAGTTTTGATTCAAGATTGGTAAAGAGTGTCTGGATGGAGTTTCGTCTGGATAATATTTTCTTTACTTTGGAAATTTTATATCTGAGCAATCAGCACTTATGTGAATACCTTTTACAAAGTAGCTGATATTTATTGAAGTTGTTATTTTAAATCATTACTTATGTACAGTTCTAACAATACTGTCAGTTTGGACCAGAGTTGGCAATCTGCCCTCCCTGTCGAGAACCATTCTCGACGATTACCATAAGGGGTCGTTCACTTATGACGTAATGCTTTTAGGAGATGGGAGGGGGGGGGGGGGTTTGCTCTGAGATTTTGTCAAAATTCAAACAACTCTTTGTCAAGGGGTCTAAAATTTTGTTTTTTTGCGATACGCAATAAATGAACGACCCCCTAGCATGCAGATGAACATCTTCTGCAGATCCTATACACATTCATGAGATCAGATTTTCTAGGCATGAAGATAGACTTCTGATGATAACATCTTCTTGACAAACTCAGATTATAGGAGAGAAATTTATCAAATATAAGCAGACAGGGATGCATCTAGTATTGTTCCTGGATTAAGTAATGCAGCAATATAACAACAAGGATCCTCAATGTACCGGTTTCAATGGAATTTTTAATCTGTTCTTGTACGGTACAGATTTTTAGTATTTCTTAGATTCGGCCTATAGGATCAATATTTAGCAGCAAATCAATGATAAAATTCAATGTTCACTAACTGCTCGAATGAGTCAAACTTACATCTCCAAATCCACTTATATCTAACCAAAACATCCACATCAGAAATAAAAAGACATGAAATAATCTGAAAAGCATCAAAAACTTACCTTTATACCATTTTACTGAGTACAAACTATCTCCTTCCATATCATAATAACAGTTAAGAACAACGGTATCAGATTTGCGGACAGCTGAAGGTATCTTAACACGAACATCTCTTAAAGAGTGGATTACTGTAAATGAAGAGGAAAAAAAGAGGAGAATGAAAAAAAGATTTCAAAATAATTAAAATGTAAATGTATATAAATGAGAACAATTGTTTGAGCATGGATGTCGACAAGCGCTGTGAGTAAAGTCGTCAAAAAGGCTCATCTTTTTTTTTGTTCCATTCAAATTATTGTTGGTATTCATGCAGATTATGAACAAGATGGAAAAAAAGTGATACTTTGAGTAAACAGTCATTTACAGGAAGCTGAAAAAGAGACCACAAAGCATTTTTTTCTTTTCCTTTTTTTACACAGTTTTGCACATAAAGGACGGCTTTTTACTGAATTGAGCTCTCTGTTGATATTTTTTAAATGCATCTCATGTGGCTTGGTCGTTGTTTGTGTCGAAGCATAAAAATGAGTTACAAAAGAATTTGTTTGGTTGTTTGCATGTAATATGACTGCTACAATGGAAGCAGGAAAATGGATATTTTTTACTTTGATATATAAAACATGGTAGGTTGGTGTCATTTTGGCTGTGTTGAACAGTAGTAGAGCCATATGTAAGCGATACTGGAGTCAAATACTGTCTCTCATGAAAATGTGAGTTCGATTCTCAAGGATTAAGACACCTGTCCAAGTATACCCAAAAATGTTCACTTTTAGACCAAATTTGACATACAAGCCATCTGCCTTATGTCATTTTTTGGAAGATATTAGGATCAATAAGTCTGGTTCACTATAGAGCATTTAAGACCAGAATACGTATCAAAAAATCCAGAATTCAGAAAAATTCCACATTATTTCTACAAAAACCAACATTTTTCATTTACTACTTTCTTTACTATTTCCAACAGACATATAATTCACTCTAATGCGTTTGCATAAAAGAAGTCAACAAGAAGGCATTATTTCTATTCATATTTGTAGAACATTATTGTTCTTCGACAGCACAATGAAGTGTTATAGAGGTCTTTTCTATTTGTTTTGACAAAGGACATGCTCTTCATCATTTTCATACATTAGTTTAATTGCAAATGTAAGCAAAAGAATTATTAGTGCATGAGAGAGTACTTTAGGATGAAACTGGAGCAACTTAAATAAAGAAAATTCTCAAAGGAGACATTTTAAAATTTTTCACATCAAAAAATCTGAAAGGAGATGACACAAATTTATCCATGATGATAGAGAAATTTTTCAGCCATAGATTTTTATCATAAATCTTAATTTTCCTAAGAAATTGCATGATCCCTTCGAAATTTTCAATTCATTTTACAAGGAAAGTTTCAATTCACCACCCTGCACCTCAACCCACTGTGGAAAAAATGAACATTGTGAAACATTTGCTGAGCTTATAAAATTGTCTGCATAATAACCAAAACAATTTTTTCCATTATCGTTTCATAGAAATAAAGTTTTCAAATAAATTTCACTCCGCTGGCTGACTGTGTCTACGTAGAAGTAAGAGTGAGTAATGATGGAAGCAGGAAGGGATTGAGGGGTCTTTTTTGTTGTAAAGCGCATTTTATAGTTTAAATTCTTGCATGGGTATGCTGTATAGCATTGGTGTACCCAGGAAGAGTTTAAGGAAGCAGTCAAGTTTCTCTGTGGAGGAATCAGCAGGGCACTTGGCTCAAATTTGATGTGGCAACTCTTAGCTCGTCGATTCGAATCAAGCCATCCCCAAATTTGTACTTTTTTGGAAGTTTGGATACTTCGACTGCTTAATAAACGAGATTAAGACAAAATTGGAACTCTGAGCAATTTTGGATCAAGGAACGCGTCAGGACCTTCTTTTCGTCTAGACAAACTGCCCATAATTAACCATTCATGCATTCTTCCAAAAATCATACTCCTAAAACTTTATAAATTCTTCACAATTTCCTATTTTCTTCCTCCTTCCTTTCCAACCTCCCTCCATTTACGTTAACTTACAAATAAATTTTATAGATGTATGTTTTTGTATACAAACAATTCGCCCTCTTATTTCGCTTTTTTTCTTAATTTAATGGGTTCGAAAGAAGAAGCAGAAAGAAAAATAAAAAGAACTGAGAAATGGCAAAGAAAAAAATTTTAGTGCTTAAAAATACAACAATAAAGTAAGGGTAGGTTACGAAAATAGATCGTACGAGAGATGTAAACAGAAAAAGAAGTTAAAAGTGAGGGTCATTTAAGGGATTTTTATGCTCTAAAAATTGCAATTCTCCTTTTTCTTCTTTTGTTAATGTCTCGTGCTTACAGAAAAAATTATGATGAGGGGGATTTATGAACTAAGCATTAAAGCATTTCCAAGACAATTTGTCACCCTTCGATAACAACTCTGAATCTACATTGTCGACTACATTTATATTAATTATATGCGATTCAGCATGTCTCATTTTTCTCTTCGGGGATATCTTTATTGGACTTTTTTAGGGGATTTGAAGGAATCGATACTGCAAATTGGAGGATATTTAGAGATTAGAGAGAATTTTGTATATTTTGTGCAATTATGGAGAGTTGATCTTTATATATGGATGATACATTTATGATGCCGAATGGTTAAGAACCCTGAGGAGATATCAGAGATGCAGGTGCTTTTGAAGGTGTCGGTTCGATTTAATTTTTAATTACCCCAAAAACCTGGCTTGACCTAAACATTAGTCACTAAAGTATATTAAAGCAGGCCAAAAAACAGTACAAGAAAAGTTTCAAACCAACCAAAAAAACAAAAATCCATCACATACCCAGAACCCCTATTCCAATTCCATTTCACTATAAATAGTCTATAAAGCAATGAATGAGAATAAATGGAACTAAAAAATAGAAGGGAAATATTTTATGGAGCATGAAGAACTTATAACTAAAGCAGAAGAATGAGCAAGAAATGAGAAATAGATAGATGGTGTCCATGACTGGCAAGAAAATTAAAAGAATTATCACTGAAGTCCTCTGCACTTTCCCACTGCTTGGTATTGTCTCTATTAATTTCCTCCGTTTAAATTAAATGTTAATGTGAATTATTATTAGAGCAACTAGCAACAGCAATAGCATCAGTAGCACAAAAAAACTTTTTGAGTGTTTTTTTCTCTCCTCCTTATTATTTTCATTTTCTTATATTATTTTGTTCATCGCTTAAAAAAGAGAAATGGAAGGAAAAAAACTGAAAAAACTTTTACCATCAATTACAACACTTGAAGCAACAAACAGCAAAGAGAAGCACACAAAAAAGGAATTTCGTTTCGTTATTGTCTCTCCATTGCACAAAATTATCAAAACATAAATGCTTTTATTTCGACTGTGTATTGCGGTAACTAGTGAATTTACGAAAAAATTTAAAGAAAGTCCTCGTGTTATAGATCGAGGGACTTCAGCGCATTTTTGTGTTAGCGATCAGTATTTGATTAGCAAAGTACTGCATATTAAATAAGTCAATCATGAATATTTTGTGACTTAAATAAATTCGACGGCTCGATAACGGTTTTTTGGCATTCAAATTTTCTAACGGTCAAAATATATTTGAAAATTTCCCGCGTAAATACACTTGAAAATCATTAATTATAGTATAATTAACAATTTGCACGGTGAATTTTCATATTTTAAAATGGTTTGTCATTTAACGGTTTTTTGAAATTCAAATTTTCTAACGGTCAAAATATATTTGAAAACTTCCCGCGTAAACGCACTTGAAAATCATTAATTATAGTATAATTAACAATTTGCACTGTGAATTTTCATATAATAAAATGGTTTGTCATTTAACGGTTTTTTGAAATTCAAATTTTCTAACGGTCAAAATATATTTGAAATTATCCCACTTGAAGTTGGCTCTATTGTATTGAAAACAAAAAATCATTAATTATAGTATTTAGCGATGGTTTTGAGATTTTTAAATGTCCGGGGGGCCAATAACTCGATGGCACGGAGCTAATACAAAAAACTAGAACTCTCTACGATGTCTAGATAAAAAGTTTTTCGAGTGTTCCAGCCGAACAGCCGAACAGCCGAACAGCCAGACAAAGTGCATTATTAAGCTACCTTTTTAAAACAAGTTTCAAAAATGCGCTAAAAATGTGGCAAGTTAAAAGAAAGTCAGTTGGAAATTTATTGGGAATTGGAAAGAATGTGAATATCGCGCATCTTTTCAACTAATCTATAAAACAGTAAATCAGAGGAGGTACCCTCTGGGTAGGATAGGTCCTAGGATACCCTAGTACAGGGTAGGTGGTGTACCCTATGGTATACCATACCTACCCGAGGTACCCCTAGAAACTGACCCCAGATTGTACTTGTCTTGATTCATGTGCCTTATACTCAGACACCTAGAAATATTCAACTTATAATAAACCACATTAAATCATCAACCTAGCCAACCCATCCCTAAAGTGACAATTCTTAACAAACTATCTTCATTTACTTTCCGAAAACTAACAACTGGAAGTAAAATAAAACTTTTATTATTATTTTTTGTTAACTTCTCTGTCTCCATTTATTTCCACCAATTTTCACTTCATTCTCTTTATTTTCTTGCTGCCATTACCGGTTTTTGCTGCATTTCTCGTTGTATGTGGTTATTATAAGCTCAATGAGGAGCACAATGGAAACTCATAATTGTCATATAAATCTTATCGAAATGCGCATTAATCATATGAACATTTAATGATTCTTGTTGTAGTAGTTTTGTGCTATAGCGGTGGTAGCAGAAAAGATTAATGTGTCTTAATTATCCTGTATGAGTTTAATCAATCGCACATTATTTACAAATCTACTTAGTAAGGAGAAATTAATATTTTTTTTGACTCGATTGAAGTTAGTCTTACTTCTCTTGATTAGATATTTTTAGGGGTTGGATATTTTTAAAGAATTAATTTACAGGAATTAAAAAAATTTTTCTTCAAATCACCGTTTAGGAATTTAATATTCTCAGCTCTAAGGCCAGGAAGTCAGAAAAATCCACACAAGTCCCCATCTAACCATAAACATAATTCTCACATCAAAAACTCTCATTTTGAGCATAGCCATAATGAACCGCTAATTTGATAGAAAATAAATCAATTTGAAATTCAAGCTGCGTCGGTTTGAGGGCATGTTGACGTGTATACGAATATATCAATTGAGTGATTTTTGAATTGCTTAAATCAATTGATTAATTTCTACAAGATATTTGAGTGCTCTTGAATGGTAGATTAGAATAGGGTAATTTAAATAGGGGATGGAATTGTTTTGATATGAGTTTTTGGTGTTTTAAGAGAGAATCTAGCTTTTTTAAGTGTCATGAAATCAGATGAATTTTAGAAATTTTTAAACAGGGGCCTAACCCAGAAAGAAATGCATTTTCAGGATCTTAATCAATTTAACAAGAAGTTTCCATCCCTTGCAAATTAATTTCTTCTACCATACATCAATATTCAGCCCACAAACATATTCAGGATCAGATTTTTTCAGAATGTTAAAATAATGAGTAATAAAGCTCAATGACGCGTAATATCTTGTTGATTTTTGCTGATTACAGTCAGTTGCTCTTATATAATGATGAAAATTGATGAAATGTGCACACATTCGATGAACGTGATTATTTTTTCTGAGCAGGAGCAATTCCTCAAATTGCTTTCTAAGGAAAATAAGGAATAAATTTCTTTTTGATTGTTGTTTAGAGTTTTCTTTAATGTATGTTTAAAAAAATTAACTTTAAACTTTGTTAAATTAAATCTAGAAAATTGTTTTCGCTTTAGTGAATATCTGGGATACCTGGGAGTTGAGTCTTACAAAATGTAATAAAATTTCATGAAACAATGTACAGCACCACTTGAAAATTTTCATAATAATGGAAACTTTTATTGTTATTCATATTTATTTTAATGAATATACAAATTATTAAGAAATATTTCTGCCTTTTAAGACTGATGGGTTTCATGACCTGAATAATTGCAATACAACAATGTATGTTCAATCATGAAGACAAAACAATAACATTTAATTATTTTAAATTATTGTTTAATTTTCGTCTTGAATAGAATTAAATTTAAATTTTTTTACATATTGGAAATTGAAAACTTTGCTACACAAATCTATAGATTCTTATTTCGAAATTTCATCCTTGAACAAGAAAATAATTTCATTGAAGCCATAACAAGAAATTTGATTCTATTGTATACTTGATGATCTTACCATGGGCGTACCCAAGGGGGTCCGAACCCCCCTCAAAAAATTTTTTTTCGGAAAATTATTTTTTTGTTTAAGCATTTCGAAATTTTTCTACGCTCTAATTTGTTAGTTAATCATTCATGTACCGTTAGAATTAGAATCTAGTATGCAAGCATAAACATAAGTACGCCCCTGGATCTTATTATAATACAGAAAGGAACAAATTTATCTTCCTTAAGTTTATTATAAAAATTTACAAAAATAATATTTGGATTCATTTATGATCCTTTTATCTTGCAAATCCTTTCATCATAACAATAAGACCATTATTTTAACATAATGACAATAAGAATTTTCACAACAAAATAAATTTTAATTGCATTTAGAAAGTAAAATTTACATGCAGTAGTTACGGAAACTTTTCAGACATTTTGATTAATAAAAGTCAGATGTTGTGCACTTGGTAATTTTATTATAAGCCATAAAATGTGAATAATTTGCAGTTGCTACATTCATGTTAATCAACTTCGAGAAAATGCCAGACTCTTAATTGACTGTAGACCACACTTTTGAGGGTGAAATAAAGAGAGCGGGGAAATAATTCTTTTTATTGAATTTCTGCAAACAGAAAAAAGTGTGAAAATGAATAAAAAGCGAGGAAAGGAGTCGTAAAGATTGACTATAAGTCAACTTAATCAGAGGAAATTAGATTACGTATTGTAAACTTTACAGTTATTGCATTCATTATGTTCTTTTATTTTTGGAGCAGTTTAATTCGTGAAAGGAAGTTGGTTGGAAGGCATTTTGACTCTTGTGCTTAATTACAGCTTAAGGTAACAAAACGGATCAGATACTTAATTTTTTAAGCAGGCGTGGGTTTGATTTCCACCCGATGCTGTATTATTTCACATTTTGTATGATTTTATAAGCTCGTAAGTCATAAGAAAGCGCCAGTTTACCATAAATCCTAAAAAGTCATCCCAACTAAATCATCCTCCCTCGTATTCCAATCAAATCAATGGATAAAATCGTTAATTTTTATGATATTTCTTCGATATTCAATCAACGTTAATGGAATGCGACTAAACAGAGTGACTGAATGTTGTAAAAAAATTATTTATATAGGAAGAGGAAGAAAGAGCATCGAGCAGCCATAGCATAGAGCGGAGTGTATTAAATAAAGTCACAAAATCAACGACATTGCTCTCTCACCCTTAATGAAGATGATGTGGAGCCAGATGTATAGAGGAGAGTAGGAAGCATAAAATAGAACCAAATACATGGGATACATAAAAAAGTAGAAGATAAATCAATTTAATGTCTAATGTGTGGCTTCGTAAACATTAAATAAAATATGCCCCCATTTTCTTCTTTACAGCTCCATTATGGTATAAAGCCTCGACAAAAAAAATAGCAACCAAGAAAGAGAATTTTTTTCATCTACATCCATTTACAGAATCATTCTTTTGATGATGAGAAAAATTTCTTATAGCGATTGAAGAATTTTTATTTAAGGAAAGAAAAACAAGAAAATAGAATCATAGACTGTTGCTGTTGATATTTTTTTATGATCTATACTCGTAAAACAAAGCTAAGAAGAAGGATCATCAACTGATTTATTGGATTTGTAAGTTGATTTTCATCATTTCTCGTTCAATGTATTGAGTACTAAAGTAGAAGTTGAGGAGGGAGGAAGTGAAGATTGGAGTGATGATGAAGTTTTATTAGCACATTTTTCTGTATCGAGACACTTTTTAAGGAGTAAATTAATAGTTTTGTTAGATTATTTAACAACTTAAGCATTCATAAGGTAGCATTAGTCTGTTTTTTAAGGAGAAATACAGAATTTAGATAAATCCAGCAGAGCAGGTGCTGTGACTAGTCCAAATTTGGCACTGATCTAACTTAAACCTTAACAAATCATGGCTATCGGCAAAAATGTACCCCTCTAGACCAAAAAATCAAAATCAAATAAAGCTTAAGATTGCTAAATCAGTGCTATTAGTTTTAAGTATCGCAATCCCTCAATCGATTGCTCCCCCGACCCATATAAGCTCTATTATCTTCAAGATCTATCCAATTCATCTTTTAACTATTGTAGAAAACCTCGTCACAATATGTCTGATTCAATCGACACAACAAATTTTCAACTTCTTTATCGTTTGTCTCATTTTTCTCCTTCGCATACTTTTGTTGACTGACTTTCAATTTTTTTACTGTGTAGTACAACTTCAGCAATACGCTTATCTCCGGTGTGATGTTAATAATAAATATCATCTACATGATTCCTTTCTTTCTTTTGAATTGAATTTACGATGACATACCTTATAGTATGTACATACGTAGGTAGCAGTCAACAGATAGATTCAGATTTATCTCAGCAAGGAGTCATTCAGTGAACTCTTTACGTTGAAAATTCAACAATGTCGTGCTGTAAGTAGTTTACTTTAAGAATTTACATGGAAAAAGTAGTAAGCTTTAAATGGAAATGGAATTGAAGAATGATGTTACGCTTGGCTTATCTAAAGAGCTTTTGAGGTTGAAGTTTTAATAGAATTTTGTAGAAAAATGAGATAATAAGTCAGTTGTTTATGAATTTTGAGGTAAATGTGAAGAATTGCATGATGAACATGACTTTCGTATTAAAAACTACAATTTAGAAGCTTATTACTCCAGATGGTGCATTATAGTTTCAAAAATTGTTGAATATTCTGCATCTAAAAAATTCATTTGGAAAAATGCGCACAGGTCACTATCCCATGAGAATAAGGAAACCACAATCATCTCTGAATGTAAATCTATATCATCGCTAAAAGCATTTTTCTTGTTTTGTGTTGATGAATTTTTTATTCATTTTATTATAGATCACATATATCATCACAACTCAGTTCATTGCCTCACATTCGATTCGTACCGCATATGGATGTATGTTTGTTAACTTCCTATGCAAATGTCGAATGTCAAATGTCTCGTTATTTGCACAAAAAAAATTCTTTTTTTATCATTGCTGTGAGAGACAGAAACATATTTTTTCTCATGCTTTTTGTTTAACCAAGCTCTGTATGTTGATACTTTTTTAGTCATCAGAAAAAAAAATTGTGCTTCTCTTGACTCATATTTAATTTCTTTAATGTGTATATTTCACGAATTCCGCTGTTTGAATATGTGAAACAATTATGAGTTGTGCTTGCACTCATTATTTAAACTACTCTCCGTGGCATCATCAGAGTTATCATTCTGAATAAAGAGAGACACATGGAATGGAGAGACTGACGAGAGGGATGCAAATAAATATGAAAATTG
Organism: Chironomus tentans; assembly: GCA_963573255.1. NCBI lineage: Eukaryota > Metazoa > Arthropoda > Insecta > Diptera > Chironomidae > Chironomus > Chironomus tentans. Next base: position 6,797,122 of record OY754302.1, read on the forward strand.
TATTTATAGCTTGTTTTTTGGGTGCTTTGTGCCTTTGGTGGATGATGAAGTCTGTAGTTTGAAAAATTGGATTAAAATTTCTAGAAAAAAATTTTAATTTGTTTTTAAGTTTTAAATCATTTTCTGATTAAGACTAAAATATTGAAAACTAAGTCAAAATGTAGCTATAGACACAAAATGTTTGACAGGCATTCGGTTTTTTGTTTCGACTAAAAATGGTCAAACCTAGGGTTACCCCTAAGTTAAATGGTTACCCCTTTATATCGTCCCAAAATATGACATTTTTCACAAATTTTTGAATTCAAAGTGTTAAAAAATCATTAAAAATCTTTATTTTTGATTTGTTATTCTGCACTTCAACTTTTCAGATCAATAATCTACCTCAATATTCAATCATCATCACAAAATACTGCGCTATCAAATCACACAAACCAAATCCTCCCAAACTAGTTGCTCGTATCCTATCTAACAACAGAACTACTATTATAACTGTATTCATTAAAATTGAAATTATGTCATGAGTTACTCATGAAAGCTCAAAGCAACATTTGAACGCAAAGAGGATTTTCCATCAAAATGAAAATAATCTTTATTTTGCTTCTTTGGGAATGCTTATACATATAATGAAATGTGTAGTTGAATGAAGCATATGAAATTCTCATAATCCTATTCTTTACAAATTTAAATTGTTTTTCTTTATTCTTCTATTTTATTCGCAGTGACGACGAAAATGCTTTTATCTGTATGTCGATGACAATATTTAAAAATAGAAAAGATGAAAAGAATTGTTAAAGAGAATCACAGCAGAAGAATGCACAAATGCGAGTGCATTGGAATTATGCAGAAATGAACTTCAAAGTGGATTTTTAAGAGATTTTAATATTTTAAGAGAATTTTTAAATTTTATGAAAAAAATAAGTTTGAAAAACTCAATTCTCCCTTATCTTTACCAATATAATCAAATAAACCAATTACATGAAATGCATGTCATATTCCTTGACATCCTTATTCCTCCAGCTTTTCTCCCAAAAACCGGAAATTGAAGACAATCTAAGAACTTCCCGTTGTGTAAATAAAGCATATTTAAATTGTAAAGCAGATTTTGTTGAAGTTTCAAGTTCTCAATTCACTCAGAACTGAATTTCTCGTCTCCTTATTTTGTACAATAAAAAAAGTAAAATAAGATCCTTGATATTAAATAAGGAGCTCATTTCTTATAAATTTGTAAACATTGCCTGAGGTTAATTTTTTGTCGTATTTATTGTTTTTGCATATTTTTTTACTCTGTTGAGAGTAGATTTTGTGTACATGCTGTTACTTCTTTCGTGGCTTATTTCTTGTCAAAGGAATAATGTTTCTGTTGTAAAGAGAAGTTGCGTTTGGTATGCTATAATGGGGTTGGTAACTTTTTTTTACAAAATTTAAATATAGTAGAATTTAAAATTTTCAAACTTATTTTTAATTCTTTTAAAGTTGGATTAAAACTTAAGAAAAAATTTCAAATTTCTAAAATTTAAAAAATTTCACATTTTCAAAATCCAAAAATTTCAAAATTCAAAAATCAGAAAATTTTAAAATTTAAAAATCAGAAAATTTCAAAATTCAAAAATCAGAAAATTTCAAAATTCAAAAATCAGAAAATTTTCAAAATTCAAAAATCAAAAAATTTAAAAAAATTCACATTTTCAAAATCCAAAAATCAGAAAATTTCAGAATTCAGAAAATTTTCAAAATTCAAAAATCAGAAAATTTCAAAATTCAAAAATCAGAAAATTAATACAAAATTTGCAAAAAAATAAAACATTCAAAAAAGTTATTTATTGTTGATTTTTTTTTGCAAAAAATTCTCCACAAAATGTTCAGACTCAGAAGGATTAAATTTCATTTCACCCCAAAATGTCCATCCATCCATAAACAAAACACATCGTTTATTTAACATTATTTCCTCTTGAGTTTCCAATTCAATCCATTTTATCATATTTCCGTCGTTGTTGTTATTTTCAAAAGGAATGGAATCGATAACGAGACACATCAATCTACTGATCTGTAATTCATGTGATTTTTTTATTTACAAATGTGTCTATACATATTTTTGTCGAGTTTTATGAAGCAGAAGAAATCAAAAAAGCAAGAATATTTTTCGTTTCTCTTCAAAAGCTTTCGTATCGATTGCGCATAATTAGGTCCTAATAGGATTATGTCTCAATCTACTTACAGTATTATTCATTGACAAAAGGAATTTTCTTTCTCTATAAAAAATACTTTCATTCAAATAATAAAAATAAAGTGGAGAACTTTTGAAGTTAAAAAAAATTGGAAATTTAATAACGTATTTAAGGAAAATGGAATGAAAGGATTGAAGCATTAAAAAGTTTTAACTAATAAGGTTTTTTTTGATAAAGTTTGAAATAGAATTAAGGTGCAAAAGTGAAAAGAATAAGGTATTAAAAGCTAAAACCATAGAAAATTTAACTAAATTTTCCATGAATTTTACTTTGAAGAAAAAAGACTTAAATTTAAACATTAAGTATTTTTCAGGTTATTTTATTATTTATTAATAGCCTAAAAATAATTTTCTGCGTCATTATCAAGATTAAATATCGAACTATCAAATTAAATTTTTGTACAATAAAATTCGAAAATTAATTTAATTAATTACTAGTTTCATTATAATTTAAGTAAATTTTCGATACAACACATTACAAACATATTAATAATTTCTGGTTCTGACATCCGCCAAAAGCATAATTTTTTAATTAATACAAAATGAACAAATCTACAAAACTAAGATTTTGGCTCAGCAAGATTAATAAAGAATAATATAAATGACTCTACAAAATAAAATTTCAAAAATAAACAAAGTTCGTTTTTTAAAAACAAACTATTAATTTTTTGAAAGCTTAAAAAAATGATTTGATTTTTTTACTTTTAAGATAAATTTGTAAACTTTCGTTAAGTTAAAGAAAATTTTCTTTCAAATTTTCATTTTACTCCACTCATTAGCTTAATATAGATGCTAAGGATATTTTATATTCCATGATATGCATTTAACGAATTACGATGACAGACATGTCTTGTTGATTAAATAACTTTGGTTTTTCTGAAATGGATCATTTTACTAGGGTTCGGAAGTTATGCGCCGATATGCGCCGATCGGCGCATAACAAGGAAAGTTATGCGCATAATTATGCGCATAATATTCGCATACAATTTTTTTCCCATACAAAAATTTGAATGTTAAAATTTAGTTGTGGACACACTTATCATAGATTTTATAGCTTTTAATTAGTAACATGTCTTCATTTAGTATAAAAACATTTTCAAAACTTATTATTTGCCTTCTAAAAAGTAAAAAAAACGCTAAAAATGTAAAGAAAAAAATAGTTTTCAATGGAAAATAAATGACAATAGGAAAGAGTCTCTACAGACAAATTTTTGTGCTCCATAATAAGCACCAAGGGACTTTAATGCAATAATTATAGCCTGATAGCATTCTAGCACATGATATCTATTTTCAGATGAAGTGAAATTCTGGTTATTCCATATTATCAATTAGTTAATGTAAGCACTAATTGGATTAATTATTAGAAACTGAATTCATTACTAATTAATGCTTTGTTATTAAGAATTTTAAATTTTTTCAATTTTTTCTGTTTTAATTCATATAAACTAGGCGAAGATCAATATTAGAAAATTTATTTAGTTTGAATAGTTCCAAAGAGAAATCTTTCAGAAACAGAAATTAAAAATTTTACATAAATTTTTTTTGGGCTTAATTCCATGGCTTGTGAAGTAAACTTCCAGAGACTTTCGGAAAATTAGACTTTCACAGAATTATCTACCTGTAATTTGCTCCAAATGGTTTTCAGTTCATATCGATAGCTTAATCTAGTAAAAAGTTATTGAGAAATCAAAAAGACCGAGTAAAGGGGCTCATTTTCAAGGAACCACCCTATTACTAAAATAATAAATTCATTCTAACAAGTTCTATATTCAAACAAAGAACATAGGTGCTCAATTTCAGCTCAATCTGATGAGATATGACTAAGTACGAGTAAAAACTATTTCGATTTTGGAATTTCCTTGAAAAAGTTATGCGCATAATTATGCGCCGATATGCGCATAATTCGGCGACTAATTTATCGGCGCATATCGGCGCATACAAAATTTCCGAACCCTACATTTTACACACATCTAAATATGGCAGAGGAAAATAGTTTAGAAAAATTTATAATTTAAAAAAGCAGCGCAGATATTTTGTAAATTTATAATGTGATATTTGAATGTTTCTGGACTTAAATTATGGAATTTTTCTATTTTTCTAGTTCTTGACTTCAATTTTTTTTTAAAGTTTAGTCCCTGGTTTAATCTTGTTTAGGGGTCGTTCACTTATTACACTTATTACGTTCGCTTTTTAGGGGGGAGGGGGGTCTGAGATTTTGTAACAGGTCTAACAAAGAAAAAAATATTTCTTGGAAAATTTGTAACAAGGGAGGGGGGTCTAAAATTTCGTTTTTTTGTGTAACGTAATAAGTGAACGACCCCTTATCAAAAAATTAGATTTCATGTCTTCAGATTGGACCTTCTACATAAATCTTGAATTTTATTTGTAATTGACTCCATGCAAACAAACTCGACCTGCAATATGCAATTTTAGAAGACGAAATTCCCTGAAAAGTTAACCTGCATGAAAATAATAGCTCTTAATTATCTTCCCAAATTAACAAAATAAAGTAAAATAAAATACCGAATAAAAGAGAATAATTAAGTAAATTTCATCCACAATTATAAAAAAAAACTATTTAAATCGAGAGTGGAAAGCTCAAATTATTTCAATTATGTGCAAATATTCCATCCACAAACAGAGAAATAAAATAATTAATTCACATGGTAAAATAATTATACATCCCATTATACAAAATAAATCCTGTTCATCCATTTTACATGAAAGCAATTTATCAAAATTCTGTAAATTATTTATGTTTCTTCACCCCCCGAAAAAAAGAGCCCGTTGAGCACAAAAGAGAGTGAAAATGTTGACGAGAAAAATGCACTAAACAAACACACATCATCAGCACAATGGGATACATGAAACTCATTGTGAAATGCAATAACGCAAAAAAATCATAAAGTTTTTTATTGTTATGAGACGGAGTGAAGAAAAGAAGAAATGAATGTGAGTGAAAAAAAGCTTCATATTGTAACGGCAAACGTAAAGTGCACATTAAAAAAACTTTTCATTGAGTGAAAATATGCTTTTTCATTCTCAACATTTTATACTGTATAGTGTAGCTTTGTTCATATTTTTGTGTATATGCTTTTTATTATTTCAGACAAATAAAATAATATAATAACATTTTTTGTTGGGTTGTTTATGAATTTGGAGACTTAGACGCTTCTTTTGGAGGATTGAACTTTAATTTTCAACATGAGCACATAGCTTGTATTGTAAGTACAATGGCACTACTGCAAAAAATTCAGATGGTCGAGTGCAGGATTTGTTTTTTCCAGGTATGTAGGATAACAAAACAAGCTCCTCAGTGATTAAAAAACATGGATCTCTGACCCATTTTGAGGGATCATGTTTGAAACCCATCAAACCTTAGTTTGTTGTACTCAAAATAAAAAATAACAAAATAATCAAATTAATTCCACTTGAGAAAATTTAATTTCCACCATTCCGCTAAAATATAATCACAAAGCCTATCAACTTCCCATAAAAATGCACCAAAAAAGTCAAAAAACGAAGGAATGAGTAGTTGTGAGATTAAATTAGTTTTGTTGTATGGGGATTTTTTTTATATTATTTTCATCCTTTTTCTCGTCTGAAAGCTAAAATAGACAGTGCACGAAGCGTGAATGAACTTGCTTTATTTATTTTTCATGCTCTTCACAATGGATAATGTAGCACATACTCTTCTTTTATTTTGTCAATTTAATGCACGAAATATTCAAAATTATGTTGATGATGAGACACATAATAACTCAACTAGGAAAAAGAGGAAATTTGGGTAAATGGAGTTGAATTTAATACAGAATTGTTGATGTTGTTGGGTATTTAGATACAATTTTGTGTGCCTTGGAAGATTCAAGAGTCAAACATAATCAACTTTTTTTTTAAATTTCTTAAAATTCATTCAAAGAACCGTTTGAATTTAAAACCTTATCTGCTTTTGAGTAGCACAACCTATCTTAAAAGCTCCAAAACGTGAACATTTTATTTTTTTTCCATAAAAATATTCCAATCCACAAATATTCCACTTTAACCCACAAAAGTCTTTTCACTGCCGTAACCATAAAGTCATTAAATCAAAAACAAATCCACAACTAATCCCATTACACCTCCAAAACCTAAGAAAAGTCAACAACTCAAACCGAAAAATCCCGTAAATTTTCATTCATTTTTATTTCATAAATTTTTAATATTTACGGCTACAAAAAAATGCTTAAGACAAGTACATCAGCTGTAACTATTTATGACAATCTCAAGTTATGGCAGGACTATAGCTTTTGGATCAGGTCATGAAGAAATCTTCTATTTTTTATGAATTTCTTTTACTTTTTTTTGTTCTTTTCTAACTTTAATGTCAGAGTACATCAGTGCCAGTACAAGAGGAGTGAGAGAGGAAAAAAGCAACGGAAATTGTGTGTATATGTGTGTGAATGCTTGTGCGGATGAGGCAGAGGCAAAGAAATCTGTGCAGGAAAGGAATAAAAAGAAGCATGTTTTTTCACGATGAAGAGAAATGATTTTAAAGAATGAAAAACAAAGGCATTGGAAGCAGTAAGCACCAGGAGGCAAAAAGGTATGAGTAGACAAGTGAGCCTTAAAAGAAAGTCATCAAAAAAGCTTTCGTTTCTGTATTATAACTAAGAAGAAGAAGAAGGAAGAAAAAAATGTTTATTGCATCTTGAGAAAGTAAAGAAGTAGAATAAAAAAATTTTTTTACTTCACGTCTATTCAATGAATGAAAGAACTGAGGAGAAAGGAACATCTTTGTGTTCCTCATACACATTTATAACCATTTATTTTTATTTAGCCCATGAGGATAATTTACATATTATATTCCTTTTATTTTTATTTTCACTTTAAAGAAAATAAAAGCTCTGCTGAGGCATTAGGCATTTTGCCATTGATATGGAGCATATTTACGTATGGAATCACATCTCAGGAGGAGCTTCTTATTCTTTGTCATTTTGGTGATTTCTTTGAGCAGAAGCTGGGATTTTGAATTGGTTCTTTTTCTAGACTGACTGATTTTTGGGGCTACTTGTCAACTTTTAAATTTTGGATGTCTATTAATGGATTTGAATGCAATAAATTATTTGAATAATATTTAAATTGAAGCATGCAATATAAATACGCTTAAAGTTGTCAATAATTTCCAAGTTTAACTCATTCATCAGTTCATATTTTATATCTTGTTAATTACTGATTAATTACAAGGTAGATAAAGCTATTACTTATTAATCAATTATTTGATCAACTGATTATTCAATCAATAATATTGAAGGTTGATTATTTACTCAGTAATTAATCGAATATGTGTAATAAACATACGAAAGTAATATGGTTCATGAGTAATTACAAAAACATTTTGCTTCTGTGTCATTTAAGGATGAGAATATCACCAAAAATGCGCTATAGCCAGTCAACCCACAAAGCCCACTAAATTTTTAGCTTAAAAGTTTTTTTATTTTCTTCACGAGATTTTTACGCCCATATTTGTGTACTTTTATCTGTTCGAGAGGCGCCCCTTGAATGTCTACAAGGAAGTTTCATCATGTCTTCTTACTATATGATCATGATAGTCTGTATGTATCACATATGCAAATATGTAATTAATCAAAGTATAAATACACACACATGTATGAACATAAATTTTATGATGATGCGAGTTGAAATTACATATAATTCATCCTCCAAAACCCAATGAGATGATTATTATGATGGAAGTTTTTTCTTATGCATACAGAACTTTCGAATAAATCATTAATGCTGTGTGTATGTAGAAAAGTTACTCACAGTGCAATCGTTAAATTATTAAATGTTATCTGTGAAGGAAGTGAAAGGAAGAATTTTTTTTGGTGGAAACTTTTTCATGATTTTGTTTTTTGTGTAAACATTGAAGCCGTTGAGAAATTATTATGCATGTTAAAGAGGACATGCAAAGATCTTTTAAAGGGACAAGGCTACCCTAGGGTTTCTTGTGTACCCTAGGGTTTCTGGTTTACCCTATTTGGGGGATAGTTACCATAGGGGTTCTTAATCGATATCCCACCTATCCTACCATAGAGGGTATCCCAGATAGTCCTAGAAACCGGACCCAAGATTTTTTTAGGTTATGGAATCTTTGATGTTTATAAAAACGTAAAGTTTTGTGACGATCTATGATGATTAAGAATATGTTGAATTTTTTAGACAGTTTAAATGCAATAATGAATGTTTCCAACTGCAGCACCCAAAAAATGAATACAAGATATTTTAAATCTTTGTCAGTCTAACAAAGAAATTAAGAATTTAAATTCATAATAATTTAATCTCAAAATTCTCATTCTTTAATCCCTATAATCCACCTTAACACCACAAAAGCCACATAATTAATCATCATTAAACAAGAAGCGTCAGCCACATCAAATATTTCCATACCCAAAGAAAAAAACTTGATCCAAATAAGATTCACCTTAGAAAAAGTTAAAAATGTCTCGAGAAGAATTCTTTAACTTCTTCCATTATTATGAACCTGATTTATCACTTTTGCATACTTTTTCTCTAAAGAATAATTCTTATGAAATAAAATTTAGGACAGCAACAAAAGTTCAAATTTTTTTTTTGTAAAATGTCATAAAAAAATTTCTCTATCTTTCCATTTCTGTTCTCGTCTATGTAAAAATTCGTTTTGGGTCTTTTTCTTGTGAAAATTTAACAAATAACACCGTGCGAAATAAAAGAAACTTTTTTTTATATTTTTTACGATATAAAATCTCGCTTTAACGTTACTCGTTTATATCTCTATTATGACATTATTCATTCAGCAACAAAAGAAATGAAAAAGAAAGTCAACAAAAAAGAAAACTTCATATCCGTTTAGATTGGAGTGAGAGAGCACATAACAAGACCTGATTCGTTTATAACAAAGCACCGAAAATGAAAACTTGTGTAATTTTATTCAATTTAGCAGAAAGAAAGTGAGATAGAAAATTTTTACTCGCACTCACAAGCCACAAAACTTAAACAGTTCATATTCAAATGAATGTCTTAATAAAAAAAAGGCCAATGGAAAAGAAATCCCAAAAATCGTTTTGAGGATGGGCTGTGTGCTACAATAGACTAGCTACTGTGAATGGGATGGAAAATGATGAGTCCTTGGGATGATTTTGTGAGAAAAAGTTTGGGGTCATTTACTAATGACCTAAAATCCATCGAGATTTGAGTTTTGATTTTTCAGCGTCTTCTCAGAAAAATCAAAAAAGCAATTTGTCTGAAATTCATCCACAAGTCTCGAAGCTTCTACATAATGCTTTCCGAAAAATCTCACAAAATCTCTTCCATTCAAAATAGAATCGACATGAGAGGAAAATATTATAAACGCGATTATTATTCAAATCTCTTTCATACACATTCTTTAAATATGGTTAAATTTTGCGTTGTGTGCACCTCCGACCGATAAGCGAGACGAAGAAAGTGAACCGAGGGGAGAAAATGGCATTGGTGAGACTTAAAGTAAGCAAACGCATGTATTAAATTTAATGCAATAAATAAAATTGAATTACATTAAGGGAATACTTAAGTTATAAAATGAAATTACAAAGAAGAGGAGAATTTCGATGTAAGTTCAGGTTCTGTATTCTATCATTCAGCTAGAAAATTATAGAGAAGAAACTTCGTAAGTATAGCCATAAACTTTTACATTTATTTTCAATTTACGGAAAATTTCACTTGAATATTTTGACGGAAAAGCACATTTGGAAAAGGTTTTTGACTTTTTCCTGCGTAATAATTGTAGCTGTGTCTTCATCTTCTTTACTACTCACTCAATGTTTATACATTTTCTCATGGCAATTAATTAAGTATTAAAAGCCCCCTCGAGGTCGAAAATTATGAAAAATTGCTTTTCAACATTTACGGTGAAATTGGAAAGTGAATGAAATTTGTTGTTTTTTGAAAGGTTATGAAATGAAGTATGCATTTAGAAATTAATTGCGTAGTTACTAATTGAATTTGATGAATAAATAGAGCTTCATGTAAATCATTGAACATTTTTCATGAAATTTATGTATTTTTTCAATAGAAAATGTAGATTTTTAATTTCATAGAAGATATAAAAATATTTTCTAATTTATTTCACATTACTAATTGCCACAAATTCTCAACAATTATTTTTTTCTCATTCAATTAAATGTCAATCTAGGGGTGTACCCAGCAAATTTTTTAGGGGGTCCAAAAATTTTTTTTGTTTTTGTATTCATATATTGAGACTTAAACTTTAAATTTGAGCTTCCAAAACACTTTGAAAAAAATTTAGAAGAAAAATAATTTTCCATGCAAAATTTTTTTGAGGGGGCGTGGGATCAGACCCCTTTGAACCCCTCCTTATGTCTATCTGCTCACACAAATTTGCATCTATTAGTAACTATTTATTTTTACATAAGCTTACTACCATATCAATAAAGAAGATTTTTTCTGTTCAAAGCTATTAAAAACATTAAAATGTCATGTATTTCTATATGTGCTGATGTTCCCATGGAAACTTTTAATAAGTCTTGCTCTCATTTTTCACCTTTGATTGGGACTTATTATAAAAAAAACTTTATTCAATTATGGGTTGCATCGAGACGAGCTTTTAAATACGATTATAATGATGACTTGCAGAATATTTTCGAAAGTTTGAACAGTAGCGTTGCCAAAATTTTTCAAGGGGGGTGCCTGATTTTTTATTTCTTTGCATTAAGTTTTTACGCTTTTTTAGTCATTAAAATTGATTCTACAAGTAGTCTTCAACATTTTTAGTAAAAAATTAATTTTTTGGTTTAAAAATAGTTTTGATCTCGAGAAGGATGTCTGGGCCTAAGGACCACCCCCTAACTACACCCCTGAGTTTGAATGTTAAACTTTATTCAAATACTATAAAGAAATTTGCAGAAGGAGAAGAATTTGAAATTTTCCTTTTTAAAATTTAAAATATTTGTATATAAATAAACTCTTTAATGTTTTTGACTTTTTAATCAACAAATATCTTAAGATGTGGTTCTTTTGTGGAAGCTCCTAGAAATTTTTTTAAGCTTTTTATCTGAATGAATAATTTTGAATTAAAACCCACTGCAGTGTCTTCTTAAGTAATTTTACAGGTAACCTTCGTTAATATATGAATAACCTGATGAATTAAATCTAATTTAATATGTAGGCTGAAACGCGAGTTTTGAATGAGCTTTGAGTTTTATTGGGATAGGTCAGAAATCCTTCAAATATTATTTTAGCCTTTTTAATTTTATACAAGATATTTACCAACACACTTCAATGAAGAAAATAAAATTTTGTTTAAATTTCTTGAGGCTGAGTACGCGAATGTTTTCTTATTTTATTTTTTTAAACAATTTTGTTTTTATTTTTCCGCCTTTTCGAGCCACGTGGGTAGATTCTTAAAGATTAACGAGAATATTTTAATCTTAATGAAATTTCTTTACTAACGCACATGTAGAAAATATATTTTTTTAAAAAAATTCCAAGCTTTAAAAAACCATAATTTTCATTTTAATTGTTCATCAAAGATTGAAATAATTTTAAGATTTTTTTATATCTGAAGTGCTATCATAAATAATTTTTATATATTTCTAGAATTCTCTTAAGAACATCAAAACCTATAAATTTTAAAATTTTTATGCATAATAAAATAGTTCAACGCTCTATCATCAAAACTAAATTTAGAATGCTGACTAAATTCCTTAGAAAAATATTCACAAATTAACCGCTTGATTTGCTTAATTCAATCAAATCATAATTTCATATTTCAAGCAATCAATTGATTTTAGCTTGCATAAGTTTGAATAAAGTATGAACGAAAATTCCATTTTATGGTATTTGATTTTTCAATAGTTTCAATGTACTTTAAAGAAATTTTATTCCATTCAATTGAGAACATTCCAAATCGAAAAAAGGAGTCCATTCTTTAAGGAAATAAAAGCACAATCGTATCATAAATTATGCTGCTATAAAGAAGAATGTACACAATAGAGGCAAAGAAATGTCTCGACATTTTAACTCCCATCGACATTATTTGCCTTTACCTGTTTTTCGTCTTCATTTTTTCCAGCTTGAAGAAAAGTTAAATAATGAGTCACAATTTATACAATAAAATGCGATATCCATACCCTTCATGAATATCAAGGTTGTTGGAACATTATCATTACGGTTATGAATAAAATGACTAACCTTATTTAAATATTATTTTCTTCTCGCTAATTAAGACAATAAGCTTAATTGTGTGAATATATTGTCATTAAGTGGCAGTCACAGATAACTGTAGTACAACTAATTTAAATTAATTTTCAGACATTTAGCACATTCAGATTCGTTGATCCGCAGGGTTGGATGTTTTAGGATGGAATTTAAGTTCTTTTGAAATTGAAAATTAAATTCTTGCACTTTTTGGAGCTTGTTTTTAAAGCAATAGAATTAAATGTATTTTTTAAGTAAAATTTTCATAAATTTCTATTTTTACCTTAAGCCAGCGGCGTAGACAGAAATTTTCAAATTTTTTCTATAGAAAATCCTCTTTGGCTACGCACCTGCTATAAACTTTAAAACAATTCTTATTTGAGTCTAAAAGGTGATTCCAAGAAAGTTTTTGTGAGTCAAATATCACCGATTTCATCAAATTTCAGAAGATTTACCAAAGTTTTGAAATTTTATACCCTTAAGTATATTAACCTTAATTGTCATGGCATTAACCTTTTTAAGAAAAATGAATTTGCTTATGTATTTTTCGTAAATATCAAGGAGTAGAGCAATTTCCAATTGAAAAACTTTTGGGATGTTTGATTCTCATGAATATTCATTATAAAGTTCAATAAGAATATTTGTAGGCGATGTTTTTACAATATTTATATATGGACCAGGCACATAGAGCCAAATGGGGATTTGGGGTACAAATCCCCCTCCTCATCAAAAAAAAACTTCAATTTCCTAGGATTTTTGAGAAAAAAATTCAAAAAAATTCTGGTTTCAACTTTTTGATAATATGTACGCGTAGAGTCAACGATGAGCCCACGATGCATAAATACGTGAACAACTCTGCATTTCAGCTCAAAAATTTTCTTCTTAAATTTTCAGTTCACACCGAACAAAAATTAATTTTATCTCAATTTTTTTGATCTCATCAAGTCCCCTCCATTCATTACAAGAGAGTCTATACTACGTATATAATTTTTTTTATCGAGCAGTAAGCTCACACGCAGTCGATTTAATTCAATTAAATTTTAATTACTCGCTCTGACTGATACAGTCATCATTTCAATTTTTTGTTTATTTATTTTTTATTTTTCAAGGGAAAGAGCGCCGCGTACCAGAATGTGCTGTGAAGCATGTTTTGGATACAATCGTTTACTATGATAAAGAAATAATTAAAAGTGAAAAAGACAGTCGAAAATAAAACGATGAGCAAGACGTGATGAAATATATTTGTAAGCCAATTAATCGACTCACTGCTTGCAAAATGAGAATGGTGACTCAAGAGCAAGATGAAGAAGTTTCTTTGTAAGTGTCTCGTTTTGTCTGATCGTTCATTTGAGATGCGAAATAAATTGAATGAAATGACTACTTTGGGGCCAATGAGTGAGACAAAAAAAAGATAGAAGAAAAAAGAATGGCACGAAGGAGAAAATTGGACATGAAAGAAGAAGAACGTTTAATGATTTTAAATGTTTACTGCTAAAAGCAGCTTTTACCGTTTCAATTAGGATTATAACCTTTCCCTCTGCTCGCCCTAAAGCGTGCCAGCATGAGAAAAATAAAAAAACGAAGCATTTTGTGCTTTTAATTGAATTTTACAAATTCGAAAAGCTTAAAATCATTTCAACATGAGAATGCTTTTTTCGCATTAAATGACATTGGATATTTGCATAGTGAGTGAGTACGAGGGTGGTGGAGGACGAGGGAAAAATGGTATATATATTTTTGGCATCATGCACACAAATACTTAACAGCAAAAAAGTGTTACTTTCAGTGCTGCTGCTGCTGCCGTTGGATACGTGCTTTCCATTTGAGATTTAGTCCGAAAAAAGTGTCTTGCACAAACTAGCAGAAAAAGTATTTTCAGATGGAATTTTGAGAGTGGATGGGATGAGTGATTTAGTGGATATTGGTCTCATTGTCCATTGATTGGTTTGAGAAGTTTTTATTATTATGGATATAAGACTAAAGATAATATGTGCGTCAGAAGGAAGTCGAGAAGTGAGGGTGTCAAAAGAGTCATGGAAGTTTGTCAGAGGGTAGTCATTAGTTTAGATGTCTGAGACATATATATAAAAATAAATGTATAGGATGGCAGCGTGGTGAGTGACTAAGTGCCTAATTTAGTACTGTTAAAGTATTTATTTGTATAACAGAATTTGAATTCGACACGAATTTTGTACTCAGTCTAGTCGAGTCCACTCAACTTTTGCATACAAAATCCGGTAAAATTCTGGTCGATTTTTATTCTGTTCAAAAAATGCGCTTTTTATAGTCACCAAGTCATCCTCAACATCATCATCTTTTTCCTTGTGAAACTAAAAGCCAACACCAAAATAACTTTTTACTTTTCTCGCCTCTCCATTCGCTCTCTATTTTGATGTTGTTAAAATTCTATTTAGAGCACTCACAATAGTGAAAAAACTTTTCATTCGTCGATTAAATTTACGGAATTTTTAAAATTTCATTAAGCCACTTAAGAATCGCAATGTTTGCTTCACAGCTCTCTTTCCCATTCGTTCTATGTTTCAAATGGTAAAACTGTTGGTTTCAAAATAATTTATATAAAAAAATAATACAGTAACAACAGCAGCAGCAGTAGCTGAAAATGTGCTCATTTACAGTTCATGAAATGTTCGAGTGTACGGGGAGGAAAAGCTGAAACGATGTGGGTATTTTGGTTTTACTACGTCCAAAGAGAACTCTTTCAGTCTAGAAGCAAAAAATTCGCAGTGAAAATTATCAAAGTTTTTGTTTCTGTGATGAAACTTACTTATGTGCTGCTTTTGCTCTAGACTGCTTTTATAAAAAGTTAATTAATTGATAAGTTTTGTAGGGCATAAAGTCTGGAATTTATTCTACTTAATTACTCATGAGTTGGGAATGTTGCTTTTTTGCTGGAGATTTAAAGTTTATATGGTCAAGGTTGAAAGGTAATGAACAATTTATTTATCTGTAGTTTAATATTCTCGGATGTTGTGTGATTGACGCTTTTTTAATTATTTTTTGTGGATTGAAGGCCCATGACGAGCCTCGGACTACTCTATTTTTGAAAAAAAAAATCATTTATTTTAGTAAGTTCCTGAAGGCTAATTATCAAAAAAGTTTTAATATTTATTTTGTCACATCAAGATGAAGATCTTGACATTTTTTTGTTTTCAGTATTTTTAATGAACTTCAAGTAGAGTAGTTCAAGCGAATTGATAATTTTAAAGCAATAAAAAACAATCTGTAATAATATTTATGTAGAAAAATCACAGCCTCATGTACAATTGAATCTGAAACTCATGTTAACGTAAGAGGTGTAGTCAGGAGGTGGAGGTCAAATACCCTCTTTTTCTGAGAAGAATTCTTCAATTTGCTAGAGATTTTCACGAAAAAAAATCCCAAGCTCATCCCTAAATTTTCTCGTCCATACAAAAAAATTTCAAAACCCCTCCCTTGACAAATTTCTTAAATTAAAAATCTAAAATATAGTGAATTTAGTTTCATATTTTTTAGGATTATAACATTTTCTATTATAATCTACAGATTGAAATTAAGCAAAGTAAAAAAAATTGGCTCAACAAAAAACTTTTATTTCACTTCTTCAAAATTATTTTTAAAAAATCAGAAAATCTAAAAAAAATTTAAAGTCAATATTTTTCAGTCCATATAACCACAGAGAATCCAACTTTATCAATCGAAATTCAACAAATTATTCTTCAAACTCAATTGAATTTTATTCAACAAAAACAATTCGACTCGCCAGCTTAATGAACAGTTGTCAAAACATTCAGTTTTATTAAAACAATTTACTGAGGAGAAATATAAAATTATTTGCATCTCTAAATTGTGCAATGCCTGACGTTTCATAAAGTTGAAAATATTATTTTTATTGCATTGCCTTTTGTTTATTTCACGATAAAAAAAGAAATTAATTCCCAACTTGTGTTCAACAGTCGTTGAGAGAGAGAAAATTTTTTTACTCCTTTCTGCTTGGAAAAAAGGCAAAAAAAACGAGAAAAAGTTTTGACTACGAGAAGCAGACTGACTGTGCTGAAAGAGCCATTCTTCATATTTTTTGCGTTTGCACTCAATTAACCTTATTATTACGTTAGGGCATGTTGAGGTCATTAAATCAAATACGGCTACTTAATTAACATCCGTCGTCGTCTGTTAACCCGTAAAAATAGCTTACGTTCGACATCTATACTCACTTCATAATCTCATATTATATAGTAATTTGTGTTATGTTCCTTGGATAAAATTTGTCGAATTTTTCTTTCCTTTCCCTTTGAGGGTGGAATTTTTCAAGAATTTCTGATTACGTATCGGAGTGTTAATAGGAATTAAATTGTTTTGAGACAAATGTTGCGTGTCTGTGGAAAATTAATTGAATTCTTTTCTGGGTAATTGCTTCATTTTTGTTGGGCGTTTCTTGAGGTTTGTGGATCTGTCTAGTTGGTTGTGCGTTTTAAATGATTTAATTCTGTTATTGATTCTAATGGATTTTAAATAACTGAGTGAATTTTTTTTTTGAAGAAGGTTGAATGAGAATTTTTTTTAAGTTGATCAAGCAATCAAATGGAATTCTGTCTATTTGCACAGTTTGACTGGATGAGTATTGAGTTTTATGCAGGTTGACCATCAAAAGTTCGTGAAAATCCAGGACATAAAGGAAAGCAGAATTGGCATGCCGACATTAGCCTCCGCCGAAAAGGCGCCAATGTCCCAGGCTGTCTATGGCCATTGGGCGCCGATACTGTCAGCTACCGTGGACAAAAAAGCACGAACAGATGGTCAACGTAATTATATCGTGAGCTATGTTCCCAAGACATTATTTCTAGAAATTTCATGGTTTACTTCTGAAATATAGTTAATACCCAATTTGTGACTAATTTTTATACATTGTGTATTAATAAAATTTAAGAATTACATTTATTTTAGCTCAATCTATTCTGTCATTGTACAAAAAGAATCCAAATTAATCAACAGGTTTAAACGTAAATTGTTCAGCTCAAATTTTTTAAAATCAAAATTCTAAAATAAATCTCATTTTTAGCTACATAATTTAGTGACAAGCTGTGACGGTTAACAAAAATGAGCAAATCCTTACAAATATTCCAAAAAAACCCACTCAAAAAGGATGAAATCCCCGACAAATTTATTCCAAGGATCTTTAACAAGTCGAATATTGAATGAATAAACTTACCAGGTATAATGAGGAGAAGTGTAATCAATATATTGGTTGTATCCATATTATTAGCTTGTAAATATATTCTTCTTGTTATTTTGATATCTTTATATACACTTTGATTTTGTCACTGAACCATGATAGCGTAGATATTTTCCATCCCTTTTTACTTCTTCTTCGTTTTCACCACATCAACAATTTCTTTCCTTCTATTTTCTATGTGACTTTTTTACAGGTTTTTTTCTTTATAACTTTAAAAAACTTTTTATATTAAAGAAACTTATTAAAAACTTTTTTTTCTATCGAATGTGTATGTGTATTTTGGTTTTCTATGCTTCAATGACTCCTCTCTCGTCTATTTTCCAATTTCAAATTTCGATTCCGTTTCGATTCTCTTTTTGTTATTTTACTTTTTAACATTCACTCCGTATTGCATTTTATCAATGATTAATTCAACCGCAAAGTCGTTAGAACGTTTTGAGAATTTGTAAAGAAAAAGGTCTCTTCTTTCTTTCTCTATGGTAAAATTTTACAATTCTTGTGAGAGCTTTCCCTTCTGTGATGTGAGTTTACCTATTTTTTTCATGGTTTAAAATTCTTTTGTTTAGCGCATTTTATCTCGATTTGGCGTAATGAATTATATTGAGGGGTTGGTGGGAAATTTTCAAAAATATTCGTGACCGTAATTTTAAAATTTATTTATTTTTAAAAATAATTAAGTCCCTGACCAAATATTTGTCCTGTTTTACCTGCTTGTTGATATAAACTTTTTGTTATGCAAAAATTTGTTGACTTTTTATGGAATTCTAATTAAATATCCCTTTGATATTGAAATTGGACAAACTATAGCGATTTTAATAACATCATTATAATTTACGGTGAATTCTCGTGGGTTGGCAAATGCTTCCTGCCCACGCAAACAGCAATATTTCAGAACTCTCTTGATTTCTTTTGAATTTTTGTTTAGGAATTTTTTTCATTAAAATTCAACTGAAACTCAAATGAAGACTAGATTGAAATTGTGAGAAAAAGAAAAACTTCCATCTCGATCGTTGCTTGACTAAGTGAATAAAATTAAGAATTTTGAATATTTTTCACTTTTTTGGTTAAATTTCATTTAATTTTAGTTGATAGTTAATCATTTGACAAAATTTGAATTTGATTAAAAATTTAGAAATACTATCTTGTTCCAAAAAATAGCTATCAGTAGCTATAAAACCACGTCAACCATTCTAATTAGTTTCTAAATTTCAACTTTATAATTCGGTACTTCTAAAAAAGTATTGATGTTTAAAAGCAGTTTTGTAGTAAATAATATTTCCCAAGTAACAAAAATCGTTAAAAAGTTAGTTAAAAACTAGCTGTGAGTAATTTTCGGATAGCTTTTAACTAACTTTTAACGGTTTTTGTTACTGGAGTTTGTCTGTATTTTTTGCCAGACTAACAAATGATAGAATTAAAAATTCAATTTGAAAACAGATTTTTTTGTTTTTAAAACTCTAGCAATTTTAGATAATTTCTGACTTAATCACTCCTTTAGATACGCTCTTGATATGACTGTCTACCTAATTTTTCTAACAATCAGACGTTTTTTGTTCTTAAAAGTCTACACAAGTCACTCTCAAAATTTCACAAAAAATTCCCCAAAAAACAAATCCATTTCGAGAAGAAATGCGCTAACATTTAACTAGCTCATGAGCATTTCAATACAAATTCTTTCTCTTTTCTTACAAAATACACACCGTTGTGTATGGTTAAGGGTTGAAGCTTATTGTTAGAGAAGAGAAAAAAAAAATTATATCGATTTCGTTAAATAATTTATTCGCTATATGGTTTACATGTACACACATGTGTTGCCTTTATTATTGAGCCTTCAACTCATCTATCAAGTTTCGAATATTAAAACTCACAGAACTTTTAATCAACTTGCTTTATGCGTTCTCTGTGGCTTTTCTTTCTATTTTTGATGAAAATTAACGATTTCGTTCACATTTCACTTTCGCTTTTCTTCTTTTATATTTTATACTTTTTTTTGTGCGTATTTTTTCACTCCTTTTTACGTCTATTCCATTCAAAGTTGTTCGAATGTATTGTAATGGAATGTATGAATAATCACCTAATAATATGTAATGCGTTAATGTTAGTCCTTGTTATTTTTTTCACAAATGCCGTGATCTTTTTTTGCTATTGCTGCCTCCAACAATTCAAATTACATCCGCCGCGCGCGATGAAATGAAATAATTACATGAAAAAAATGTGGCTGCTTATAAATTTTGTTACTTGCTAATTATTTACGATAATTAATTAATTAGAGAAAAATTGCACAATTATTTGTAGTTTTGTGAGCAGCTAATTTAATTTATTATGCATGCATGAAAATACGAGAATTTATATAAAAATATTGTTCAAAAAAATTCCTTTTTTATGTTTAATAATTTTAACAAATATTAGTTTTTTGACAGCACCAACACGATTTGTGTGTCCAACGTTAAAATGTGACGAACGAAAATTTTAACTTGACTGTCTCGCGCTAGAGCAAAATTTTGACTGAATTATATTTTTCTGTATGTTTTCTGCCAAAAGGCAGTCGAGAATCAAGCATGATAAAAGAAGTGAAATGAAGTTTCACAGTCAAATGTGTGTATTTTGTGCAGTACGGAGAGAGAATCGCACATTTTCTCTCTCGCGTGCTGTTCAACATTCCTCGAATGTTTTCCTTGTCAAATGCATTAAAACATTCAACATTGAGGATGATCAACAAGCATAACAAGTCGCCTTTTGTATATACTTCCTTTTTTGATGTGGATATATATATTTTATTTTATAAAAAATATACACAGAAGGAAAAATGCTCAAGGCAAACACAAAACTAGATCATTTTGCTCATGCATTGCATTATTGACTCAACTCTGTGTGAACACTCGTTTCCATATGAATGAATCAAGTCTTATTCATCTTTATCTTCATCATCATAATCAACATCCTCATCGTCGTTGTTTTTAGTGGCTTTCATCAAATCACTTTAGTGGAAAATTGTCTTGTAGAATTCTTCAGTTTTTAAGTAATGATAATGATGATAAGTACTTGTGAGTGTAATTATGATTCAAGTTTGTCTGATGTTTGTATTATTTTCATAATTAGTTAGGCTTATAAATCGAGAGAAGGTAACCAGAAATTTTTTGAGGGGGGAGGAAGGTTTGAATTTTTTTATGGATGGAAAAATTTATGGGGTGTTTGGGAAAATTCCTAGTAAATTAACTAAATTTTCCGTCGAGGTAGAGGTGTTGGCTACAAACCCCACCCTGATCCCAGTTGGAATAATGTGTATGACCTTATCGATAAAATTTGCAAGCTTCTCATCAAATTCAAGCGTTAGAGTCATATCTAAAGTATTTTTGAGGACCAAACTAGGGTCAAGGGGTATTTATATATTTTTTTAAAAAGTTGTCTTCTTAAATGATGGAAAAAGCATGTCCATATTTAGCCTTATGTAGATTTTTAAATCTTTTAATAGGATTATAAAATGAACTTGAACAACAAACTCAATCTATGACTCATGCAAACATTTTCCCTAGATTCCTTTTTCCATCCAACTATCCATAATTTACGAGCATCTCCATCTAGTATCCAAACAATTTTATGGTTGAAATTATGCGAATTAATGTTTAAATAAGCAGAACATTTATCTCAATAAATTATAATTTCGAAAATCATTCTCAATTCCGCATAATCTGCATAATAAAATTTCAATTTTATTTTCACTTAAATCTTCTCTTTTCTCTTTCTCGAAAAATTTCCTATGGAATGGCAATTTTTTGACCCATAAAAATATTTTCATGTCATAAATTTTCACCAATTGAAAGCATTATTTTTCTTATCATAATCCACATCCTTTTACTCAGTTACTAAGTGGGTAAATAAGAAATTATACATTTCGAGAGAGAGAGAAAAAAATTAGAGATAGAGAGATTTAAATTCATTAAGACAAAATAAAGTTTATTGCTATGACATGGGGACGAGAATGAAAAGGAAAATGGTTCATAGGAAAGGAATTAAATGATGAAGAAATGATTGGGATTTAGACCATCCCTTGCAGCAATTTGGAACGAATCTTGCGGGATTTTTTTTCCATCCAAATTCTTCCACTTTTCCGACCAGAAAATGAAAGATTTAGGGTGGAAATTTTTCCTGGCTTTTTCTGGCAAAAATCCTGGGTGAAATTCCGGGCGGAATTTTTCCCCCCAAAATCTGGCCCAAAAAATGAAAGAATTTGGAAGGATTTTTTCTTGCATTTTTCTTCCCAAATTCGTCCATTTTTCGAGTCGTGAATTTTTTTTTGAAAAATTTCAGTTTCGGATTTTCGGACGAAAATGGGCGGAAAATTTCATTGGTTAGAAAACTCTTAAATAAATTTTTTAATGTTGAATAATTTGAAGAAGTCGAATGAATAAACAAGGATGACACGAAAATAATGGCCCAGACAATTTATAGATCCATAAAAAAAGTGTTAGGTTAGTTTGTAAGGTTTTGGGATTATAAAGACCACCCCTTTATACATTATCATTACTTAATATTCCAGTAACTCAATAATTTATTGAAAAAATTACTCGGTACTCAGATTATTTTGAGATTTTATGACTAATAAAACAAGGAAAGTTTCTTTCTATGAAATTTCTTGACAAAGGTGGGAATGGGGTCTAAAAACTAATTTTTTGCGATATGTAATAAGTGAACGACCTCTTAAGTATCAATTCCTAATTTAGGACTTTTTTTGGGGGGTTTTGATCAAGATTTTTCCAATATATATTTTATTTTGTGTCATTTTCAACTTTTTGCCACTCGTTACATTTTAAAAATTAGCAAAGAGCAACAAAACCCAAAACTAAAAATTTTATCCGATTTTAGTTAATCAAAATTAATTTTTTTTCCAAACACTCGTAATTTTATGGAATTAGTTTTTTTTATGGAATTTTTCATTCAAAAAATTTTTTAAAATTTTGACTAAAGAACACTTTTTTTAATTAATTTTAAATTTTTTATTCTAAAAAGCTAATTTTTTTTCAAACGAAAACGATAGAATAGGCTCCTTTTCATTCTAGCTTAATCATTTTTGTATAGGCATTACCTAAATCAAGACGTACTTAGTCAAAGTTAAAAAATACTAGGTGTAGGAATTATCTATATTTGACTAGAAATAGCAACAAAACCCAAAACTAAAAATTTTATCCGATTTTAGTTAATCAAAATTAATTTTTTTTCCAAACACTCGTAATTTTATGGAATTAGTTTTTTTTATGGAATTTTTCATTCAAAAAATTTTTTAAAATTTTGACTAAAGAACACTTTTTTTAATTAATTTTAAATTTTTTATTCTAAAAAGCTAATTTTTTTTCAAACAAAAACGATAGAATAGGCTCCTTTTCATTCTAGCTTAATCATTTTTGTATAGGCATTACCTAAATCAAGACGTACTTAGTCAAAGTTAAAAAATACTAGGTGTAGGAATTATCTATATTTGACTAGAAATTGTCTATTAAGGTTTTCTAAGGTATACCTAATAATAGCTTCTGGAGACAGCCTGAATAAAAAAAATAATTTTTTAATGCTTCCCTGTACTTTTGAATATTTTTTCAATAAATTCTAAATTTAATTTATTTTATTAAAATTGAATTTTGATCTAGTTAAAAATCCCTCAAAAAAGGTAAAAAACGAAATTTCATGTTGAAAAAATTGTCCAATTAATTTAATTAACTGTTAGGATTCAGCAAACTTATTTACGAATGCCAAAACATTGAGAAAAGTACACGAGAAATTGTTAGCAACTTAAATATGTCTTTTCGCCATATAATATTTATATAATTTCAGATAGCGGTGGCTCAGTGGATAAGTTCGGGACTTTGGTTTCAGCGGTCATGGGTTCGAGTTGGCAGAATATGGGCGGAAAATTTCCTTCAAGAATCTTTCATAAGAAAAAATTGGTAAAGTGTTAGAAAAATTATTAGGAAGGTAAAAAAAGTATTAGAAAAGTAAAAAAGTATTAAAGGGAGGTAAAAATAGAAGAAAAAAGAAATGGGAGAAATAATTTTTTTGATTTTTTCAACGAAAAAATCCCGCAAGTTTCGTCCATAAATCACGCAAGATTCTTTCAAAAATCCCGCAATATTCTTTCCAATTCGTTCAAAAATCCGCCCGGAAAAAGCATCGTTTTCCGGGCATTCTCGTGCAGTTAAGGCCGAAATCCGGGGTATTTTCCTCATAAATTCTTGCATTTTTCCTTCGTCCAAATTTCCGGTCGGAAAAAAATCCTCACAAAATCTGCCAGATTTTAGTGATTTTTGCCGCAAGGGATTAACTATAGGAAAATCTTCTACAACTCTTGATCCTTGTTGTTGCCTTTCATTATGAAATTGTCATCCTTTTTGTGCAGGGATTTAGTGGATGTTGGTTAGAGTCATTAAGGCATTTTGTCCATTGAATTCTTTAGTTTTGAGTACTTTTTGATGAATTTATAAAATTTTAAGTTTTTGAACTAAATTATCAACTTTTTCAAAAGTCTTGACTGCAATGGATGGATTAAAATCAAAAGCTTCTATCGAAATAAGCTCAGGCAAGGGCGTAACCAGGATTTCAAAGAAAATCTTTGTAAAAAATTAATTTTTCGATTTTAAAAATAAAAATAAAATAAAAATGTGTATTGAATTTTGATCTCGAGGTGGGGGGGGGGGGGTACCACCCCCTGGATACGTCCATAAACTCATGAATCTGAGTATTTATGATTATCCAAAAAAAATATTCAATTACCTAATGGGTTCAACACTTGGTCAGGTTAAATTAACACCCCCCAAAATTCCCCATCAGGCTGCCAATTTCCTCCAGGATGCGCCTATCAACTACCCCCACCATACGCATTTTCACACTCATTTCCTTCCTCCGCTCTTGATCAGTTTGCTTTCGAATAGCACTATTATGATATGATAGCATCATGTGAAATATTTTCTATGCTCTTTTTGGCTTTGGAATTTTTTAATATATACATTTTTCTCCACGACTCCCTTTTTGCCTCCTTTCTTCTTATCAATTCAAGCATTTTATGTTTGTATGTTTCATAGCTGAGAAAATGAGGAAAATGATGAAGAAAAAGAAAAAGATTCTTGTTGGTTATTGTAAAAAGGATGGCAATTTGCAATGATGAAAAATATGCTTCGCCGATTATTTCTCCATCCGGACAGCAGGAAAATGAAAGAAGCACAACTTAAATTCATGAAAGAGAGATGAAGAAAATTGTTCAACTGCTTTTTCTCTCTGTTTTCGTTCTTGTTTATTAAGTTAATTGGATTAATTTTAATCAGCAAAAATTTAAAAGTCGTAAAAATGGTGAATGAAGAAGTGAAGAAAATTGAGGCAGCGACGGAGATGATGAGAAAAGGAAATTTCATTTTTTTTCTATTATATCCTCTTTCTTTCATGCTCTATATCTTTGGGGGATCTTTTAATTTCTATTCTGCTTGTGGAGAAAGAAGAAAGAATGAAAAAGTCAAGACAGAAATAATTGTTAGTTTAAAAGTTTTACTATGAGATGACGACTGAGGTGTATTTTGAGAGCTAAATGTTATGAGTAATTAGTTTAGAGATAGAAGAAGTCAAGAGGTAAGTTTCTTTTTGGGATATACCCTGTAATCTGAAGTGGCTTTGTAGCACAGTCATTTTTGGAACCTATTCTTATGGAAGCTTCCCTTTCAAATATCCTTGTTGATTATACATTTTTCAGCTAATTCTGCAACCCACAACTCCAACAAACAATCCATCAGTCAGAAAAACTGAAAGCACCAGCACAAAAAACGCAAGTCTGCCCCAAGACAAGAAGAAAACACAAAGAACATTTTTAACAGAGAAAATTAAATAGCAAGACCAATTTGCCTTCTATTTAGAAACGTAAGCTCTCCCTCCCTCCGTTCATTCATTCCTTCCAATTTCTTCCTCCCCTCCATCATATAAATTGTTTGAAAGCGGTTTTAATGAGTTTAAGAGCCATTATTATCATCATTATAACATGCCCTAGGTTTGTTTACTTCAAAAATACAAAATAAAACTTAAACTTTAAGATTTAATGTGCTGTAGTGGCGCACGTGTCGATTTGTACTTAAATTATGATTTTTTGCTCAACTCTCCGTCACCTGTAACCTTTCATTACTTATAACTTATACTTTCATTATGCACTACGCTCTCCACTCTTTCTTGCTATAAAAATGAATGATTTTTTTCTTCATACCGTCGTCTCGTATTGTACTTATTGTACACTGACTATATATAGCAACTATATTATTAACAATGCGATACGAAGGATGGTAAACGAAGGAATAACGTCGTCGACTGAATAAAATAATTATAATTACTAATAACTTTCAATTATGAACAGCAAAAGTTTTGCAATAATTTTAGAGCACATCGCTCCGGTGTTGAATATGTACAATAGTTTAGGGTGTGCAATAAATTTAATTAACAGCGAAAAATATTTTTTTTCTTCATTGGCACTTTTTGCTCTCTTCCTGTACTGCTTCGTGTATGTGAGTGTACTTCTTCGAAAGTGCTAAAGGAACTCAGCAAGCTATTGTGCAAATATAATTTTCAACAGTGCCATAGAAACCTCTTAAGTATGAGCATTTCCCTCTCATTTTATTTCTCTGTGCTTTTTCTTTACTCTTCAAGAATTCTTGAGCAGCCACTGCCAACAAGAAGTGTTGGAATCATGCTGTGACTGTTTAAAAAAGTTTTCTTTTTTGGAATTGCCATTTACCGTCTCTTTGAAGTATGTTGAAGTGTGATGATGCTTGATGCTAAAGGGGAAAATGGGTCAGTGCGCATTTTTGAGTGGATGACTGGTCAGTTGGATGTTTTGGATGATGTAATATTAAATGTCAATCTTTTTACATCAAATGTTCTTTAATGTTGATAGAATTTTGGAATTAAAATAATTGTAAGTAATGTGGAAGTAATCTATATATGAAGGGTTACTCAAAGTCTGGACTCTATAAAAAAGTGGGACCTAAGGAGTAGGATTAAAGGTTTGGGATCTGAAATTTTATCAGGAAATACCTTTATGAATGAAAATCCTTAATATTTGCTGTAAGACAACCACCACGGCGGTTTCAGGGGATCTCTACGTCTCTATGACATTTTGCAGTTAACACAGGAATTTGACAAAACCCTGACGCCTTCGTAGTGACACTGGACTTGATGGACATATCAACATTATTTCAAACCAGATTTCTTTTATCTTCTTAACCAAACTGCCGAAAAACTATTTAAAATATCCAACATAAATGCACGATAAAAATCCCAACATTGAAGTTCATTATGAGATGATATTTGCAATAGCAAGGCAAAGATGATATGATACTTGAACTTTTTTTTCCAGCCATGTTTGGAGAGGTAACTTTTTTTCATGAATTGTACATATTTGAACAATACTCGAGCAATACTTTTTGAAAAATGAAATGGAAAAATATATAAGAAGTTTGCTCTTAGTTTTCATAAAACATAGAAATTCGTATCCAATGAAAATTGGTATTTAAACACAATTATCACACACAATGGGAGAACGAGAATTGTACATACAGTGCAAGGACAAGAACAAGAATAAGAAAAGTTGTTCACAAAGTTGTGAGTGTTTAAGCAATAAATTATAATTTTAGACAGTTTGTAGCTTCAATGCTATGCTACAATCATGAGACAACTATCATTATTATTCGATATGGATTTAAAGTTTGAGCTAAATGTGCACAATTATTATTATTATGATTATTGTGGGTATTTGTTGGGAGCAATAAAAAACTTCATGGAGAATTATTGTCATTTTTAATGGAATTTCTCGAGTTGAGGATTGGATCGAAATTTTTTATTAAATGCTGAACATTTTGGGGAGTTTAAAGCTTTAAAGCTTATGAAGTTTTCCTAGAAAAATTGTCAAAATTAAGCTGGATTACCAAAATATTCAAAAAAACTGGCATCAAAAAAATATAATCTTTAATCTTCTCATACCCACAACATCCAAACTCCCTCAAAAATTAAATTCATGAATTTCAACCCCACATCATCAATGGCTGATTAATACGCAAATATTTCTTAAAATTCATCAATCATTCTATGTGAAGCTAATGTTCATATTTTTGTATAATCACTAATATGACTTAATATTTACTCATTGAAGCTGTGATTATTTACATTGCGTGACATTGACTTGATATGATGAAATCACTGTTAATTATCTTAAATGCTCAATTGGATATCACGATGATGTCATTAAGATTTTTTTCTTTTTCGAGAAAGTGATGAATGCGAAGGATTAATGTGAATGTCGTGAGTTTGGAGAATGTTAAATGAGCTTTCGTGTGGATTGAGTGGTGGATTTTGAAGAAAAATTAGAGAAAATATTGTTAATGTCGAGCTAGTTGTGTGGATGCGTCTGAG
Source organism: Chironomus tentans (assembly GCA_963573255.1). Classification (NCBI taxonomy): domain Eukaryota; kingdom Metazoa; phylum Arthropoda; class Insecta; order Diptera; family Chironomidae; genus Chironomus; species Chironomus tentans. The sequence goes on from OY754302.1 coordinate 6,825,213, forward strand.
TAAAAATAGAAGTTTTCCTTTTAAACTTCCAATTATCTTCTTCATCTTTAACAATCCTCATTTATCAAGCATTCCATTCTTTGCTCAAAACTAGGTATGTGAAAGTTTAAATAGAACTAATTAGCATGTTTACCATCTGAATAGCTTCAAACTAAATAGAATGCACGATTGATTCTAAATTTTATTTTATAAATTGATATAATATTTCTTAGATTAAAAATAATGATTCTTATCCTTGACATTCTCACGACGACGATGGTAAAAATTAGCTTTTTTTCATTGGCAACATATTGTATGAGGATGCTGTAATGGGAAATCGTTACAAACTTACGTGATTTTTGTCAAAAACTTTAATGATATTCAGAATGCATGTTGGAAAGGTTTTTCTTCGTTCGTTCGGTTCCTCATCCCGAAATAAATGTGAAAAAAGCTTTTTGCTTCTCTCACTTGATTAGAAGCACGTAATTTGTCGTCGTATTATCGGTTTTATGGTTCTGTACGATACAACTTTTTTTCCTGCCTTACTTCCCATAATCTCATACCAAACACAAGTGTACACACACAACAGTTAGCTAGCAAAAAACCTGCCATGTGCGGCATCGTTTCATTTAATTTATTTAACCGCAACAATTTTCATTCTTTAATTTTTTCCCCCTTCCGAGTTTTGTTTTTCTTTTTTTTTCATTTGCCACCCACAGCTTTTTTTGTAGCTCCTTCCAATAAGCTCTGATGCCACCACCACATTGCATGAATGCTCTTTTGGTATTGTAATTATTATTTTAATTTGTTGTTTTTAGCGTAGTTTTTATTGAAGCGTTGGATGAGAAATTGCATTTTGTGCAGTGACTGATGGTTTGCTGGATGTTTTAATGGAGAGGATGGGTGTTCATTACTTTTGTAAATATAGAATAATTTTCGCCGGTATTTTTGAGACTCTGGGGTTATTAACTCATGAATGAATGATTTAAACTCCTGATTTTAGCTTATAGCTTATGATTTTAAAGACCGGAACTAAAAAAGTCATCAAATCGTCCGTAAAGTCATCAAAATATGATGTAAAATAAGCATAGAAAATCTTTAATTAGTTGTGATTTATTGCTTAAAAATTCCCTAAATTCCAAATCTAAATGCGCCACAAATCACAATTTTCACCTAATTACCACCAACCATATTATGATTCTGAAACAAAAACAAACATTGAGCGTGCAGGACTTCCACAAAACCCGCAGAATTATTTTGTTTATATTCGCAGCTTGTGGCGACAGCAGAAAGTACTTTTTTTAAGCTGAGTAGAAAAAGAGATTTAAATTATTTGATTAAGAATTAAATAAGTTGTTATCTTCATCGTGTGATCTCACGTGGAAAATGTCGTAAGTTGTCATTATGTTTTATTTACAAGGTTTCGTGTCATATTAAAAAATATAATTTCTTATTTTTCGTAATTTATTTTTTTAAGAGAAATCCTCGTATACATCCATCTCGTTTGACATCAAAATTGCATCTGATGAACTCACAATTAAGCATGTGATTTATTATGTTTTGCAGCATAACACGCATGTGCCAAATTCATCACGTTTGTTTGTGTGAATGTTTTTGTTTACAATTGAAAGTGCATTCGGCAAACGAGAGAGAATGTCACGCTGCATGTTGTGCAACATGAATTGTTATATTCTTAATGTCACACGTGACATTACCGTGTAGCGCAATCTTCGTGCGACAAGGATATTTAGTATAATGATTTTTTTCTTTCCTTCTTCACTCACATAATAGAGTGAAGAGAAAGTTTATGAATAAATGGCGCCAGATAGTTTGTAACGTCCTCAATCTCTGAAATGTCACACATAAAATAAGGAAGGAGATTCTTTATGTGAAGCTGTTGTGGACGCACACACAGACACATTTGCGGAGAGTTATTTTGTTGCTGAACATTCTTTGTGATTCCCACACACAAAAAAATCCGAAATGGTATGAAATTGAATGTGAGTTATAAAGTAATTTAAAATTATTTTCTCGTCTCTTAACATACGGACATTGGTGTCATTAATTTTCCTCTTTTTAAATTAGTATCCTCGTTCATTGCTTCATAGCAGTTTTTACAGTTATTTTCCCAGTTGATGAGCTATTTTAATTGATTGTAGTGTTTTTAAAAGAACCAAGGCGCATAATGAATAATTGTTATGTATTTTTTTCTTCCCACTTACTTTGTGTATTCTTTCGTACTTGCAATTTTAATTGCAAAGCACTTAAATTCGATTCACTTGAAATGAGAAAAAGAAAGTTGATGAAGAAAAAAAATATCCACCACTACCGCAATGAGATGTTTACAATTTTTTCCACTTCTTCATCCAATTCCTTTTTTCCATTTCCTATTTAACAGACTTTTTCACCCCACTCGCATTTACATTAAATTTATTTATATTTTATCGTCTGTACAGGCACAGTTTTTTTTTCTGAACCCAGAGAGAAATTCACTTTTTTGCTTTTGTGGTTTGTTGCTTCATATTTTTGTGTGTTACATGCTGTTAACACATAAATTTTGAATGTATGAAAATGTTATCGTATTTTGATGATATTTTATGAAGTGCAATTTATACAGTTTCCGTTTATGGAAGTGCAAGAGACTTTACTTTGTGAATAAAGTAGAAAAATTTTATGTATGAAAGTCATGAGCACCATAATATAATGAACTATATTGACTTTAAAATGTTGATTCGACTACAAAGTGTAACATTGACGATAAATTCTTGGAAAATGTTGAGGATCAAGAGTCCTCTGTCTTCTACATGTTCATTGATTCTGTTCAGCAACACTCTCTCCAATATTTTGCTTAACAAACTTAGCATACTTATTGGTCTGTAGCTGCTTACTTCGTTTGCTGGTTTTCCAGGTTTTGGGATTGGAATTATGAGGATCAAGATCCACTAGGGTGTACTTTAGATCTACTCGACAAACTAGTCTTCAGTCTGTTAAATCTATCAAGAAATACTTTATTTACAATTTTTATTCCCATTACATTCAACTGAAAAACAATAAAAGCATGCCTCCAATTAATTTACAAAAATCCTCACTGGGGAATAATGCAGAAAGTGTTATCAATGATTAAATGAGATGATAAATAATGTTTTTATTCTAGCTATGCTCTTATTTATCAACAAACCATGGTGAAATTAATAGAATTTTCCCGTTTACAGTAAATAGCATTATCTACTTATTTTCTGCATATTTTCCATCAACATTTCAATATTCTATTGATAAATCGACAAAGTTAACGATTTGAGGGATGAAAAGTAAGGAAATTGCTGGTATTTTAAAGGATGAAGTGGTTTGAGCGCAATTTCAGTTTCTGAAGTAACACAATAAATTGAAGTGTGTCGAATTATAAATTCTTCGTATCATAGGACAACAAACAACATCACATCATAATCCTAATCCTATTTCCTCAATTAAAAGAAGAAAATCAATATACATTTGCAACAACGAAAAATCCTTTTCAATCTCAAATTGAAAATTATACTGACCCTTCCCTCAATTCTAAGAAGGGTCAACAAGTCAATTATTCACTCAAACTGCACACAGTCAAAACATTCTCGAACAATGGAAACATAAAACTAAGGGAATATTGAAATCAAATAGGAATGATGGGGGAGGATGCACAAATATCGATTGATGATGTTTTACATTTTACATTTTCATCGATTTGATTCGATTTCCTTTCTGCTGCATAAAAATTCACCCTTCAAACTGTCGCAATCTTTCTCCGCTTAATCTTTTATTCGAATGCATCGTAACGTATTTTCCTTCTTTTTTGTGTGTGCAGAACTTCATCAATATAGATTTTTGCATGACAACGACTTTTTCCATTCTATTAAATTTGTCTATCAAGTCAGTGCATTCTTAGTTCTAAAGAAAAAGCATTATATTTGAAAGGAAGGAGAAGCATAACAAAGGGAGACAATGTGATGCTGTTATGAAGATGAATGAGTCATCAGTGTTTGTAAAGTAAACTTATATTATGCGACGAATGACTCACATTTATGTTATGTTACTAAATAATCGTAAATTCTTATTGCGTCTATACGTCTCTCTTGAAAAAAAGGGAACATAAGTGATGACCGTTGATTGTTGGTGGATGTTATGGATGTGACGCATTTTATGGGACAGTTTTTAGTGGTAGAAGGATTTTATTGAATTTGAGGAATTAATTAATGTTCAGGACTTGGATACGCCCTCACGAGTGCCGAATCCTATCAAAAATGCCACCAACTCCTTTTGGCTCCCACTGATAACTCATAATTCCAATTCAAACCCAAACTGAACACAATAATTCCCATTCCTTTCTCAAACTTCTTCTCAAATTCTGCTTGCTTAGAAAAATTGTCCACATTATAAATTGGGTCACTAAAGAGAAAGATATAGGAAGAGGAGGCACACAAATGTTATGAGGGCATCGAAAGATATTTTTGTCAAGAGCACACAAAGAAGATATTGACACAGTTTTCCGAGTTTCTATTTATATATGCGTCTATACCGCTTTTGTTAGCTGATCAAATAACATTTGTCAAAGGAGAAATGCTTTAAAGAGCACCACCGACAAAAAAAGTTTTTCTTCCATTTTTTAGAACTGAAACTTTTTTTGTCCTCGACCCAAACACCTATATAACACAAATAAAAGCAATCTACGCGCTTCGTTTTGAATTCATAAAGAGAATTTTCCATGAAACTCTATTAATGAGATCATTCATGTAGCGAGAAGTAATTTATGTTGATGTTGATATCTTGAGGGCAGTAGAACATTCATTCTTCATTGCGTGGTTTTTTTCTCTCACTTTATGTAGACGAATCATCCAGAATTTATGAGCTCTTATACACATTTGTCGTTTAAGGATGGAGAGGGATACAGGAAGTAGAAGTAAGCGCATTTTTGAGTGAAAATTTAATTTAAGAATGAGGAGCTCATGACCAACGAGTTCATCGCGACCACATTAATAATATGAGAGCAATCATATGTGTAATGAATGTATAAAGCATTAAAAAATTATATTATACCATAAACCTCAATAACTAGTGCTTTAAAAGAAGCTTCTTCAAACCAATCTCATCTCAAGTCATTATAACCATATCCATTTACTTTAATACCTCATATATCCACCATAATCATAATAACGAAATTAATTTCACTCAATCAGCCACACTACAACTAATCCCCCAATCATCTCCAACAAGAACGCTTAAGAAATTATTTGCGGGAATTGAGAAGAAAGAAGAAAAAATAAGTTATGAGGCAAAAAGTTTGTTTTTACATGTTCAGCTAATTAGTCTCGTGCTATGAGTCGAAGACGTGATGGAAAATGGTATAAAAAAATTATTTTCTTCGAACTTTAATCCAAATCGAAACAAGTTTTTTTCCTATACTCACTATGTGCACATCGTTAGAATTAAATGAAGTTTCTTATGGGGAATTAGTACATGAGCAGACAATAACCGTCATACGTATTGAGAATGCGATATAAATAAAAATATGAAAAGGAAAATAGTTGTGGTATTCTACTGTGCAGTAGCTGTGTCATCATATTTTCATTATATCTTTATTCTTGTCAACTTATTAGCTTGGAAAATTAAAAGAATGAGAATATGTTTGTGTTGAGTTAGACTGTCTGCTTGTGGGGATTTGTAAGGCGTTTCTGTAAAAGATTCTTAAAGCATTACGTAAATTTGACATAGAAACCACCACAAAATTACAAGAAGGACTTCAATTGTTTCACAGAGACGCGTTAAAGTATCATGTTTTGGGTTCACCACGTGTTACACCTTTTGAAGGAAGGTTTGGACAAGGGAGATAGCTTCAGGGTACAAAACATGATATTTTTGATTACTTTGAGACTCAGAAGGTCAAATCAGCCACGTTTCAGGTAAATTGATAAAAATATTTGTTGAAAAAATTTCTTTTTGATTTTTTGGAACAAACTCAGAAGCAAATTCGCTTTAAGACTTATATTAGATCGACAAAATGACATTGTTCCACTCTTATTCTCTGAATCCTAAATTTTTTGAGTTCATTTTTATCATTGCATTAAAATTAGCTCATTTAATTCATCCTCAAGTGCTTTAAGTTTTATAAAGCTCTTGTTCACTTCTTTCATCCACAAACTTACACACAACACAGAATTCATAATAAGTGTATATAAAACAGCATCAGCAATTCTCAAATCATATTTTGTAATGAACTTTTCGTCTATGGTACCTGTGAGAATTTCGACTTCATACACCATAATGAAATATTGAGAAGCGTATAAATTTAATAATTCATTTAATCGACATTGCATCGAGGGAGAATTGTGTGATATCATCATCTGTTTGCTGGTTGAGAATTAATTTTATATGAAAACGTGTAATTTGTGTTGCAATGGATAAATAGAACATAGTTATTGAGAAAAGAAGAAGAATAAAATTGAGTCGAGTCGAGACGATGCTTAACTCATTATCTCTCAAACATATTGACTCATTTGTAAGTTCATAATCGTATTATACATGTACATAAAATAATTTAATACCTAAATGGATGTAGGAAGAAAATGAGAATCATAAAAAAAACTCATGAAGGTCTCTCTCATATCACACAAATAGACGGCAAAAAATTACTTTTAGTACTGATGATGTGAATGAATTGTTTAATTGATTTTTCTTGTTTTGGCAAATATGTGGAACATGTCCATATGTTACGCCAACTCATCCTACATTGTTATTGACTAAAAGTTTCTCATTTCTTCTTTTTCACATCATTTTGGATTTTTCTAGGATTATCTCAGACAGTTTTGTAGTTTTTTCTTTGATTTTTTTTATGAACTGAATTGGGAAGTTTGTCAGCTGTTCGATCTGGATAATGATTGGCAACATAAAAATCATATCATTGATCCAGTGGAGGAAGTGATTGAATGTCTCTCGTCATCATACTATACAGCCTATTAGACATATCCCTGGACATATTGTAAGCAAAGAAGACTTAAAATGGAATAGTTAAGGGGTCGTTCGCAAATTACTTTAGGGGATGAGGAGGGGAGGGGGGAGGGGGGGTTGGTTGAAGAACTTGTGGCAATTTTTTTGTTGTTTGATGATTTGTGACAAGGGGGAGGGTGTCGTTTTTTGCGTGACATAATTTCTGAATGACCCCTGAGCAACACACGGTCATAACGTGAGCAGAGCATCTTATTCCTCGGAAAATACATTTAAAAACTCTTTAAACGACCAGCAGCAGTGAAAAAATTTCCACAAACAGCAAGAAAAATGTTTCCATTTCATTTTGCATTAAAATAAACCACTTGTATGTGCATATTATGTATTTTTTGATGTGCCATTTAATGTACGAATCTCAAATACTCATCATGAGCTACACTAAATCCTAATCTCAACTAGGAAAATTTTTTTCTCGGTTTTTGTTTGTTGAAAAGAAGGAATTTTTATCTCTTCTTCTTCTATTTTTAAAAATGAGGGAGGATTTAAGTATAGAAAATAAAATTCTAACTTTAGTCTAAAGTGGTTGCTGGAGTTTGTCCAACAAAAAATATAAAAATTCAACACACACATAAATTGAAACTAAAGTGCTTTAGTGATGGAGTTAAATAATAGCATTTACTGACTTTATAACAGCATGGCAATTTATTTCAATTTTATTTTCCATTTCAGCTGCACTCGACATGAAAAGACGAAGAATCCTTTTTCGTAAATGGAACTAAAAACTGATTCATGAAAAATCAATTATTAGATTGAACGGACGAACGATTGAACAATTTTATAAAATTCACATTTTTTATGCATGTTTTCTAGTTCCATGTAGAAGTCTAGACATTGATTGAAATAAATCAGCTTTTGGCATACTTAAGCTATTTTTATCATACACAAAAAAATTTTATTTTCCATTTAATTTCATTTTTGTATTCATTGGAACCACATTTCTTCATTCTGCCACTGCTGTTGAGAATTCTTATGGATTTAATTTCCATCTTCTCTATGTTCCTTATCATATGAAACATTCAAGAGAAATTTCTTTTCCTTTCCTTCTTTTTTTATGCCTAGCCATTCTTTTTTTTTATTTCTTCTTGAGGAGAAATTTATTATGTGACTGTCCATATAAAATGTAAATTACAATTTTTTTTCGAAGCCCACAATAAAGCAGAATGAATGGAAAGGAAGGAAAGAAATACGAACGGAAAAGAAAAATTTCTCTCCAGGTGCTTTGCGTTATCATCTTCAATAGACCTACAAACAAAGTTCTAAAATTAAATTTATATTTAGCATCTTATTTTTGGAGAATGTTGGACGTGTTTTTGTGATGGCTGATTTGGGTTAGGCAATTTTTGGTTATTTAAATTTATTATTTTTTTGTGGAATTTCGGGGATGCCCACCAAATTACTGTTTGGTCTGTTTCGATTTAAGCTTTAAAGGCTGAATATATGAATAATATTTTTGATCATGATTCCTGGTAAAGCCAAATCAGCGAAAATACCAAAATCTCCGTCTGCAATTGAAAGCTGATTTGAAAACGAGACTTTCTTAGAATCTATTAAAGCTGGTTTTGGATCCGCTCTTCGCAGATGATACAGCGTTGTTTCATTATTCAGAGAATTCAGCAGATGTAGTGACACACCTTCAACACACAGGAAGAAGAGTTCAACAATACATTGACAAACAGAAGACTCAAGCATTGTTCATCACAAACAAATACTCCAGGCAACTTCAAAGAAGCAGGAAGAAGGTTATCGACAAGAGATTGACTCTAAAGCAGCATGTGGAGTACGTGAGTGACTGAACTCACACAACACTCACTCTGCTTTTTTAAATTCCACGACAAATGCGTCTTAAAATCAAATAAAACCTTTCCAAAAAATGAACTTTAAGTACAAATGTTCCCCAATTTTTAACATAAGAGGACATCCATCTGTTATTGTCAAACTCTTTTGAAACGGAATTAAAATACACGGTATCAAATGCACATTCCAACAAATTATAGACCTGGTCAAAAATAACTCGGAACACTATATATTTTTAGGTACGAATAAAAAATTCACATTGGAAAAGGATCATGTAACATTTTACGTATAGTGCCTGTGGAATTGAAAATAAATTTTTTCTCGAGCATTGAAGAATTTTTATAACGTTCTTATTTCCAATAATGAAAAATGTGAATATTGAACAGAACCAAGAATACATTCAGAATCTCCATGGATGCAATTGTTCATGGTAAATTTCTCCTATTGTAATGTAGGTCATTGTTTTTATAACAAAATGATTTAATTTAATGGAATTCATATAAAATGCATTGGCTTGTTAGCTCTGTACTTTGAATTACGTGAAAAACAAGAAAACGAGAAGAGAAAATTTTTTTCCATTTAAATTAAAAAATTATTCCTCTTTTTTTACTACGGTGTTGATACATTCGAGTCATGGTCTATTTTTATATACAAAAGCTTTATTGGATTTTTTTTCTCATGTTTTTAAACAGTTTTTGATGATAAAAAAATATATACAACTCACTTTTATTTTTGAAGCAGAATTTTTATTGAATTCAGTAGGGAAAAACAAAAAATATTCACATACTCAATGCAATTAATCAATTCAACTCATTCGAATTATTATTGAATGTATGGATGCACAAATATTTGATATATCGTTGGAAGGCTTTAAACAAAAAGTGTTTAATAATAAATATTTGTATTTAAATTGTAAAGTATTGATGTAATTTTGATAAAGAATTTCTCAGTTGAATAATAAAGGCTGGTTGTGGTTGGAATATTTTTTTGTCTGACAAAATAAAGATTTAAAATTTGGAAATTGTTAAGTCTAGTTAGTTTTAATACTGAGTAAATTTATCCTAAAATTGATTATTCAATAATTTATGTAGCTTTAAGCAATAAGATGCATCTATGGATTATACGCATATATCGCAGTGTGAATGAATTCTGAGGCCTCGATATACCCTAGGCACCCTAGGTACTCTAGGGTATACCGAGCAACCGTTCCCTGTGGTTAGAATCTCATCATATAAATCTTGTAATTTTTCAGAATTTTAGACACTTTAACTTAATAAGAGTAGCAGTACAAAACAATAGCTAATAATTGTAAATTACAAGAGATTCATGAGGAACTGTTCATAAATGACGCCACACAAAAAGCGAGATTTTTAGACCCCCAGCGTTATACCAACTTATGAATGACCAATAATTCAAATTCAGACCTTTCTTACTTTCTTTGTCACACAATTTCTCCATTTAAAAATTATTTAGAATGCCTTAGAACTTCAGATCCTCCCCTGCTAGATGATGCATGTCATAAACGAATGACCCCTTAAGATTGACATTTTATCATCAATTTCAAGTACTTTCAGCCATAAAATCTATAAACTATGCAAATGTAAACGATTCTTTCGTAACGGCCATATAACCATCAACCAAACCATCTCACATCATTCAATAGAAAAACGCTATAAAAATCACCTCATGCGGCTCATGATATTCAACAAGTCTTCCTTCCTTCACATTCATAAATGCAGTGAATTTTATACCAACGTCATGGCATTCAATAAAATTGTTTGATTTCATTCAGGTTTTTATGTACTCACAGAATCAGCAATAAATGATACATCAAATATTGAAATAAACTTATACATGATGCTATTTTCCATTGAAGAGCTTTTCATCAATTCATAAAGTATATACTTTTTGGGGTCATGAATATCAAAAAGAGAGTTCCTTCATTCTGACTTATTTCCTCTCATCCGAGTGAGTTTCTGATCGACAACAAGTTGATTAAGCGAAATTGATGGAAAACAATTGATGTGAAAAAATAAGAATTTTTTTTACTCTCGATATAAACTCATCTTTATCTATCTTTGGCATGGCCTTAACATGCTGTCTGAAATTTATATTGCATTCTGTTGTTCTATCAATGTACATGAAAGCTTGAAATGATTATGGAGTAAACAAAAAAAGTACACATATATATTTTTCATGATCCAATAACAAATGGTTTTCACTAAAATGATGACTGCCTTTTACATTTTGTGAACAGCACAAAAAAATATTTTTCTCTTGACAACATTCGATAAAAAAAAATAAAAATAGACTAGCTATTGTCTACATGTGAGTCATGGAAAGAAAAGAAACAACTTTGCTGTCCTGATTAGAGCACTATCCTGCCTATAATATTACAATTGACATTTATTGGATTTTATTCTGATCTCTAATTCTATTTTTTGCTTCATACTGAATTTTTTATGAAAGGATGAATGAGTTCTTGTTTTGAATGACTGACTGAATTAACTTTATTATTTAGATTAGTTTTTGGAGGGTATGGAAATTTGATTTTGATAGACAAAAGCTTTATTCGAGACTTAATTGATAGTAACGTAAGCTTGATAATAAACCATGATTATCAAACTCTTACAATTTGGCATTTATTTCTTTCGTTTGTCTATTTTTGTTAGAATTTTTGAATTTAAAATAATTATTAGTTATGATTTCTGAAATATGGGGGATTGTAGAGGCCGAAGTCTGACTTTGAAGCTGACCAAATGTCAAGTGTTTAAAGTCCACTTTAAAGGATATATTTTATTATATAAAAGCCTATCCAAACAACCTTGCTTGGAGGGTGTGAGGGATGCCACCCTAGGGATGGTAAGGTTTACAACCTGCCATTTCCAAAATCAACTTGTACAAAAGAAACAATATTTCTTAAATATTGTATAATAATACCAGACACGCGCGTAGCCAAGGGAGCTTGGAGGATTCCCCCCCCTTTCAACAGAAAATTCATACAAAAAAATTTAAAATCCCCCCGGCCCACTTGAAAAATTTCTAGCTACGCCACTGATACCAGATAATGCATACTATTTAGCGCTTAAGCGTCCGTCTGTTAAAACTCAATATATCGTCTCGATGACATAAAATATATGAGTCAATAAAAACTTTTATTTCATTTTACAGTTCAACTTAATTCTCAAATATTTTATAAATTTCAATATTTTGTTTTGGGGTCAGAAATCTCTCTCTAAAATATGAGTGACTTAAAATATGATATTCTAATATATTTCAAATGAAAATATGAATATAAGAAAAAAAAACCTAAAATTGATTTGATTTATTAATTTAATATTTGAATAAAAATTATTCGATTTTGGTTTCTTCTATCCATCCGTCTACGTCAAGTGTAAATTATATTTGCATTGTCAATTAAAATATTTTTCATGCTTATGGTGTTTATACAGTCATATCGGAAGCATTTCATTTTGGTTATTTGCAGGAAGCTACTATAAAATTGAAATGTCTGTGCCCGAGCTGAGCATGATATCAGATTTATTTCGAGTATTTTTCAGAGATCGACTTGGATTTTGTATGGAAAATTAGCTTTTGAGCTCTGGTCTTTTTGGAGATATTTATACCTTTTTGTTGGTATAAATAAGCTGCACGATTGTAATGGAATTAAAAGTGACTTAATGTTTATTTAATAAGAGACGATGTTTCTCTCTTGAGTTCATAATGAAGACTTACTCTTACATAGAGAGGGGAAAACAACTCAAAAGGGGGAAGTCAACGAAAAAAAGTGTAGTTGCTTTTACAATTCAAATATAAAATGACCGTTGATATATTCCCAACACTTTTTATATGACTAGAAGATGTTCATGATTTTTTCAGAAACTTTTAAGTGTTCAATATCGAATAAGATGACAATTGAAGGATTATTACTTTCATTTCAATAAGTTTTACATTGAATAATTATAAATTACATCTCCATCGAAGCGACACTCAGATTATAATCAAAACCAACCCGCAAGCTCGGTCTGATGCCATTCATAATTATTTTCTTCCTATTGTCACTCATCTCAATCATATTTTTATTCCTTTTTAATTCCCTTCTATCACGGAAATTATCAATCGAATTTCAATTTCCATTTTCTTCCTGTTTTTCTCAAAAATCATAGACCAATTTTAATATTTTTTATTCTCTCCAGACATTTATAGGGGGTAACTCCATGAGTGAAAACATTGACGAAAATTTTTGTTTTCCTTTTTTTAACATTAGTTAGTAAATCATCACTTAATTTCAAAGGTTTATCATAAACTAGAACCTGATAGGTTTCTTTTGTGATATAAACTTTCTTAATTAACAATATCCCCAAAGAGATATTTTAATAATATTTTGTCAAACAGTTAACTCTACAAAAATCGTGAAAAATCTTTTAGAAAAAATTTCCCTAAAAACATATTTTTGAATGTGTAAAGCCATCAAACGTTGTTTTCAATTGAATTATCTATAAATAGAAGTGACTTTTGCGTGATATTGTGCTGTATTTAACGAAAAAACTGCAAAAAACCTTGTCAAACAGTTAATTTTGTAACGAATTTTTCAAAAATAAAATTCATTTGTTTACAAATTTAATTAATTTAACTAAAGATATTTGGACGGAAATGTTCATAAACAGATAGAGAAACATTGAATGCATATGGCTAAGCTTCAAAAGTTGTGATTTTATGCATATTTTGTTATTTAAAATTTTTGTAAAAAAAAATCTCAGTTTCGTTTACTCATGGAGTTACCAAGGATATAAAAGAGTTCTTGACGCTGTCGCGTCTGAATTTATGAAGATAGTAAAAGTTTCGAGAAGAATGAAAAACGAAAGAGGGAAAAAATGAATAAAATCAAATTGATTATAAAATGATCATAATGAATATGTCTCTATTATAGTTAGGAAATAAAGCCTGAATTAAAGAAAGAAAATGTCAAGAATAAAATATTTTTTTGTAACAGCTGTGTAGTCCTTCACAAAGTTTTTTCTCTTTCAATTTGTTTTTATTACAAAATTCACCGTCCCATTGGCGACAGAACGGCGGAGACGAACTGAATTGGATCAATGTATTTATTGCCAAAGCCATGCATCTTTAATCGTTGTATAATGTGAGAAAATGATATGAGGTCAATCTGAGGTCTTGGAAAGTTATTAAACGGTCATATTATAAAAAGTTATCAATGAAACGCAGCTGCGTTTTTGGTTGTAATGTCGTGAGCTTTATGAGAATCCTTGTCATAAATATGTAATGATTGAAAGATCAGCTTCTGGTGGGAATTTAATCTAAATCCTATCAAAAGAGGGTTACTGTGACAGGCAGCTTGGTATACCCTAGGGTATATACTATGGGTTGCCCTAGTGGTATGGCGAGCAACCGACCCCTGATATATGATTTGTTGCCTAACCAGTCGGTTAAAGAAGTAACTTACTCGATATTTCAGATTCCACTCTGCTCAGACACCAAACATCAAAAAGACTGCAATTTAGTAGAGTACCTGAAATAGAGTCAATGAGGATGATGAACTCTTACTATATTCCTGAATTTAAAATTTTTCAATCGTCTTCTTTCTACCCTATCAATATCTTCTGCATAAATCTCCATCCAAATAAACAAATCTCGTTATTTACTGTACAGACAATTTTTCAGCTAAAAATCATTGTGTTGTCAGACATATCGAGAGCATCGAGGAAACGAGGAAAGTGCAAAAAAAGGAAAAGCTCGACTAGAAGAGGAAAAAACAATTTTTATTCCATTTTTTTTTCAATATCTATATGTCGGTATATTGAAAAGCAATAAGAGTATAAAGACGACGATAAGTGTGCCATCGAGTAAGGAAGAAAAATCGACAACGATAATCTTTGATGTCACCCCAGTCTATAAATCGGTTAAATTTAATGTCGATCGATATCCTCAACTCCTCTTCGCCATGCTTATCGAGTCGTTCATCGAATGTCGTATTTTGTACAGCTAAAGGGCATGAAGGGGATAAAATTAAATAAACATTACTGACATTATTAAATTACCGTATGTTTTGGTGGCTCTATTTCGTTAATGAATTTTTTTTCCTTCTTCTTTCGTCCCATTCAGTCGGTGTTTATGTCTACTTCTAACGGTAATGCTTATTTAACACACAGACAAGAATTAAGGTGGAAAGAAATAATTGTAATGTCATGAAAAGGGGATGGAAAATTAATTTTCTGGAATTACATTTCTGATAATAGTTTTTCTTTTTTGCAATATTTGAAAATTGACTGTTAATTTGTTGCTTACTTTTGTATGTCTTTCACACGAACTACACACATCTAAAACCAATAATACACACCCTTCAATGTAAAGTTTCTGTTTGTTGTGTTGATTTTTAATTAAAACCAATTCTACTTTGTGAGCGCTGTGATAGGGAAAGAGCAGAAAAATAAAATATTTGTGTTTATTATAAATGGCATGAAATATCAACCTGATGAATGAATGTGAAAAAGGTGACGAGGGTTGAATTTCAGAGCTCTTTATTTCCTCACACTTGAATGATTATTTAATTATCATCAGGAGAAAGGTTTTTAATTAACATATTTCTATAATGTCGATTTTCTGACATAATTGCTTCGAGTTTTTGACTAACTTTATATTTTTTGAGGATCGATCTTTATAATCGGCATTATTCTAGGTACGAAGGTTATCAGTTTGTCAATATGGAGCGTACTGAAGCTTGAACTGAATTTAATCCTAGTGTTTAAGCAACATACCATCCTACCATCTCTTAACTATTCCTCAGTGTTGTCGATATGAAAACGAATTGAAAGATGCTCAAGATATCGTAAGAGCAACTCATCCAGAGTACAATGCACTACTCAATGTTGCCAAATGAATTGCATCACACCATAATAGCATCAAGTTAACGACCACATTCCTCAAATTGCTCTCATACCCTACATAAAAATTCTGACACCATGTTGGCAAATATCCTAGTCATTACAATAATTATTGACTGCGATCACAAATGGCCATAAAATTCTACATTCATAAATCTTGTTTTGAGTAAATAATGATTAACGATAAAATGCGTCATAATGGATCGCTTAATCAAACACATATAATCACTTCAAAAATGCTATATTCAACAATATTTTCATTTATATCTATTGAAAAAAGAAAAATATGATAATAATTCGGTCAACTCAATTTATAATTTTCATATGTATATGATTATAAAGTCGATAGCTATCATATTTCGAATTAAATATTTATCAGATAGTATCATACTACAAGAGCATTATAAATTCATGTGTATATGAATAGCTATGAAAATAATAGACTCCATATTCCAATTATTATCATCGACATCATCAATTTTTACGCGAAAATAAAAACTGGTGTATAAGTGGTCAGTTTATGATCTAGGAGAGCGCATTTCTAATTGACGGTCAGATGCCAGACGTTGTCCTTACCATTTGAGCAGGACCTCATCATAAATCTATCTAAATTGTAGTAATAATGTTGATTGGTTGGAAAGGCAAACAGACACACACAGGCGCAAGCACGGACGGACAGAGGAACAGACAACTCTGGACAATAGCTTGAAAAATACGCTAAATAGAGCTGCGGATGTGTACAAAAAGGCTGGTTTTTGTGGCAATAGGAAAGAAAAATATTAATTTTAATTTTGATAATCACATACGAAGCAGCAACAACATGTGAAAATAATAAATATTTCTACCCTTCAATTTTCTCTGATATATTTTTCGGGGGGCACATTATAATTTATTAATCTGATATATATGCGCACATATATCTCTAATAAAATTAGGTGACAATCACAATTTTTTTTTGTTATACTCTATATTAGATATGTGCTTACCTACTAAGTATGAGGCATTCTATGCATGTTTATGTGCCTAACATCATTAGTGCCAACTGCTGTACGTTGTTTGCTGATTATTAATTACATTGAAAGTCATAATTATAGGTAAATTGAATTTACATAAATCTACTCTATAACCGTACAGATTAATAAATTTTAATTGGAATGAGTTAAATTGAAGCTTATGTAATAAGTACTTTCACATGCGTAGGTAGCATTAGGAGGTGATTACAAATTAAAAGCCACAACAATTTTGTTCTCTTTTCAAAAAAAGTCTTTATTTCATCATGTCACACACAAGACGTATGGACATATTGAAATATTAAACTTTCATGCATAAATTGAAGTGTTGTTAGACATGCTCACTATAATTTTTAATGATTGTTGGTTATAAAGACTTTATTGATTTTCTTAATAATCTTTAAAACTTTTACTATGGCACTATGGGTGTGGTGTCGTGACAGAGTTGAAAATTGATCTTATTGAAAATTGCTTGCATATAGGCTTGATAAATCAATGTGAAGTAAGTTTCAGGAACGATTTTAGATTTTTATAAGCATAAAGACTTAAACGGATCTCCAGGATAGAATATACAGCAAAAAGTAATCTCATGGGCTGGTTTCTAGGTCACTATACTCTACCATCCCTAAAGGTACCCTACGTACCCTTCCTAGTATACCCTGGGGTAACATAAGTGACGGGTTGGGTAGGACAACCAAGATAGCACTATAAACCGACGATTTTCGAGTTTCTTTTTTTCAAACAAGAAAGGTTTATCCCAGAAAGTCCATAAACTTGACGAAAAGTTTATGATAGTAATAAAATATTGCTATATTGTATGGAAAATTTTTCAAAATTGTTGTTCACATGAAAGCATTTAACGCAAAATGAGGTATTTGTATGGCATGAAGGAGAGAAGTAAGGAGAAGAAAATGAAACATGTACATTATCACACATAAATTGTGATGTGCCTAATGAAGTGTCAGAGACAGCAGTTGATGCATACAAAATTATGCATAAAGTTATCTTTGCTTCTGTATGAGCAACATATTTACATCCTCAATCGCTTATCTGTATCTATATTATCGTCATCGCATGAACTTTGTAGCCGTCTCTTTTTCCTTCTGTCTTGTGCATGTATATTAAAGGAATTTTATTTGATTCATATATTACATGCATGAAATAGCATAAGATGTATATTATGGCAACAGAGCTTATATATATGCACACAAGAGACGGAAGCATGAAGATGGGAAGAAGAAGAAGTAAAATGTGATTTACTATGTAAATCTAATGTCATGTCTCAATACACATAACATCAACAAGAGCAATAGCAATGGATCAGAGAGGATATGTATGTCGTTTAAAAATCGTATAATTCCTCTTACAGTAAACATAAGCAATTGTCAATTGATTTATCACATTTACGAGATACTTAAGTGTCTTTTGAAGATTTACCTTTTCTTGTTCCATTTTCTCTTCGTCTGCAGATTCTGTTTTTATGTCCTCCGATTTGTTTTTAATTTTTCTTCGACTTTTCTCAGATGAGAAGGAAGGAAGCAGGAGCTAGAGATTATGCAAATAAAATTGTATTTCACGGAAAGTTTTTCATGCATAATTTTAGAAAAATATGAAAATTTTCTATAAATCTCATAAACGACTTTGAAATGCTCATCGACAATTTGTCAATATCTTCCGACTACCTCTCATGTCATCTTGCCAGATATACATCTTGTGATAATAATATGAAGCTTTTCTTCTTCTCATCCTGAATTTTTATGTAAACAGACAAACATCATGAACATAAATTTTCGTTCTTTTTGATTTTCTTCCAAAAACAGATCAAAAAGCATTTTTTTTTGTCGCGTAGTGAATTTGTAAATTTCATTCGCTCTTCTTTTACCATTCGATTTACATCTTCTCACTGCTCGCTTGCTAAACTGTTTATCCACTTTTAGCAGCAGTTAACATTGACACAAGTTTGGATTCTGGATGGATTGTAGAGTGGATTGTGGTGCATTTTATAGCTGGATCCTTAAATTCATTACGTTTGTGGTCGTCTGGTTAAATAGGAACAATTTAGATGGGTTAGGTGTCAGACGGAGGGGACTACAATGACTATTTTTAGCGTTATGAAATATCCGAAGGACTAACTATTGGATCTTTGATTTTTTAACAGCGCAGGAATTTAAGACTGTCTCAAAACGAGCTATAGCATGCACATCCCATCAAATCAAGCTTAAAAGCGAGAAAATTCATCTGCAAATAAGACAAGATGAAAAGAAAAAATTACAAACAAAAACATAAACTTCTTTATTCCATTTTTACTAACTTGATGCTTTTCTTCTGTTGTAAGATTTCTTCATTGCTTTCATTCTCTGATTGTACGCAAACTTTCTTATTGCTTAACGAAGCTTGATATTGTTTATGATGAGTAATCAGAAAAGGATTTTTTTTTCTTCCTTCCCTTTTTGAATATGGCATACATAATGTAGGTAAACAATATTTTTTTGAGTTGAGAAATCATGAGAAAGGTCAATACAGCAGAAAAATGTTGACTACAATCATTACAGGATGTTAACTTTGATGATCTCTTTGAGGATTACGTTGCATTGATGGCTCTTTGATGATGAATAATGATTGGAGTCGAAAAATGCCATAGCGAGAGAAACGATGTCATGTCTTGTCATTAAAGGCATCAGATTTCAACGAATTATCGAGGACATGGCACAATTTGATCTTATCGACATCCCTTAAACTCATAATTGGATGTAAAATTATTGTGAATATATTCCACCCTTTTTGGATAATTTAAGTCCACTTTGCCCTTTCATTACCGCCCAAAAAATATCAAGTGCAAGATAATTACATGCTTTTTATGGACATTTCAACACAATTTCTTTCAGATTATTTTTACCCCAAAAATTCATTTTCAGAAATGGAAGAGAGAAAATCGTTTAAATGCGGCACGCAAAACGGTAATTTTTTACAGTGATTTTTCCTCCACTAATTTGTTGTATGGTCGAATTTATTCTCTCTTCGTGAAAACCCCTTTTAATGTTTGCTTAAAAATCTATCATTAATCATCTTGATTTCTTTTTTTTGTGTGTAGGGTAATGAGAGTAGGATTTAAGTATGCATGGAAAGTTGATGACAAAAAATTGGAACACTCATTTAATAACATCAAAAGATAGTAAAAAGAAAAATTCAAATTTAACGAACATTTTGATTTCAAATTTTTTTGAATTGAGCTAACTTCAAGCATGAGTTGTAGAATTTTCTAACGGTTTTGTAAAATTTAAATTTTTTAGACGAGTTTTTGAAATTTTTAACGGTTTTTGTTATTTTTTTAGACGATTTCTAGAATGTTTTAATAATTTTGTTTAATAAAAATAACAGACTAGTTATTGATGTGTCTGGAAATATGAGAACGATTTTCAGTGATTTTGGAGATTCATGCTGATAAATCAGTCACAATGCAAGTAATTCTGCTAATAAATGACATATAATTTAAATTTCATCAGCGAATCATTAAGCACCGCATATCCATTATGCGATATATCAACTTACTGTAATAGGACAATGTCTCATCATCAGCTTAATTAATGTATTTAGTAATGAGATAATTTTTAAACAACATTTAATTCCCCTCCTGTAAGTACATCTATTGAGTATGCAAACATTAAATTTTTCAAAAAATTGATTTTAAATCCAATAGCCTCATGACATAATCTCATTAAAACTTATGCTGCATTGAAATCCCTCAATAATCTGCTTAAAACTTTTGCCTTTAAATTTCTCATGATTGATTTCCAGATTACAACGATGAAAAGTAAATTAACCATATATAAGCCATTGTCACAGATTTAAACATTATGTATGAGTATGGATTTATGCTGCTGATATGTGAAAATGACTCATGAAAAATACATAGACTTAAAGTGATGAAAAAATGTTCCAGTGATGCTGCAAATTTATTTACTGTTAGAATATCATTATTTTATGTTTAAAGGTTGATGTGAACATATTTCCATGCAAATTAATGCTGTAAGTTGCACAAACTTCAGGAGTTAACATCCAGTAATGTAAATTAGCATAAATTCAAGCATATTCTGATTTATGTCAGAGAATCAAAATTAATGTTTTAATTATTATGTGTGTAAACTTTTAAACGTTCCCATATGATGCATGAAATTAAATCTCACGTGTGTTGTATTAAAATTAAGTTTGTGATTAAAAATTTGACTGTGTTTTTGTAGCAGCAATAAGCAAGACATTAAGCACTGATGATGTAAATAATTTTTTTTAGAATAGATTAATGATGTGTTAATGCTGTGTGATTATTTTTGACATAAAAAATGTAATGAGGATGTGAAGAAGTTGTGGATCATGTTGATAAAGTGCTGTTTAGGCTGGTAACTGTTACTGTATCTTAAATGTTGAAAAATTAAAAAATCCATGAAATAAATTCAAATTTTTCCGTTAAAAACTGGATTTTTTTTGAATTTTCAAAATTGTTTGGAGTGAAGTTGACTTCAATTTTTATTTATTTTTTTGTTTGCATTAAATTTTAATTTATTTATTTATCTTTCAGACTAATTTAAAAGGATCACAGTGTGCTTATCACGCAGCAATGAATGTATTTCTAAATGTGAACAGAACTAAATACCATAGAAAAGATCCAGAATAGGAAAAAGTAAAAATTTACAGAAATTGAAAAAGATCCAGCTCAGTTTAAAGATCCAGTGAAAGTTCAATAGACCACGTGACTGCCTAACGGTTTTCAAAAATTCTAAGTAATTTCCCAACAAAACAACTTGCTATAAAATGGTCAAAAATCCCCTATCTTAGCCCATCAGCTCATTTAAGATTCAACTCTTCAATCGATAGGACATCAACAATTAAATTATCGCGATTTTTCCCAGATTTACTTTAAAAGTAAGAATTAAATTAAAGCATTATTTTTTTTATTGGAAATTGATTTTCCATAAATAAAGCAGCATCAAGAGTACGAGAAATTCGCGTGTGTTTATTCTGATTTTACCAAACCAACGATAATTAAGTGTTAATTGTATTATTAAAAAAATTTACAACGCGAGAATAAAGATTTTTTCGCGCCTGACTTGGCATTAAACAAAAGAAGGAACAACAAAGTTACGAAACACGCTTCATCGAATTAATTTTTTTTTCTAAGGAAATAAGAAACGTTCAAGCGAGTATTTTGAGGGTGAGCATTTAATGTCATTTGTATTAAATTTCCATAAAATGCTTTCGAAGCGTGCTTGTTTGTGCTTTTTGAAAAGTTCATCAATTTGACATTTATGGATGGAATTAAGTAGTTTTAATGACGTGATTTAGTGATTAATTAATGAAATGTCCTGTGACAATTTCCCTCCAAAATTACCCGCCAATTTCCCCATAATTAAGTGTCACATGTTGACATCATGCTTTAAGTATCTATGGACTCGTGTGCTGCACGCATTTTCGGCAGCAATGCTCTTTATTAGGTGGTCTATGTTCTGTATTTAGATGCGTAAAGCTATAGCTTCTTTTGGGTTGTTACTGGACTGAATCATAGCTAGGAAGGACGATTGCTTTAAAGCTTCAGACACTGCATTCAGTGACTGATTAATTTTTGTGGACTCAAAATTATTAGGAACGTAGGGATTATTAAAGCGTATTGTGGCCAGGTAAAAAGCAAAGGATGTAAATTAAGGTCAAGTAGGGTAGCTCATAGATGATGTCCATCAAGTTTGTAATTTTTGACCCATCTCTGTCCCAATATATTCATAGACTGAAGCATTTTCCCTTTAGATTATCCCCAACCCCCACTAAAGCTTGGACGTCATTAAGGGTCGTTCACAAAGATTCTCTATTCATAAATGGACCACTCGAATGACCTCTAAGGACATGTTGATCAATATGAGGAAGGAACACTTAAGTAGTCAGTTGGAGATCTGAATATAGTAACTGGAAGGAATGAAGGGGTTTAAAATGGCTTTTTTTAATGCTACACAATATCCAAACATCCTCGAGAATAGCATAAAATGATGAAAAATTGAA
Organism: Chironomus tentans; assembly: GCA_963573255.1. NCBI lineage: Eukaryota > Metazoa > Arthropoda > Insecta > Diptera > Chironomidae > Chironomus > Chironomus tentans. The sequence goes on from OY754302.1 coordinate 6,847,969, forward strand.
GTTGTTGACCTTATATATTCCGGTATGTTCTATGCTCAGTCAAGTTTGCTTAATAAATTATATGTTGGCAGATATAATTTATAGTTTGTAGATAAATTTGAAGATCATCACTACTAATTCATAAAATATGTCACTTACCTGAAAGATCCCTCTTCTTCATGCCTGCCTCTCTTGAACATCCAGCACTCTCTTCACTGAGAGCAAATCACTGAGTCACAAAAATATGAACTTAATGTTGTTATACCACAATTCTATTTTCTGTTGGTCGATAGCTGTGGTTAATAATAGAACTAATAATATAAGAATTGTGCCGCCATTTATGCCATAAGAAGAGTATAAAAAAATTATTATGAGCTTTCATAAGATTTGAGAATTGAATGAAAACATCAGCATGTCAAATATGCTGAAAGTTCTTCTTTGCTACCTTTTTCTTCTCAATTGACTTGCTATTGCTACTTTCTTTGTGTGTTTGGCGCCTGGGCAAGAAAGAAAGCCTTGAAAGTCATTTGAGTCGCTCCATGCGAAAATTTATTCAATTTATAAAGAAAATTGACAAAAAAGAATTTTCTTTTTGCCTGAATCCCTATAATGCCTATAAAAATATTGTGTATCATTCATTTAATGCTATTATGAGATATTTTCTTCATTTCTTTTATGATTTTCTTCTCGTTATGGCTTGGAAAGAAAGTTAAATACTTTATCATTCTCATCGCATTGGACACATCACGTTTATTAAATTTTTCTTCACTGTAACTTTTTCCGCGGTTCACAATCGTAACTGATAAAGTTTATGTGCGAGAGAGGAATTTCAATTGGTGACAAAAAGTTTATTAAAAAGCCTCTCATTCACTAAATAAGACATAAAAATATTAATAATTTTTCACTTTCCACGCAATTTTCATTGAAATATTTTCATTACGTGGATTTTTGTGTAAATCTGATCTAATCCGCATGAAATTACGTTGAAAACAGCACTTTATGAATACTTATAGGATTATTATCCTTGACTGATTGCCTTTTTCACTGTTTTTCCACTTAATTTTATTAAATATTTTCCACGTAAAAGTTCGTTATTTTTTTAAATTTTTGAATTTTGTCTCACGTAGTTTGACTCCCTTTGAAAGTTTATAGTTTTGCGCCCTTTTGCGCACATTAAAAACGCATTTTAACAACTTAATTAAATTTATCAATTTTGACCACGTTATATTGAGAAACTTTTTAAAATACATAACTAATCTACTTCATTGATTTGTTTTCTAGTAAGTTTTATACGAGTTTCACGCTAAAAGCATCAATTTCATTCAATTTTCTCATTAATTAATTTTCAGATTAAAAAATTTGACAATGACGACCCCACAACAATCAGTTCCTTTTAATATCCTTACATCACGCTTTGCGGCAATTGCTGGAACATCTTCCGGACCTCCTAGCGAAGCACCAAGCAGTGAAATTTCATCTGTCGATAGTTTTAGTGATTTAAGAACTATCGCAGCTGGTTTGGGAATTATAGATCCAGAGGAAATTTACACAGAGCGGTTTAAGATAGATCGTACGAAATTGGAGGAAATGATTAAACGTGAGTCATTAATTATGCATGTGCTTGATATTTTTTATAAATTACGCTTTAATTTACAGTTGAAGGATATTGTGAAACAATGAACAAGGCAGAATGGTTTTTTGCAAACGTGAGTTGCATGAAGTTGTGAGTCATTAAATTGTATTTTAATTAACTTTTCCCTCTCGTTTTACAGTTAATGAAGGAATCTTTAGTCCATGTATCATGGCCTTGTCGCCTTAAAATTGGTGCAAAAACCAGAAAAGGTAAGTTCTGGATCTTTTTATAGAACTAACTGTGACTAACTGCGATATTTGATTCTTACAGATCCACATGTGAGAATAATTGGCAGAAAAGAAGACGTGCTACGCGTGAAAGACAAAGTCATGGCAGTTTTGGATGCTAAAGTAAGTTGCAGTTTTATAGACAGCATTAACATAATTCAATCTAAAATAATAACCACTTAAATTCGTGTCTAATTACAGGGCAATCGTGTAATAATGAAAATGGATGTATCATATACAGACCATAGCTACATAATTGGCCGAGGTGGAAATAACATAAAACGTATAATGGATGAAACACAAACTCACATTCATTTTCCTGATTCTAATCGCTCAAATCCAACGGAAAAGTCTAATCAGGTTTCATTATGTGGATCGTTGGAAGGCGTTGAGAAGGCTCGATCATTAGTCAGGGAATCTACACCGTTATTACTTTCCTTTGAATTACCAATTATGTTTCCTGGTGCTCCAACATACGATAACAATACACCTTTTATAAAGGAAATGGAGAAGCAGTATGGAGTTCAAGTTATTTTCAGTGCACGACCAAAACTCCATTCATCGATGGTCCTCGTAAAAGGCTGTGAGAAGGAGCACAAGAATGTCATAGATGCAACCAGGAGAATCATTGAATACATGTTTGAAGATCAAGCTGTAAGTTCCTTATTTTTAACGACTTTTTGAAATTTGAATTTTATGAAATTCAAAAATTTAACGGTTTTTATGAAATTCAAAAATTTAACGGTTTTTATGAAATTCAAAAATTTAACGGTTATTTCCTATTTCTAGCCACATCGTCACGTGATCATGCACTTGGAAATAACGACATCACATCATCCAATTGTGCTTGGAAAGAATGCTCAGAATTTGAGAGAGATAATGCAGCGAACGAATACAATAATAATCTTCCAAGATTCAAATGACGCAAATGTCAAACCAATAAAACGCTCTCAAGTCACCATCAGTGGACCTATTAACGGAGTTTATTTGGCACGACAACAATTACTCGTAAGTATCGAAAGTTTCATGAAAATTGAATGTAATTAATTAAATTTAATTGTTTATAGGGCAATATTCCCGTGACAGTCATATTTGATTATCCTGATATTAACATTGATAGCGAAACAATAAAGGAATTAATGGCAGCACATGATGTTTTTATAAGCTCACGTCCGAAAGCACGACAAAGCACAATGTGTATTGTAATTAAAGGAATAGAAAAGTTTATTACAAACATTTATGATGCTCGTCATGAATTGCTCAAGTTGACATCAGATCGCATTATTGCTGACATTCCGCCTACATATTATGGACCAAATGACATGACTAATTTCAAGGATAGTTCTGTAGCACAGCTCGTTGCATCGTCAATGACTTATTCAGCAATGTCACCTATCCAAATACCTCAAATGCCATGGAATACGAATATAACTCCTGAAATGAATTGGCGCTCACGTGTAACTCAACAGCCACCCTCCCCATTAACAACATCTTTGTTGCATCAGCATAATCAAATCACATCTAGCATGCAAATTCCTTCAATTAATATTGCAAATGTTAGTGATTTACATACGAGTGGATATTCAACATTTAATTCCGAAAATTCCATTCTTAAGAATGGCTCATCGGTTAATGGAAGTAGCCGTAATACGTCGCCAGAAAATTCCATAAATTATGGATCAAAATATGGTCCATCGATGGGAAATTACATGGATTCTCCAATGCAACAGCAAAATCTCAATGATTCGCTCACATACTCGCTTGATCCTCGCATAATTGCTGGATTACGTGCCATGAGCTTAACGCCACAACAGGGTGAAGTTCGTACACCAACAGCAGCCTGTAAGTACATCCAGTTTTATGCTCTTCCTACTTATTACTATTATTTAAACAACGGTCAATTTCCATAGACAAGTTTGAAGTGAATTAATTAATTAGTTAAATTGAATTTGTTAAAGATACAAAGAGAATAATAAAAAAATAAATAAAATGTTATAATTTATGATATACTCTTTTATTTCTTTTAAAAAAGGGCAAGGCATGGGAATATCGAGGACATCACCATCACAACTCGAACATAACTCATGGTCTGATGCACAGCCTCCAGATGGAATTGTTCCTGGATTGTTTAACATGACGACATCACTGCTCGACTCAACGCCAATGAGACATCGTTCACAACTATCAAACTACAGTGACATCGCGACATTGTTGACTGGTTTGGGCTTAGGACATCACATTCAACATTTTGTTAACGCTGAAATCGATATGAGTGTATTTCCAACATTAAATGAACAAGACTTAATTAATCTTGGCATTAAAGCACTGGGCGCACGACGTAGAATTATGATGGCTATACAGAATATGAATCAATTAGCAAACATGCAGCAAGATCATTTAATGCAGCAGCAACAACATCAACAAAATAACAACACTCAGCAATCCTCATCATCATCGCCACCAACACCGTTGCGTGGATTTCGTTTTAATGGATCCGCAGCTCCGGGCGATGAAAGGCGATCATCTGGTGGAACTTAGATATGCTGAATTTGTTGATAAGTATCATTTAATACCGTCCTAGTGTGCCCGACTGAATGATTAATTGATAATGATCTCAATTAATTTTCTTCATCGGACTAATTTTGAGTTACTTTACCTTTTCTTTACTACTGAATTTTATCCTCGCAATAAAGGATATACGAGATGAACGTTATATAACTTTATATAGAATTAAACAACACAACTAAATTCTTGAATTCACATCATAATCCATTGTCATAAATTGCTCGCAATACATTCATTTGCTGGATCTCATTACTACATGATTATGTGCTCAAATGTCACCGACATACTAAAATGACATTTATTCGCGAGCTCAACTGAATATTTACTTTAAAAATGAGGAAAAACAAGAAAATTAAGAGAGACGAGCTACATTAATTAAGAAAGTTTTGTTGCATTTACACTCGATGATCTCAAAAACAAAAAAAGCATTAACTTTTATGTTGTTTTAATTAAGGAAAAAATGTATATGCATTTACAACAAGAACAGCATAAAAGATTCGTACAATTTGCTCTCTCATAGAAATGTAATTAAAAAAAACTTGAAAATGAAAATTTGTTATAAGCTTTAGTGACATTTTCCTCTGATATAATTACCATGTCATCGTGCTCACTTAATGAAAAAGAAAAACTATCCAGAAGTTGATTGTTGGACTGCTAGTCGGTTTAGTGAATGTAAGTTAATAATTTTTTTGGTGGCTTTTTGGGGGTTAAAGTGAATTTTAACGGTCAAATTTCAAAATTTAACGGTCATTTCAGTTTCAAAATTTAACGGTCATTCCAATTTCAAAATTTCAAGTTCTAACGGTCATTTCAAATTCAAATTTTTAGACGGTTTTGAACTTTTAGACGACTTTCGTAACGGTTTTATTTAATTTGAATTTTAAAAAACTTCTAAATCAAATTTTTAAAAAATTTCTGACCGTTGATTTTCTCAAGTTCTCAAGAATCCACAAAAGATCCCAAAAAACCCCCTTAAGTTCTATAACTAACCAACTTTTCTCGCATTATTTCAGTTTCTGCAACTAATTTATGATTTTAAAGCTTACTCGTTCAATGGTGAACCAGTAAAAAAACGTGTTTGTGTGAATAATTTTTACAATTTTATCGTCAAACCGAAAACAGAAAAATTCACTTCCAACATCACAAGCAGAAATAGATTCAAAAAAGTTATTTTTTTTTTGTTAAAAATTCGCATTGCACGAAAGGAATTTTTATAGAGAGGAATCAACAGCAACGAGAAAAAAAAGAACGACTGAACTCTTTCAAGTGTTTTCTGTGTTTCAAAACAACTTTTGCATTTTCTGTTTTTGTGTATTTTTTTTCTGCTCATACTCAACTTTATATAATTTCTATTTTTTTGAAAACGTTTCTCCTGCAAAAGAGTCCATTTTTACGTGTCATACCGCATGGCAATAGAGAAAAGAAGCAAAAGAAGCTAGAGAAAAGTTATTTTAGCTTGCGTTTGAAGCAAAAAAACCAGCCAGAAACTTATTTCTGCACGATAGAACTTTTACATTGCACATTTCAAAGCTTTATAGTGGGACTCAGGCACACACTCACACAGACATTCAGGAACGAACGAACGAACGTTTTTCAATGTATTTTAATTCCATTAACTATTCAATTTATGTCCTTTTTCTCTCTTAAAAAAAGAAGAAAATTTCCTCCTTTAAACTTTTGAACTTTTTCCTGCACTTTCTTTCTTCTTTTTTTCCATTTACATTCATGTCCCTTGACTTTTATAATTTTCATCTTCTCCACTCTCTCTCTCTCTATAATTTCCTGAATTCGTTGCTGCAATAGCTGTAATTATTATAGTATATAAGTGAGCACATCTAAGTTGTAAGATTATTTCTTTTTTTGTACAATTATTAAAATTGATTATTTGTATCAAACATTACTTAATTATGATTATATTGGAAACAAGAAAATCAACACGCATATGGATTATAATAAATATATTAATTTTGTATTTAATTGTTAAGAAAAATTATTATTTTTTGATTTATTTGAGTAACCTTCATTTTATGTCAGAATCTAATAAGTAAACGACCTACAGCCATAATCAACAATTTCAGTCTAGACAGCAAAAAATCTGATACGCAAAAATTCACTTAAAATTGGCAAAAATCCTTGGCAACGACTTTATTTCTTCAATTACTCTGTTAAGATCGAATTTCAATCATGCCAGCAGATAAATTAGAATAGAAAATCACAAAATCATCAACAGCATTCATGGTATTTTATTAATTAACAAGCTTTCAATTTCAATTTCAATCGTCATACCAGAAGCCGTAATTAAATTTCTTCTTTGACTGGTTTTTTGAAGGCACAAACATAATTAATAATTTCTTAGAATTGCCTTCAAAATCAATCACGCATTTCAAATAGAAATGTGTCAGATTTTCAAATATAATGTCAAGTGTCGATAAGAGCTTTTTTCAACTAACGAAATTTAATGTGTTTGTTGATTTATGGAATGGCACATGAATATATAAACTTCATCCTTCAATTTTTTTCGTTGATATTATAAACACGTACGAGAAATATTGAGAGAAATTTAACGGAATCAACAGTCGTGAATGTGGTTGGAAAGTCATGTTGGAAGTGGTTCATATAAAGCTTTTTTAACGGATTTTTGACATTTGAATTTTTAACGGTTTTCTGGAATTCAAATTTTTTTATAGGAAAGCTGAAAGGATTTGCTATAAAAATTTATTTAAATTAATTTCCGTTGAATTAAAATCAATTTTTTAGTGATTAAAGTAGTTTTTGAGTATATTGTGACATGCAAAAGTGCTGTAAACATCAAGAATTCCTACTTTATCAAAACCATCAAACATCCAAGTAAGACAAATTTAATTTTCAGCTTATTCTTACAAAAATTTCAGTTCCAAAAAAGGATCCAAGACAAAAATGACGAAAGAAGCGTTATTTAATCGAGGAATCACATTACGAGGATGAAAAAAGTGTGTGATTTCATAAAGGTCATGTCATGCCAAGTAAAATACAGTGAGGGTTGAAAATCTTGTTTGCTGCATACCGAATAATGTCTGTGTGCTTTTTTCTGTCATTTCATTTCCGCCGACATATATATGTGCAGATATAGCTCTGGATAAAATATTTCCCTTTTTTTCTCTCATTGCTCTTGTGGGACTTTGAAAGCGTTAAATAAATAAATTTTTCATATTTTTTTTCATCCGGATTTACGGCTAAAAGCTTTAACGTTATCATCGTGTGAGAAATAGCGCCTAAATTGACAAATAAATTCTGGTTAAGGACATAATCGTGCGTTTGTATGGAGAAATTGTGGATGTGCTTCATGTGACTTCTAATTTTGGGATTTTTTCTTTGATTCTGGATCTTTGTGCACTGGATCATTGTTGATGGTGTTTAATTAATAATTGATGGCTTCTGTCTGTGATCTAGCTGAATAGTCTGAACAGTCTTTTTCTAAATACTGCGTTTATTCCACAATAAATGTAAAAAAATTCGTAATCAGCTCATTCACAACAAAAATTAACTCATGTAATCTCACTATTGTTCTCATCTTACACGCCGCAATGTCTGCTCCCCAAAAACAGCTTCTGAAAGCTTTTTTTTATGAAAATTTATAAGCACCAAAAAAATTCTGTTCAACACTAGAGTTTGCTTCCATTTGTTTGGCTTTAAACCACAGAACATCTGCAATACAGGAAGCAATAAAGGGGGAGGCTTTGTACAAAATGTCTGTATTTAAACAAATTAAGCTTTTATTGTTGGCATTTAACAACGAGTTAGTAAGAAGTAGAAATTAATGATATTTTATGCGAAAATTATTAGTCGTTGAGTCTCTTTTTGGCAATTATGGAGCAGATTGTTGTTGGATGTGTTGTTTAGGATCAAACTATTTTGGATGTAGGAGCTTAATATCAATTTTGTGAACTTAAAGTCTTCCAATGACGTCTGAATTTATTTTCAATAAAAATCATAAAATTTGCTGATGCTTTAATTCCCCATCCATCCATCTCCCCATAAAACTTTAAATATCCATTCAAAAGAAGCAAAAAAATGGAACGGATAAAAATATCTGAAATAATAATTATGTCGACGGAAGCATTATGCGCTATATAAAGCTATAAAAATGAGGTAGAAAAATTGCAGGCATGTCATGATTAAATCATTAAAAAGTTTGCTTATACAGGTGAAGTCATAGGAAAAGAGAATCTCTGAGCTGAATGAATTTATTCGTTGCATGAACAAAAAATCAGCGATTTTTTCACTGCTTGAGCTGTTTGCTCAGCAAAAACTCTGTTCTATGTTCTTCATTGAAGCGAAAACTTGAACATAAGCATTAAAAAGATTTTGTTATGAATCTCTTTTTCGCATTTTAAATGTGTCTAGTTATTCAAGGTCTTGTGAAAAGTTTTATGTGAGTCGTGTGGCTTTTGTGGTGATTTTATCAGATTCTTGTGATATCACCAACAAATATGACAAAGAATAATTTGTGACAATGAGGGGATGGGGTCTAAAAACTCATTCGACAGCGTTATTTAATACAAAAGGATCGCTACCTTATAACTCTGAGTGTGGTTTTGACTATTTGTTTAAAGAAAAAAAATCATTTTTGGGTACCCTACCCTTCACAAGGGATACCCAACCCTACCTACCCAGATGGGTACCCTGCTCTTCAATTGGAGTACCATACCCTACCCTTCACCAGAGGTGTCATACCCTACCTACCTGGGGTAGAGTATAGGTGGATAGGGTAGAGAACCTTGGGAAGCTTGGGAAACCGACTCAAGGGGGAAAACCACTCGATAAAAATTTTATAGAAGACACCAAGACTTAAACTTTTAGTCCTATGTTGAGCAGAACCATAATTATAAGACTTTCTGAAACCTTTTCACCAAGAAATATTCGAGAATTCAATATTATTGACCAAAATATGGTTAGTGTATGACTTTTTTTTCCACCAAGTGGTTTTCCCCCTGATGAAGGTAAAACTTAACTTTCTTGGAATCTTATGTGTACCCAAAAATCTTTTAAATGTCAGTTAATGTGCTGCGAGTCAAAATAGTTTGAGAAACACTGCCCTAGATCATTACGCAATACACAAACGTCCCTCAAGAGAATGATTAGAAAATATCACGCAACTGTCGTCTCCAGACATTTTAAAATTGAGTGCTTCTCTCTAACATCAAAACTCAAAATTCCCCCAAGGGTAATCGATAAGGAAATTTTCTCCATAAAATCAATTTCCAAGAATAATTATTTTTAATTTAATTTTCCAACATTTCTGTAAAGTTTTCATAGATTAAAGAAAACTTACACACAAGTATAAACTTGCGGCAATGTTGAGTTTGACTTTTCCATGTTTGACTGACTAGTTTAGCTTCAAGTTCTTGGTATGTTTACATGATATAAACTTTACTGATAGCTGTAAAGTTATGGTAATCTTTAAATAATTAATTATTTTTAAACAATAAATGAAATGGAAACTCTGATAATGGATATGCTCATTTTATTGATGGAAAAAGGCTTTGAGGTATATTTGAGTTATGAATTTATTAATTATAGTCGCTGAAATGAGAAATGTTTGTATAATTTTATTTTATTATGAAAGTAATCATTATGGTAATCAAGCATTGTGTTTATTCTATCATGTTTGCTCTGGTTTTATACAAATTATGCTCTCTGTTTATTGTTAACTTATATGTTTGTTTTGGAATTTACAGGGGGAAAACCATTTGATGGAAATTTTCTAGAAGACACCTAGACTCGAACTTTTGATGCTATCATGAGCAGGGGTTGGTTTCTAGGGGTATCAAAGGTACTCTACCCTACCCCGGGTGGGTAGGATATCTTAGAATACTCTAGGGTAGCCCACCTACCTTCTAGGATGCACTAGGGTACCCCATCTTCTAGGATCCCCTTGGGTATCCCACCTACTTTCTAGGATAAGGTACCCTTAAAAACCATCCCCAGAACTATACTATAAGAATCTTCTAATATTCAGAGATTCAAAATTATAGCATAAAATGGGGTCGGTGGAAAAAAATTTGTGGTGAAAAAATGACTTTTTTCCACCGAGTGGTTTTCCCCCTGAGAACATATTTAATTTAGTTGATATGTGAAAATAGGCTTTGCTGCTGTAGATTTTGCGTTGATATATTAATTATATGGAATTATTTTATACTATATAAATGGACCCCCAAGGAATTTAAGGGTTGAATTGATTGTATTCTGAAATGCTGATAATTAGGCTGTGAAATCAAATTTTTTCATGTTGTCTCGACATTTAGTGCTTCATTTCTATAGTTTTAGTCAAAAAGGTTAAAATTCAGGTTATTAATACTGGGAAAATTGAAGATATTATAAACATCAATTCTAATCGATAATACTTCCAAATCATCTTTATCCACCGCCATCCACAACTGTGTCTACATAGCAACAAAATGACAGCCAACCAAAATCATATTGCACAAAACAAATCATCTTTAAATTAAATTTCTAAAATAATCTACTTTTAAAATTGCAATATTGCGGTAACAACAAGTACATCCACAACACATATACAACAATCAGATACAAAGGAACAAATTACTCTAAAATTACCGACAAATTGAATAGGAAATTCAATTCAATATTTCTTCCCTTATTTTATCATTTTCAATAAAATAATCTGTATTCACAGACGGAGATGAATGTTAAACATAGATGGTGGATGCTCTTGTAGCTTGAATAGGGAAAGGAATTTTATGGATGGTAAAATATTCGAGAAACATTGATAGAACATTACACACATAATAAAATTGAATGTCGACACAAAAATGTATGATTAATGTGTAAGTCATTATGTGGATGGGAGAATAGCTTCAGCTATAGAATTTTACAATGTTCTATGGATGAGACAAAAAATGAATTCATGAAAATTCTCGTTATTGTTTAAAATATCGTGAGTCTTGTGTGGCTTTTTTTGCGACTCTTTCTCTTCATTCTTTTGCTGGAAAAAAGCTTTTGTACAGTGTCCATTGTGTATTTTGTGTGTACCGAGTTGTGCATGCTGGAATTGTGAGGTTTGATACTGCTGAGAATTAACTACAAATGACAAAATTGTATTAAAATCCCTAAATAAAACCTAGGGTCAGGGGCGTATCCAGAAATTTTTGGAGGGAGGGGTTTTAAATTTTTTTTGTATGGATGGGAAAATTTAGGGGGGGTTTTGACATTTTTTTCTTGAAAAACCCTAGCAAATTGAAAAAAATTCTCAAAAAAAGGGGGGGTTTCGACCCCAAAAAACCACCCCTCCCCCTGAATACGCCCCTGCCTACGATATACCCTAGCTGTTTGGTTTCCGGTTGATATACACTTTGGTATGGCCCAGAGGCGTATCCAGAAATTTTTTGAGGGAGGGGGGGTTTAAATCTCAAAATTAGAACGAAAAACCCTAGCAAAATGAAGAAATTTTTTTAGAGGGATTGGGGGGAGGGGTTTGACCCCCCTGATATGACTTATCATCTCACTGAAAAATGAGATAGTGAACCTAAAATTCTCCATTTCTAAAAATGCACTCCTCGGACGTAATTTCAAAAGCACAGCAAACAAGCATTTGAGCATCGTTGACTGTCTTCAACCACAAAGCAAAAATATTTTTACACCAAACAAATTATTATCCCAAATGTTATCCTCTCGTTTCAACAAAAAATGATAATGTATGGAGCATGGACGAAAATTTTTAGTAGATGTGGGGATTATCACACGTTGTGCATTTATTCTAATGAAAATTGCATAATTTGCATTCCAATGATATACAAGGGCTATTTTACATTTTCACACAAAAGGCAACGATGAAAATGAGAGGCTAGCTTCATATAATGCACACATTTATTACTAGGATAATTTGTTGAATTTTAATTTAAATTCCAGCCGATTGTGAAAGAAACGAGAATCGCGGTGGAATATTTTTCATTGTTTTGATTTGTTTTCAATTTGTGGCTTGTATTTAGAGGTCGTTCGCTTATTACTTCCGGCATTAATGAGGCAGGAATGTGAAGATAAAGAAGAATTTAATTAAAAATATGTCTAAATCCATTTAAAAGTTAAATTCTATCATAAACAACCTTCAATCATTTCCACATTCATAGAAAATAAAACGATTTACATTGTGCATCATAACCCCGAGGAATGAACGTGCAGGAATAAAAAAAACTTTCCATTTATGGTTGTGGCTTGAAAAATAAAAATATTAAAACAAGAAATACGTCCACGGGCTCGCGGGACGGAAGCGCATTTTCCTGCAAAGCAAAGTAATCCGCAAAGAAAAATTAGTATGGTGTAGCTTCTAGCCCCTCGAAATCCAAAATGGCGTCGGTTCCATATTCAGGCACAGCTAAGGAACCTACAGACCAAATTTCAGCTCATTCGGTCAAAGTTAAAGCAAAAATCAATTTGGCGTAGCTTCTAGCCCCTCGAAATCCAAAATGACGTCGGTTCTATATTAAGGCACAGCTAAGGAACCTACATACCAAATTTCAGCTCATTTGGTCAAAGTTAAAGCAAAAATCAATTTGGCGTAGCTTCTAGCCCCTCGAAATCCAAAATGGCGTCGGTTCCATATTAAGGCACAGCTAAGGAACCTACATACCAAATTTCAGCTTATTTGGTCAAAGTTAAAGCAAAAATCAATTTGGCGTAGTTTCTAGCCCCTCGAAATCTAAAATGGCATCGGTTCCATATTAAGGCACAGCTAAGAAACCTACATACCAAATTTCAGCTTATTTGGTCAAAGTTAAAGCAAAAATCAATTTGGCGTAGCTTCTAGCCCCTCGAAATCCAAAATGGCGTCGGTTCCATATTAAGGCACAGCTAAGGAACCTACATACCAAATTTCAGCTCATTTAGTCAACGTTAAAGCAAAAATAAATTTGGCGTAGTTTCTAGCCCCTCGAAATCCAAAATGGCGTCGGTTCCATATTAAGGCACAGCTAAGGAACCTACATACCAAATTTCAGCTTATTTGGTCAAAGTTAAAGCAAAAATCAATTTGGCGTAGCTTCTAGCCCCTCGAAATCCAAAATGGCGTCGGTTCCATATTAAGGCACAGCTAAGGAACCTACATACCAAATTTCAGCTTATTTGGTCAAAGTTAAAGCAAAAATCAATTTGGCGTAGCTTCTAGCCCCTCGAAATCCAAAATGGCGTCGGTTCCATATTAAGGCACAGCTAAGGAACCTACATACCAAATTTCAGCTTATTTGGTCAAAGTTAAAGCAAAAATCAATTTGGCGTAGCTTCTAGCCCCTCGAAATCCAAAATGGCGTCGGTTCCATATTCAGGCATAGCTAAGGAACCTACATACCAAATTTCAGCTCATTTGGTCAAAGTTAAAGCAAAAATCAATTTGGCGTAGCTTCTAGCCCCTCGAAATCCAAAATGGCGTCGGTTCTATATTAAGGCACAGCTAAGGAACCTACATACCAAATTTCAGCTCATTTGGTCAAAGTTAAAGCAAAAATCAATTTGGCGTAGCTTCTAGCCCCTCGAAATCCAAAATGGCGTCGGTTTCATATTCAGGCACAGCTAAGGAACCTACATACCAAATTTCAGCTCATTTGGTCAAAGTATGCAAAAATTTCATCAAAAAAGTCAAATTTGTATGAAAAATGTATGAAAAGTATGGACAGCAGTCACTTCCAATGCCTATAACCAGGAAAGGAAGTGACTAGTTCCAAAAAATTTTACTTCTTTAGGGTCCCTGGATTAGTAGCTACATTTTGACACCAAAACGAAGTCTCTAGGTTGTTCCTGGAAAGAGGAGTTGCTGTGACGAACGGACGGACGGACGGACGGACGGACGGACGGACGGACGGACGGACAAAGTGCGGACATAAGCGCCTTTTTTTTCCAAAAGGAAAATGCGCTAAAAAGAAGGAAAATAAATTTTTATGGCTTATGTTTTTATGTTTACTGTTCTCGCTTTGGTTTTGTCCACAACTATGAAACAGAAGCTGTAGCAGACACATCACGCTTGAGTAAGAGGAAGCTGGAATTAAATGTATTAAAAGTTTTTGTGGAAGTTTTCCAGTGATGATAACATTATCAAAATGATAATTTTTTTTGTGGATTTAATAGAGTTTAGACTAGGGTTGAACTTGTTGGACTGCATGCAGCTCTATAAAAGCTCTCTCTATTATTTTTTATTCGAAAAAACTTTGTAAAATTTAATGTAAAAATTTCTTCGAGGGGTTGGTCCAGACCCTATCGGACCCCCCCCCCCCCCTTGGGTACGCCCATGAATAAACCATTTGGGAAATATGTCGATATAAAGATATGAATACTACAAGCTAAAATGTTACCACCCCAAATGCTCATCAATGAATCTTGAACTCAATTAACCTAGGATCGACCTTAAGACCTCTGGTTCAAAAGGCAATGGCACCTGTATCCCACCATCTCCTAGTAATCCAAATTCTAGATTAATTCTCATGTCAGTTCACATTATTTCAATACTCAAACTTGATCTTCTTTCCATAAAGTTTCCATCTCCAGGCTATTTTTCTGTCCTAAACTGCTATGAAACTTTTTCCATATCTATTAATTAAGGAAATATTTTATGGTAATACAAATCCATTAAAGCATTTATCTGACATCTCAACAACTCATTTATGTCCAAATAAAATTACAATACATGTTTCAAATTATTGGAATATTCTCAACAAATTCGATAATAATTGTTTTTAGAGTATATTCAGTAACAATAACAACGAATTCCTTATCAGAGACATTAAATATTGTTCACAATCGCCTTTTCCCATTCATTGAAAATTTTATCACATTTCTCATGAATATGCTGTTGGAATCTTCCATCCTCACATCTCCATGCTGCACATGTTATTTGCATAATAATTGTTGTAATTGCTATGCAAACGATTTTGAATTTTGCATCTTGTCTTCCAAGTCGAGACATTTTCCGGATGTTTTCTTTTAGTTTAACTTACAATCTCGCAAATATTCTCAATACATGATGTGTACAGAAGGGATAATCTTCTTCAAGAGATGTATGTACACTCATATTGTATGATATTGTTTGTTTTATGGATGTTAAATGCCAATGATGCTGTATGTTTATATCATAATACCATGTAAACGGAAACTTTTGCTTTGTAGCTGTTGTGTTAACATCAACACAGCTTTTCATCTCGTGGATTTGAGCGTTGGAGTGTATTTAATGCTTTTTAATCTGATTCTTTGAAAAATGAAGTCTTTTTGCAGTGTAAATTTGATTTAAATTTTTTTAAGCCGCTAAATGCTTTAGTGCAGTTTTGGATCTCATTGATTTGAGGACTTCTGTCCAAAAATAGAAGATTTGAACATAATTCAATAGCTGTGGCTGGTTTCTCGGGTAAAATACCTAAGTACACCTTGGGGTACGTGTATACCAGGATTTTGTAAAGAGGGCTTCCCCCTCTTACTGGGTCTTCCATGCTACTTACTGGGTTGAATTGTTCATCCTCCTATAACTACAGCACCACTAGACAAACTCAAAAACAAAAAAATAATTCGAGTATTATTTTCTATAAGATCTTCATCGTCCAAAAAATGAACAAAAATAATGCAAAATAGCTTCATAAACTTAAAATTCCTCCATTCTATAGAGAACAACATAAAAAATTATTTTGAATAAAAATTCCATTGGTGCTCAACAAAAAAAAAGTAAGTAACAAAAGCGGCTCAAGGATCCATAAATATTTCAATTGAAAAAAAAATATTCGCTAGAGAGAAGTGAGTTGAAAGAGGATACGACTGTTTCTGTTATTGTTATAGGCTATTCGACCCACTCGCTCGCGCCTCTTCATAACGCGGAGTGTTATTATAATGCCAAAATCCACTTAATGGAAGGCACCGAAGAGTGAGGCAAATGTGAAGAAATGGTAAATAAATCATCATTCGGAGAAAGGAAAATAAAGTGAAGATTTATGCACAAAAATATTTTCATATTCCGCATCCACTTCTTCTCATCTTCTTCATTGTCAGAACTTTTTTTTTCTGTGCTAAAAGCTCATAACTTCTTCCAGACATAAAACTTTTTCCTTCTCTGAGAGAGAAAAAATAAAATTTTTCTCTTCCCTATTTTTTTCGTGCCATTTCTCATCGCACACATCTCAGCTAAAATGTCTCTTCTTCCAAAATTTCCATAAAATCATTTTTGATGAAGGAAATTTTTTTCTGCTCTGCGTTGTTTTGGAAAGTTTTTTCACTCTCGCTGATGCTGTCACAGCGAGTCAATGTGGATTTTTTTCTGTACAAAGCTGTTCCTCTTTAAATCCATGTCGCATGAGTTTATTTAAGATTATAAATATTTTAGCGGCGAGGATTGCTATTTGGTTTAATAACAATAATAATAATGATGATAAGGAAGAGGATGATGAGATGAGATTAATGCCACAGATAGGATTCGCCAGTGATAGAAAAAAGGAGCAAAACAAAATGTTTAGATTAGATTAATGATTTTTAATTACAACTTGGGACTGATGCCTTGCTTGAATTAAGCTTTAATTATTTTTTTTGTTCTTTAATTTCAATGAAATGGGATTAATGTGGACTAAAATTTGTCATTTTGAAGCTCTTTGAATGCTTGTGATTTTCAATCACGGCTGCATTTATGAGAGCTTTCAGACTGCTTGAAAGGATGTTGATGTCGCGTTGACTTGGTGATGAAAATGGCTGAAATTATAAAATTTTCTTTTGATGCTCTTCTATTGAAATACTTCAGTACCGATGGATTTTACGTCGCAGACATTTAATGGTGCTTAGGAACTTCAAATGAATTTTGGCCTTAAATTTAAGTTATATTATGTAAAGTCTAGGTAGGGGTGTAACCAGGGAGGGGGGACCAAGGCGGTCTGGACACTACTTCGAGATTGAAATTTTTGAACTCTTTAAATGAAATGGGGGACCAACGAGAGCTCGTGCCCCCCTTCGAAAAATTGCTAGACACCCCTGAGTCTAGGCCAATCTGAGAATGTGTGGAGTTGGGATTCTGTCTAGGTGTCTGATCATCTTGGGTATATAACGTCTTAGTCAAGAAAATATCTCCTAAACAAGCTCAACAATCAATTATTTAATCGTAAAATCTAGGATACCGTTATAAAAATCAATCACTAAACTAATGACAAGCTGGAACAAGCCACAACACATAATACAAATCAGCATACCTTTCACAAAACCTTTTTCCTCCACTTGTTTTGGATAAAGTCAATGACATTAGCTAGATTGTTATCTGATATTCGCTACTGACAGATTATTATGGCAATTCACAATACAAATGTGTCCAAATATTGAATAGCTTTGTCTAAATAGCTTGACAATTCAATGAGACCACAGTAACAGACAATAGACTCGACCTAGATTTTAGACACATTGAACAAAGATATTTGGTATATTCAATACACATCAAGATTATATTTACCTTATATTTGAGTGGTTCATCAATGAAGCTTTCATGAAGGTCTTACGACGGTGAATGAGAAAGTTATTTCATTACTGAAGCCTATTCATTTTAGACTAATAAGGATTTCTAAGAATATTTTATATTTATCAAATTACATTTAATATTGTAATCAATATAGCTTCATAAATAGTCCATCTAATTCATCATCTCAAATTACTTTTATTTATTAAAATGTCTTTTCTTAGAGTTTAGCAAAAAAAGCACCAAAATCAATTAAATTTTCTTCTAACTTATTCTCTTTTCTCTGGTAATTAATTAAGTTTCAGATTACAGATTACTTATTCTTACCATTTTTTCATGTCACAGGAATAGATGACAAAAGATATTGGAATGAGCTTTAAAGCTTGAAGTTTATGATCAATAAACTGGTATCCAATGGTTACTGGTGTCTGGATACTATTAGTGTCGAAAACCATTTTTTTGGTGTCTTCAGTGCTATCAGGACTTTTGTGGAGGCGCCACCAAAGTGATGTACTGCCAACTCTGAATTAAATTATTGTTTTGTCCAGAAATACCAAGTACTATGAATAAAGGTATCAGCAACATGGTGAATCCAACTGAGGGCACTACCAAGTACAAAATTTTTATTTAAAAAAATCAAGACCCCCCAAGTTGAACATCACTTGTGATCGACCATTTAATTAATACAGAATTAAATTTCTTACTTTGTTATACAGATCGATAACATTCTTAGACTCTCAGCTTTGTAAATCAAAGAGACTCTGTATCCAAAACTAATCAATTTCCTTTTTATCAATCACCAAATCTCTAACATACGAACTAAGTTGCTATTAATTATTCACAAATTGACATGATCAAGAAATTTATTTCAATTCACTTCCAAAACTTTTAAAAAAATTGAATTTTCAGTTGCAAAATTTTACAATTAAATTGAAATTCAATGTTGTATAATACAGTCACTATTTATGTGGATGGAACTGAAATCCCAATAGTCAGGATATTCACTTTCATCACACAATATATGAGAAAATTCGATTCTGAATGTGGAAATGCTACTCTATTGTTTTTTTAAATCCCAAATCATATATAAAACATAAAAGCAAATACAATACAACGATGATGATGATGATGAAACTTGATACATGATAAAACTCTTGTACTCCCCTTTCTGTTATTTCCATGTTGAAGAGCTTTCCAATTATATTCTTTTTCTCGATTAATGCGATACTGTCAATATATATGTCAGTCAAATTATCCATGCTTCATTCTTTCCTCTTCATTCATTTTTCATTTTATTCTTTTTTTTACTGCTACTGATGCTGTTTCCTACCCACACTCGTGCACGGCCCTCACTGCTCTCTTCAATATTCCTTTTGTGTTGATATCAAAAGTTGTATCTACAATTGGCATTCAACAGAATGAAATTTTAATTTAGCTTTGAATACTTGAAAGTCCTTTTGTTTAAAGTGACTCATTTTGTCGTGGGATTAATTGTCGGTTTCTTTAGGAAAAATTAAAAAGAAGCTCATCGACTATTTACAGTTGTATTGTCTACATCCTTTGCAGAAAGTGAGATTTAGACTTTAATGTCAGAATGTTTAGAGAGAACTGTATTTTAAGGAATTAGGATCATGGTTTGTTTTTCTTCTTTAGTGGTCTGTTCTGTGTCATCCTTAGAGGCATCTTCTAAGCACTAAGATTAAGATTTTAGTGATCTGTCAATGCTAGTTGGTAATCTATTAATAACCGAGCTTTTGGTTAGTTTAGGTATAGACTTTGTTAATAGACACATAGATCATAGCAAGGGGGGGCTTTGGTATCCCATAAAAAGGGACGCAAGCATCTGCTTTCCCCCGGGCGACAAAAACCTTTGCTACACCACAGAGTAGCTTATTCAAGATGTGTTTTAGGGGTTAAACTCAAATGCATCTCAATCTCACTCAATTCTCGATTACTTCCTTACTAACTCTCACACCAATCGATCTTTCGACTTTCAACATTCTCCATTTCTTCCATTCAATATTACATTCCATCATTGGGGATACATTGATAAATGATTTTCCACAACATTGTCATCAATGAAGGTGAGAAATTGTTTTTTCTCTCGACTGAATACTCTAGAAGTAACAGTTGAACGAATTCTGTGCCCACAATCTGGCCATTTTTACAACTTTTTTTTCCTTCTCACTCCCTTGGTCTCGTTATCGACGTGTCTACATCGATAATTTCCTTTTTTTGCTACAACTAACATTACACATCATGTCATTGTTGAGGGCAATCATGTATCATGGCATGCGATAAAGAATAGAAATGTAATTTAACATTCTTAATTGGTATCTATGTAGAGATTAGAATGTCGTAACAAATCGACAGACATGTGTATTGCAAAATATTTAAACCTTTTCAATTCAATGACTTTTATTATCATTTTTGTTTCGTGATTTTACTCGACTTATTATTACACGAATGATATCAATTCTATCTCAATGAACCGATCTGACTTTTTTTAAGCATTATATCTATTGCGTTGGTTGAGCACTTCTTAATGGCATTTGTCGGTTCAAAGAGGATGAAAAAAAAATCCTTCAAAGTATTTTAGGAGATATTTTTCATAAAAGAGAAATAATGTTCGTCATAATATAATATTTGTGTGTGAAGATTCAACCCCGAGATTCCTTCCTTTCTTCAATGATTCTTGCCAAATATTCTTCTTGTTGTACATTTTTCTTTATCTCTTATTGAGTAAAAGAAGCAACACTTTTCATATCTTTGAGGCGGAATAATAGATTCAGTATTCCTTTTTTTTGCTTTATGAAATTTCCTTCTTCTATGCCCCTTTTTTGAGATTCCCTTGAGATCATTCTTGAATACTTTCATCAGATTAAAGGATAGACGTTGAATTTTCGAAAAGGAACTGAAGAAAAAAAAAGTTTGTTTATGAATGATAAGAATGAGAAAATTATGAAAATGTGTTTATTTTATTTCCTCTGAGGATTTTAAAAAATATTTTTAAAATTAACATTAAAATGATGAAATATTTTAAAATTTAAAAAAACTGATTTTTAAAATTTTTCCATATATATTGACAAATTGCCACATGTTTTAAAATGGCTCAGTGGTCTAGTGGTTTGAATATTGGACTAGTGTACAAGATGTCACAGGTTTGAATCTCACTCCGAACAATTTTTTAAAAATATTTTTATTTAACCGATTAAGGTTCAAATAAATTCAAAGACTTAAAAAATAATTTTTAAAATTTAAAAAAGTTATTAAGATTTCAAAAAATTATTTTAAATTTTTTCTATGAGTGTAGGAAATTGAAATAATTTTCCAAAACGAGATTTGACCCCCAAAACCCTCCCTTGAATACACCCCTGTCCCAATGGATACGCCCCTGTCTTCACAAATTTAATATTATTTAAATTTCAAAAACAAATTAAAAGAAAATTTTTTAATATTAATTTCACTATAAAATCTGATAAAACGTAACCAAAGGAACCTTCTACATCTAATGATATTTCCTCAAGTGATGTAGTTAAAACGAGCAGCAGAGTTTCTTTACGTTACTATGAAATATGAAGCCTACTTAAGAGCGGAAGCATTAAGGTTGAAATGAGTGTCCTAGAGAGGCACTTGCCAGTTCTTTTCCATTTTTCTTTCTGAAACGTGTTCAAAAAGAGCTATTTAACATTTTTTTATTGTAACTGAATGAAATGATATAAATGCAATATTAAAGAATGGAGGTGTAAAGTGTAATATAAGTGGCTGTGCATATGTATATGCAGGACTTTACATTCAATATCAAAAAATTCATTTTATACATAAAGCTATTTTTTGTGTTGAAAACAGTTCAAAGACAAGAAGTAATGAAATTAAAAGAAGAGGAAGCATATAAAAGCTAGCGAATATTCTCATACGAAATACCTTGAACCTTCAATTACACAAACGAAATTTGGTTCTATGCTCTTTGATCAAAGCTTCCTTCCAATTTATTTCGAATTAAAGTAAGCAGGAACAAAATGAGGAAAGAAATGTTGTCAACAAAAGTCTCGAGAGTCAAAGAAGAAGTGCTGTGACAAAGGAAGCAAAAGAAAGTCACTTTAATCTACAATAAAATGATTAATTAAAAGGGGATATTGTTCGAGATGTCAAGTGAATGAAGAATGAAGGCAAGAAGATTGTACCAAGAAAAACACAATAGCTGTTTGGATTACTACATTTCTTATTCACTTTTTTCGACTTGTCTTGTCTTTGATTCTGATGTAATAATATGAAAAAGAACGTATAGACGTGAATATATCCTCATTCTCATCATCTTTGATGCTGCTTTTTTATTTCATTTAATTTAATCATCTTTTTTTCTTTTTTGTCGTATTATTTATTATACAATTTGTCATTGAGGATGCTCTGCAGACTCTAGGCTCCAAAATTTTACCTTATTGACTTCAATTGACTCTTACATGCCCCATCCATTTCTGTATTCGATGCGAATAATGAATAATGAAATTGTACGGAAAATAAGGAAGCGGAAAAAATGCAGCAGACAAGAAAAAAAAATCATTTAAGGTTTCTTCCTTCCGTTGGAAGCTCTTACTTTCTATCTTGAAATTTCCGTTTGTTGTTGACTTTTATGCAATTTTATTCGAGTCGATTTTTCAATAAAAAATTTTTAGTGATAAAAAATCAACGAGACGAAAAATTGATTTGAATTATTGAGCGTATTAAGAAATTTCTGTACTTCCGGATGAACAGACAAGCAGTTGTGTAAAAAATTGATCTATTTTATTGCTGGTTGTGTGTAGCATTAAGTCGTTTTGGAATATAATACCCGAGAGGTACAAGGTAGTCGTAAGGACTCAGCTACGTCGAGATTATAACGGCAGAAGTCAAGAAGATGTGGAGGTACAATGACGGCATCGTGACGGTGGTTTTTGTCTGCCTTGACAGCAAAATGTGCGAAAATCTCTTTAATTTACATGTCTTCTTTTCTTCATCACAACTTTTCTTAAAGCCAGTAGAACAGTGCAAAGTGATAAAAGTCAAACAGCACCACATCACAGGAACAAAAATGAAGAATTCCTTAACGTCATTAAGCATCCAGATCATGATCAAAAATCTATGATTCGTTCATAACATTTTAAATTCATTTTCATTGCACGAAAGGAGAGAAAAAAAGAAAAAATTTCAACGACTTGAATATTAATCTCATCATTACCACAAGCCATTTTCATGCTCGTTGTTTTTATAACTCGTTTGTGTGAAAGTGGTGAATGGCAATTGAGATAATTCTCTTCGTTATGAAAAAATTTCTCGTTTCTTCGATAATCTTTAGGAATTTCTTGCAAGAAATGAAATTCATTCACAAAATCAGATTTTCATCATGCTGAACAGCATTGTGGAAATGCTTGGATGCTGTCAGGAACGAAGAAATGAAATCAATTGATTTAAGCTATTAAAAATAATTTTGTGTACGATTAGGAATGCACGACTGGATTTTTTTTGCTTAAAAATTCATGGGGAATGGAAATTATGGAAAAATCATTGTTTATCGTGAATTAATCAGGATTTGGGTTGTTGAGGTTACATTAGTCTGTTCTAATGAGGTATTTGGTGAAAACTTACAAATGAAAGATCAAAAGGTCTCAGTTACATTGAGAATTAAAAGTTAAGTGTGATCCAATCGCTCAGGCTTAAGGGCGTATCCAGAAATTTTTCGAAGAGGGGGGGTTGAGTTTTTTTGTATGGGCGAAAAAATTTAGGTAGGGGTGGTTTTTTCAGGAAAAAAAACAACGTCGTAGAAAAAGAAAAAAAAGGTGTAAAATTTTTGTAAAAAAGTGGAAAAGTGTAAAAAATGGAAAAAATATAAATGGGAAAAATTCTAAAAAATAGAAATTTTACAAAACTTTTTCCACAGAGCTGTTTTCCCCTTGTTTTTTCTTAAAAAACGTAATAAATTAAAAAAAATCCCAGAAAGACACCTCCTCCTTGACTTTTTTTGGTTGACCCCCTCTGAAAACTTACTTGCTCAGGCTGTCTATAATTAAAGGTTAGTAACCGTTCTATTCTTCTCGAATCAAAATGCTCTCAAAAACTTGAGTACAAGATAAAAAATTTCATAAAAAATCACTCATAATTTGCTCATTCATAGTCTGCTGCCTTTATACTTACATTCTCAAAGAGTTTCAAGTGTCATTAATTCAATTTTCATTAGCACATATGAATTTACATCACATCGCAATTAATTTTAATTTGTCTTCAATCTACACCTTCATTATCCTCTCATTGAGTGAAGCACTCGAAAGTTGAGAGACAGAAATGAATTAAATATTTTTTTTATTTAAAAACCAGAGACACAGACGAACATTAACCTAAAAAGTAAGGATAAGACTAACAGATAAGTGCTTTTGACAATTTCATTACATAAATGAGCTTATCTTTCCTTCCATTTCTAGTCTTTTCTCGACATCTCGACTTGTATTTTTAACATTTTTCGCAGGTCGTGAATGAGAAAAGTTTAATTCATTTGAGCAATTACGAGACGCCTTTTTATACAGCGATATTACTGCAATTTATTGCCTCTTACTCGACTCGTACTTGCTTCATGTATCCTTTCGCCTGTATACAATCCTCCGTCACCTTATAAAGAGGATATACACACAAGAGTCAAGTACGTTTGTGACCAGGAAAAAAGTTTTGCTATTAAAGAAGAAAGTTATTAAAATCCCTTCCATAAATTTACACTGATTATGAAGACAAAGAAGAAGAATATTTTGTTTTATGATTCACAGGTTGTAAATTGAATGCTTAATGCCCCTCACTTTACCTTTTCACTTCCTTCTTGCTGCTCTGTTGGATGAAAAATAGAGAAAAAAGGGTTTGGAGACTCAAAAGGGGGAAATTAATTTTTGATGAAGAAATTTCTTTAATTGGCATGACAAGTGAGGGTGGAGTTATTGAGATTTTTGAGGATGTAGGAAGACGTAGACATGAAAAAATTTAGTAAACTATGACAATTTGTTTTTGGTATTTTTATCTAAAATTCTCTAAAAGCATTGTGGAACTTTAAAGCTATGACTCGGAAGTATGAGCGTACCTAAGGTACCCCCCCCCCCTCGAAAAAATTTTTATATGAACATTTTTTTTCTTCAAATTTTTTTTTTCGAAAATTTTCCGAGGCTTTTTTGAAGTTCTAATTAGTTAGCTAATCATTCATGTCCCGTTTGAATTACCAACTAATACGAATCCATGAGCATAAAGAAGAAAGAAAAATTGACCCCACTAAAAAAATTCTGGGTATACCCCTGACTTGGAAGCCCCAGGTGTCTACAATTTTACATTTATCTGTCCAAAATTGAATAAAACATTTAATTTAGCCATTTCCATTAGGATTACAAGCTGTAGAATTCAAAAATCGTCTACAAATAACAAAAAAGAGTAAATAAATTCAATCCTTAACAGACAATAATTTTCATCAACTATCAAAACCAAAGAGATTCCAAAAATTTAAATATCTCGAAAATTTGAACCAACAAAAATGTTTTTGTAACTAATTTATCCACAATATTGTCTGACTAACTTGCAAAATACAATTCAATTCAATTTTCTGAAAAGTTTACATTGTTTTTTTGCTGTAGTTATTCCATCCAGCAATTACAGATCTTCACACTGAGCACAGACAAAAGCAAAGGCAAAAAACTCCAATTTTTTTGCTCACTCTCTCTTCTGTATGTTTACAAACCGATGAAATCCCCTAAAAGCCACATCTCCTACTACACAATAATAATGATTGAATAGACTCATGGAGAGATAGAGTATGGAATGAAAAAAAGAGATTTGTTCTATTATGCTTCACAAACATTGCAATGCCACTCGACTCATGAGATGGAAAATGAAAAAGCAATGATAATCATAACTAATTGCGGTTACATTGGAGATAATAGTTGGAGATTAAATATAAAAGATATTTTTTGTGGATCTTGGACAATGACTTAGTATAATTAAAGTTTTATTGCATGTCCATAAATTACATTACATTGATTTTTCTTAGGGGGAGATTAAAGCTGTTTGGAGTAATTTTTGATAATTATTCAAGGATAAATTAAATGAGACTACAGCTTCACTTCCAGGGACGTAGCAAGGAGGGTCTAAACCCCCTCCAAAAAAATTTGAGCCGTGCTCTCGCTGCGGTTCATATTTTTTCGGAGGGGGTCCAGACCCTCCTGGCTATGTCCCTGTTGACTTCCATCTCGGATGAGTTTGCATTCCCTTAGAATAGAATCCTTAAATTTTAAAGCTCTTATCTCTTTCAGTTCACGTATTTAAAGAATTGATTAATGATAAAGGAACATAATGACCAATAAACTGATTTATCTGTACTAAAAAGCTTCTCTCATTTAAAAGCAAGCTCGTCTTAGACATTAAAGCATTGAAAATAAAACCCTGAACAAATAATTCCAAAAAGGAACGTAGCTGTTAATTTTTTATACCCTTTTACTTCATCTCATGTATTTTATTAACATTTTTAAATCCATCATAAAATTTCATTTAGAGCCTCTTCATGCTTATGTCACATAAAGCCAATTTAATTTACTTTAAAATTTCATAAATGTCAAAAAATGGGGAGACGAAGAAGTGAAATGAAAAGAGACGAATCTAATTGTAACACCAGCATTAAAACGCAATACGCACAAATAGAGTTGGAATCATCGTCTGTGTCAGAAAATTACCAAGGCTACACCTGGGTCAGGGGCTTGAATTGCTTAACAATAAGCCAAAAGTTGTAGAAACAAAAGCCTTAGTGTATTGCCTATGAAAATTAGGACTGTGTTACTTGCTATACCCTCTACCCCTACACATATGGTATACACTACCCTACCCCACCCCAGACTATAAACCAGGTGTATATTCTTAAATTAACCCCAGGGATATAGAGTATTTACTAGGCTAACCCTAGGCTAGTGTATACCTAGGAATATATATAATGTATACCGAGCAATCGGACCCAGGGGTTATGCAAGGGTAACCCTAGTGTATGCCCTAGGGTAGGTGTATACCGAGAAACCCAACCCTGAATCTAAAAGAAAGTCTATCCAAGAAATCCAACTCTGTGCTCAACTTTTCTTTCTTCAAATAAAAATTCATGATGTAGAAGCTCCAAATATGGCAGTCATAGGATGGAAAGGGAAAATTGCATACATGTTATATGTAAATATTTCAATCCGCTTGAAATAAATAAATTTTCTCCTCGATTTATAAAGCAATTTTTCTTCTCCATTATAAGGAAATGTACGAGATGAAATCACTCAAGAGCTGCTTTATAATATTATTAAACGAGAAAAAAAGAGGGGAGATGAGGATAAAGCTCTTTACATCTATTTTTTTTCTCGACATTCTTATTCATAATAATCTTTATTCACATTGTAATTTCTCGCGTGTCATGATTTTGCATTGAATCTCTTCTGAGAATCATTCATTGTGCTCAAGTCAGACGTCTTTGACTTTGTATTTATATTGATGAGGGAGGATTCTTATTCATATTGGTGAAAATGAATTTTTTCATCATTTTCGTGAGTTTGCAGATTTAAATTTAATATAGAAATTTTTAAAGGGCTTTAAATTTATCTTTTGAGGGTGTCAAAAGGCTTGAAAATTTAATACTTATTTTATTTCTTTAAAAGGAAATACGATACATTTTTACGTTTGCAGCCTTGTCTACTTTTTAAGGAATAACAGCAGCGTAATCAGAAAATTTTCAAAGGGGTCTTCAAATTTTTGTATGAATAAATTTAGAAAAGGGGGTTTTTGTATGTTTTTCTTGAAAACCCTAGTAAATTGAATTTTCTGGTGAAACTGGGGATAAATTCATCAATACCCCTGGCTACGCGCCTGAAACAAACTTATGTTTAGATGTTTTTTAATTCCTACCTTTGACTTAGTCCTAGACTGCATCAATGGAGGCTTTCTGAATGAGTTCATTATCGAAAGGAAGGTCTACTAACACCCCCCCCCCCCCTAAATCCACCGTTGTCACTCAAGTTCCACCTCATTCCCTCGCTCACTTTCAATGCAAAACAATTCTCACACAAATATTTTCCAAACAATTCAATTTATTCCGAAAAAGTGCATAAAAGGATCAAAAATCCAGGATCAATTTCAATTGAACATTTAATGCTAGTGCTTATGCGAAAGTAATTCTATAAAGCATAAAAGCTTTACTCTATTGCAAAAAAATTGCATACAATGAAGTGTGAAAATATTGTTGATTTTTTTTGTTGTTGAGCTTTTATCTGGATGCACACTGCTGAAAATTGGAAATTTATTTCATGTTTTTTGTGTGGATTATTGAGGAAATTATATGTAATAAAAATCGTATTGAGAATATTATTGTGTTATGTGTTTTGAATCAGAGAGTGGAAATATTTTATTTTTGGAAGTAAGCTACGATTGAAGAGTATGCTTTGTTCCTGCAAACTAAAAACCCTCCATAAAGCCATATCTTCCATTCTTTAATCCCCCAAAGACAAACAGCAGTAATATTTTCTCAAACTTCCTTCTTCATACATCTTAATAATGCACTTAACAATTGTGAAATTGTATGACATAATCACATGTCTGCAACATTGACATTTCAACTCTTGTACAATTCATTAAATCCTTCATCTCATTCAGTGCTCTTGATGACAGCAGTAGTAGTATATGGCAGAGATATACAGACGAGACAAAATAAATTGGTAGCATAATTTTGTTGAGGGTGGATGTAATTCCATTATTCAATGTTGCAGAAATCGAAATAGGAAGAGCAGAAGAGAGAAAAAAATGGAAAAAAGGCTTAATGTCAGTATTTCATGTATAATTTTAAATTGATGTAGGAACGAGTTTTTTCTCTCCTCATGAAGGAAACTATATTGTAGCATGTGCACATTGAAATTTAGTAGGAGAAGAAAAAGAAGAAACTTTATCAGTAAAGCCTTAAAGCAATTTCCTATGTGTGTTCTGTGTGCTGCAGAGTTGTTGGAAGGATTTTTTGGACTTCCAATGGATGACAACAGTAGTATTAACCGTTATTTTTTTAAAAATTCAAAAAATATTTTGAAGTATTAAAATTTTTAAATTTTTAAAAACCGTTAAATTTTTTTATGAAAGTTTGTAATGGACGAAGTATAAGAACTGACTTTTGGACTTTTGTAATTTCTTTGCAAGTGGTTTGGTTTGTTCAATCAGTTTACGTATGCTTTGGTATCTAAGAACTCTAACTTCACCATAGTGGACAAGGGTTTGAGCATATTTGAGGGTCTGAACAATAATTTGTCAATTGGAAAAAATTTGTTTGCCAAAGTTTTAGCACCTTTTAAGTATTTCATCCAAATCCAGACCCCAAGCTACATCCTCCTTTGAACTTCCAACAATCCAACACTGCAAACCATTAGAATCTTCCTCCAACTATCCTATAAAGAAGAGAAAAAAACGATGAAATAAGAAAAAAATATTCACAAAAAAATATACAGTTCGTTGATGCTTTATAGAGTCGACAGAGGCATTAGAGATACAGTCACAAACGGAAGAAAAGGAAGGTAAAAAAAATTGTGCATAGCCAAAATCGTGAACAGAAAGAACTCAATGAAAGAAATTGAATGAATATCAACTCAATGCAATAAAAATGGAGGTGCATAGAGGAAAAAAGACTCTTAATAATGTCAGATTTGTCAGACTACTCTCATTCCACCCTGCACATTATAATACGGTGACTTAATAGACTTAAAGTGAAATTTTTTATTTCTCATGCATGAAATTGTGTGAGGAGATTTTTTTATGAATGTCGCTGCTAATTTTATGATGATTGAAAAAGTTTCAGTCAACATAAGTGATAACTTTGACTGCTTCAAGAATATTTAACAGCGAGGATGGAATAAAATTTCAATTTAATGAGTTATGTCCTCTGATTTCTATATTTATGATTTTCAATAAAAATTCAATAAGAAGATCAACTTTTATAAAGATTTTATGATTTTTTTTATGTCGACGTAAATTCAAAGGAATTTGCAGAAAGTTTTACATTGCAAACTAGATTGAGATTGAGTTAATATTGGAAAAATAAAATTTATTACTAGATTTTAAAATGAATTAGAGACATAAAAGACCCTTGTAATGTCGTGAGCATTGTACGAACCTTTGCCATATCGACAACACTCAATGGCATGGTTGAGAGATCGACTTCTCGTGAGAATCGAACCCACGGACTCACAAAAAGAGTAATACAGATTTACGGTCTGTTGCCTAACCACTCGTTCACATAAGGCTTACTTCAGCACTGGTAGAATAGCCTACATATGGCTCAATATCCCAGAATCCACTCTGCTCAGACACCAGAACCTCTAAGCGTTGTGTAGTATCCGAAAGTTTCTTGTCATATACTTGCAAGCTAGTAAAAGTTGCTTAATAAATATTCTATCTAATATTTCGACAGAATTTGCATAGTTTGATCATAAACTGTTAAATTGCTGGAAGATAGAAACATTTTCTGAAAGTTCCTAGAAAGTCCTATGATAAGAACAAGAGTCACAAGATGTACAAAAATATTAAAGACATGTCTGTTAAACACTTGAACTATTCAGATCAAAAGCGTAGCTATAGAGTTGGAAGTTTGACTGCTTCTAATGGATTCATCCAAAAAAGTTTGTTAGGTATATTGACGTCAAGAAAGACTTATGGCTGTTTATGATGACAAGAAATTAAGTCTACAGCAGCCTGTCGCTCGGGTTGTGCTTTAATCCTGCATATATTGTCTTCCTCAATTCTCCTTTAAGTCAGTTTATTTCCAATTTTTCAGCAATTTCCATACAAACATGTTTATTGCTGCCAAAAACTTTTTGCAACACGGTGGCTCGCCATATTTTTCATCCCTAAAAAACAATTCAATTTGAACACACATTAGTATGAATTACAAAATGTCATAAATCAAATTAAAAAGCAATTACAAAACCATTCACCATTTTTGTTAGTTTTTGCTATAAATTGTTCATCATAGATTACTAGCCTTTGGCTTTTATTTTGTAATTTATTACAGTTTAATTATACAATTACAGTTATCATCAAAAAATTGTTTTTTCATCCATACAAATTATTATTTTTGCAGTTTTTTTATGTCGACATTCTTTTGTACACTTACTCGCCATTTCCATAAATAATTATAAATTAATATTTTTTTTGCTGCGGATGAACGGCAAGACATGCTTAATTCATTGAGGCCATTGAGTATAAATTAAATTTATTATTTACAAAATCATCAATTCTTTCATTTCACAGTTAATTCCTGCTGAATTTTAAGTTTGATTAATATTTTTCCCTGTGGCTGTAGCTATGGATGTGATCCCATGGATGTAATCGTTTCTTTTTTTTAATTCATTCCTCTTGCAATTCATATCAATTTACAGTCAATTTGATACACTCACTCACATGTATGGACTTTGCATATTCGCAAATATGCCAGCTGAATATTATGAGAGAAAAATTGGTTACAATTTTCATAAATATTTCATATCACTGAAATGAAAATGTGCTGTTGAGGGATGATGAGTGGGCAAATTAAACAGTGAAATTTTCATGAACTTGAAAGATCTTTTTGACTGATTTTGATGTGCAGTTTTGCATGATTTTTGATGAATAATTTTTTTAATGAAATCATTGGAGATTTAAATTGTATGCTCAAGAGCCCAATGGTGGAATTTATTATTTCGTAACGCAAAAGACCTCTAGCTATCCTTAATTCTGTTACGCTGCTTACGAGAAGAAAATTAAATGAATTTGAGAGAAACTCGTCAGGCCCGCTGGACCAATAATTTTGAAAACTTCTTAGCTTGTGGGAGGAGGGGGTGTGATTTGACATCAATTGACTCTTCGTTGGCTAAATGCAATGTAATGTAAATGTTTTAGCTAAAATTTTCAGTTTTGTTCATGTGTTTAGGGGTTTTTCTTAAATTATGTCACGCAAACTCCTTTTCGACCCAATTCCTCCCTATTCAAGAGTGAATCCAGAATTAATTTTTTCTGAGGGGGGGGGGGGGGTTGTTTCAAAAATAGAGAGGTTTTGATCCTGCCTCCATCTGGGTACGCCCTCCTGTCACAAATATTACGTTACGCAGAACAGTGACTTTTTAGACCCCCTCTTCCCCTCGTTACAAATTTTGAACGAAAAAAAAATTATTTTGCTTAGCTTATTACAGAATCTCAGACCCCCTTCCCCCTAAAAATCGAACGTAATAAGTGAACGACCCCTTAGTGCTTCTGTCACTTTTTATCTCCAGAAAGGACCGTCTGTACTTTTACTCATGGGTCAGTCATTTTACGGTTTGTAACAAAGGATTAAAATGTCAATTTTGGCTTCATACAAATGACCCCAAATTAGCTTCAATAAAATCAGCTTCTTAATCTTCAAGTTAAAGTCAACCCTTCTCTTATCAAATTCGCTTAAAATTCCACAAACATCATCATTTTATCTTTAAATTATTTAACAATTTACTGAAAATTTACAGATATCATAATGAAGCCCAAAAATTTAATGAAACGTTAATAATTTTTCGATTTTTTCCATCAAGAGCATTTAATAATAATTAAATAACCATAAATTATCGATAGCTGATAAGAGCTCATTGAGAGTATACATGTGCATATTTATAAATATAAATTGCCTTCTCTCTCCTCTTTACATTTTTAATAAAGCTTGGTAAGCATTTTTGACTTGAACAAACGATTTATTGAGCTGTCAATAAGGTCATTTTTTGACGTGAGTGGCTCGTCTGAAAAAAAAAGTTGCGGTCCATTTTTAGGAGAAAGCTTAATTGAAAATAATAATTGAGTTTGCGCCCTATTAAAATAATTAAAATGATTAATGATTTTGCGTTAAATGAGCAGAAAAATTTACCGAATTCTGGTTTTCATGTGCAACTCTTTCGTGTCTTTTGGTCTCGTTGATATTTTTTCAGTGATGAAAGGCATCGAGTTGATTTAATGTTTTCTGCTTATTTACGTTAATAAGCAGTAATGTAAATGCAAAAAATTAATTTATTCCAATCGAGTTGATATTTAAGCTTGTTATGATTTTTTTGTGTTTAATTTAAGTTTTAAAGATTGTTTAAGTTAATGTAGTGAGTTTTGAGGTTTTAACCTAGTTTGTGTTGAAATTTCTTTTTAAATATTAGCAAAAGTTTTCTATTTCAGTAAATTTAAGCATCTTACAATGATCTGGCTTATTTCACAGAATTATTCATGAAAAATGGGTCGCTTTTTAAAGGACACTTAAGACAATCACTCTCGCTATGTCATGGGAAATAAAATTGCTCTAATTTTCAACCAGTTTCGTACACGTCTCACTTCTATCGCATGTCATACGACTAAGAACTCTCGATTATCGAGCTCTAGTTATCTCGGTCTCGATCTTGAAAATCGGACAACATTCTCATTCTATTTGGACCCCTCATGCTTGGCTCATGCTTAGGCTTATTTTCTCGTGATATGGCTCTCTAACCAAGTATACATAATTCCTAAAGCTTCTGAAATACACTTTTGTAAATCAATCACTCAATAAAATCGATAATTTATTGAAATTTTTGAAAAAAACCTCAACTTTACTAATTAAATATCAACGTAACCTAATTTAATTTCCATTAAAAAATTTACAAATTAATTAAAATTCAATCTGATAATTCTAATTTAATTCATAATCTTGATAAATTTATTTTCAAAAATTAAGATTCAAACCCACGCTGATAATTATTTACATTATCAGAAATTACGCAAAGTTTTCAGGAAAAAATTTATGAAAATTAAGTCATTAATGTAGGCGTTTGTGGGTGATGTTTATATTAAACAAATTCGCAAATAAATTTGATGTTAACTTCCACGCATTGCGTGCAAGTTATTGTATTCACTTTTTTTGAGATTTTCACTAATTTTGATTTTTTGAGTCAACGGAAGCATGAATTTTTACGTTTTTGGTCTCATATGAAAGGTATTGAAAATATCTATTACCTGAGGTATGTTTGGTTCCAGTCAGTTCCGTTGCGTTGGAACTAGACGCAAAAAACCGTTAAAAACCAAAAATTTGTATGGAAAATTTTTTATGCGGTGACTTTCATACAATTTCTTGTATCTGATACGATAGGCCGTACCTTAAAACCATTTTGTGCTAAATAATATCCGAACTTTATGTCCATTTAGTGACCGAAAAATGCAAAAAACATGATTTTTTATGACAGTTGCGTCTTTTTTGATTCCGCACTGGAATTAACATTTCAAGCCTTGAAATAGGCATAAAATGAAAGATCAAATCAGGATCTACATTTAATATCCGCTATGTTGGTACTTTAGAGGTTCCTGTAAAAAGTTACAGCATGAAAAAGATTGTTATAAAAATTATAACACTTTTGTTTACGTTACGTAAAATCCTTACGTTACGTAAAATTACGTAACGTGAATTTCACTTAAAAATATTTGAATGGACATAGAGGCTGTAGATGTTTACTGGATCTTGTTTAATTGGACATAGAGGCTGTAGATCATTACTGGATCTTATTTTTATTGGACATAGAGGCTGTAGATCATGACTGGATCTTATTTTATTGAACATAGAGGTTGTAGATGTTTACTGGATCATATTTTTACTGGACATTGAGGCTGTAGATGTTTACTGGATCATATTTTTACTGGACATAGAGGCTGTAGATGTTTACTGGATCATATTTTATTGGTCATAGAGGCTGTAAATGTTTACTGGATCTCGTTTTACTGGACATATAGGCTGTAGATGTTTACTGGATCTTGTTTAATTGGACATAGAGGCTGTAGATCATTACTGGATCTTATTTTTATTGGACATAGAGGCTGTAGATCATTACTGGATCTTATTTTATTGAACATGGAGGCTGTAGATGTTTACTGGATCATATTTTTACTGGACATTGAGGCTGTAGATGTTTACTGGATCATATTTTTACTGGACATAGAGGCTGTAGATGTTTACTGGATCTCGTTTTACTGGACATAGAGGCTGTAGATCATCACTAGATCTTATTTTTATTGGACATAAAGACTGTAGATGTTTACTGGATCTTGTTTAATTAGACATAAAGGCTGTAGATGTTTACTGGATCTCGTTTTACTGGACATAGAGGCTGTAGATCATCACTGGATCTTATTTTTATTGGACATAAAGACTGTAGATGTTTACTGGATCTTGTTTAATTGGACATAGAGGCTGTAGATCATTACTGGATCTTATTTTTATTGGACATAGAGGCTGTAGATGTTTATTGGATCTTATTTTTATTAGAAATAAAGGCTGTAGATGTTTACTGGATCATATTTTTATTGGACTTAGAGGCTGTAGATGTTTACTGGATCATATTTTTACTGGATATAGAGGCTTTAGATGTTTACTGGATCATATTTTTACTGGACATAGAGGCTGTAGATGTTTACTGGATCATATTTTATTGGTCATAGAGGCTGTAAATGTTTACTGGATCTTGTTTAATTAGACATAAAGGCTGTAGATGTTTACTGGATCTTGTTTTTCTGGACATAGAGACTATAGATCATTACTGAATCCCGTTTTTATTGGACTTAGAGGCTGTAGATGATTGAAACATATTTTGGTGGGAAAATTTTCAAATATTTTGACCGTTAAAAAATTTGAATTTTGAAAAATCGTTAAATGGCAAACCATTTTATTATATGAAAATTTACCTCAAAAATTGTTAATTATAATAATAATAATAGTTCATTAAGGGGTCGTTCGCAAATTACGTCACGCTTTTAGGGGGGAGGGGGGGTCAAAGAATTTGTGACAATCCATACAAAATATTTTTTTTTCTTTGGAAAATTTGTGACGAGGAAGGAGGGGGGGGGGGTCTAAAAAATCGTTTTTTAGCGTGACGTAATTTACGAACGACCCCTAAGTACATTCATTAAGTTCATTAAAAATGCGGGAAATGTTCAAATATATTTTGACCGTTAGAAATTTTGAATTTTTAAAAACCGTTAAATGACAAACCATTTTAATGTATGAAAATTCACCGCAAAAATTGTTAATAATTCTATAACTAATGATTTTCAAGTGCATTAAAAACACGGAAAATTTTCAAATATATTTTGACCGTTAGAAAATTTGAATTTTAACAGCGAGCGTAGCTCAAGCTCGACTCTACTGTGATCCATGTAAAAACTGTAATTCTTAACAAGTCGAGCGAGCGTAGCTCAAGCTCGACTCTACTGTGATCCATGTAAAAACTGTAAATCTTAACAAGTCGAGCGAGCGTAGCTCAAGCTCGACTCTACTGTGATCCATGTAAAACTGTGATTCTAAACAAGTCGAGCGAGCGTAGCTCAAGCTCGACTCTACTGTGATCCGTATAAAAACTGTAATCCTTAACAAGTCGAGCGAGCGTAGCTCAAGCTCGACTCTACTGTGATCCGTGTAAAAACTGTAATTCTTAACAAGTCGAGCGAGCGTAGCTCAAGCTCGACTCTACTGTGATCCATGTAAAACTGTGATTCTAAACAAGTCGAGCGAGCGTAGCTCAAGCTCGACTCTACTGTGATCCATGTAAAACTGTGATTCTAAACAAGTCGAGCGAGCGTAGCTCAAGCTCGACTCTACTGTGATCCGTATAAAAACTGTAATCCTTAACAAGTCGAGCGAGCGTAGCTCAAGCTCGACTCTACTGTGATCCGTGTAAAAACTGTAATTCTTAACAAGTCGAGCGAGCGTAGCTCAAGCTCGACTCTACTGTGATCCGTATAAAAACTGTAATCCTTAACAAGTCGAGCGAGCGTAGCTCAAGCTCGACTCTACTGTGATCCATGTAAAAACTGTAATTCTTAACAAGTCGAGCGAGCGTAGCTCAAGCTCGACTCTACTGTGATCCATGTAAAAACTGTAATTCTTAACAAGTCGAGCGAGCGTAGCTCAAGCTCGACTCTACTGTGATCCATGTAAAAACTGTAATTCTTAACAAGTCGAGCGAGCGTAGCTCAAGCTCGACTCTAATGTGATCCATGTAAAAACTGTAATTTCTAAACAAGTCGAGCGAGCGTAGCTCAAGCTCGACTCTACTGTGATCTATTTTAAAAGTGTAATTCTTAACAAGTCGAGCGAGCGTAGCTCAAGCTCGACTCTACTCTGATCCATGTGAAAACTGTAATTCTAAACAAGTCAAGCGAGCGTAGCTCAAGCTCGACTCTACTGTGATCCATGTAAAAACTGTAAATCTTAACAAGTCGAGCGAGCGTAGCTCAAGCTCGACTCTACTGTGATCCATGTAAAACTGTGATTCTAAACAAGTCGAGCGAGCCTAGCTCAATCTCGACTCTACTGTGATTCGTATAAAAACTGTAATTCTAAACAAGTCGAGCGAGCGTAGCTCAAGCTCGACTCTACTGTGATCCATGTAAAAACTGTAATTCTAAACAAGTCGAGCGAGCGTATCTCAAGCTCGACTCTATTGTGATCCATGTAAAAACTGTAATTCTTAACAAGTCGAGCGAGCGTAGCTCAAGCTCGACTCTACTGTGATCCATGTAAAAACTGTAATTTCTAAACAAGTCGAGCGAGCGTAGCTCAAGCTCGACTCTACTGTGATCCATGTAAGTAAGAAATAGTTCGGACGTAGTCCGAACTAGGTTGAGCGAAGCTCACAAATTTTTACGTCCTGAACGTAGCGAAGCGGAGTGAAGGCGTGAAAATTTTCCCAAGCCGTATACACTGTATGCTACTATGATTTAAAATGAGAAAAAATGCGACATTACACTTTGAGATTTGGAAAATCTGGAATTGGCTGGAATTTTTTAGTTGACTTGAAGGGGGTCTATGGGGGTCCCAAAGTTGAAAATTCGAAAAAAATGTCATTTTTGAGCTAATTTCAAAATTAAATTTCCATATAAGGATTTAATCAAGTTAAATTAAGTTTTTGACATAAAATCTATCATAATAAGATCTTTATTTTAAGCTCCCACGTAAATTAATAATTAATAATTTTGCTCAGATTAAGAAATCAGTTTTTCGTATTTTGTGAGAAAGAGAGGTAAAACAGCCAAAAATGTTCTATGCAGAAAAGTTTGTGCCTGAAATTCTACATCATGTTCAAAAAACGGAATTGAAATTAGTTGAGGCATTGTCGAGAAAATCGCAAAATACACTTTCTGTAAGCAAGCAAACAAGCAAACAAGTTAATCAGCAAGAAATATCCAAAACGAGACATCGTTGAAACTTCTAGTTTTTTTGCAATCGATCCGTGCCGCCCTACAGAAGAACTGATTAGATTTTGGGCATGGTAGGTATAGCCGTTGCTTCTGAAAAAGCAAAAAACCTTCTTTTCCATACAAAATGTGAAATTCAAAGGTTGCTATGATTTTTGAAAATTTCGACTGAAAAAAATTCAAAAAATTGGAAAATCCCCCCCCCCCTGGTATATGAAAATTATGCGAGATTCGACAACCCCTGTGATCTATAAACAGTCGAACGAGCGGAGCGAGATTCGACAACCCCTGTGATCTATAAACAGTCGAACGAGCGGAGCGAGATTCGACAACCCCTGTGATATATAAACAGTCGAACGAGCGGAGCGAGATTCGACAACCCCTGTGATCTATAAACAGTCGAACGAGCGGAGCGAGATTCGACAACCCCTGTGATCTATAAACAGTCGAACGAGCGGAGCGAGATCCGACACTCTTGTAATCTATAAACAGTCGAACGAGCGGAGTGAGATTCGACAACCCCTGTGATCTATAAACAGTCGAACGAGCGGAGCGAGATTCGACAACCCCTGTGATCTATAAACAGTCGAACGAGCGGAGCGAGATTCGACAACCCCTGTGATTTATAAACAGTCGAACGAGCGGAGCGAGATTCGACAACCCCTGTGATATATAAACAGTCGAACGAGCGGAGCGAGATTCGACAACCCTTGTGACATAAACAGTCGAACGAGCGGAGCGAGATTCGACAACCCCTGTGATCTATAAACAGTCGAACGAGCGGAGCGAGATTCGACAACCCCTGTGATCTATAAACAGTCGAACGAGCGGAGCGAGATTCGACAACCCCTGTGATCTATAAACAGTCGAACGAGCGGAGCGAGATTCGACAACCCCTGTGATCTATAAACAGTCGAACGAGCGGAGCGAGATTCGACAACCCCTGTGATCTATAAACAGACGAACGAGCGGAGCGAGATTCGACAACCCCTGTGATCTATAAACAGTCGGACGAATAAAAAATTCGAACGGAGCTCGAATGTAATAGTTCGGACGAAGTCCGAAAAAAAAAATTTTTTCCCAAGCCCTTAGAAGACTGAGGATATGTGAGAAAATTTTATTTTTTTATACTGTAATCTATAAACAGTCGGACGAGCGAAGCGAGATCCGACAACCCCTGTGATCTATAAACAATCATACTAGCGGAGTTCGAACGAGACTTCGAATATACAAAAAAACTTTAGAGTTTAATCACAAAAATTCGAGCGAAGCTCGAATATAAATAGTTCGAACGCAGTTGAAGGTTGAGCGAAGCTCACAAATTTTTACGGCCTGAACGTAGCGAAGCGGAGTGAAGGCGTGAAAATTTTCCCAAGCCGTATGTACAGTACGGGAATAATTTACGGTGAAGTGATAAAAAATTTATAGAATACTTTGTGTCATAAACTACGGCTCGCCTTGGGATCTATATCAACTGGCGAGCGTAGCTCGCCTTTGGATCGGTATCAACTGGCGAGCGTAGCTCGCCTTTGGATCGATATCAACCGGCGAGCGTAGCTCGCCTTTGGATAGGTTATTGCCGTTGGCGAGCGTAGCTCGCCACGTGGAAGTTTGTGGTGTGATCTATACATCGTGTTTTTTTATTTACATCTGAATTCTAAGAGGCTTATCTTGTGATTTAAGTGCAAATCTGAGGTAAAAAATTCTTTCTTTCTTGGAAATTTTACTCAGACAATTACTTAGAATAGAGAATTCTTCTGTGTTTTTTCTAAAAAAAACTCTTAATGGCAATGTTGTTTATGAGATTGAAACTTTATATATAAAGCTGAAAATTTTATGGAAATTTAAATTTTGCATGAATGAGGTACATTAAGATTAATGTTATTTTTACTTCGACAAGGTTGATAAACATTTGGACTTTTTTCTAGTATTCTGTCTTTTTGAATAGGGTTATTCATATATACACCTTTTGAAGAACATATCTATACGCTTGATATTATTACAGCATAAAAAATGCAAGTCGATTTTTAATAGGGTCTAGGTGTCGCCTTAATAGACCCCTGTTTTATGATATATTTATTGTAGAAGAGATTTTTTTGGATATATCCACAGTCACTTATGATACATGATCCCTCTTTTGAATGTTATCTTATAAAATAATTCATGTATATTCCACAGCAGGGGGGTTAACTCACCAGCCTGTACAAATTTTGTGTCCGTTTTCACAAAACAGATGCATTTGCAGATAAAACAGACAAAAAATTTGTTTGCGCCAGTGAGTTATCATCCTTCTGTACCAGAGCTCGAAGTTGATTCGAATTTTGTGTGGAAAAGTCAACTTTATACAAAATTCTAGTCCATGTCGGCCTCTGAGATATACACAAGGTTATACTTAGGCTTCTCAGATGGTTTTTAGGGGACCTTTTTACCCAACTTTAGGCCCTTCTAATCCAAAAATATCCATTTAGCGGCTAGATTAGGCATCTATGAGAAACTATTCGAATGATTAAAGGACTAGAAAAGTTTGACATGTTTTCATAAACTGACCAGAACTGTTTATCTATTTTAAACCATATTCCCATTGTTTCTGCCTTTAATAATTTACAAATGTCTTCAGATCTTCCTCGAACACATCATGTTTTCAAAACTTTATATTCCATGTAGGATTACATCCACACTAATACCCAAAAGCTCATCCATTGGAAAAATAACAAACATTTATTATGTCTTTCTCAAAAAAATGTCTGACAATTAACAGATTAAATTTTTCCCATCGTTTTCTTACTTTTTACATTTGTCATCATATTTTTTTTTCTCATTTTTATTTTTTTATGTTTCATGTCTCTCAAATCCACAAAGAATACAAACTGAAATTTTTTTAAGCTACAAGATAGAATGCAAAAAAATTACTAATTTAAATCCTATTAACATTTTTATAGACATATTTTTTTTGTTTTGTTTACAAACTCTTACAATGGCATTAACAACAAATTTTTTATGTATAATATTTATACGCTTATATGTGGTCTCGGCTATTTACATTTTTTTTTCATGTTGGATTATCTACAAAAAGAAATTTTTTTAACATAGGATTTTTGTTCTGTATTCACTAGGGCAATTACTGACTAAATGTAACAACTTTGTTGCGGATTTCTGCTTGGTTTTTATTATGTTTATGTATATTTTAGCTACCGCAGCATAATTTCAACATAACTGGCTTGGATGTTTGGTCATCATTATCTCTCGCTCTCTTCCGTCACTGTCGTTGGTGTGGTTGTATTGCAGTATGTTGAAGGAAGTGCGTCAGATATAGTCACTTTATTATTTTATATCTTAACGACCTCCTTTAAATAGTATAATCAGGAAATTCCGACACGTAATGAGTAGAATAGTATCGTGCAAATTGTACAAATATAGAATGTAATCCAACATATTGTCAAGTATGAATGAACGAGATTTTTGGAATGTGATGATGCTGGTATATCGGCTGCAAGACAGAAATAGAAATAGAAAAGAAATGAAAGATGAGAAAACATGGTAGTAACATTACTATTATTAGCATTGTTTCGTGTCAACAAATTTTTATGATTGTGGATGTGTAAGTGTGTGGCTGGATATAATAATGATAATAGGTGATGAAATATGGTTATTGACAGTGCTTTGTGTATGTTTTTCTTCATGGGGTAGGGACGGGATTGGTTGTAGCCTTAGGTTCGACTATATATTTGCTTAGGCAATCACATCTACTTTTGTAAGGACGTGTGTTCAAATCTTGGTTCCAAATTACATATCCATTGTCTCAGACCTCAATAATTCAAGATAAACCAAGAAGATTCCCAAATAAAAATCCTTGCCTCCAAAATCACATTCTTTCCCCCTCAACTCAAAACGTTTATCAACCAAGGCATGCGGAAGCATTTCTTGAGCTTTTTTATTGAAAAATGAAATTTTTGTTGTTCCCAATAAATCCTCTTCAAGAGATTTTCTTCTTTATTCTTTGTATTTTTGTTTTTCAATTCCACATTTTTTTGCAAGAAATACAATTTTCGAGTCTTTACATTTAGCCTCTGATTGAAATAAAACTTTATTTATTGTGACAGATCTCATGATGGAAATAAAACCTTATAAAATTACAGGGAAAACATAAAATTGGAATTTTTTTATTGATTTTTGGGGTTGAAAATTGAAGTTGTTGGGGAACTTTTGATTAAATTTTGTAGGTTTTTCATAAGTATTTTTGATTTTTGCTCATTTCTGGTGTAATTTACAACAAAAACGTATTTAAATTAAAACAGAGCGAGTATTGCAGATATTCTAGTTTGGAATTTTGTTTATCAGGGGTGTACCCAGAATTTTTTTAGGGGTGTCAATTTTAGTTTTCTTTCTTATTCTCATGGTTTTGTAATTGTGGTTACTTT
Organism: Chironomus tentans; assembly: GCA_963573255.1. Lineage (NCBI taxonomy): Eukaryota > Metazoa > Arthropoda > Insecta > Diptera > Chironomidae > Chironomus > Chironomus tentans. The sequence goes on from OY754302.1 coordinate 6,890,494, forward strand.
TAATGGTACGTGAATGATTAGCTATCAAATTAGAGCATCAAAAAAACTTGGAAACAATTTGAAGAGAAAAACTTTATTTCGGAACCCGTAAGACCCCCCCCCCCCCCTCTTGGGTACGTCCATGCTGTTTACGAAAATTAGTTCTCAATATCTGCAAAGTCTGAACCTTAAGTTAGAAATTTTGAATGTTAATGTCATCGAAACCTAAATAACTCAAGCAGATAACATAACAACCATGTATGCCTTCAATCCATCATACATGTATTCACTGAAATAAATTCTTTTGTTTAAATTTCCTGCGAATTTACGAAAAAACAAAAAATTAATTTAATGGATTTCATCAACTGAAAAATCTTTTTGTTTTTTACTCGCTTCCGTGATGATTATGGAAGATTAATTCCAGGAAATTTCTTTCACCCCTCACATTTTAAAAAGAGTTGTTTTGCACATAAAAATGCCTGGTAACGAAATATATTTTTTTAATATAATTTCCTTGCTTGTTGTGTGTACTTATTTTGCAAAGGAAATTATTAAAATTGTCAAAAGAATTGGAAGATTCGAGGGGATTTTTATAAAAGCTTAAAATATTATGCAGCTGCTCCAAAAATAGGCATTTATGATTTTGTAACATTTTTTATACTGAAAATTAATTTTTTGAAGTATTAATTGAATTTTGTGCATGTGACTAAGAAAGTGTCGTCAAAAAATATTTTTTTGGTGTCGTTGGGGGTATGAGTAGGATTTTTAAACCCTTTCTTTCATAATATTTACAGCTTATAAATACATCAGCTCCAGACCTTGAGTCACTGCTCTAAAAATGAACCAAACTCCGAAACAGGTGACAAATTGACTTGAATTTCTTAGCCAAAAACACATGTCCTTATTTGACTTTTCCAGATGACAACAAAAGAATTTCAAATCTAATTAAATCCTTTTACATAAAACTAATCTCAAACTCTACATTTTGTTACTTAAACCATACTAAAAAAGGCTAATGTATTTGCTTGCATAAGCATGATATAGCAAAATGTTTACGAAAATAACTTAAAATCCTTACTATTAAAAGAACTTTAAAGCTTTTCTGACTATAAAAGATTTTTCATTGTTTTTGAAGATAAATTTTTTATTATTATGAGCATTTTTGTGGATATAATGAGAGTGTTGGTCCATAAATTTTCAATATTTTGTTGCTGTTTGTGTGAAAGAAATTTTTTTTTCATCTATGTTGCTTTTATAAAGTGGAAAATTTTGAAACAATGCTGAATGAATTTTTAAAAAAAAGTATTTTAAAGCGCATTTTTTCTGAAAATTTGAATCTTTAATAAAGATGCTTCCTTTTAGGTGTGTTGCCAGGATATTTGAAGGGCGGGGTGCCAAATTTTTTATTTTTGAAAAAATCATTAAAGTATAACCTTTGTATTAGCTTTTAGACATTAAAATAGATTCTGCGAGTAATCTTCAATCTTTTGTAAAAAAAAATTAATTTTTTGTTTTAAAAATAAAAATTTGTATTGAAGTTTGATCTCGAATAGGGGGAGGGGGATGCCAGGGCACTTAAGGACCTTCCATTCATTAGCGGAATGAAAAACTTTACTTTAACATTTAATTCTCTTCAAACTTTATATTAATAACTGCTTCAATCCCACGACCAGTTCATAATCTTAATAACTTCTAAAATAATTCATGCATAAAAGCAGCCTCAGAAGTCAGAAAATCGCTCTTCAATGCTAGCAACATCTCAAAATATGCTAAATATATTATTTTTTCCCTCACTCTCCACACCAAAATATTAATGATGTTGAGATTATGGATGGGAAATAATGTCGAATTTTTTTTCGGAACATATAAAGATATTTCATGTGGTATGGTTAATGTGGATTTTACTGAGTTCTATATTTATTATGTTATTTTAATATAAATAGCTCGAAAGTAAACTTTACAAATTTTATGTAATAATTTATGGTTCAATGAATCCATATTTACAGTAATTTTGAATATTGTGTTTCTATTATAACAGCAAGAAAGAAGCTGCAAAATAATTCTTAGTAGTTTATTCACAGAAATTTTTCTCGTCTTGCTCACATTCCTACGTGCTTTCATAAAGATAGATGAATCAGATGAGATTGTAGTTTTATGAGTTGTAAGGGATGAAAATGGAATTTTATGAGCTTTAAATTTTTTTGATTATTCATCAAATCTTTGTTACAGATTTTAAATTAGTGTCTTATAAATTGTTGGCATATGTCAAAAGGTCTTAATTCAATTTTAAAAATATTTGATTTTGTCAAAAAGCTACCAGGGGTATCCCACTCTACTCGGAGTACCTTACCCTACCCTACCATTTTTTACCCTACTCAGAGTACCTTATCCTACATTACTCGAGGTACCTTACTCTACCCTACCCCAGGTAGCCCTAGAAACCGACCCCAGGTTATATAAGAAATCTTTAAGCTTCCCAAAATAACTACTTTTTTTCAAATAACTTAATTTTAAAATAAAAAAAGGTTAAAAAAAGTTAAATATTTGAGTTCTTTAAAAAGATAATCTTCAACTTAAGGTCTCATATGTTTATTTACTTTTCCACTTTAATTTGAAAGTTAGACCAGAAGAGAAAAAGAAAAAAGTATTTTACTAAACCAATGAAAAAAGAAACTTTTAATAGTAAGAAGAAATAGCTCAGCTCAATATCATGATTGGATTGGTAAGAAGCGAAGAAACTTTTCCTGTTATTTATCACCAACAAGAAAAAAAAAATATTTTGGCTTCTCATACTTTTATACGTGAAGAAAATTCCAACAAAATGTGTATCTGCTAACTTCTCATAGAAAAAGTTCCTATAAGCTTTGAAAATCAGGTGAAACTGTAATGTTTGAGATTTTAGTTCATAAATTCACATCATATGTGTATGTACATCCACATCTGTAGTCTGTGTGCTTCTTATATTTATCACAGCCTCATTTCCTCTTCAAAAAACCCTTTTTACATCCAACTTGTGAACTTTATAAAGTCACTTTTTAAGATATTGAAAAGTTATTTTAAATCGCTTACGGGCAAATGAAGGAAAATTTTAAGTGTATGATCATATGTGAAATGTTACAGTATGTTGTATAGTAGGAGGTATGAACATGAGTATAATGAAGTGTGAGGAAGGAAGCACAGTAGGAGAAAAAGATAGAGCACACATTAAAGATTGCTGAAATGATTTTTTTTCCTCTCCTTTAAGAAGATTTTCTTTTTTTCGTTGTTGACAAAAAATAAAAATGAGAGCAAATTCCATTCTTTAATGAAGTTTTTACTAGGCTTAGACACTTTGATATGGGGTATAGACCCAGGGTTCCCTACCCTACCTCATCTAGGGTATACCCTAGGGTAGGATATATGGGTTAGATGATAATTTAAATAAGTTCAATGGATTAATAGCTTGGTCTAGGCTAGTCTGTATACAATGTATCATCATGATCATGCTATCTACTCCTTCAGCATAAGAAATCAAACATTTCAGCTAAAATTTCAATTCTAAATCCTTTAAGCTGTTCCATAATCTCAAAAAATGCTCAAGACATGAAAATCTCCATAAAAAAATCTCCAGGATCAACTCTTTAAAAAAAATTCCATTTTTATACACAGTAGCGTAACAACAGAAAGGTCATAAAATGTATTTTTCTACCCCTTAGCTCATGAGACGTAAATTTTATGCAGATATGCTAAGGAATGTGTGACATTTTTCCATCACATGTAAGTACATTATTGTCCTTTAAAAAAGATTAGAAAATTTGTTTAAAAGATACGCATGATCATGAAAACATCATCGATGTGTCTTTCATGCTACGAGGCCTCCATTCTCATTCCAAATAACATCCACCACAATTGTTTGTGCTTCTTTAAATAAACAGCAACAAAAGCCAAAGCTCCCGTATGTAAATAAAGATGAACAAAAATTGAATTGTGATTTTCAGATGGGATTTTCACAATGTCTTTTTTCAATATTCAGATAGCTTTTCATTCGATGCCATTTTCATCGTCTCTTTTATCCTTTGTTGTACCTGCCATTATTTTCATACACTCAAGTACATATAGTGTAAAATATTGAAAAAAATATTATTTATGATGGATATACTTTTATTATTTGTTGAGCTTTACTTTCAGGTTGCCTTTCAAAAAAAACCATTATATTTTGAATGGAATTTTAAGAAAAGAAATTGTTCAAAGCTTGAGCTTTTGTTAGAAAAAATACTTCAATGACTTTAGTTGGGATTTTACGTTGTGTTCTGAAGTTCAGTCAGTGGCGTACCCAAAGGAGGAGGGGGGGGGGGTGTGGGTTTATGCTGGAGTTTGAATAATCTCATGGTAGTCATGTGGTCAATTAGTCACAAAATTGAAAATATGTCAATTTCAAGACAATTTTAAATCACTGGAAGTAAGAACGAACTATTATAAAAATTCAGACCCTTTCCTCCTTAAGACTTGAAAATTGAACGACTTCCAAAAATAAATTCACAAAGGCTCAACATTAATGCAAAAAATCCTTAAAACTCTCATTCGAATTCCGTTAAAAAGCAATCAGTAAATATTTTTAGCAACATTTTCATATTCTACAGAGAACGAATAAAGCATCATGACGGAATTTTATTATTAAAGACACATGCCACGAAGATTTTCCCTTCAAGTAGGCAAATTAAATTTTTTTGACGGTAAATTGAGAATCCTACACCTTCAACAATATATATCTGAGAATCTGCATACTAACATACAAAAATTTAATTCTCATCGACACCCACACTTTGTCAATTTTATCTCTCGATGAATTTGATACAAATACGTAAACATTTTTAAGGTATCGTTATTCAAATAAAATTTGACGGATGAGGCCATTGCCATCAGGGGTATATAAAGCAGGAATAGATTCAATTAAATTCATGAACTCCAATTTACGAATGGGAAAAATTTTACGAATTTGAATTTACACAGTGGGTTTATAAAATAATCCTTACACGACAATTGTGTGAGGATTTATAAAATTTTTATCAAATCTGTGAAACAGAAGCAATCTGAATTAAAATATTGATTTTTTTAGAATATTTTGATGATTATTTTCTTAATCTCTCGTAGCGATTATATAGATGATGGAATTCCACTAGGCAATATGGAATTTTGAAGCTAGCTGCTGCTTACAATATTTTTTTAAACAAAAATGGGTAAAAATGATTTTTGTAACGGAGAAGGATCCAGAAATTTTTTGAGAGGGGGATTTTCAAATTTTTTATATGAAAAAATTTAGATCAGAAATTTTTCAGTGGCGTAGCCAGAATTTTGAAGAGGGGAGGGGTGGAGTTTTTTATTAGCTCCATAACAAGCATATCTAAATAATTTTGTTGTTTGGTGCAATTTGTTTCGAAAGGGGGATGGAAATTCACCAACTGGCTTTGATGGTGACGTAACAAGAGAAAAAGAATGGTTTTCATATCGTTTTAGAAATTAATCTCTAAAATTCATTGACATGCCATATAACACAGATTTTGTTACCTTAAAGTAAAGTTACCATACTTCTGGATATTGCAATGAAATTTTCAAGTCTGCAGTTCAATTACTCAATCATTCAGCAACCAAGTCAACCAAACAGTGCCTCATAAATACAGACACAATGTCTAGCCGAAAATAAAATCCAGTTAGCAATTCACTGGTGTAGAAATGCGTTTAAAATGTAATAATAGCAATCAGATATGACAACGGAACCATTATAATTTGATTATTGTTATTGGAAATTGAAATGTGTGATGTGGATGTGATAATAAATAAAGCTATAGCAATCGACAAATAAATAAATGAATAAATACCTTTATAATGGGTCATTCCAACATTTGGATTGCTCATTTCCCCTTCATTAATACTATGATACATGTTCATGTTTGATGTACCCGTAGCCAATATTTTCGGTCTCACCTCCTCTATCAGTCGCTCATCGCTTTGATGATAAATGTCGTGAATTTGTGCTGTACATAGGAGCTAAAATTAAATATTATAAAAAGCCACAATTCAAGTGAGAAAATGGAAAGTTATTTAATTAAAAATTCCTTATTATCAACATTTATGGTGGCAGAAGTTCACGCCATTTGGTCGAGAAATGTGACGACTACTATGGCTGAAAAACTAGCAAACGAAATGACGAAGAACGTACAAGAGTGAGAAGATGAAAGGCATTTTAATTCATTTACGCTTTTGCTTTCTCGTGCAGGCATAATGAAAATGGAAGCTGAAATATTTTTATTTCCATCCAGTTTGAAATTAAAAAATAATTTGAAATCTAGAATGAGAAATTTGAATCGAGAGAAATTTTTTTATTTTTAAATAAATTAAATCTCATGTCAACGCGTCAGTTCCTGCAGACTTTACAATTTTTTCTCGTCTCTCGATGTCAACATTTTTTTTTAAAATCTCACCCGAAAAATTTCCCTCAGTTTAATGAGGTGTTACTGTGCTAGATGGAAAAATAAAAGACACGAAAAAATGTGATACACATTTAGGTTGAATATACATGGTCCATGACGCACCTGATACGTAGCAAAAAACAATTTTTCCCTTCTCACTCTTGTCGTTCTCGTCATCGCCGTCATCATCGTCATCCAAATTTAATTGAATTGGAGTTTTTTTTTGGTTGGATATTTTTGGGAAAAGGAAGGGGATTGGATAGAAGTTTGCATTAAGTTGATATGTTTTGTAGATTCTTGGTGAATATAAATCAGTTGATCTGGTTCATGGGCATCAAAGCAGAGGTGTATCTAGGAGGAAGAAGGGGTTTCAGGGTGCACCCCCCCTATTTTTTTTAAAAACCAATACTAGCCTAAATAAGGTCATGATTCGAAAAGATACCCAAAATACTGGATATGCCCCTTGTCATCAAAGGAAAGTACAACTACAAACCCCAAAAATTGGATAAACACGTCTGCTATTCTAATCTTAGTCGAACCCAGGGTATGATCCCAAAAATCCATTAAAAAGCTTTAAGTTCTCAGCAAATCTGAATCTTTGTCTAGTTATCAAATAATGCAAACTCCACCAAAGTCAATCAACTACTACTACCAGGGCAATAGTAGGACGATGAATAAGAGAAAGATAAACATTTTATGAGAAAATAATCCATGGCACTTTACCTTCAATTTCCCTCGTACAAAATGTTGCTGAGTAATTGGAAAATGTATACCTAAAATTGTTGATTCTAAATTGCTGTCATTCTTCGATAATTTATAAAATATCATTTGTGATGGTGACGCCTGGAGAATACAGAATAGATATCAATTTTATTTTTTGCTTTTTCTCATTTTTTACTCATTCATTCTCAAGAAATGAAAGGAGACAAGAAAAAAATGAAAATTGGAACATTAACATTTCATTTCTAAAATTAATGAAAGTTTGATTGAATTTTGATATTTTTTGCTCATGCTGTGCTTTTTCATTTATTTTTATAGCTCAATACTTGAAACTTAATTTAATATTGAGATGTCTCATTAAAGTTTCAAGTTTTTTATTTGAATTTGATTAAATTTTTAAATGAATAGTGACAAATAAATATCAATCAATCAGGTGGGTGGATGACTGAAACAGAATTTTGTGATTTTTATTGTATATTTTGATTTTAATTTAAATGAAATAAGAGATTACTCAATTGAGACGATGAACGTCTTAAAGCAAATACAATTGGCTCATTTTTTGATAGAAAAATGGTGCTTTTGTTCTCAAGTTGCTCGTTAAAAATTTTAAACTACGATTTTAAATTATTTTAAAAAATTTAAAATTTGCTTACTACGATTTTAAATTATTTTAAAAAATTTAAAATTCGCCAACTACGATTTTGATTTTTTTTTTAAAAAAAATTTAAACTTCGCCTACTTCAATTGTAAATTTTTAAAAAAATTAAAAATTTCCTACTAGGATTCCTAATACGAGACCATTCCTTCATGTCTATCATAAAATATTTCATTCATTATAATAAATGCTATAGATTTAAACAGAGAATTTAGTTTAGAATGTTTTTCTATTCATAAATTCTTATGTAAATTATCAAAGTTCATGCTCCAGAATATTTTTTACTACAATCCAAAAAGCAAATATGTAAGAAATTCCTGAAGTGATTGACAGAATGATGAATATTTTACATTCAGATCAACTTAAAAAATTTTTCAAGCTTAAAATACCTCAGAAATAAAATTCTCATAAACTATTCAAAGATGAAAAATCTTTTTCCTCAGAAGAAAAAAAAACTTCATGAAACATTTCCTAAATCATTCATTCATTTATGGTGATTGATTAAATTATGAGAAAAGTTTTTGATTTTTTTTCTTCTTTTTCAAGCTCTCATTGCGAAATTTCCCATAAATCAACTGAAATTCAACGTTCAGAATTCTTTAATTAAATTCATCTTCAAGTTTTTATTCTTTTCTTTCTTATTATTCCATTTCTTGTGTGTGTTTTTTTCGGGAAAGAAAAGAAAACCTTGAGAATTATTTTAACTAGAGAAGAAAAAAACTCATAAATTTTATGAGCAGAAAAGAATTTTTTTGAAAAATATTCAAAAAGCAGGAAAATATAAATTTCTCTGCAATTTAATTTCATTTCATTTCTGAACAATACGCGGAAGGAAAGTGCAAGAGTAGTGCTTGTAGGATAAGGTGTAATAAAGAGTACATTTGAGACATTTGTATGCAAAAAGTTGTTTTTCCATAGCACGAAAACTTCTACTACGAAAAAAAAGAATTTTTTTAACGATTTTGAAGTGTAAGTTTTGAGAATGAAAGAAAGTGACTTTATATTTCGTAGATTGTCAGACTGGATGGTTGTGATATATGTGATTAATCGCTGCCATCAAATGATATACTGTGTTGAGGCTTGGTGCATTCCAGGAGCACGCTTGCGATGTAAGGATAAGTACCCAATTTCACTGTTTCCAAGATTCGAAACCTCAAGGTGTGTCCTTAAAGCTAACACTGATCAGAACGCTTCAGAAAACAGCACTTTTTGCTGTCAAGTTAGAGAAAAACCACCGTCATGACGCCGTTAGGGCACCAACACGTCATTTTGATGCTTTACCGTTATAACGTCAACGTAGCGATACCCTAACGACTACGTTGTACCGCTATAACCCAATCCCATCTACAGCAATAAAAAATACCAAGATAATCCTTAAAGATCCTCACACAATTCCTTTCATTCACAAAATGCGCAAATATTCCTTACAAAAAAAAAATCCTACAAGTCATCTAGACTTATCTCCAAAAAACTTTTTCTTCTTAAAATAAATAAATTTTCTCATATCATCACAAATATCATTTCACGTTGTATCCACTTACTTTTCGAAATCATTCTTCGTATCATTTCTCATCGCATTCCTTCATTTTCACACGGAATTGAAGGAAAACAGACACAAGAACAAGTCAACTACATCAGACAAGATGGGAGGAAAATTACATTTTTTTGAAAGATGTAGCATTGAATATTTAATTAAAAAACTTTTTCTATCTCCTTCAACGCCTTTAATTTGGATTGTCTTTTAAAATATTGATCGACTTTAAAGAGTAAGGAAGAGCTTCGAGGGATTGACTGAGGTTTCTTGAAAATTTGGGAAAGTTTTTTATTAATTACGGTGAGTTTTTCCTTACTTCAAAGGAGAAGTATTTGAACAGCTTTAAAAAAAATTATTAAGGCAAGCCAGAAAAGGCAAAAAAAATATATTTTTAATATAATTAAAATCTCGTGAATTCTACGGAGAAAGTTTGTTTATTTACAACCAAAACTTTCTCTTAAAGCTTCACGAAAGAGCTTAGGCACCTTGACATTAACCTGACTGGCATAATCAAAATTTAAAGCCTGCGATGAATCAATTTTATTAAAAAAAATCTCTCATCCATGAATTTTTTATGATACAGTCAGTGTTGCTAACTCAGATTGCGGTGCTTTAGAAAATATATCAAAAAATTTAATTTTCAGAGTGACAGCTTCAGATATCTCTCCTATCTAATATATTTTTATGCATTCCTGTGGCTAGACGTCAGATGACTGTAGAGATCATCAGACACTCAGCTAAAATTTAATTAAGACTAAGTGTCTGAAACAAAACAAATCTTTGTAAGTCGTAACTTTATGCAAGCGCACCTTAGGTGTACTTAAAGGAGTATGGACCATCTGTGGATAGGGATCTTAGTCATCATAACAGATAAGTCCAATCTTAGATCTTGTCTGCTCCATGCATGCACCCCAGCGACGTAACCAGATATTTCTTAGGAGGGGGGGGGGAGGTTGTATAAAAACCCTAGAAATTTTAAATAATTTTTTTTGTTTGAGCCAATTTTTCCCGAAAGGGGGGTCTCTGCATAGACCCATTCACCCCCTGGATACGTCACTGATACACCTAGATAGCAACACTGAGAAGCACTCATTAATTTACATAGAAAAATTTCCATAAAATTTATGTTAAGGTTCATAAATTTTTTTTACCTTTTTCTCGCTGAAAAAAATTGGCACGAAAGAGAATTTTTATGAATCAATTACCCTGACCCACTCAATATTTATTCTCATAATCGACGTGGAAAAATTTCCGCTCTAAAAACGTGAAATGTAAGGAAATTTTCTACCAGAAAAAGAAGATGAAAGAAAATTTTCCGTTTTAATTTTATGTTTCATCATAATAAAAATAATTTTCAACTAAAGACATAAAAAATTTCTTCTTGCTCCTCGTGTGCTCTAATCTCTTCCTTTATTCTCATCGAATTTTTCTCGCTCGATTGTGTTCAGTTTTGTTTTCCATTAGAATCAACTTCGAAATCGATTGATATTGTTCTTCATCCTAATGCTTCTCATTTATTTATCCGTTTTTAGCTGTGATATTGTGAACAGTTTGTTTTCGTGGAGTAAGGGTGATATAACTTGATTTTGATACTTAAGAAAGTTTATTTTTGAAAATTTAGTAGAGTAAAGTAAATTACCAAATAACGAGAATGGGACTCGAACCCACGTCCTCCGAAGTCAGGCTACTTTTAAACCTGGTAGAATGCCAGCTTAAACTATTTCCTGTTCTGAAGAGTGGTATTATCGTTGATGCTTCTTTTCGTGGAAACAGGGACGTAACAAAGGTCCTTAACGCCCTGGGATAAATGTTGAAAATGCGCACCCTTTTTATACCCCCAAATAAGAGATTTTCCAAGCAAATGCTCCACTTTACCCACCTTTATTATGTCCTCAATAAGGATTAACCTTACTCTCCCACCCTCCAAAATTTTCTTATTTTTTTAAATAATAAATATAAAAGTTTAAAAATAATTGATAAATTTTCCAAGTCAATAAAATTAAAGTAATAAAAATGCGCCTTATTCATTCTTTTATTCCCCCATTTTCAAAGTATGAAGAAGAAAAGAAAATAAGTACATATAAAAATAAGTTGAAAAATGATAATAAAGAATTGAATAAGAGAAGAAGAGAAAAAATATCAAATTGAATCGGATTGAGATAACAATTGTGAGAAGCTTTCACTCAACTCAACTCATTCAATACAATTCATATATCCATATCCATTATTTTGATAAAAATGTGAAGACTTATTTGTGCAAATTGCACATCATCGATGTTTGTGTAGATTTGTTTGAAATGGAATGAAATAAAAGTGAATGGATGTGTTAGGGGAAAGAGAGTGAGTTATTGAGAAGGTTGTGGAGCTTATGGCGAAATATAAATGTTGAGTAAGTGAGTTCTTCTGTTGATTCATGGGATTTGAAGCGAATTTTTGTGAGGCTTCAGCCGCAGAATTTTGTGTTGACAAGAAAAATTTTGAAGAAAAAGCCATATAATTAGAAATTAAATTTTTTCATAAATTTCATTCAGGGTTGTTTCTTGGACCTTGCCTTGACCAAACAAAATCACTTTAACCCTGCTTGTGGCAAAAATAGAAGTTGCCAAAATAGAAAAATTATATTTGTACCCAAAAGCTATCTGACCCAGATAGCACCTATGGCATTCTTGCTGTTTTAGCATCTTAGAAAGGTTCTACACCCTGGAAAGGCACCAAACTTTTGCCCCCAGCGCTAAATATCGTTGTAATGATCCAGGCATCTGAGTTAACAACACTGACTATAACCTTCAAAACAGAAATTTTTAACGAGCCAACAAAAAGCATTTCACAACAGTAAAGCGAGTAAATCAAGTAAATTGAATGTGGGAGGTGATGAAAGACATAAAAGAAGGGGAAAAAATCTATTTTAAGGGCTTCACTTAAATGTATATCATTCACTTAAATTGCAACGTAAATAAAATCATCATCAATTTATGGTTTATGGTATTGAAAAAAAGAATAGAATGTAAAAATGAAGCGATGCTTAAGTAAACATGAAAACTGCATTAGAATGATGATGTATTGAAGGTAGAAGATCTCAATTCAATCTATCCAGATATAAAAAGCTCTTGTTAGAATGGAAGTTTATTCAAACAGTTTCAATGATGAGAACTCGACTTTTTTTCCTCGATTCGATATGAAAATGGAAGTACATGCATAGAGCGAGTACCAACATACATAATCGAGAAGATAAAAAGTACATAAAAATCCTTCAAATATTCATGTTTCATAGTTTCGATTATTGAATGCAGATGAATAAAGAAAAAGCACAACCCGAGAAAAAAATTCTCATTGGTCATACCCTCTAAAATGAACATCGATTATGAAAAGATTGAATAGAGCGTTGAAGCTTATGAAACATTAATTTGCATTAGATCGAGTGGAAATAGCTACTGCTAGGAATGATAGATGGACTAAAGGGATAAAGAGCAAGGAGGAACTTAATTTCAAGGTTCATTTATTTTAAAATTGTGATTTTTTTATTAATTTTAGCTGCAATTTTAATCGAATTATCATAAAATTTGAATTTAACGGAAATTTAAAGTTTGAATTTTTAAATAGAAATTTTTTGCTTCAATTGAGGCAAAAAGTTTTGTTTATCTTTCAAATTAAGTAACTTTTTAGGTTTTTATCAGTTTAAAGTGCTTAAAACTAGTGAAATTACAGGAAAGTACATAATAATTGCAATTTATGAACTTAAATAATGCAAACAAAGTCTTAATTTTGTATGTATTAAAGCTGTCTTCGATTTCTACTTTCAAACATTCTATTCATCCGAGAATTTATCTAATTTGCTTAACAAACTCTCAAAGGTATTCAACAGAAGCACAAAATATCAAAGATAAATATCAAAACACCGTGTCTAGACGACATCCTCAAATTTCCTTCATTCGCCTTAATTTAAATTCTGTTTTATCATCCACCTACATCATTTACATCCCTTAGTTCAGTTCTCCATACTTACCGGAAGATCGTTCACCATCCACGTAAGATTAGCAGCTGGTTTCGAAAATTGACTACTACAATTTCCTCTCAGCTCATCTCCGGGTCTATATCTTGCCATAATACCGTCAATAAATGGCTTTGCTTCAGGAATGTCTGTAAATAGATGTGGGAGGTTATTATTTATATCCAAAAAACCAATGTAATTTGAGATGGAAAAGCTATAAAAAGAGAAACAGATTGGCTGCTCTCATTTACCCGCATTTTATAAGTGTGGCCATTAAATATAATAAATTAATTTATCATTCACTTCTCAATTCATCAAAATAGAACATAAAACCCCTCTATTGCTGTAGAGCAGAGTATGGAATCGTTAAAATAGGAACATATTTTATGCTATAAATACAATAAAGCAGATCAACACGAGCAATGAATGAAAAATGAAATTGGAATCCTTAATTCTGTTCGAATATTGGAATTTTCGATTGGATTAAAGTGACAATTTGTATTGTGTACAGAAACAAGTCTGAACATGAATTAAGGACAGTGGAAGAAGCGATCTTTTGAAGATGGGAAAGAAATTTCAATGATTATAATTTAAAGAAGAATTTTTTGTTAATCTAAAAGTTGAGGAAGGTAGCAAGAAGGCAATAATCTCAATTTAGTGGTGTACCAAATCTGGTATCTAGGACTTTAACCAATTGTAAGAAGTATTCTGTATTGTTGGTTAGTAAATTGATGGTCAAAGACCAAAATTGGATACAATAAACTAGTTCGAGCAGCCATACATCAGGATTGAACTGTATTAGTTGAGATGCTTCTTATTTTCTCTTCAAATCTGACATTTTATTCCAAAAAGTCATTCAACTTTGCTAAATTCTATTGCTAAGAGATTTCACAAACCAGGGGCGTAGCCAGGGGGTCTGGAACCACCCTTGAGAAGGGTCCCAATCGAAAAATTCCTGGCAACGCTCCTGTCACAAACATATCAGAAGCTTCTCTGAAATGAGACAAGTCTATCAGTTAATAATCACTAACATCAACTGACGTAAGATTAACAAGTATTATTGACAAACAGATGAACTAGTTTCTATAATGTGAGACAGATGAGCAGAAGTACAAACGCATGAGCAAATTTGTCTATCAAATCTCATCGAATAGTTGAAGTATCGGGTCAATATGTATCCGACAACTGTCTATTTCCACTCAATAATGATAAAACGCTTAAGAATTGAAATTATATTTATTTTTATCATCCTGAACTAGAAGGAAATGTCTCAAGACGAAGAAGTGGAAGATGAATGATTGAAAATCGATAAAATTAAATGCGGAAAAATAGCGTTAAGCAAATATGGGAGTAAAAATTGTTGTCGAAAAATTGCTTTTCCATTTCAATGACTTCAACTTACCGACAACTTGCATGTCGCCAGAAACGATCATGGTATTGAAATGTGGAGCATCGGCAGATACTATGTATTATAAATAAATATATGTAGAAATTTGAAATAAATTTTTTTTGAGATGAAAAAAAAATTTAGGAACGAGAAAAAAAAATTTATGCGAGATGTTATTGGAATTTTTTTCCTTCTTCCGTTTTTCTTGCTGTCGAGCTCGAAAAAGAAGAAGAAAATTTAATAAATTGTGGCACGCTGTATATTGATTTAGTTACAGTACTACAAATAAATAACATGTGGGATGAAATTTTTCTTGTTATTGAAGCAATTTTGTGTAAAAGTCTGGAAAAAGGATATTTTGTTGATAGGAATTTATGAGTTATGGGTTGAAAATGCTGAGGAAATTTATTAAGTTTGGGGATGTATTGAAGGTTACTGAGTACTAGGATATATTGAGAATGAGGCTTTTGTGAAAAACTCTTAGAGAAATTGCTGAATTTTGCATATTTCTTTGTTAATCTATCTCTGCTAATCTCTAGCAAGGACATGGGAAGGCTGGATCGTTAACATCTTTCATGGGATCCAGACCTCCTGCGGATTCTGAATGTCTTGTTTTCGATCAAGATTGGTATCGAAGTATATCAGAAAATCTCGTTCTTGATATTAAAATTGGAAATAAGATCCAATTGATCTTTACTGGTAATTTACTGGGGGTCTTGGGCATACCAAGAGGGGGTGGGGGTCCGGAGTTTTCAACCTCTTTTTTCAAAAAGATTGTATCAAATTTTTTCAATATATTGTTTGATTTATAGCAATTTAGGTGTAGTCAATTTGAAGATATTATTAGTTGGTTACATTTATACTGAGTTTCAAAATCTGGACCCCCTCTGGTTACGCTCTTGTAGGGGGTCATTCGGATATTACGTAGCACTTTGAGTGGGGTCTCTGGTTTTTTTATGCTTCATATTAAATTTTTCTACCAAATTTTGTTACGAGTAGAGGTAAAAGTCAAAAATTGTCATTTTTAGCATTACGTAATATGCGAACGACCCCTAAACAGATTTTACAAAAATTTAAAGAAGAAAAAATATTTGATTGATTCAAAATTTCAATATATCTCTTCATTTATCAAACTTTTTCCAACAAATTTGCAATCAATCTCAATCTAGATTCATCCAAAATTCCAATAAATTCACATCTCACATAAACTTCATAACCTGCTTCACAAAAATGAAAGAAAAATTCAATTTCAAAAAATTTGTGCCTTCATTTAAAAGTAATCTACTAAACTCCTCCGCCTACCTTCACATGAGAACTTCCCAGAGATGTTTGTATCTACTTGTGTTATCACGACTTGTGATGCATTCGATAAACTAGTCTGTGAAAGAGAGAGAGAATGAGAGATTACGAGATATGAAAAAGTCATTATAGCATGTACGGCATATGTATGTAGCTACGGCTAACTGAATCACAAAAAAGGAGATATAAGGGAATGGAAAAAATATATACATGATGTGCATGTGCTCTCGGGCATTCATTACACATCATTGCGTTTTACCTCGACATTTATGCCAGCCACGGGAAATGTTTTTATGGATTGTGGTTCCTTCGGTGTGTAACGATAAAATTCACGTTTGCCTTTATACCATTTTATCGAATACAGTGAATCTCCTTCCATATCATAATTACAAATTAATAGAGCGTTATCACCTCGCTTTATGGCTGTTGGAATTGTGACACGAACATCACGCAATCCCACTGATATATCTGTGTGGAATGAAAAGGAAAAAAGATAACAATAAGAAAATTGAAAATGAGAACGTGATATTGACTCATCATCTCAATTACGAGTTATTGGTAAGTAAATAATGTTGAAAATTGTCAAGTACCGCACTGAGATTATTACTATGTCAAAGGAAATGATAGAGTGAGAGCATTGTATACGTATTGTTGTGTATAATTTTGTGGCTTTAAAGTTTCGTGCAATTTATGATGATTGGGATTTGTGGTTGGGTTTGAGTGCTTTATTTTTTGGGATTTTTAAGTCAGAAGTGAAGACGTCCTTAAATTGTTTAAAGAAATTTTTTGTCGACATTTAAAAGAAGTTATCAAAAATTTGGGCTTGTGAGCTTCAAAATTGTAGTTGGCTTTATCCCAAGGCTGGGTTTCTTGGTCTACCTTACCCCAAGCCCTACACCAGGTCTATATCTTCCCACTTGGTACCACTGGGGTATACCAATCCTTACCCCAATCTACCCCAGGGTATACACATATTCCTACCCTTATGGATAGACCGAGAAACCCAAAAGTGGAAGTTGCGTATGGTTTATCGCATTCTGAACCAAAAATCTTCTCAAACTTACAAGCTATTATAAAAACTAGGCAACGAAGTTCCCCAAAATCTTTCAATTTTCTCACAAAAGCCATTTGAACCTAATGTAACAATTTTTCACACCAGTCTTTACACCTTGACACCCTGAAGCTCTAAAACTTCTCATCTAAATGCATAATTCAAAACCATTCTATTGAATTTCTATCTTGCAATACATTTACGTCTGAATATATCTGTTTATGTGATACATGCTACTATAATCATTCTGACGATGATGATGATGATGATGAAGATATAAAAACGCTTTTCGTTGTCACAACATATATACACACAAAAAATATTCACTGACAGTATCGTGAATGAATAGCAAGTCGCTTACTTTCAACGGCACTCAATGGCACTTGAAGTAGTATGATGAAATTGTTAGTGACAGTATAAATGGCTTTGTTGTTTCATCAACAATTTTCATCATCATATACCGCGCGCGGTAGAACAATTTCCATTTTCTCTCCCTTTTGTGCTGTGCTTTCTTCATCGTATCTGCGTATAGACTTCACACCAATTCTCGTCATTCTCAGTTGTTGTTGAATACACACGAGAAAAGTGATGTGATAAAATTCATGCTTTATGTGATTTTGTTGCGTAATATCTGGATTTTTTAGTTATAGTTTTGTTTTTTTCTGGATGGAAGTTACTTTATGTATAGGTTTCACTTTGGAATGCGTTGTGGTGAAAAAATTTGAATTTTCACATTCCTGGGTCATTCCGTTTCCTCATGGACGTAGCCCCTTTTCTGGGACACAGCAGCTTCCAGTAACTATTCTAATCCAAAACCTATGATTAGTCTGCAACTGAATAGCCCCTGTGTTATGCTTTATGAAGCAACATTGCTCCTATATTTAGACACAATCTAAATACACAACAAAAGCTCTTTATCCATCATATTTCAAATAACCTTCACAACTAGCCATCCTGCTCACTAACAAGCTTTTGTTCTACTATGTTAAAAAAATCCTCGACAGAACTAAAGGAACATAATGAAAAGTGCAATGAAGCACACAAGGCACGACTGTTTCCGACTTCAACATAAATGTTTATTAAAGTCATCATGCTTCGCAAGCAAGATAAAAAATCAAAATGAACGAGATTTGACTTTGCTTCCTTGCTCTATGCTTTAACGTATTCGCGACGACATGATAATCATAAAAATGGAAAAATAATAATATTGGTATAAATTGCTTGTATAACGAGTGAGTGTGCCAAGAAAAAAAAATCATCATTAAATTTATATTTTTTTCAGCATTTTTCAAAATTCATGAGACGTGCATATACACAATTTAAGAGTTATTCTGCCTCATTCTCCTTGCACACTACAACTATGGTAATATCATGAATAACAATAATAACAGCCATATCATTGACACACACACACATTAAAATAAGCTGTTCATTGTGAAAGCATAAACAGTTGTCAGGCAGGATCATCAATGCCATCGGAATCGAAAAGCATTAGGCTATGTGAATGAGAATGTGTGTACGAAAAAAAGACTAGAGAACCATAATTTTATTCATAACAACACGACATGTTTCTGATTATCGATATCATGCGATTAAAACTTGGCTTATGTATGGCTTCGTATGATTATGATGATGATGAGAATAGCAAAACAGCGATTGTGTGTGAAGTGAATAAAAGTGGAGAATATAAAAGAAAGGGGGAATTTTAGTGGAGTAAGCGGTTAAGTGGTCGATGGATCCCAAATGAGGGATCGTTTGTGGTTTTTGGTTTTCTTTAGAGGTCGTTCGCAAATTACGTCACAAAAAACAACTTTTTTGACCCCCTCACTCATATGTCACAAAATTTCCAAAGAACAAAAAAATTGGTATTTGGACTGTCACAACTTATTCAACCCCCCTCCCCCTAAAGCGACCCCTTATTAAAAAGTTTGTGACATATGAAGGGGGGGGGGAGTGTTCAAAAATTCTGTTGCTTGATTCCAAAAAGCTTAGCCTTTAATTCAAAATGGCGGAAAAATTCAGACAATTTTCTACAAAAATAAAAGTTTCTAGATCAAAAAAGTCTCTCCGCTGCTCATTTTGATACGGTTGCTCCTTACTGTAAGGTATATTCCCACTATATATTAAAGATTTACTACTTAAGCCACATAGAATTCAAAAATGATAATATAACCTCAAAATTTAAAAAAGTAACAGATTCAACAAAATATTTTCACATACCCCACCATCCCCCTCAACCCTCCCCAAAAAACATTTTAATCCTATCTTGTAACAAGTCAACCCAGAAAAGAATGAAAAATCCTCTTTTATTATGTATCAATACATTTTATCTCAATTCACAGAATGTTTATATTATAACGACATACAAAAGCAGGAAGAAAAACTGAGTGGATGAAAAATTCCAGCTAAATAAACTCTATCGAAAGCATAGATCCAATATGAGAGATAATAATATGTAGAGGAACATCATGACAGCGTAATAATATTTGTGCAAATGAAAGGCATGTTCAACATCTGCTCGCTTCTACTTTACAGTTCGTGGTAGTCCGCTGTTCGTGGTATAAAAAGTTTTTGAGTATAGAAAAGTTTGCTTGGGTAATTTTATTTGAGAAATGTGAGTGGTCAGTTTGGTTGAGATCAATAATTGTTAACGGAAAATTCTTTTCTAAAAAGTAACGGTCAAAAAATATTTTAAAATCAAAAATTTCGACTTAGTGAAATATTTCAAATTTCAAAAAACCATTACAATTTAAATTTAATAGAATTAACATTCAAGCTACAAAAAGGCGCTATAAACACACCCATCTCGCGAGATGGCACCCCAACTTTCTCTCTGTTGCTATCTCACACTCATTTTCATCCCGTAGTATGCAAAAAAGGAATTTTATATTTCAAAATATTGAACGAATATTATCTGTATAATGAGTTTTTCCACATGCTTAACCATTTGACTGTGTGTGACATACAGAACAGATGAAAATAATAAAAAAAAACTTTTTCATTGAGTAGGGAACGGAATGTGGATCAGGAACATGCAATTGTGTAAGAGAACATGGCAAATTGTTTTGACATGCAATGACCGGAAGCTGAATTGAGTAAAAGTTTTGCCTTCTTCGTTATTCTTCTTTGTGGATTTAAGGAAAGCCACAGAGGAGTCGAATAAATAGAAGATGAGAAGGAGGAGTTGCAATGATGGTAGATTTCTTGGAAGTTACATCATTTTATTGTAATAAATATTTATTTTCGGTATGAGAAATATTTTTATTTTATTGAAATATTGAAGTATTTTAGATTGGCCATTTCTGATTTATTTTAAACCATTTCGATTCATAGGAAATAACTCATCACAAACTTTACATTCTAATCACTTTTAAGCTAGCAAATTCAATAAATTTGGCAATAAAATTATTTATCGGAACCACAATAGTAATTCGAATTCGATAAATTTAGATTTACAATAATGCTTTGGCCTGAGAACCCACAATTGGATAAATTTATGTCATCATTTCTCTGCTTTGGGAGTTAAATGATTGAAATGTGGAGTTTTGTGCTTCATATAAGCTTTTAAAATGTTGATAAACATGAAATTTAGAGAAATATATTGAATTTAAATTCAGTCTTGTGAATTAATGATGCAAAAATTTAAAAAATTCGTTAAAAGATGCTAAAATTTAAAAAAATCCGATAAGAGATGCAAAAAATCTAAAAAAATCCGTTAAGAGATGCAAAAATCAAAAAAATCTGTTCAGAGATGCAAAAATCTAAAAAAAATCTTCAAAAGATGCGAAAATTTAAATAACTCGTTAAAAGATGCAAAATTTTAAATAATGTCACTAACTAAGTTTAAACTGTCATTAAATTCCCAAAATTCCATTAAAATTATCACTCAGATATTCAAAAGAGCTTGAATTCATCTACAAAGTATTTGAATATCACAATTTATATGACAACGGCCAATAACCTCAACAACACACAAAAACCTTTTCCATTATATTGAAAACATCATAAATTCTTTTGTTAACAAGTTCCTTTGTTCAGAACCAAGCATCAAGTATTTAAGGAATAAAGTAAATTGCATAAAACGGCCATTTAAATGATTCAGGTAATTCAAGAAAGAATTTCATTCAAAAATATTTTAATAAAAGTAAAAAATGTTTCATTATATACGTTAAATAATTAGAATTCCGTTTTACTCAAAGCTCTTGTGCTGTATAGAAATTTCTGGTATGTGAATTGGAATTGTTTCGTAGATGAAAACCCAGAGAAACCTTTAAAGCTCTTACAAAAGCTCTCGCTTGAATTAATTAAGAAATTAAATTTTATTTCATTGAACTTTTTGAGTGAAAATGCTTAATTGTGAAAAAGTTTCCAGCTTTAATGTCTGCGACAATTTTGCTCAACAATTTTTAAAGACGAACAATTTATTTTAAATGCTGAATTTCATTTCAAAATATTTTAATATTTTCGTTTTATTATGTAAGCGTGAAATGTATCAAATGACTTTCATTTGAAGTGCTGAAATCGATTCGAATTTACAAATTTAAATTTAGTAAAAATATTCAGAGTAAAGGCATTTTAAAATGTATTCCGATGGAATTCTACTAGTTGGTTGGGTTGGTTCGGAATTGTTCAAATAAATTTTCCTATTTCTGCATCTTCTTTTAAATTTGTGCTTCAATTTCTGTTTTGCATTTTTGCATCTTTTAACGTATTTTTTGTATTTTCCGCATCAATTTTACAAATCTAAATGAAACTTTGCAACATTTAACGAACTTTTTGAACTTTTGCATCAATTTTATGAATTTGAGCTAAATTTAAAATCTTTTTAACGAATTTTTTGTATTTTAGAATCAATTTGATAAAATTTACCCAAAATTTGAATCCTCCAATTTTAATTTTTTTACATCAATTGAGAAGAATCCAATCAAAATTTTACCAAAAACAATTTCAATCAAGACAAACAAAAGACTATAACAATAAAACCAAATGAGTAAAGTGTTCAGTCTTTCACAATTGCTAACAAACATTGAAAACGAATTCGTAGAGAACAGTAATGACTGATAAACTTCTAATTTGAATGCAAATGAAATATCCATAAAATCAATAAATTCACAAGTAAAATTTCAAATCGAAACGTGCAGGAAAAAAGGAAGAAAAAAAGTATTCGAATGTGAGCGGAAAGGGATCTTTAATATTCATTCCATAAAATTCCGAAATTCTATAAACAATTTAACAACAAGAAACTTTTTCTGTAAACTTTTTAATGTTTTTTCTATGTAATTTGTTTTCATCGATTATCTAGAGAGAAAAAAATGATAATATAAAAGAAAAGATGATTGTTAAGTTGTGGTAAAAGCTTAATCTCATTCCTAACAATCCTAAAAATTCAACATATACGCACCCAACATTTATAGAATTATCTTAAACTCATAAAACTTTCTTTTCTCGATCCATAAAAATTCCGTTCCCAATGTAATCAAATTTTGCCTCTTTTTTTTCCTTTCTTTTCCGCCTCCTCTTCTCCCTTATCCTTCATCCTTATCTTCTTAGATATTTTTTTCCATTTTATTTTTTTTTTTGAATACTAGACCCGAATGGAAATTTCTCAAAGCATATTAAAGGGCATTATGATGATGAAGAATGGGAATGGTTTCTTTACAAAGATAAGGAGAAATGGCAACTGTAGACTCATTTTCTATTATGTATGTCTCTATATATGATGAGCTGAGTGAGTTCAAGGGTCAATTTGGGAATTTTAAGCTGAATTTCGGGAGATGTGGGTTCTTTTTAGAGAGTAGACTGAAGGCGGGAAGTGATGAAGATCGAGAGTAATAATTTAGCTGCTTTGAGTTTGATTTCAAAACGTGATAACCTCAAAAAAAGACCATAACCTAAAAAAGAGACCATAACCTAAAAAAGAGACCATAACCTTAAAAAGAGACCATAACCTCAAAAAGACATCATATCCTCAAGAAAAGACAACAACCTCAAAAAAGACATCATAACCTCAAAAAAATACAAATTCCTTAAAAGTTCTCTAATTTAAAATTCCTCAACCCAATCTACCAAACATGACCCCAATAACCGAAGCACACATTAAGTATGAGTACATATCCATGTTCATGCACACATATTCATGCATTCAAAAGCGAAAGAAAAGGGAAATTGGACCATTCACGAAAGTAAAGAAGAAGAAAAAATTCAGCGTCTTATTGTAAAGATTCTTAAAAATGAGAAGAAAAAAATGGAATTGATAAAAGCGATAAAGATAATCTGGAACCATCAATGTAACGATATAAAAGGCGAAAAATGTGCTTGTTTGCGAACTTCATTTATGTTTGAGAATTTTCTTTCTCCTTTCATTTATCCCCATCCCGTCTACGGTACTCTCATGATTTTCATTTGAAGAAAGTAAGTATGAATGAAAGGAAACGAGGAGCACAGAAGCGGGTGAGAGATCTTGATGAAATTACATAAAAGACTCAAGGGTACTTTTTTGGAGGGAACGAGAAAACTTAAAGGAAGTTTGATATTTTTAACATATAAACGACAATGATGCTGATGCTGATGCTGATGATGGTCGACTCTTCTTGACTTTTCTGTTGCGTCACATGACGAAAAAGAACTCTGAGATGATAAAAACATGTAAAAGAATGTCAAAAGATGAAGAAAACAAGATAAAAGTTGTTAGCCAAAACGCTTAGTCGCTATGGATGTCGAAATGATAACAAATTCTGAAAATATATTCGTATTATGGACGGTATCAGACCTTAAAAGGGTTTGATGAATCGAATCAACTTCAACAATAATTTTTAATGTATTTTTCTGAGAATTTGGTATTGTGGTTTGTTAGTCTCATGTCTTTAATAAAGCCATGATCTTTGAAAGCCACTGCTCTAAATCATAAGTAAGAATAACCGTTAAAATATTTTGAATTTTAAAAAACAGCAAATTAATTTTTTTTGTTTAAAATTCAAATTTTGAGAAACCGTTAACATAAAATAAGTTTTTGTTAAATATTCCTGAAATATTAAGCTCTTAAAATAAAGTTTTAAAACTAAGAATCTCATTATTTAGTAAATAAATTTACTATCCCATCCAATCTCATGTTGTCCATAAAGCAAAATATCCAAAAAAAATTCCAGCATAGAAAAACAGTAAGCAAAGATGCCTCAAGGGGCACAAAGGCAGAGCCAAATGTGAGATGTGAAAATTGGAGCGTAAAGTTTACAATATTTACATTTTCGGTTATTTGGGCAACGAAAGAAAGGAGCAAGAAATCAATTGGGAATATTGATGTGAAGCATAGAAAAAAAATTCATTTTTATTTCTTCATTCAAAGCGTGCACGATTTCCTTCAATCAGTGCCTGGTTTTCATTCGACATCGGTACTTGAATATTAAATAATCTCAATAATTTTCATAGTTAAAAGGGAAGTAGGTGAAACTGCAGTTCATCAAACGAGCATAATCAAACTTTTTTTTCTGTGATGAAAATTCTTCGTGAAAAGTTTGGCAAATATGGAAAATGCTGTTCTTTTTTGGCACATACACGAGAAAAATGAAGAAAACAAGACAGATGAGAGGAAAAAAAACTTTCATTTCCAATTAAAAAGTTTCGTTTCATTTTCAATACCAATGACAGAATACATACAGCAAGTAATTTTTCGGTGTCAACCTTTTCGGATATATCTGGTATGGACAGATGTGAATGATGTGTGGGAGAAGCATTTTTGGAATTCTTATCTATTTTTATTTGTTGTTTAGAAAATTAACTGATGTTTTATCAATTTAGCAAAATATTGAGCAATGTTGCTCAGTTGTGCTCAAAATTTGAGAAATGTTGCTCAGTTTTGCTCTTTTTTAAGCAACGTTGCTCAGTTTTGCTCAATTTTTGAGCAATGTTGCTAACTTTTCATTTGATTCTTTGCAATGTTCCTCAAATTTACTAAACAAAAACACATTTTAGTGTGAAACACTAGTATTTTACTAGATTCTAGTTTTTTGTATGTCAACACTTCTATTGATTTATCATCCTTCAAATCAAAAGCCTCCCTAGTATTCTGTCAATCAGACACTCTATCCACAAACCACCCCATTTATTCACAAAAATTCAGAAATCCCCCTCAAAGTGAAAATAACTCAAAAGAGGAAAATGAAAACACAGCAGAAAAGAAAGAAGCACAAAGAAAACGAAGGAAAAAGCTCGAAATGTAATTGATCATGTCTGTCATTGCTCATTGCAATTAATCAAATATTTGAAGAACACGATATGAAATCGAATTAGTCTCTCTTTTCACAATCTACAGTCCTGTTCTTCTAATTTTCCTTATACATTTCACTTCATCTGACAGTAATTCAGACGAAAGATTAAGGAAAGATTTGGGTGGTGGTAATGCCAAAAGAAGTTTGAATTTTGGGGATGTTGAAGACGATGACGAAGAAGAAAAATTTCTGGTTCCTTTTATTTTATTATTCGGTAATCAATATCCCCCACTTCTTCCCGTTTCAATTTCACTCTTTTGTTCCTTTTCCTTTTGGCATCAAAATTTATAGACTAAATGGGATATTAGGCTTAAAAAAGGAATGGATGAATCTTGGGAAGCTGTCACTAGTTCGATGGAGAAATTTTTTTGTTTTTGTTTTGGGGGGCGACTATAAATGACGTAAACAAAAATTTCATTTTTTTATCCCCTCCCTTTGGTTATCACTAAATTCTCATACAAAGCAGATCCCTTCCATCCTTTAAAATTGAATGTCATTTGAGATGTATTTAACAAAGAATTATATGATTAATTTTTTTTAAAAAAATCAATTTTAGTCGAAAGCAAAATGATTATTTTATCTCATAGGAATCGAACCTAAATTTTGATTTTAATTTTTTTTCTTTTAGTGTTCCACCAATTGAGCTATTAAACGTTATATTTTTAGATTGGCAAAATACCATTTAAAATCATTATCTGCATCTAAATCATCCAAGTCTCCAAAAAAAAACAAAAATCTTTAAAATCACCTTAAATATCCAGTCCTAAATGAATTAAAATGAAATCCAGACGAAAAATAATTCAATAATCCATCTTATTTAAACTAAATTAATTCTCAGTCTTCCTTTTTCTCACTCACAAATCCCCAATACAATCTCTTTGGATCTGCCTGCAAACACAAAACAACAATACAGTAAAAGCCTGTTAATTAAAATGCTCAGAATTTTAATCCATTAAGCACTCTTTTTCATTTTCTTTTTTCTCAAATTCATCTTATTTTTTTCCAAGCAATTGTTTCTGATATACATCACATTTAAAATTGTTTTAAGGACCTTCCATCAACCAAAAATTTTCACATTATTTTTATTTTTTGTTCCTTTTCTTTTCATTCTTGTATTATTCATGGAAAGAATTGAAAAACGAGAGGAAAAAAAAGACCTTTTTCCTTTTCTTTTCTATTCAAACTTGTCACATTGTTTCAGGCAATCCATTCGTCACTTACTCCTTTCTTTGGTGCTTTTTTTTCTATAGGCTTATGCAACATATAGCTTGAATAAGAGGGAATCTAGTTGAAAAAGTGTCGGCGGATGAGTTATGGTGAAGGATTTTTGCTGGGTAAGTAAAATTTTTTTGTACGAAAAGTGTTTAGTTGGGTAATTTTTTATATGGATGCAAAGTTAAGAGAGCATTGCTGTTTTCTTGAGTGGGTTGTATAAAAGGAAGTATGATATTGTAGAATTTTTCTAATTTTGAGTTTAAAACTAGGATATAGACATGCTAAGCTGTCATTAGGGCCTTGGCATTCTACCAGATTCTAGTTAGACCATTTTTTATTTAGCTTGGCTGGAAAATTGCACTAACTGCCTGTGTCAAGTGCTGGTTTCTCATCATACACCGAACCCTACTAATAATAATGAAATATACATAAAAAAAGGAAAAGAACCTCGTGAATATGTATTGTAACATTATTCAGGAAGATGTTCAAGGAGAATTAATTGAAAACTTTTGCCTTTGTTTTATTTGAATTTAAAATTTCTGAATTGAGAAAAGAATGAATGATTGACCAGGACTTGAAATGGGTTTGTCTTGTTTCCGGTTGTTATGAATAAATTATGGAGATGCTTTCATTGAAGAAATTTGATTTCATTCTTAGATAAAATTGGACAGAAGTTTTCAAAAAAAAATTAACATACTCAAAAAAAAGAAAAACTTTATTTTTTAAAAGTTTTAATGCAGATTAATTAAAATATTGGCAATCAACCATCAATACATCCATAACTCCCACAAAAACTCATCCCAATCAACGACAATTTCATCATACAACAATTTCCAGTCCACTTAAATTTTAAATACCATGACTCAACAAATATTTCCTCAACTCATCTGCCTTTCATCAACTTTTTTTTTGCCAAACAAAATTAAACTTCTCTCTCTCTTTTTTTGAGTAATCAATCATCAAACTTAATTCAATTAAGTTTTACTGTTTCGATAATCACTCAAAAGAATGGAGCACAGCTCACCAATATATCAAATAAACATAAAATATAGATGATAATCTCATGCAATTTAGAGCATTTTGCATGAAATTGGATTGAGTTGATTATTTTCAATAGAATCAATAAATAAAAGGGAATTTTATAAAAATAGTTAGTATCAATAAAATCCAATAGATTTAATTGAAAAGCTTTATGTAGGATGAAATTAGTGTGCTTTGAAGTTTTTGTTGTTTTAATGGCTTTAGGTGGGAACATGACAATTTATTTTAAATTTGAGATTAAAAATGTTGATTGTTTTTGAAAAAACTGATAGAAATTTTTAAAAAAATTATAAATTTTGAATTTTTTATATTTTTAGATTTTAAAAATTTTGAATTTTTTATATTTTTAAATTTTAAAAATTTTGAATTTTTTATATTTTTAAATTTTAAAAATTTTGAATTTTTTATATTTTTAAATTTTAAAAATTTTAAATTTTAAAAAATTTGAATTTTTTATAATTTAAAAATTTTGATTTTTTTATAGTTTTAAAATTTTTTAATTTTTTATAAATTTAATTTTTTCAAAACATTTTATAGTTTATGAAACAAATTTTAAATATTTTACATTTAAAAAATTAAAATTTTGAATTTTAAAAAATTTAGAATTTTATTTTTTTATAACTTTCATAAAGCTTGACGATTTTTTTGAAATATTGTGGAAAAAAATAAAAAAGTTTGAGAATTTTTTTTAAAATATTGATTGAATTTTTTATATTTTAATTAAAAGTTGATTAAGTTGAATTTAGTCTATATGCTGTCAACAATCAAACAAAACCTTTCACAAAATTTTGTCAAAACATCATCAAACAATCTGCAAATTTTCTAAAAGCTTACTTATCGAGTCAGTGCTCTGGTGTATCCCCATACCTTTCATCCAGAAATACTTTTATCTTTATTCTACCTTAAATAACCACACATTCTCAATTTCCTTCATCTCCAGCCACTTTTCTATATCAAATAAAATTAATTAAATTTCCCCACATCATCCAGAACATCAATGATGTGCAGCAATAATCCTCACATTCTATTTTATTTAATTCCCTAATAATTGAAGTAATTCTTCATTTCCAATGGTACATGAAAGTCATGATATTTTCTACAAACAGAGAAATGTCTTTAAAATAAATATTTGTTGCTGTAAAGGAGAGAATCCTTAATATGAAATATATGAAAAGCAAAATCCCGGAAGCATTAGGTTCATTAGTGAAATAAACAAGATAGAAACTTGATATATCTATGGATACGTAGATAAAAATGTTTGTAATGGAACAAAACTTTGTGATATTTTTATTTCCTTATTTGAAAGTTGATCAAGGTTTTTTTGGAGCAGCAGAATTCACAGAGAATATATATTTTTAAAATAAAATTCGATTTTAAAAAGCTCGCAAAAAAACTCAAATAAATCAAAGAAAATCCAAAAATTTCCACACAGATTACCGCATTTATTCTTAATCAAAGTATTGTCCCCCATACATTACTAAGGCGTGTGCATTTTAATTTTCATAAATTCATCTCTTAATCCATTTAACATACATTTTGCCATTTTTCATAATTTTAAACGTAAATTCACAGCACATAAAAGCACAATAATTTTTTCTGATTTATTATTCGAATTAACTGCCACGTACAGGTATAAAATGTTATTATATCACCGGAAATCACATTTTTCGTGTTTTTTAAATTTACTTTTCAGATCATTTTCAGTATTTTTTTTATGTTCATGTTTTTTACGAGGCAGTTCGGGTGAAATTTTTTTTCAATTTTCTTCATAGCTGGAAATTTTTCATCCTTTCATGGCTCGACAGTTTACTTTTGAGGCAATTTGAAAGAGGAAGACAGGGGTTAGTTACTTAGTCATGCTTTCAACTAGGATGAGTTATTTCTTCTTTGATGCATCATGCTGCTAAGTAAATGGCTTATTGTTGGGGTTATTCACTTATGACGCACTATATTTAGGGAACCCCATCCCTCACTAACAGTGCAAGGGGCGTAACCAGATATTTTGAATGGGAGGGGGTGCCCAATTTTTTTTTATATTTGAAAAAATCACTGTAAATATACGTATTTTGAACTAATCTTTGTATTAAATTTCTATACTTTTTTAGACATGAAGATTGATTTTACGAGTAGTTTTCATTATTTTCCTGTAAAAAATAATTTTTTCAATTTTAAAAATAATAAAAGATTTAAAAATTTGTATTGAATTTCGAACTCGAGGGGGTTACCTGGGCACCTAAGGACCACCCCCTGACTACTATTCCACGCATCCTTCGAAAAACTTAAAATTGCTGCATGACAGTCTATTGAAGAAAAAAGAGAACAATCCTTTTATAAAGGAAATAAAAATTGTAAAGACAATCAGACAAAAAACGACTAAAGGTATAAAAAGAAATCTGTCACCACCATCCACAACAACTCCAAAAGAATGTAACCCACAAAGAACAAGCACCACAAAATAACGATCATTCAGAATCAAAATTGATAAATAAGCAAAAAAAGCAGCAACCATTTCCGAAGAAAAAAAGTAATAAAAAATTAATAAAGATTGATGGATTCCTACCCTTGGACTATAAAACAAATAAACCCTATCCATTTTGAAGGAACGACAATGCATAATGGAAGTAATGAATTGTTGGAAATTTCTCTCAATTTTTTTCGGTTCCACTCCTCCCCATGAGCTCGCTTGCTAGGCGTAAATGTTTAGGGCAACGGTGTTTCTTTTTGTTTTTGGGGATATTATATTAAGCTAAACTAATATATATTTTATGGTGACGAATGAGTGCTGTAACAGTTTCATGATTTTTACTTTCAACACACATTACACACTTTGGTGTCATTAGTTATTTCTCATACTGCCTACGTCTGTATCCAGTTGTATGTGTACTTTCTCAAACCTCCCTCACACATTTATTCTACTCTGTGTGCTCACCCGTCCAAAGTGAATGTTATATAAATTCATTTATTTTGTAGTAACTACAACGCATGAATAAAAGCATTATTTGATTCATTTTTTATGTTAAAGTGGCATAAGGCTATTAAGCATGTTGTGAACGTATATTTGCTATTTTTTATATTGTATGGTTCGCAATTTTTCGTACCCCCAGCCTCGAGTGTGAGTTGTGTGTGAAAATGCGAGAAAATTACACATTTTTTTATATTTTTCTGCAAGGCAAGGTTTGAAGATGTTGGAATGGTTTTTTTGGGGGGTACATTTTGTCTTGGGGACTTTTGAAGTTTTTATTTGGGGATATTAGAAGACAGAAATTGAAAAATTGATTTATGAGAGATTTTACTATGAAATAGGAAGTATCCTCAGACATCTCATTTAAATTCCACTAATTTTTCATTATAAGACATCCTTAATTTAAATAATCCTAAAAATCTGTTGATTTTGAATCAATTCAAATCGAGAATATCTAGTATAAGTGTACAGCTGCTTCTCTAATCCACCTAAAACTTAACCATAGTGTATTCCCAACTTGCTCCATTTCAATTCCGTCTTATTCCATTCTCCCATTTCCTTAGCTGATGTGTGAGATGCAAGCCGTAACAACAACAGAAAAAATAGAAATTTTTACCAGAAAACAAAAAAAAATTCTCGTATTTGTGTGTGAAGCATGTGTGGCAGATGAGCGACTGTTGTTATGAATGATCATTGTGTGGACTACTAAGAAAAAATAGAAAATTCTCCCATTCCATCTCAATGGAAGTTTATTTTATAAACATGAACATTTATCCTTTAATATCAGCTCAATATTAGCAATAGAACACATGATGTGCTCTCATTTGGAACGGATCACACAAAAAAGGCAGGCAAAAAAATGCTTAATGCGTAGAATCAAAAATCAGCAGTTGTAGTTTTCGGTGCCATAAAATAATCTTTCATGAATATTACATCATCGTTGTTACATGAAAAACATTGAATATAAGGATGGATTGACTAGTCATTGCTGGATATTTCATCCATAAAGTAAAAAGTTTTTTTTTCTTTTCAAACTTTTGTCAGAAAATGAAAATTTATGGAGCTTCTGAGTCAGAATATTTCAGTTTTTAAAGAATAATTTGAAATGAATTTCAGAGGAAATTTGGAAAGATAAGGAATGTTACAAAAGTTTGTTTAGCTATTCAAATAACATTGGCTTCATTTTGAAGATAGTTCGTGAATGACGTCAGTTTTGAATTTTAGAAGCTTCCTAAAAAAGTTTGTTTCAATTTTATTGACCCCTTATTTTATCTCTTGGCATGGAAGTAAGAAACAGAACAAGATGTAACTTATATATGGTATTTAGCAATATAGTTGGATAAAACCCAATAGCTTAGTGGTGTAGGAGCATGCAACAGGAAATCGTAGGACGTGGGTTCAAGTCCCATTCGGGATCTGTTGTTCGAAGTTAGTACTTTTTCTGTTTAAAAATAGGAGCTGATCAACTAAATTTGGTTCTTTCCTACACTCTTGTTGATATCTGCTTTAAAGACGTCCAGAAGCATAGCGAGGTGAGGGGGAGGTGTTTGGTGATTAAACCACTTCCTTGATGGAAGATATTAAATTTAAAACACATTTCCGTTCATATAAAAAATTAAAACCCTCAGCCTTAAAAAAACTTCCAGCTATGAATTCTATAGACGTCATTAGTAATAAAATCCATCAGGATGTTCTCGATTTTCACAAGTTTTAAGGAAATTTCTCAGAAAATTTATTGTATTAATAGAAAGTAAAGCATGAAGCACTTTATGAACAGGAAATGTGATATTTTCAAATATTTTTTTTTTGTAATTTGATAATCTTTAGAAATGTTGGAAAAGATGTAGAATAATCTTTTTTGCTGAATTTTGTAAGGGGATTCACGATTTTATTCAAATAAGTAAATTTTTGTTCTATACTTAGTGAAATAAGAAATTTTTAAAAACTGATGGCACACGGCGTAAAAATGGTGTAGTCCCTTGTAAATTTTAAATAAAAAAATTTAACTACAGCTTAAGTTTAGCTTCAAAGGCACTAAAAATGCTAACTTAATATTAATTATTCCCAGCATTCAGCAAATTCTAAATCTTTCTTACCCTGAACCACACCAAACTCAATGCTTCAAGTTTAAAAGCAGCACAATTATAAATTGCATCTTCGTGACGCTCTCAACTTCTCCCAGTTCAAACAAACTTAATTAATCCAAAACTTCAGGTCAAACAGTTCACATTAAAAAATTTTTCCAAGTGTTTTTTTTTTCTAAATGAACATTTTCATTGCCAACGTTAAAAGTTGAAACGATTCTCCAGTGACATATGGTGTCAATTTGCTACTGCAATAAATTTTTCATAATTTCACAGAGTTCGGAAATAAAATCAAAATTGCGCAATTTTGCAAAATTGCAATTTTCAAAATTGGCAATTTTCAAAAAGCCAATTTTGATCAATTTTGAAAATTACCAATTTTGGAAAATTGCAATTTTGAAAATTAGCAATTTTGGAAAATTGCAATTTTCAAAATTGGCAATTTTGGAAATTGATAATTTTGGAAAATTGTAATTTTGAACTGTTCAATTTTTTGATCTCACAAAATTGAAGGAAAATTTTGTGAATAAATTTCAATCAGCTGGATCTGAATCTGACTTGTGCCTTTATGCTTACGATATTCCTTGTTATTTCTTCAAATCTTTTCCAAAAATCACAGTAACCAATGATGCAAAAGAATGAATGAATGTTGGTACACATTTATATGAGACATCCCATATGGAACTGGGCATGTCCAACTGGCTGGAACTGCCAAAAAAAATTTCGACTCAAAATTTAATTCCTTTACATTTTTCAGACACTTTTAGGCATGGGTCGGAATTAAGCACTTCCACTACTTCCAGACCTAATTTTTGGTGCTAACTATGTCAAGGAGGTTCCAAAACATCAGGAATACACAAATGTTTAGGAATATCCAGCAGTTCCTCCAAGAAATCTCACATTTAAGTGATTTATTTCGGAAAATGTATGAAAATGTAACTTAAATGTGAGATTTCTTGGAGGAACTGCTGGATATTCCTAAACATTTGTGTATTCCTGATGTTTTGGAACCTCCTTGACATAGTTAGCACCAAAAATTAGGTCTGGAAGTAGTGGAAGTGCTTAATTCCGACCCATGCCTAAAAGTGTCTGAAAAATGTAAAGGAATTAAATTTTGAGTCGAAATTTTTTTTGGCAGTTCCAGCCAGTTGGACATGCCCAGTTCCATATGGGATGTCTCATATAAATGTGTACCAACATTCATTCATTCTTTTGCATCATTGGTTACTGTGATTTTTGGAAAAGATTTGAAGAAATAACAAGGAATATCGTAAGCATAAAGGCACAAGTCAGATTCAGATCCAGCTGATTGAAATTTATTCACAAAATTTTCCTTCAATTTTGTGAGATCAAAAAATTGAACAGTTCAAAATTACAATTTTCCAAAATTATCAATTTCCAAAATTGCCAATTTTGAAAATTGCAATTTTCCAAAATTGCTAATTTTCAAAATTGCAATTTTCAAAAATTGGCAATTTTCAAAATTGCAATTTTCCAAAATTGGTAATTTTCAAAATTGATCAAAATTGGCTTTTTGAAAATTGCCAATTTTGAAAATTGCAATTTTGCAAAATTGCGCAATTTTGATTTTATTTCCGAACTCTGTAATTTCATGAAATTTTTCAAAAAAAACATTTTAAACTTTTTGCTGCCATTGAAAATTGTCCTATTTATCAAACAATAAACTTTTTTTCATCCATTTTTGAGAGATTTTTCATAAAACAGAGTAACAAATAGAATCAGCAGGATCCAAAAGGAGAGAAAAGAAAAC
The DNA here is from genome assembly GCA_963573255.1 of Chironomus tentans. Lineage (NCBI taxonomy): Eukaryota > Metazoa > Arthropoda > Insecta > Diptera > Chironomidae > Chironomus > Chironomus tentans. The sequence continues at coordinate 6,924,890 of OY754302.1, forward strand.
AACATTAAAACATTTTCTTAACTTTCATTTCATAAAAATGTCACACATGAGAAAAGAGAAATATTACCCAGTAGAATAATAATTTATGTAATAATTTAAGTTACCATTTGTTTGGCATTTGATATTAACTACAGTTCTTCTTAGCTTTTCAGCTTCTTTATCCTCCTGACTTTCTTGTAATTTTTTTATAACATTTTTGGATGGAAAATTGAGAACTTTTGCTTAATATTATGACTGAGCACGTAAGACTGTTAAGGGTCAGCATGTTAGAATCATAAAGGTCCACGAGACTCTTTAGGGTCAACATGAGAGCTTTTTTAGGATCGACACGCAAGACTCTTTAGGGTTCAATTACAAGACTGTTAAGAGACTCTTTAAGATCGATACGCAGAGGCTTATCGATGGTTCATGACGCCCCTCTCTATCTTTATGGTTACAATTTACTAAATCTGGCGTCACCTAATAAGGGAGCTCTCCTGACAACTCCAATTATGAGACTATTAAGAGTCACACTAGTTCCTTCAAAGCTTACCTTAAAAATATGAACAAAAATGCGCTTCATCCACTCCCAACACCGTGACTATCCACCTTATTTCATGTAACAAAGATAAATGTTAAAATATACTTTCAGCATGAAATTTTCTCCAACACTGACCAGAATCTCTTCCTATCTCCCATCCATTTCTTCATCATAAATCAAAAAGCCATAAGAAAAAAAAATTCATGAATATCTATTCTCAATGTTACAATATTAGAAGAAGTAAGTAAAGTTTAAGGAATGAGAGTTGAATCTAGATTTATGCCATCTATGTCAAAAGTGTGAGCATAATCTGTTGTACGTGCTCCAACACATCTTGCTCTCATTCTTAGGAAATAAGAAGAACTCCCACGTATATGAACATACACATCCATCCATCCATCCATCCATCTGTGTGTTATTATTATCACAAATCATCAAAGGAGAGTGAGGACACATGGATGATATAGTAATACACAAAAAGTCTCTAGTTTGTCGAAAATGAATCCTTGATCTTAATTTTTTTCCATGAAAATTATTTCACAGTTATATGGCATACTAAGCACTTCTATGTGGGCGATTGTCTTTATGTGGGCTTTATGCATATATTTAAATAAATGAAAATGTTCAACGCTCCATCCATCATTTGCAAAATGAGTTTCTAAAAATATATCTGAAAGTCAAGGTAATGGAATTACATGATAGCAATTATTCAAGTAGCGGACATGATGAAAGGCTTTTGATATCTGATTAAAAGGTTAATTTATAAATGACTAAATTGACCATCTGGATTGGATATTTTTAAAACTACGTCTAGGTATGTAGCAAAATTTTACCTAAATACCTTTGAACAGGGGCTTATCCAGGGGGGGTGACAAAACCTCTTTTTGGAATTTTTTTTTCAATTTGCTAAAGTTTTTTAAGAGAAAATCCCCAAAACTCTTTAAATTTTGCAGTCCATGCAAAAAAAATTCAAACCCCCTCGAAAAATTTCTGGATATGCCCCTGTCCTTGACATACGAAATGGTATAGATCACACACAGATACCAAAGCAGAAGATGGATATCCCAGCTTTTTTGGTATTTTTAATAAAATTTTCACTACGCCTCTGCATCAAACAATAAAAAAGATCCAATTACTAACAAAATTGTGGCTAATCCTCAAACTCTCATCATCTATGCTCCATCACCATTTTCTGTCTAATTTAAAAAATTAAACAATCTAAAAAAAGGACCATCTGAGCTCCACAGTCACACACACAGAACAAATAGAAGAAAAAACATCATTCTACAAAATTTATTTACATTCTAACGCTCATAAGTTACGACCATCATTGATATTAAAACACAATTTTCATTAAACTTTGTTGCTTCGTGTCTCTTAGTCAATGCTCACTCGAGCATAAATAAATCTTAATTTTGTAGCTTATACATATCAATATTAAATGAAAAAAGCGTCCGTACGTATTTAAGGGAAGCCTTAAATATGTTTTTATGGGAAAACTTTGAGTAGAAATATTTATTTATATACAACACATATGCTTCCTGCTTTTTGAGATGAAAATTGAGCACACGAATGGGGAAGGGGGGTTGATGGCGAAAAAATGGGATAAGAAGCCATATTACATGTAAAGTTGAGATGTTTATCCTCAAGGAATGTGGAATAAAAGTTCTATACCTTAACTTTCTTTGGACGGAGTTGCGATATCAATAAAAATGTTCTCACTCTACGATAACATGCATTGTCCATTTACTCCTTACCACCATGACATGTACATTACTTTTTATCATGGATTATTTTCTTTTCGACTCCTTTTTTATACGGGAATAATACACAAGTTGTGTTTATTATGAAATTTATGAGCATAGACATACACACACACATGTGCTGCTAAAGTGCATGAATGAGGAAGTGAAAAGGAATTAATGGGACTTGTATGAAATTTTTAAAAAGGGTAAATGGAATTTGTGCCTTTGTTGGGTGTTAATTTATGGAATAAATCCATAAAAGTGATTCTGAGAATGGTGAAATTAAGATGTAAAGCCTGGGTGAATGGCTTTTATTAGGTGGGTGTCGAGTTTCGAACGCATTGTTGATGCTATTGTTAGACGTATGCCTAGTAACAGAGGGTATCATTTATTTTAATAATAGTAATGGAAATTTATTGAAGTTATTGCGTTCAATCAGGCAGAATAATCAACAGAAGGTTGCTTTCTTAATGGATATGGCAATGTGGCACTGACCTTAGTTTATGTGAGATTTTGGGTCATTTAAAATGGACAAATTACAGTCATTTGAAATGACTGATGTCACTATTATTTTTGTGGATGATAATATTTTGATCAAATGAGCTAATTTTGCAGTTTTGGGTTTCAATAATGTTCAAATTAGTTCTATAATGTCAATTTTTGGTTTAAAGGGGTGTAAAATGGACCCAAGTGGCAATTTGGTCTAATTTGACTGGGTGGCAGCGTGGTATCAGTCTATTGCTGCTTTTATCCACCGCAATGTAGCAGTGATTGTTGCTCGGGGGAGTGAAACTCAATATGAAAATATTGTGAGTCAGAACCAACCTAAAAATATGATTAACCCTCAATTTTTGTTTTACATCGGCGACCGAAAGACTTCCTCATAATTATGCAACAAGACTGCTTATCTTCTTCATCAACACACATAAATCTAAATCTCATAAGTTAATGAAAACATCTTTCATCACTGATTACAAAAATCAATGGTTTGTCGCCCCACCAGTCCACAGAAAAATATCAACACAAGACACAGTCAATTCGACATCAATTTCCGTTTATTTGTTCCACAGAAAATGAGTGTTTTTTCGTTTTATTAAGGAAGAAATTAGGACTTTCCGTACAAATCCTGAGAGCTGTTAATAGCCAATAATATAAACTTCCTCACATCTGTTAATGTATTCACTGGGTATATAGAATGTGTCAATATCAGGGTCCAGAAGTAGCAACAGCAATGAAATAAAAAGCATGGCATAGATGAAAAGTTACAAAACAAGTTTGGATTATGTATGTGTACCCATAATTCTAAATATCACCCTAAAGAGCTCATAAAATAACAGAAGGAATGGCATACATATATCCCCGTTATAAATTTAGGCTTATTGATTTCCTTTTTTTGTTGCTAGAGCTATAGAGATGAGGGAGGTTGAAGATGAAGAAAAGTGAATAACTGAGAGGAAATGCCAAAGGATTGTTGTGACATGTTTATAGTATTTCGTATACATATGCGGTGCTATAAGGACCCACATATTTTTTGAGGGTAATAAAACAATTATATTTCGAGAAAACATCCTTTTACTGTCCTTTTCTTGAATAGGTGATTTTTCTTTTGGGTTAAAGAATTTGAAAAGTTCAATTTAATTTGGCTGACTGAATATTTGCATAATTTTCTGAATCCTTTCTGCTTCTTTTTTGCGTTCTTTTATGATTTATTTTTGTATCCCTTTATGCTTCATTTTGAATTCACTTTCACATCCCTTTTGGTTTTGCATCATTTGATGCATCACTTTCGCATCTTTTTTTGCATCACTTTTTTAGTTTTTGCTTCATTTGTTAGATGTACAATTCATGTTTCATTTCTGCATCCCCTTCGCATCCTTTTTTGCGTCTTTTCTGCATTATTTTCATTTTAACTAGGTTATAAACGATTACTTGCATCTACAACTTTACATCTCTCTTTAAACTCACAATTATAAAACCAATCTTTAAAACAATCCACCATTTTTCATAAAAACTGCGTCATAATCCAACAATTCTGCAAGCTCTTCTCCTTCTTTTCACTTTGCCTAGATAAATAAATTCCGTTTATCGAAAAAAAATTTGAAAGTGTCAGAGGAAAGAGCACATAAAAGGTCCAAAAGGCCACACAACATAAAGTGTGTATGAAAAGGAAAATGACCAACATCGAGTTGAGTAGCAAAGAACAGAACAAAATAAAATAAAAAAGATTTTTTTTTCAGAAAAAAACCTTTTTGTGTCATTGCGTTCAAATAAATTTTTCACATATATTTCTATCTACTTAAGCTGTTTCGTATATAACGAATAAATGCGTCCCATGAAAGGCATTTGGAAATAGATTTCTGTAGGCATACGACATGCCATTGTTATTGCCATAACTTACTATAGCTGCTTCTTGCACAGCATACACATTTTTCGGAATCATCGCACTTGAAAATAAAAGGAGGAGGGCGACAGAATTTTTACAAAACATAATCATAAATGTTGTGTTTGTTGCTTCCTGTTTAGTTTTATTCTTCTTCTTCTCGAAAACAAAAAGATGCGACATCTTTTACTTCCGATATTGTGTGTAGATGTTGTAAAAAAGATTTTTTACTCCACTTTCATTTCCACTCGTTTCGTTTCCCAATTGTAGAATTGAATGTGCGTATGGAATACAGAAGTACTATAAGGAACAGCAAACTTACACCCACGTACAAGCATCCACATCTACATAGAGACGTAAAGTGTGTATTATTGGCTTCCATTTACTGAATAAGTGGTGCAATAAATTTTACTCTTGATACTTCATGACTCTGTATCTAATAAGATGATAAACATGTGGCATTGAAATGAAACAAGTAAATAAAATAGAATTTTTTATGCATCAAAAGAGCTTTTTGTGGATGTGATTCAATAGAAAGGGTTGGATGTATGGCACTAAGACACTTGAATATGAACTATGTTTATGATTAAATTGCTATTGCTACATTTCAAATGCTGTAGACAAGCTTTTGTATATGTTTTTTTGTGAACGATTTGTGTGCTTCTAGAGCATAAATTTCCTGAAGTGTCTTGTTTGAGTTTTTGTGATGTTTTATGAAAACTTGAGGAATAAATTGTTAAAGTTGGACATGTTTTGATGCTCGACAATTGTTGGACTATGTTATGTCATTTGAATTTTAATGGGAAGTTTAAAAATTTGTTGGTAGATTTCATTTTGATTTTATAATACATTTCAGATGATCTTAGATTTTTCCTATTCCAGGACCAGAAGTGTAGCCATGGCGTGGTCCTTAGATGCCCTGCCCCCCCCCCCCTCGAATTCAAAATCCAGTACACATTTTTTACAAGAAAATTTGAAGAATACTCGTAAAATCCTTCAAAAATCCTGTTTAGGACTCGAGCTCACACCCAGGGGTGTTTTTGACAGGGGGATTTTGAATTATTTTTATATGGATAGAAAAATTTATGGGAGAAAGGTTTTAGGATTTTTTTCCAAGTTTTAATCTTAAAAACAATCCCTGGCTACACTCTAACCTCACATCGTAAGAATATTAAATGTTGACAGTTTAACTTGTCAACGGATATTTTGAATTTGAATTTATAAGCTCATTGCATTCCCTGAGCTTTTTCCCCCATAGTTTTTTCACTTTATGATTTTCGTTGCGCCGATCGACAAAGGACATTTTTTCTGTAAGTAATTATATTAATTATGATATGAATTTATATTAATAAAGTTATTTCGCCAGTGAAATATATCGTTTTAGAAAGAGCCGCTGATTCAATAACAATTGCTGGTTTTACTTAAAAATATAATTTCAGCGACCCTCGTGACATATTTAAAGAATTTGTCGTCGATCTGCCAACATTAAAAATCCAGAGTCTATCAAGATTCACATCACATTTTCGATGTGGTACCCTTAATTTCAACTCGTAACTCTTCTTCCAGGCAAACAAATCCACAGATTTGCTGTTAACAATTCATTTGCACAAAAAGACGAAAAACATTCACTAAATCTCTCTCAAAACAAATGTCATGCTTATCTATCTGGGGCAAATTTATCTAAAATTAATTCACAATTTCTCAGAACTAAAGTAAATGCATTTATTCAACGAGAATGAGACTCATATATCAACAAGATTTCCACTATTTTTTTGTGAGCTAAAAAAGTCTTTTATTGATGCTAATTTGTGCCATAGTATGGCACATACATAAAATGAGACAGAAGATACACCCAATAAAGCATAAGGAATACAATATGAGCTTTTATGTAAATATCACCCAATTTTTCATCTTAAGCATGTAAAGAATGGTAGAACAAGAAATAAAAGAGAGATGATAATTTGACAAAAAAAACTAGAATTGACAAAAAAATTGTTTGGAATGGGAAGTTAGAGGAAGTGAGGGTAATTTGGGTCAAATGAGACGCATTTGGATGTTAGTTGGTGGATTTTTGTTTGAAAAATAAATTTTCTAAGGTTTAACGTATTTTTCAAATTTAAATTTCAAAGGAGCAAAAAAACAACATAAAAAACATAGTTCTATGCCCCTTATTGTCCATATTTAGCTTTAATTATTAAATAATTCCTTAAATACACCAAATTTATAGCATCTTAGGTGCTATTAAGCATCCGCAGAGTGGCAAAAGTCAAATAACAAACATTCCATCAAGTTTCTCATTACAAATTACCCAAAACTCCAACTTTAAGTTAATCAACAAGCCAAAAAAGTAATAAGAACAAAATGTTCTTGAATTAAGAACAAGCTAAGAGCATGAAGACTTGTTCTTGCTTTATAAATGTGCTAGAAGTATCAAGGAGAAGATAAAATGTAAGAGAAATAGAACGAATAACTTTTTTTGTGTCATTCACTTCCTTCATTTCCCTCCACTTCTCCTCGCACCATCAACATCATTATCATCTTCACTTACGAGTCATACCCAAGCCATTTGACATGAAAAGAAGATGAAGATTTTGATAAATTTATTTTTATTTTGCTAAGGGAAATTAGAACAGCGAACAAATTACTCAATCAAGTTTGTAGTTTGATGTTCTCTTCTTCATCGTCATTTTCCTGTTTCCTCAATTTTTTTATCCTTATCACATTACTTTTTCGTTAAAACTTTTATCTCCAAAATGAAAGAATTTTTTTTTGCCTCTTTTTCCGTCTTCATTTCGTTCATCATTTTGTGATATGTATGTGAACACAAATGTGTACAAGTCGACACCCAACAGCGAATTCGAATGAAATGAGAATTTTTTTCTTTCCTTTTAGCTGATTTTGTTGTGATATAATGAGAGGTTTTGTGATCACATTGAATGCAGTTAGTGATGTGTGTGATTTGACGATAGGTTATATTTAGAAACGTCGAAGTGTTCGACGAATTCAATTGTTTGAAATGTGCTGTTGCCATTTGGGGATCTGTTAGAGGTGTTTGATGGAATTTTGGAGGTTTCATGTATTTAAATTGTAAAATCAAATTTGAGTTGAAGGAAAAATTAATATATCCCAGTAGATGTTGATGTAAAATGGGAGATAATCAGCAGCAGAGGCAAAAGTCAATCATTTCTGGCGGAAGTACTAAAAATTCAATTCAATCGTCAGAATTCTGGCGGATTTTTTTGAAAATTGAGTTACATTGGTAGAATTTTGGCCGATAATGCAGAAAATAAGCCATATTGGCAGAATCTTGGCGGATATATCTGAAAAATCTGTTGCAATGACAGAATTCTGTCGGATAAGATAGAAAATCGAACAAAAATAAATTCTCCTTAAAAGCGTCTCAATAACTCCACATCCATCACAATGACCTCAAAACTTTTCCTCTCATTTTTCCTTGTTCCTTCAAAGAGCAGCAGCTCATATGTGTGAACATGCGAAAATGTTAATGTCATTGACAAACATTTTATTTAACTTTGTTATGTACTTTGAGAATGCCAAATGTTGCATGTCAACTTGATACATCACAATATGCCAATCACTTTTTACAGAAAAAAAACTCAATGCTTTTTCACCCCTCTTCTTAACTTTTGTGCTCTTTCAAAATGATGAAATATTTACATAAGTAAGTAAGTGAAATGTCACATTTGAAAAATTTTATGGAAACAAAATTATATATGTGTGGTGTTGTTCCTTCCTTCTCTCACTTCAGTAACAAATGTAAACCTTTTGCCACTTTTTTGCTCCTGAATGTATTCAATTAAATCTGAATGTAATGTGGATAAACTTGTAAGTTGAAAAACATTTTAATAAAGTTTTTAAAAACAACTTTTTAATTCCACTTTTTTTGAAATGCTAATCAGAATGATTTGAAAAGTTTTGAATGCTCCTTTTGCTTCATAAATTTAAGCTGATTAGGATTGTTTTGTGTATTTTAAGGTGTATTTGGGGATAAATTAGTTAAGAGTAAATAATTTTGGAATAGTCCAAGTTTGAATTGGAATTAAATATTATTTAATTTTGTAATAGTATAAAATATATATTTTTAAAGCATTTTAGCATTTTATTAAAGGATTTAAATTAATTTAAATTTGAATTGTAAATGGTTTTTTAAAATTTAAATTTTTAACGGCTTTTTGAAATTCAAATTTTAACAGTTTTTGAAATTCAAATTTTAACAGTTTTTGAAATTCAAATTTTAACGGTTTTGGAAATTCAAATTTTAACGGATTTTGAATTTCAAATTTTTAAAAAACATTTTAAACTCAAATTAAATCAACCAACAACCAGTCAGTGAATTATTAAACTTAATTTTTTAAAAGCACATTTCATAATCAATCTCTTTCTAACTAAAAATATTTCAAATTAAAACTTTGTCAATTTAAATTCATCAATCTCCCAAAAAAAACCAATCACTTCTCTATTTGTAATCCACAAAAAATAATAATCAAAAATTTCACGTTCAATAAATTTTGACGACAATTAAAATATTTCAAATATATAATCAGAAGAGCTCATTTTCATGTTGATTCAGACTAATGAGAACGATTTCTGTTTATTAAGCATGTAACACAGCGCGTATGATTAAATTAAACATTTTAATTAAGTGAAAATTTGCATTTGATAATGATTTAATTCATTTCAATTTACTGGCTCTATTAAATTGAGTTTTTAGGGATTTAATGAATACAATTTGTGAATCAAAATCAGCATTTCGAGCCCATTATTTTCCATGTCACTAAAATTAATTCAACATTTTGTTATTTCAATAAACATCAAGCTCAATCGGCCGATTTCACTAAAGTGGATTATCCTCGATTTCGGATTATCCACTTCAGTTTTTTGTAAATATCTTGAATATTTTTAGGTTTGCAATATTTCCGATTTTGGTTTATAGTTGTGTGGGCTATGTGTGAAATTTCTATATAGCTAAGCTTCTGGTAATTCTTTCAGAAGTATGTATTATTTAACTTTTTTGTCAAATCCAGAGGATTAAATACAATTTTTATTATAACTTTCCAACTAGTGGGGAGAAAAATATTCTTAATATATGTAATTTTTACACTTATCTTGCACTATTATAAACCAAAATCAGAAATATTACAAATCCCAAAATATTCAAGATATTTCAAAAATACTGAAGTGGATAATCCGAAATCGAGGATAATCCACTTTAGTGAAATCGGCCGAATGATTTTGATTAAATTTTCAGGAAGCTGGATACTGTATAATGACAAAATTTGGGGCAATTGGAGCTTTTGTTTGTTGAGCAGTAGATACGACTAAACACATTACGCATCAGTTGCTGTTATTAACATCAACAAGTATTTATCTCAGTTCACTAAGTTTGATGTGATGCATAATGAATGTGAGTCCTGTGTCTTTGCGGAGGTAGAATATGCTCTTCAGTTAAGCTTATTAATTTATATGCTACTCAGTGATTCATGTAAAGTGAATTTGGAAATTTAAGGACGTCTCTTGACAAATGAAGTAAATAACTTGTGATTCGTTTTGTTTTATTTATGTGGGAATGTTTGTGGGTTTATTTTTGGTCAATTATTGCTTTATAGTCAAAATTGGATGAAAGCACATCTGGGGGAGGTTGCATGATATTACCTAAGGTATATACCATCCCAGAGGAATACCCAATACTAGGGGTAGGGCAGCAAGATACCATAGAGTACGCTAGGTATTCCGAACAACATTCTAAACTAATTTTCTCAAACATCACCCAAAACAGGAGCTTCTCGTTCCATTGCCAGTGCAATAGTCAATTCATTGTACTTCAATTGAGTTCAATAAACGCTAAATCTTGTTGATTTCTGCAAAAATTATTTGCTGATTTCACAAAAGTTTTGCTATTTTCAAATAATACCAGTCAATTAGTTTCAAATTGCAGCAAAACAATTTTCATGCATAGTTGAAAATTAATTTTCAATTTACTAACAAATTTTCTCATCAAATTTCTAACAAAAGTTGTTCAGAAATACTTCAATTGTTATTTGATCCTTTTATGTAAATTAAAATCATGAAGCTTCATTAAAATTTTAGCAACTATTTGCATTCACTATCACTAATTGAATATTTGTAATTATTTCATCGTTATTGAAAATTTGAAGCTTCAGAGGATTTACATTGTTTTAAATTAATTAAGCTATCTTTTCGCTTTCAGGCTTTAAAGTTTGCAATTTTGTGCATATAATTAATTTTATTACATTTATTTAAATAACAAACGTTTTTATTTAATTAATATTATTGATTAAATTAGGGCAATGTACTGATCTTTTGAATATAAAGTTCGAAAAATTATTAAAATTGAAGTATATTCAAAATTATGACAAATTTGATAAATATTCAAACAAAGTTTAAAATTTTTTAAAACCGCTAAAATTCAAAATTTTAAAAGTCGTTAAGATTCAAAATTTTAAAAGTCGTTAAAATTCAAAATTTTAAAAGTCGTAAAAATTCAAAATTTTAAAAATCGTTAACATTCAAATTTTTAAATGCCGTTGTAATACAAATTTTTAAAAACAGTTAAATCTTGAAATGAAAAATATTTAAAAATTCTTCTTGTATTCAAAAGTTCACAGTTAAATTGTCAGTTAATCCATAAAGGGAAGATAAAAAAGTTCCAGAAAAACCTTAATTAAATCTCAATAATTCTCTATTCACTGTATAACAATTCCATTTAAAATACAAAATACAGTAATTAATTCAACTTGGCAATAATCACGCCAACACAATGTAAAAGTATTCAGAAAAATCTCATTAAACTTTTTCATACTTCCTACATTGTATTGAATTCTCACAATATTGATTTAAATGTTAAGTACTTCCCGTTATTTGTAATCCGTGAATGAATGCGAAAAAAAGTTTTAATTTTGTTTTCTCTCAAACCATTCAAAATCTTTGATTTAAATAAAGAAGAATTTTTCCCATCAGACAAAAAAATTTAAGTTTACTTTTCTGGTATTTATCTTTAGCGTACATAACACGATGAAAGTTTATTATCTTTTACACGAAAGAAGATAGTATAAAAACTTAATTTGAATTTAATGAAGACTTGTGGTTTTGTTATGCTTTACAATGTCGTAAAATTTTCCATCCTTCCTTCCTTTTCTCCTTTTTTGGGTTTAGTTAGCGTGGATTTCTCTGATGGAAGTCATTTAATTTTGAATTTAATATTTTTAAGGCAAAAATTATGGAAAAAAGACTTATTGAGAATTATTAACGATTTTTTAAAATTCAAACTATAAAAAATCTAAAATTTGAATTTTTAAAAACTGTTAAAATTTGATTTTTTGAAGTTTTTGTTTTCATATCTAAAAAAACCGTTAAAATTCAAATCATTAAAAAAGTTCAAATTCAAATTTTTGAAAACCGTTAGATTTCAAATATTTTTTAACCGTTAGATTTTTGAATTTAAAAAAACCGTCAAATTTTGAGTTTTAAAAGTAAACATTTCAGTATTTAATTAACTTTTTCAAATCCGTGCAACTTAAAATCTATCCCAAACTTTTATTCTAACTATAACCAAAGCCAAAGAGTAAAGTAACAAACAGAAAAAAATAACTTTTTCAATCCTTATTTTTCCATGTCAATGAATGAGTCTCAAAGTTAAGACAGGAAAAGTAGAAATCTTTTCAAATTAGAAAATGAAATGAAATTGAATTACATATATGGGAATTTTCTAATGACTTATCATAAAACCTTCATAAAACTTTCATCATTCGTCTCTGCTTCTGCTCAGCATATTTTCCGTACAAGGAGGGGTGGATTGGTGATATGGAAAATGTGAAATGAATATTTCCACTAATTAAAATACATAATCCATCTTCATTTAAAATATCTACTCAAAAATATAACTGCAAAAACTTCTTACTGGTAATAAAATCCCCTACCGTATGCTTATGAGGATGCGAGATTTTCTTATCAGAAGGAAAGAGGAGAAAAAAATTAAATTTAAACATCTGAGGAAGCTTAATAAAGTTAACTTCAGTTTTGAGACGAAAATTTTCTAATCAAAAATAATTTCTTTTCCCCCTTTTTTACACGCTTTTATTTAACTCACTCTGTTTGTATATTTGCGTCAAAAACTTTGGAATCGATTTTTTCATCGACATTCTTGAAAAAAATTTGAATTTTCCGAAAAGTCATGGGTTCAAGTCTCACCAATAAAACAAATTTTTTTTCGCACTTTTTTGATTCTTTTTTATACTTTTTTGATGTTTTATGATTTATTTATGCTTAATTATATTTTTTTTATGTCATAAAACAGCAAAAAAGTACAAAACAGAATACATTTTGATTTTTTAAATTTTTTGTATGAAATGTCGATATACTTCACAAGAGCAATAATCTTTCTCTTTACATACATTATCGTATATTTGTCACTAAAGTCTTTAGTTGTATAACTGTTTGGCTCAAAGTGGTGTATAAATACATGCAAGCAGTGTGACTCGTTACATAGGTTGATATTGGTGAATGTATTTGGGACAAAAACTGTGTACGGATGAGAGTAATGAAAATACTTGGGCTGGTAGAAAAGTTAAATCGAAGGTAAATACCCAATTTTTTAAAGTCCTAATGCATTTCATGAACATTAACATGAATTAACAATAAACAATATATTACAATGCTGCGTAAATGAGATCATTGTTGTTGATCGACAAGTACGAGTCAAAGGCTTGAGAAAGCAGAACTCGTGGAATTGTCAGGTGGTGGGACACAGTGAAGACATGAAAATTTTTCAAAGTCATTAGGAAACTGCGGATATGTAAGAAAATTATGACTTTACCCTTGTGATGTATAAATCGACACTACTGTGATCTAATAAATCGGACGAGCAAAGCGATCTATAAACAGTCGAACGAGCGCAGCGAGATTCGACAACCCCTGTGATCTATAAACAGTCGAACGAGCGCAGCGAGATTCGACAACCCCTGTGATCTATAAACAGTCGAACGAGCGCAGCAAGATTCGACAACCCCTGTGATCTATAAACAGTCGAACGAGCGCAGTGAGATTCGACAACCCCTGTGATCTATAAACAGTCGAACGAGCGCAGCAAGATTCGACAACCCCTGTGATCTATAAACAGTCGAACGAGCGCAGCGAGATTCGACAACCCCTGTGATCTATAAACAGTCGAACGAGCGCAGCAAGATTCGACAACCCCTGTGATCTATAAACAGTCGAACGAGCGGAGCGAGTTTCGACAACCCCTGTGATCTATAAACAGTTGAACGAGCGCAGCGAGATTCGACAACCCCTGTGATCTATAAACAGTCGAACGAGCGCAGCGAGATTCGACAACCCCTGTGATCTATAAACAGTCGAACGAGCGGAGCGAGATTCGACAACCCCTGTGATCTATAAACAGCCGAACGAGTGGAGCGAGATTCGACAACCCTTGTGATCTATAAACAGTCGGACGAGCGCAGCGACAACCCCTGTAATTCGAGCGCAGCTCGAATATAAAAATTCGAACGTAGTTCGGATTAGGTTGAGCGTAGCTCACAAATTTTTACGTCCTGAACGTAGCGTAGCGAGTGAAGGCGTGAAAATTTTCCAAAGTTGATAGAAGACTTCGGATATGTGAGAAAGTGTCGGTGGTTTGAGTATTAAAAGTTCGAGCGGAGCTCGAATATTACAATTCGAACGTAATTCGGATAAGATTGAGCGAAGCAAGTGAAGGCGTGAAAATTTTCAACAGTCTTTAAGAGACTGCGGATATATGAGAAAACTAACAGATAGATAGAACTAATGTAATCTACAACCGTACAACTTATAAGCAATCAAACGTTCAAACTAGTAAAATATTTTATATTTGGTCTAATAATTGTATTTATATACCATAGTCCTTTATGGTAGAAGATAAAAAGACTAAAAAGTAGAAAATAAAATATTACGTAAAAAAAAATTTTTTTTAAAAAAAACACGCTTTTATTTATGAACTAAAAAGGAGAAAATAATTTTTTTCCTGGGCACTCCAATTTGATCCAAAACTTTTATGACTAAAAATAAAAGCGTGGGGCGCTCATCATAAATCACCACTTCATTTTAAAGTAGTTCTGAACTTAAAAACCAATATTTATATAACCCACAATATTTAAAAACAAACTATAAAATAATGAATATAAAATACCATTGTTACATTCAGTAAACTATCTAATCTAAATATCTTTACTATTCTTACAATAAAGGCCTTAAAATGCTACTTAACAAATTCAAGGTGATAATAAATCCAAGTGACAAAAAGTTATAATTTAGTGCTAAAAAATGTCTGCTGGTTACAGAATTTAAATAAAAATTCAAAAAAAATGTATGGAGCAACGTCAAACTCTAATAACATTAAGTAAAAATAAATTAAATAAAGTATTTTTTTATATCATTAAATCCTTCATAAGAAATATTTGAAAATGAAGTGGTGATTTATGATGAGCGCCCCACGCTTTTATTTTTAGTCATAAAAGTTTTGGATCAAATTGGAGTGCCCAGGAAAAAAATTATTTTCTCCTTTTTAGTTCATAAATAAAAGCGTGTTTTTTTTAAAAAAAATTTTTTTTTACGTAATATTTTCATCTCTCATCAGCCTTTCCTTCCTTTCTGACTTTATTCGACACAGTCTGTAGACATTCCTCATTTATATTTTATGTTCTAAAATATTCTTTGAATAATGTTAATTATAGACTTCCATACCCGAGCGACATTGGCTGTCAAGTAGCTGTCGTGGTCGCAAGGCAGCCATGCAGATGGATAAAAGCAGCAACAGACTGAAAACAAGCTGTCACCACGTCACTTAGTGGGGATTTGTTGCTATGTGATCCAGAGAAGAGTACTAAGTGCATTTTAAGGATTTATAGTTAGATCCAAAACTTCTCCTATGATGGCACTTCTTTCTGTAGCATAACAAAAGAAGGCTGTTGGTTCATTTCCAGTGCATATGACTCAATAAAGCGATAAATTAAAAATTTTCCTTGCCGAGACTCGAACCCATGATTGTTGTCTCGGTTTTTCAATAATTAGATAACCAAAGTACTAAACCACTACGCCACCAAGCCACTTCGCCTAATTAATCAGTTTTTCTGCAAAATCCTAGTTGCTTCAAAGAATTTTGTTACAAAAAGTGAGTCAGTGTACATGTCTAATACAACGAAAAAGCTATTAAATACTCAACCGACCGTCACATTTCTTCATAGTCCACAGCACATCACAACTCATCCATATTCTTCCACAAAATTACCAAACAACCAATAAAACCCTCATAAATTTTCACATGGAAGTCAAAACGAGGAGAAATAAGCAGGCAATAAATGCTGAGAAAGAGCGCGTAAGTAAGTGAGATGGAGCGATTGAATATTATATTATGCAAGAAACAAAAACAGAATATATCTGCTTAAAATATGCTAAGCGTTGAAAATCTAATCAAAATTTGATGTAATAAGATTAATCATTATAATAAAATGAAAATGAAAATTGGTTTCTCTTCATTGCTGCTGCTTGCTGCTACAGCTCGAAAATGAGGTATATGAATGAGCGAGAAAGATAAACAATGAAAGGCGAGGAAATGGAATAAGTGAGAATTAGATACAGCAGAAGTGTGGAATATAAAATAAAGTAACTTATTGAGGTTGTTGTTATGGAGTTCTCCACTGTCTCTCATGGGGGGATGTGTATGCTGTAATGTTGATTAAAATGTCAGAGGTGCCATAATAAAAACAACTGTTGGATTCTCTCGTTGGCTTGATTAAGTGTGAGCTCTTTGTTATTACTTGGTGGGAAAATATTCAAGTTAAAGTGGTTGGCTGACTTTGAGATTGATTGGGGGAATGGAGGATTGGTGGACTATATGCTGGATTTTCAAATATTTTTTGATCGTTATTTTTCAAAAAACAATTTTTTATTTTTTTGAATTTTTTTGCTGTTTGGAATTATATTCTTGTAAAGAATTTCTTTTATTGGTCACAAATGATCACATCCAGAAGGCATACTCGGGAAAAAGGGAAGTTGCAGATACAAACCCCCTTAAGTTCCATTCTTTAGTATTGACGATTCCTCAATTTTGTCCAAATTAAGGTCGTGTTCCCCCTCCCCAGAGACCTAATCAATAAAAATCCCCCTTCTACTCTATTTACAATTTCATTACTTACAAATAATTTCAAATCTTTTAATTACACCCAAAGGAAGCTACAATAAACCTCCAACATGTCAATATATCACATACCTCATTAACATCCACATCAAATTCAAATATAATACTGTTTGTAAAGCCATCAATGCAAATATTATGTCTGTAATTGGTTCGTTCTCAAACATCACATTTGACCTTTTTACATCTTTCTCAGGTAAACTTCTTGTGGCTATAATTATTTATTGCATATCACGTCAATCGAATGCACTAATGCAGAATGTGCAAATGATGAAAATTAAAGAGCATGTGTTGAATTGAAAGCTTAACAAGTTAATGCACTCTATAATTATCTCAATTTGATAAGCTTCGTAATGGATTATAAATTGCTGTCAATTATCTATTCACTTGTGCTCAAGAGTTTTAGATAACAATAAGATTAAACAAGTACTTTCTCTAAAATCTCCAATCTATACCTTTTCCGGTTATCAAACACAATCGTTAACCTTTTAGGAAAGCATTATTGACTGACCTTAGGCACAATTTTAATTATCATTATCTTGAGGAAGAGAACTCAAAAGGATGAAGATGATTATAATGCTCATTGGGGAAATTTTGCCTTCTTTATCTTTGAGTGAAGCATTTGGAAATATCTGGGGGGAGATACGAGGGCGTTGCTGCTTAGAAACAGTATTTATCAAGTATTTATGGAAGAGTTCGAAATTAATCTCGAATGAAGCATGAACGGTGTATCGATGAATATTTTTGAAGTTGACTTGGTTACTTTAGTAACTCTGAGTAACTATATCAGGGCTGGGTTTCTCGGTATACCACTATCCATACCACTATCTATACACCTGGTGTATAGCCTTTAGTAGGTGACATTCGAGATTAATTTCAAGCTCTTCTATTCATACTTGAGGATAAGGTTAGGGGTATACTCTAAGGTATTTATTTTTGGGTCGAGAAACCCAACCCAGAGGTTAATCTTGAGAATCAATTTCTGACAACCAAGGCATAATCAAAAATTTGCGTCAAACTACATCACCGTGCTTAAGTCAAAGCATCACAAAGACATGGCGAGGCCGTAAATGTTCTTTAATCGAAAAAATTGCATTGCTTGGGGATGTCCTTTAAGCAAGCTTTACTTTATGCCTCAGGCATAACATTCAGTAGAAATGAATGTAGGAGAACTAACCCTCGAAATAATTCTGGATACGCCCATGCTTCCCTAATTAAATAATTATATTTTAGAAAACCAAATTCCCAAAAATTTTCATTCATACAAACTTTTCCATAATTTACAAAAAATCAAATATTTTCATACGGCAAACAATTTTCATCAGATAAGATATAAAAAGAATACAGAAAGCAGAAATTCCTCAAGAAAATGCCACAAGACGACTTTGGCGTAGAAGTTTTTGTCTCACAAGGAAATATCAGATTTTATAACATTTGCCATTTAATATTATGACTGCTGTTGACTTTAAAATGTTGATACTTTGTGTGTTATTTTCATTTGACAAGGTATTTTTGGGGGGATTAATATGTAAGTTTATGCCACGAGCAAAAAAAAGGTTGAAAATTTTCGAGAATAAGAAAAGTATTTGGGTAATTAATATTCAACATTTTGATATCATAGAGATTTTTGAATGTGAAAAGTTTTTGAATGACTGAAGAATTTCTGAAATATTTTTGATTAAATTTTCTAGAATCTAAAATACGCCAAATTTAACAAAGAATGTGAAGGTATAGAAATTTACCTTAGTTCTCAGAAAATATTTCGACATTATTTTATTAATGAAAGAGGTTCGTGCTTTTGTGTAAAAACCATTGAAATTTTTAACAATTATCCTTAATTCTATTAATGAACATAGCTTTTACTTTGTGAAAATAGCACGTGTATTTTAAGACAAACAAGAATTTCAGCAAGAAATCTTTAGAATTTGAGACATGTTTTGATTTTAAGTTGAGTATAGAATTTGAATTTAGTCTAAAAATTCTAACGGTCATTTTAAATTTGAATTTAATTCAAAAATTCTAACGGTCATTTTAAATTTGAATTTTGTAAAAACATGTGGAAATTTTCTAATTTCAAAATTTTCTCCTCTTTAAATAGTTTTTTTTGCTGTTTTTTCTTATTTATAGCTTTAATTACCAAAATTTAAACATTAAATTGTTTAAAAAGTTAAAAAACAAACAAGAACTATCAATTTTAATAGAAAATTCAAGACTTTTACCAAAACATTTCTAATTCTCTAAAAAACGGCTCACATATCCATAAAATTGCCTCCAGTGGCTTTAAGAAAATCTCAATCCAATTTCGGAACACTGAAGCAGCCAAATCGAAAATTTGCCATGAGCATTAGATGCTCATCCTTATTTCCGTTTTACTCTCTTGTGTTTTTTTATAAATATCTACACATACACAAGACTGAACCTCATTATTTTTCAAAGTTTATGTAAATAAAGAATTGTGGAAGTAGAAGAACTTCCTAAATAATCCTTTTGTATCTCATGTGTGTGTATTCAAAGACCTCATTTTATTTTCCTTCACAGAAACTTTCTCGTTTGCCTTAAAAAAATTTCTTTTTACTAATTCGATTATTAATTTACTCCTCATTGAGCACTGAGTGACGTAAGATGATAATAAATAAATATCTTAATGCTATTAAACTTAATACGAATTAGGGGTTCGTTTACTAATGACAACTATTTTTTAGATGGGTGAGGCAGGGGAGTAGCAAGAACACTCTTTGAAAGAAGCATAAAATTCAATATAAAGGGGCACAAAATTTTTGATTTAACCCCTCAATAGTAGAACTCAATAAATGTTCTATCAGATCCAAAAAAATCCCATTTTACCTTAGACCTCATTTGAAAGTGACCCCTCTACCCTCAGCTTTATTCACAGTAAAAGAAACTTTTTCTGTGGCTTTTGAGCTCTGCCAATAAAATATCAATTTACTATTTCCTTTAAATAAAAATTTAGAACAGCATGTTGAACACAAATGAAGAGGAGAAACTGAAACATACAACATTTAATTAAACTTTTCTCTGACATTGATTAGGATATACGATTACATACAATCAATAGCTCTTTCATGTAGTTGGAAAATGGAAAAGTTTTTCTGCTGTATTTGGATGTATGTAGGTTGAAATTTGGAGATGGTTGGAATTTTTTTCGAGTCGATTTGGTTTCTGTTTGTGATATTTTTGGAGTTTTAACGACTATTTTAGATTTAAAAATATTTCTGAACACATGGTAACTTTTATTCTCACTTCAAAAAGCTTTTTGTCTATTATTTTAATTTAATTGACTTTTCAAATAGTAAAATGGGCAACATTACACAGAAAAAGGTAGCAAAAGTTAAATTTTAAAACCCCGTTAAATTTTTTAAATTTTTGAAGTTCGTTATATTTTTCAAATTTTAAAATTCCGTTAGATTTTTCAAACTATAAAATTCGTTAAATATTTTGAAATTTAAAAATTTGTTAAATATATTTTTGATTTAAACATTAATTTATAATGAAGCGCATTAAAATCAACTTAACCTTCAATATTTCTCTACAAATATCTAACATTATTTTCATCTAGAATCTTCTTAAGTTCCAGCCACATAAATTGAAGCAAACATATTTTACAGCTGTAAAATGTGCGAGAGGAAATGTATTATTAATTCCATTTAACTTAAGAGCAGTAAATAAAAGTGATGGCTTTACATGGCCAATACATTGCTCCTCTTCCTTTTCTCATATCCCATCGCATCCAATTCGATGCGAGAATTATAGGGGCGAAAAATGCCTCCAGCAATAAAATGCCAAACATGTGTAAACTGACCCAACTAATTTTCATGTATACATATGAGCAGTGGAGCTTCCCGAAGCATAAGTAAGTATAGACATAAATAGGAATCAAAGTAATCTATGGAAAAAAGTATATAACTAGCAATATGAGGAACGAGAATATAGAAAAGAGAAAAGATAAGGCTAAAGTGAGTGAATGAGAGATTTAGTAATGTGATACGTCATGATACTCCTTAGAAAACAGAAAGCAAGATTATCTGTTACTGTTTTTTGACAGAAGGGTTCTTTACGAATTTTTCCTTTTTCTGTTCCTTCATCTCACCAAGCTTTTGTTGTTTAAACATCCAATTGTTAATGGATGGGGTTTTTATTCAGATATAAGCATTCAAAAGCCCCTAGACTTAACAACAAAAAATTGTAATGATAGGGTAAGAAAAGCAAACATAACCTCAAAAAAATTTTTTTTTTGCTCTTCAGGCATCGAGTCGGATCGTATTTCAAAAATTAACCCATGAAAAAGAGTTTTTGGACGGTTTGATCTGATATCGCAGTTGAGTAGTAAAATATTTCTCTGCATTTCTATTTATTCTTTCCGATGGTGCGTTTAACCAACAGAATGAAAAGAAAACTTTGAACTCTTTCGTACTCCCTCATGCTTCTTTTAATTCTCTCTCGCTCGTGTGTCTGCTGTTTTCGGAGGATAATTTTTCGAATTCATTGGGTTTTTCACAATTGCTTTGTGCATGTGCTTCGATAAAAAGCAATCGAATTGGAAGTTTCGTTCATCAACCTTTTAATTTGTGGTTGTTGGGGCGCATTTTGTTATCGTTTTGGCTGAAGTTTCTTGAGTTATTTAGAAATTATGACATCTTTTACAAAAATAGGATTTTAATCCCTTTCTGTCGTAAAATTTTCAATTTTTCATTCTATTAGTATTGGTTTTCAAAATAAAGAAGGTTGATCCCAAAATACCTCCCTCTTTGATACGCCTTTTGGTTTAGGTCCCGTTTGAATTTACAATTTAAAAATTCGTTTCAATTGTAAGTCCCTTTCTTCGAAATTCCAGAATTCATAGTCAAGATTTATAGTTATACCCCAGAGGTGTATTCAATTTGCTAGAGTTTTTTAACTAAAAAATTCCAAAACTCCCCTAAATTTTCTGGTCCATAGAAAAAAAATCAAAACCCCTCCCTCGAAAAATTTCTGGATACGCCCCTGTTATACCCTCTTTGCTACACTATAGACTCCCCCTTTTCTAACATTTTCGTTAATATAATACAATATATTTTTGTGTACTTTCATACAAAAGAAGAGAGGCGAGGGGTTCTGAAAATCTCATTTTTTGGCTGACGTCATTTATGACCACTCCTAAAAATCCATTTTCTTAACTGGAAAAAATGAAGTCAGCATTCAAAAATTCACCATACTGTCCCCATAAAAATAGCTAACAGCATGAAATCTCCAAACAGCAAAAGCACCTAAAAATCTAATGAGAATTCTCAGCTATTGAAAAAAGCCAAAAGGACTTGAATTTATGCTGTTGTTGTTGTCAAATGATAGAAACGAGAAAGACTGAGAGAGGTTTACGGGTCAGTGAAACCATTACAGCTTTTCAAAACAAACTTTAGTCCTTTTTCACTATATCTACATCAAAATATTTCCATTTTCTCATCCCCATCTCTCGCTCAGACATTCTCCAAATTTTTTTCCATAATAAGAAAATTGTTTACCACAAGAATGTAATGTAGGTGTTTTTTGTCATATCTAACACAGATTTTCATATCTAATCTGCCTCCTTTTCACCTTACTTGAATATGCTATTGAGGTATTTTGAAAATTTACACCTAAAAATGTCTCTCAAGCACAATCTATTGTTTTGATTTTCAATTTTCACTTTATTGTTATTTTGAGGGTCGTCCCACCCTTGAACATACAAAATATCCCCTCATTTACATCTCTACACACATATCTATGACATTTGAATATGAAAATATTTTTTTTCCTCATATGTCATACACAGCATCATAATGTGAGGATGTGATGATAAAAAAATGAAAATGAATGAGATGAGGAGACGACATAGCAGATAGACAGGTACGGGAGAGGAAAAAAATATCATGAAAGAAGAAAATATGCTCTCATGAACTTTCACCGCACATGAAAATTAATTTAAATTGCTTTTTTTATTTATACAATAAATAAATTCTCATTTCTGTTCTGATGCTCGTCTCGATGATGCTTGTCATTTTTTTGTGTGTGCTCTCCCAAATGGGAAGGAAAGTTTGGTATTTGTGAAGTAGAAAAAATTATTTCTGAGGTCAGAAAATAATTAAAATCAAATTTTTGTGGATTTATTTTTACTATTTTGTTGCTGAATAGTCACTTCAGGTGATTGATACTCGAAAGATTATTTCGTTACAAGAGTATTGAGTATCGAGTAACTTTTTCGAAAAATATTGAGTAACTAGAGTACTGAGTATGGGTAAATTATCAATCCCCGGTCACTTGACTCCTTTTTTAGTTCATAATCAATATTTAGGTCAATCATGGAAATAAAGCATTGAAAAGTTTATGAAAATTCTAGTCAAATCATGGCAAAAGCTAGTAAAATGCGAGCGATGTCAAACTGGATAGTTACACTCTAGACCCCCCCCCCCCTTCCTCAAAGCTCTTAAATTCTCATTTTTCACTTCAAGTAATCACCAACTTACAAACCCTAATTTGTATCCCTATTCCTTCCTTAAAAAGACGCCCCAAACCCCAATAACCTCTATTTCCATCAATTTCACCTACCATGTTCCCAAAAAAGCACATCAAACTTTTCTCCCATTTATTTCTTCAACACAACAAGATAAATTGTGTGTGCACATACAACTTTTATACATTCAACAAATGCATGCATAGTTGGAATGCATCATTTGTGGCTCGCTCGTCCATTTCATTTCACTGAGTTATGTTCAATGGAAAAAAAGTTAAGCTCAGATGTGGAGGAAGTGAGATGAAAGATTATTTAAACTTTACAGGCAAGCTATAAGCAACATTTTTTAGTTCGTTGTTCCAATTTTTATTCCTGAGTGATGAAAAGTTTCAATTTCTCACTTGGTGCCGCATTCATGAATGATTTTTTTAACTTTATATAATTTTAATGAGGTTTGGTTGCTGTGGGGGAAGCTTTTATTTGAAAATATTTGAGGTTTCTGGTTCAGTCTTTTTGTGGAAGAAGATTGAAGTTGGAACAAATCAGAGTAGCGTAACGTTATGGCAGGTACCGTACCTTGTTGCCATATTAACAGTAATACGTCTCAGAAACTTCAGGGTGCCCTGAATGGTTGTCTGGTGACATAAAATGAGAATTTCATCAGTACAACGCTCGAAAAAGCAAGCCAGAATTCAGATGGGAATCAAATTTGCGCTCATAAAATGGTTAATCAACCAATCATCCACTGTGACCACAATGACCACTCACTATGACTTTTCATTTTTATTTTACTACAAATTATACAAAACCTAAGCTTTTGGTCTCCACGATAATACCTTGACATTTTTCCTGAGCTCGAAGCACAAAAATGTTGCCTGACGCTATAATTCTATCCCTTTTTTTTGTTCACATACACGTTTCATGAAAATAAATTGCTTTCAATTTATTTCAAAGCACTCAACAGCTTCAAAAATAGCTTTAAGATCTTTCGCATTTGTTTTGCCTTCCTTCACAGCCTGACGCTTTGCTTTGTTCTTTTATTTCTCTGTTTTTGTGATGCTCTAACCCTTTTTTTAACCCAACAAAAAACAAAAGCAGTTGTGCATGTTGGCGACGACGACTGAAACAATTGGCACAGCGACATTTCAGCTGTCATTGAGATTTTCTTTTTTGTGTGACTTGTTTGTTATTCTTTTCACCATGATCATCATTATCATCATCATAATAATAAAAGTCATTAGAGCAGTTCTTGGAATGCAACTTTTCTTTTTCTTCCACTCGCTTTGGCTCTTGCTTCATGCATCAAAGGAGGAAATTGTGCGTTCCACATCGCAGTGGTAATTATTTTGCTAGTAATAAAGTTTACGGTTTTGAAGCGCATTCTTCTTGCTCAGAATAAAAATTCGAAGTAAACAAATTGAGCAAAAAAGTGGCATCTGCCAAGATTCGAACCCTTGCCTCTTCCAGGATAATAATTTTTAAATTAAATCTTTATACTTCACAAGAGAAAGTTTCTAATTACTTTGAAAAGTCAGTGCTTTGGGTTATAAGCTTTAGTCAGTAAAGGAAGTAAGCGATTCCAATGATTTCTTTGTCACCGGAACCTTACATTACTACCTTTATCATGACAACAAAACGAAGTCAATCCATTATTCCTACGATGAGAAATATTGGTGACAGTCAGACGGACATTAGTGACTTCTTCCTCTTCCAAAAATTGCTTTAAAAAATAATTTTCAGACATTGCACAATAATCATGATTTCATAATAAAGAGAGAATTTCTGCTTCTGATTTTTTTTCTGTGCTTTTCTACGTACGAAATTAAGCAACTGTTTGTGAAAACTGCTCAAATGAAATTTTGCTGCCAAAAACAATTTTCATATATTTCTGGGATTTTCGCGTTGTTGGCACTTTTTTGTTCGTTTTGTTTTTTTAAAAAAAATCCTTTTTACGTTTGCTGTTTGGAGATGGAGATTGGTGAGATTAAAGGAATGGAGAATAGAGAAGATAAAAGGAGAGTATTTTGATTTTTAAGGGATTTAAAATTGAAATAGAGAAATCTACAAATTTTACGTAAACGTGGACAAATTTCACATAAGAGGTCATTCGTAAATTACGTCACACAAAAAACGTCACCCAATGCTATAAATTCTTCAACCCCCTCTTTAGACATTAACCTTCTCTTTGGAAATTAAGATTCATTTTGCAAGTAGTCTTCAATTTTGATATCGAGGGGAGACCACCCCCTGACTATGCCCTTGGAACAACCCCTAAACCTTATAGTACAAAATTTGGTCAAATTCTCAACCAAATCAATAAAAATTCTTGAAAAAATTACTCCAAGAAGAAAAACTTTAAGATTTTCATCATCTTATAAGATTTAGTTTTCTTCCACCCAAAAACCACTCGGAAAAATTTCATTATCACAAAAATTTCCCTCCATTTGAATTCACTACCGTATATCACATCCTCATCTACATTTTTATTTCCTTTCAAATGAGTGAGAAACGAGGCAAGAACAAACAACATGAAATCTTATGGTTATGGAGTAAAAAAAATAAAAAAGCTCAGCAAATAACATCCACAAAACAAAATTGTTGTTATATTTTTTTTGGTGAAAAGAGAGATAAGATTTATGAAATTTATACCAAGTGTGCTCTTAATAATTCATATGAGCGCCATTGTGTGACTTGCTTCAACTCGCTGTTACAACTACCTCATAAAATTCACACAATTTGTGACTACCGTACATGATCTTCTTTGTTCTCAGACGGAATTGTTTTTTCTTCATTTTTTATCATATATGTGTGTGTATGGGGGGTCGTTTGGAAATTACGTAACGTCATAAATCTCCATTATGAACCTCATTTCCATCTTATAACTAAATTATAATGGAAAGCTTTAAAATTCTACAAGGATCGTACTTAAGTGGGGTGGAGGGTATTGTTACGTAACATCCTACCAACCCCCATTGTGTGTATTTTTCTTTCATTTTTCAACATTACCGATTATAATTTATTTTAATTTCTTCATAAATTACGACATGAGAAAGAAACAAACACGAAAAGGGTAAAGAAAATAAAGATTATTAATGACTTTAAATTGTTCACAATAAAAATGAAATGTCATTGCAATGAATCACTGGGATTATCAATGCAAGATGATTTTCATGATGTTGACGATAACTTTATTGCATTCTATGGGATATAAATGTTGTTTTGAATTGAGAATATTGAGATTTTATTTGCATTTCCTGGGGCTGGATTTGGTTTATTGTTGGAATTGTGGTTCAATTGTAAATAATCGAAGTTATGCAAGAATTAAAGCTTTTTGTGAATTTGTATAGAATTGTTTGGTGTATTTTTGACAATAAGATGCTTTTAAAAATTTGTCTCTATTTTACACATGATAATTTTATTTTTACATATCAAAATGTACTTTTTTACATCATTATATATACAAATTACATCATTATATATACAAATTACATTTTAATATGTAAAATTTACATTTTGATATGTAAAAATTACATTTTTATATGTAAATTTTTTAAAAATAACATTTTGATGTGTAAAGTTTACATTTTCATATGTAAAATCAACATTTTGATGTGTAAAACTTAGACTTTTATATATAAAGTTAAAATTTTTGTTTCTAAGCATAGAAAAATTGAATTTTATATTTTAAATTTTTTTCAATATCTTTCGAAGATAAATTTCAATTTTTCTGAATTCTGCTAATCAATTTTCATCACTAAATTCCTCCAAAACTTTCTCTACAAACTTTCAATTCACAATTTAACCATAAACCAAGCAAAATCTTCAAAATGTGTTCCAACTTAAAATATTCATCAGCACAGATCACAGATGTTTGTGAAGTTTCAACTCAAAATTAGGAAACCAGTCCCAGATGCTTCAATATTTATTGTAACAAGCAAATTTTATTTTATTTTTGCTGAATGCAATAAAAATAGTCGAAAAAAGAAGAACTATGCAAAAAAAAAATCCGCAAACATTTGCAATAAATTTCTTTCTCTTACGTAATTTATGAACAAATCTTCTTCCATACATCCGAAAAAAAATAGTAGTTGTATGGAAAGAGCAAAAAAGCAAATAACAATAAAAATTACCTGCTGCTAGAAACAAACATAATAAAGGGATTCGCATCCGTGTATTCGCTAGTGTAGCGAATAACATTTTAAGTTTCACAATTGCTATCATATCACCATATACACTTAAATAAAGTTGTTGCTACTGCTATCTATATTTTGCCACTAAGCTGCTGAGCTCCCCTTCCTCCTTGTGTATTGTTTGCTGATTTCTTTCTTTCTCTTATTATATTTTTTTTTGTTTGTTTCTCACACAATTCAACCGTCTCCAAGGGATTCCAATGAGCGTTATTTAATATGTTTTATTTCATCTGTTTTCATTTGTTCCGAACTTTCTTTCAGCTACATGCTAAAATATTTCATATTTCATCTCTCCTTTTTTCCTGCACATTTTCAAGACGAAAAACTTGCTTGCTTTTTTTTCTTATTTCATATTTTATGATTCACTTTTACAGCACTTTTTTATTTTAATTTCTTTACTGAAAAAAAGAGAGCAACTTTAGTTGTTTATTCACAGGAAGCAAAAATTTTTTTCTTCCTTTCCTCCTTTTTTCTCTCACTTTATTTAGTGCTTCTCTGTGTGTCTCACACAAATTCTCATATTGTTTTACATCTCGGAGTGTCTTTAATATGTCTTTGCATCTCGTCTGCTCTTTGTTTTCTTTTATTAAATCACATTTAATCGTGAAATATGAAGAAGAATTGTATTTTTTTTGCCTTGTATGCTTGTTACTTTGTGTTGTGTGGAATTTGCTGAATGGAGAAAAATGAAAAGAAAGAAAAAAATGAGTGAAATTTAAAATATTTTTCATAGTAGATGTTTTATGATCATGGAAAGGTTTTTGTTTGGAAATTTGAACACTTTGGATAGCTGGGTGGTCAGTTCTAAGTAGATTACTAAATTTTGAAAGAGTATTTAGACCAAGGCTGGATTTCTTGGTCTACTCCTGCCCTTCACCAGGTGTATATCCCAAAGGTAGAGGTAGAAGTGGGATACCTTGAGGTTAGGAGGGACGGGGTAGGGGTAGATCGAGAAACCCAGTCCAGAGTTGGCAGCACTCCGGGAGTATGGAACTAGTATTTAAATTAATTATTATGCAAAATTGTACTTTTTTCCATTAACTTTTCATTTTCAATATATAAAACCTACAAAAATGCGCTTTATTCATTGCATCTAGTCTAAGAATGCCAAACTTTGATGTAATTCTTACTTTTCTTTCATTCATGTAACAAAGTTTACAGCATTCATTTTAAAAATGTAATATAAGTGTATATATGCATGTACATACACATGTAGTCGAGTTCCAAATCATAAAAAGGGCCACATAGCTTTATTGCTGAGATTTGCTATCTGCCCTCATATCGTGCATGAATAACATTCTTTTTTACAGTGCTCAGCAAAGATTCTTTTCATTCCATTCTAGCTGATCTAAAATGTTTTACATTATTTCATTACTTAATTTATTCATACATATTGGATTAAAGTAAAAAATGATGTCTCTACACTTTTCTTCTTACAGTAAAAATCGTTGATTCGTGCAATATTTTAGAAAATTTTATGCTCATGAAAAAAGAATTTTTTAATAATATTAAAATTTTAAACCGAAAAGAAAATTATTTATGACAAAAGCATGCTCATATGCCAGAAATTTTCATTTATTCTTCCCCTTTTGCCTTTCACACAACTCTCAGCTCACAGCTCCGTTTTAGTTACCGCTTGACACAACATAAGCCATAACAGCTACTAGGAATTTTATATATGAGAATATGAATACAATGACTGTGTATATTGTGTGAGGAAATAGGAAATGAGGAAGGAAATTTGGTGAGATGCCCAGTGGGGATGACGAGTTTTTTGGATGGCTGGAATGTCACGGATGACGTCGATGTAAAAAAACTAAAAGGGGCTGGGTATACCGAGGGCATACCCCTAAAGTATGTGTAAGGTTCAGCGTGAAACTCGCCCCAGGCACTCTTTCACTCAAAAATTGGACGTCATTAATGAAAGATCTTGTTGGTTTTGTGTCTATTTAAATATCTTTTAAACATCTTAAAGTTATTGCTACACGATCTAAAGTTGGCTTCAAATTACATTAAGTTAGTGTTAATTTATCAAAAATTTTGCAACAAATGAATTGATAGGTGCTACAGCACACTCACTACAGTGGTGTAGTCATAATTTTTGGAGGAGGGGGGGGGGGGGGTGTGAATTTTTTTTCATTGAAAACCCATAACTGAGAAGACGTATTCACTCCCTGGCTACGCTACTGACTCACTTCCATAACAATAATCCTCACAAAATTCTAGCAACACCGTTAAAAGTGTATAAAAGCCACAAAAAGGTACAATGACATCGGATATTTAAAATAAATTCAGAACATTAAAATATTCGACCTTAAATGTTGCATAACTCTCTTTCAGGATGGACAAAAAAATTATCATCTAAGAATAAACCAAAATTCAATCCTTTTTTATAGCAAAATATGCAGAAATGTGATAAGTTTGACATTTACAAAATCATTTTACGAGTAACAACATGAAATCAAATCATTTATAAGGAAAGCTTTTCAATTGAATATCCTTTCTATTACATAGCAATAGGATTGACATTTGTTTGATATTCGATATTTAGCAAATAACAACAACAAAAAAAGTCAAAAAATAATTGAAAAAGAAGAAAAATAATTCCCATAGCCTAGAGAGAAAAGGCTGAGATTTATAGGCTGGAGCTGTGTCAAATTTCATAGAATTTTCCTCCTTCTTTTATTAACTGAAGATGTCGTGGGTGTTATTTATTTAAATAGAGTTTGTTTCCCGAGCGACACAAATGACAAAATCGCCATATGGAAGCCATTAAGGTTCCATCAGGGATACATTTATTAACACCAGATGGATTCCGCGCCGTCTCCACCTCCGTATGGAATCCATATGGAAGTCATATGGATTCCGCGCCGCCTACACCTCCGCCATGACTTCCATATGGATTCCATACGGAGGTGGAGGCGGCGCGGAATCCATCTGGTGTTAATAAATGTATCCCTGATGGAACCTTAATGGCTTCCATATGGCGATTTTGTCATTTGTGTCGCTCGGGTTTATTGTATTTGAATGCTTAAAGATTGTAGGAAGACTTTAAAAGATTCAAATAAGAAGGATAAATAGACATTTGTGGGAAGTTGACGCGATTTTTTTGACGTATTTGAAAAATTTTGTTTACTCGGATTCACTCTAAGGCCTCGACTAGCTCGACTTCAAGGAGATAAATTTTTAAATAGCTTAGTCTGACTTTAAAGAGAATCATGCTCAGTTTAGCTTGAGGTCATGTCTTGCTCAGCTTATCGAATAGTGAACTTAACAGAGAATCATTCTGAGAGTCATAATAAGCTCAGCTTAGCTCGGTTTTAAACAGAGCTCCGG
Source organism: Chironomus tentans (assembly GCA_963573255.1). Classification (NCBI taxonomy): domain Eukaryota; kingdom Metazoa; phylum Arthropoda; class Insecta; order Diptera; family Chironomidae; genus Chironomus; species Chironomus tentans. The sequence goes on from OY754302.1 coordinate 6,955,753, forward strand.
TCCATGCAGCTAAGCTCAACATAAAAGAGAATCATGACTAGGGTTACCAGACATTTTAAAGAAAAATAGAGGACATCCCCCATGTCGACTATTATTATTCGTTTTCTGGACGAATTAGAACATTAAAAATCTTTTTTATTTTTGAAAAATGAAAAAAATAGAGGACAGTCCTCTGAAAAACCAAGCAGATCGATCTTAAGAACAGTGGACGGTTACTCCATATACCTTAGAGTATAGTCCCAAAGACCCCCTGGGGTAGCATATACCCTAGGGTTTATCGAGTAACCACCCCAGAGCCACGCTCAGATCAACTTTCCGTTATAAGCGTCACGCTCAGCTCAGTTAAACTGAACTTCAAACAGAGTAACGCTCAGCCTAGCTCAACTGACCTTGAGTATAACAAAAAAGTTCCACCAACTTTCCAAAAATGCCATAACTGCTTCTTTTAATCCCCCCAATTCTCTAAAGATTCGATCTACCCTCCAAAAAAAATTTTCCATTTATCCCCAACAACAACAAAAAAAAAGTTCCATACAATCATCATCATCATCAGCATCCCCTCCAGGAGTTTATTTAAGGCGACAACAAATAAAATTCACTCTCAACGATCTCAAAGTAATGAATATATTAAAAAATTATATTCAACAACATGTGTGCACTCTTTAGGAGGCGAAAGACGAGCGTAGAAGAAGAAGAAGAGCAAAGCATCAACTTGATACTTTATGGATTTATGGAAAAAATATCGTATACAAGAGGAATGAACGGAAAGGAATGAAAGCAGTAGAAAGAAGAAAAAAATGAAATTCCATATACCGCATCATTATAAGAATTCCTTCTGTCTTCTCATACTCAAATAAAGGAAAATATTGTTCGTATGTACTGCTTCATGTGTCTACGTATGTACCATAAAAAAATAAAGGGAGAAAAATAATACAAGTGGAAGCAGGGAAAAGCGGTGGGAGTTTAAATTTAATAAATTTTCGAAGACATAAGCTTAAGGCATAAGTACGAAGACAGAGGATGTGTCGCAACGAAAATGAAATTGAGTGATATTTCACCATAAAACTTTTTTTCATATTTTTCAATCATCTTTTCCTTCTTTTTTCAATCAAATTCAATAGATTGATGCGGTGGTATGGTCTGAAATTTGTAAAGTTCTGCTGATAAATTATTGTGAAGTTACGTAATTCATTAATTTTATTTGTTACAGTTTTGAAGATGTTGGGTGGGGGACATTTTATGGAGGGGAGGTTTTGGTAAATGTTGTGCAATTTTCTGGATGAAGAATTTCTCGACAAAAATATTTTCCTTCTTAAATCGCATGGCATTATTTAAAGAGGATTTTGACACAGGATAAAGCTGGAGTGGCAATAAAAAATGCTGAAAACAGACGATAAATGAAGATAAATACTGTTTACAAGAACAAAATGTTTGCCTTGTAAGCACAATTTATGAAGGAATGAAGCATTTAATTACATCAATTCGGAAAATATAGGGGTCGTTAACCTGTGACATTTATCGTAAATATATATTCGATTTTACATTGTTTTCATTCCTCCATGGAGCTCTGTTTAATTTTTTCTGAATTTCTGAATTTTTTTCAACTTAATGTTTACATGAAGTTATATCTTTAGGACTCTTTTTGCTACCTCTGTTCAGGGGCGTATCTAGAAATTTTTCGAGGGAGGAGTTTTGAAATATTTTTTATGGAAGGGAAAATTTAGGGGTGGTTTTGGGATTTTTTCTTAAAAAGCCGTAGCAAATTGAAAAAAATTCCCAGAAAAGGTAGGGGTTTTGACTGAATACGTCTGAATACGTCCCTTCCTCTGTTAGTCAAAGACAAAAATATTTAAAGAGTTTCACACAGCTTTGCATACCTCCTGTTAAAAGGGGTGTTTGAGATAAGATGTTGGACCTCATCAGGGGCATATCCAGAAATTTTTCGAGGAGGGGGTTTAAATTTTTTTTGTATGGACGGGGGAAATTTAAGGGGGTTTAGGCATTTCTTCTTAAAAAGCCCTAGCAAACTAAAAAAAATTCCCAAAAAGACCCTCAAAATTTCAAAATAAAATTTCGTCAATTCCTGAACATTTTCCATCCATCTTAGTTCATGACATTTTACTGCATCACCAAGAAGAAAAAATTCCCATCGCAAAAATGAAAAGAGGAAAACGAATTGAATGAATATTGCAGATAAATTGTCTCAACATTGCAAAGTGATGAAATAAATTCGAAAGACAAAAAACATAAAAAACCGCAAACAGAACATGGGACAAACTGACGGCTGGTGGCGGTTAAATGATGGAAGAATGAATGAATGGATGAGAAATGTTATAAAATAAAATGAAGCATAAAAGAGCGAAGAGCTGGCACCAAAAAAATATTTTTTTCTTCCTCCTTAAATGAAAAAAATAAAATAAAATAAGAAGAAGGAAAAGTTCTTCTTGTGGTGATGGAAATGACGGCAAAAGACGATAGACAGAAGATATGGATGTATATGAGTAAGGCAAGCCACAAGGAAAATGAAATTATAATAAATTAAACCGAAAATTGTGTAATATGCATATTTTCAAGTTATCAAAACAGTTTTTTGCCTTATTATGAGCACCCTCATCTGATGTTTGCCGCTAGTGCCATCAAAAACGATGAGGAGACATTGAGCATGAGGTAATTTTTTCCTATTCTCTTTTTAGCGAACTTAAATAAAGAGAAAATATGTTAGTATCAATAAATTGTCTATATGGCTATCTGCCTGTCTGTGTGACACAAAGTACTCCTGTATTAGGTTAGAAAGGCAACTGCTAAAAAAATATTTTTGATCTGTCGCAAAAAATACTGAAATTAACCAAATATTACGTGTCTTATGTTACATAAACTAAGGTTTCATGAATGTGGAGTCAACAAATGGGTCAAAAGAGGGTCGGTTCGACCATGCGTTGAAGAGTTAAAATTTGGACAAATTCAAATATTTTTTAACCGTTAATTTTAAGTATTTTTTGGAGTTATTTTCTACTTTAATTCTGTTTTCGAAAAATGCGCCTTCAATGGTCACTTGAGTCCACGTCCATACTCATTTTTTGTTTTTATTCTTGTCTCCTCTTTGCAATTCACAGATAAATATTATTTTTTTCTCCATTCTGTGCCTGCTCCTGTGAAATAATGCCTATCATACCACATGCCTACCGAGAAAAAAAAACACAAGGATTTATGCAGAAAAAAAATCTGGCAGTGGTTGTGGAGAAACAAGAACACAAAAGCGGCTGTGATGGAAAGTACAAAGGCACACAAATTCCATAATATTTTTCCGTGGAATTCCTTTTTGTTGTGAATATTTAGGTTATGAGTTCATTTTGGGATGGGGTGCTATGGATGGTCGGAAGAAATGATGATATAATGAAAGTTGTGTGGATTTGCGAATTTGAATTTACTGCACAAGTTTTGTGGTTTTTCTTGTTATTTAATCTGAACAGAAGAAGAAGTTATTATGGGAAAATACTGCCTAAATTGTGAATTGATGGAAGTAAGAAGTCGTATTTTACTGACTGTATGTAAAGTTCTGTGTGTCAGGAAATAAATTGGAAGTTTTAGTTCATAAAATGAATTTAAATTTTGTTTTCAGTAAAGTTTCTTGATCGTGATTTCAAATGTTCTAGTTGAGGGTTTTGGGGGTCAAGCCTTACCCCCTCCTATTTTTTTAAAAGAGAGATCCAAATCCTATCGGAAAATTCTATCAACTCCTGGGTGCTCCTTGGGTCTAAAATTTAAAAAAAAATCTTTTCTCTGTACCCATTCCTGGTGATTTAGGTCTGGGGGTGAGGTCTAAAAATAGTTCTTTTTATGTTACGGAGTAAGTGATTAACCTCCCTTTAAATTCAACCTTGTCCCCATTAACCCCCAAAAAAGCACCTCATACCCTCAATTTCTATAACTTCCCTACCACATCACTGGCATTCGAATGACAGAAAAATATTTATTTGTCTTCTTGTTTTTCCTCATAATAAAGACTAAAGCAAGTGAAATAGATCTAGAGGCAGTGAGTCAAACAGATTCTCATAGATATCTAGCAAGCAAGACAAGAATGAAAGGCATGCAGTAAAATATGCGTATCAAAAGCCATAAAAAGTCTATCAAAAAGAATAAATGGCAAAGGAGGAGTAGGCAAGAAAGGGCACAAAGAGTCAAATCATTCAAGATATAAATTTCTCATACTGTATCTAAAGTTATGCAAATATTTGTGTCGGAGAAAGGAAGGAATGGCAGACACACGCACCGTCATTCACTTGCGTATAAGGCATAAAAATAAAATAAAAATAGAATAAAGCAAGGAAAATGTCGAATAAATAAAATCGGAAATGGTCCAGAAAATAAAATATAATCACAAAATTATCCAGTACTTTGCTTATTCACTTTACTGCCATGCCTTATTTCTCTATGTTCGTACTTTATTCTACTTTATGTGCTTTACAGACACATCATGAGAAATTTTTTTTTCTCTCTATATTTCGATTCAGGCGGATGTCTTTTGGGGCTTATGGGACGACAGCACAAAACGAATGAAAATGGAAGCAAGAAAAAAAATTAAATGCAAAAGTAATCTGCTGGTGCCAGGATTTTTATCCATTCTCTGTTGCCTTTTTTTCTCACCATTATTTCATTCGTATTGCTGTTTATGCAATTCGCAGAAACGAGGATAAATTACTGCAAAAAAGCTTAAATATTTAGGTGCCGAGATCAAGGGATGGAGCTCGTAATAAATTCATGTTGTTGAATATTTTGACCCAATTTTCATGATGCGAAACAGCTGTTGATGATATTAATTATTATTATGAATGGATGTGACGCTTTTGTTATGACATTTACTTGAAAATTAGCCTTAAAAGTTTTTTTAAAACAAAAATATAAAGTAAACAGTTTCTGCTATTTATCATTGAATTTTTAACAAGCTGAAGCATTTTTGAGATGGGATAGGGATGAAGATAAGTTTAGGAGTTTGGATTAGAAGTTTCTAATTATTTGGAAGCAGCTGGTTCTCATTTTTTTCGTGATACTCTTGTTTGAAATTGTTTTATTTTAATTTTAAAAATTAGTTGATCATTTTCGAAAGTATTTGAGCTTTTTTTTAATTTTTTATGAGTTTTTTAAATTGTTTAAGATTTTTGGAAATTATTTGGGTATTTTTTAATTTTATTTAAACTTATTTAAACATTTTCGAATGTTGGTATTTGAGCTTTTCGAAAAATATGAACTTGTTCGAAATTATTTGAATTTTTTTGAAATTATTTGAAATTGTTTGAAATTATTTGAAGTTTTTTGAAATTGTTTGAATTTTTTTGAGATTATTTGAATTTTTTTAAAAATTTTTGAATTTTTTTGAAACTATTTGAATTTTTTTAAAAATTTTTGAAGTTTTTTGAAATTGTTTGAAATTGTTTAAATTTTTTTGAAATTATTTTAAATTTTTTGAAATTGTTTGAAGTTTTTTGAAATTATTTTAAATTTTTTGAAATTGTTTGAATTTTTTTGAAACTATTTTGCAACAAATAGCTAACTTTTAAAATTGAGGATTGTCTCAACTACTCAACTGCAGTCCATATTGAACCTAATGATAAAAAAATTAAAGACACACCTTTAATAATCCTTAAAGTATCTAAATTTCATGAAAAAATATCAAATGTCAACAACTGGCAATATAATTCAAAATAAATATCCCCAGCGGCAGGCAACATCAGTTCTAAGTAGAAGCTTTTGGCAACAATTTAACAGAATATTTTCTTTCATGAATTAATAATAAATTCATCGAAAAAATCGGTGATTTTTTTTATAAATGAAATGCGCCTGAAATTTCATGGGTATTAGCTGAAAGCTGTATCTTAAGGAGAATTAAATGTGAATTTTGAGTGGGTGAAAATATTGATGAAAATATAAAGCAAATTTGTAAAGATTTTGATATTCATAGATAGACATAATAATATTAAATCGACGAATTAACTATCAATTATCAGTCTCATAATTAATTAGTAAACTAATTAGTTAGACAGACGTTCAGTCCTTTAGAATCTCTTTTAATACTTTCATCTAATTGAAGCTAATTTAATCAGCTTTAAAACTTTTTCCAACAAAACGAAGAAACACGAAAAATGACTTAATTTTCTCAAAATAAATTCCTCAACCCTCGTTTTCTCGAGGCAAGTACCAAAAATTTCCTTGAAAGCTTAAAGTTTCTTTTTCATCCCACAACAGCACAAGGGTGAAGGAATCAAAAGAAAGTGAGTGAAAATTGTCGTTAATTGCATGAGCTATTAAAAAAGTTATTTCATATGAAAGGATCAAGAAGCACCAAAAAATGTGAACACATTGTGATGAAGTAAAAGAAAAAGTAAATTTATTTTGGAGTCGTTCAGTAATGACGTCCACCATTTAGGGTGGTGTTTTGAAATTTTTTTCAAAAAATATGGACGGCAATATTTTGGGGGGTATTTTAGGATTTTTGCTCAAAAACCCTAGCAAATTCAAGAAAATTTCCATCGAGGGTGGTGTTTTAATACCCAAATTACCACCTGGATATGCCCTTGGGGTAGGATCAAACTGTGTCACAAACTATATTAAAAATTTGGATAGCGATGTCCAAAACATCCAATTTTCGATCGACATCATTTATCTTTCACCCCTTTCCTTATTCGACATGGAAGCGATTCATAAAAGATACACACAAATTGAATCAGAAAACAGAAAGGAAAAAGGTAAAAGGAAAAGATTTTTTTCTCATTTTTTTTATTTCTTCTTTTTACATCCTTTCGTGACCAAAATGCGTATGTGTGTGATTTGATTTCTGCCTTTTTTTCTCTCTTCCTTTTCATAAATTCAATAAGATGGAATATAAAGCATGAAGAAGTCGAAGCAATTCATCAAAACCCATAACATAATACTAAAGAATTATGTAATCAATAGCGTGTAGATATCGTCGACTATACGCACCTACCATGCATGTTATGTGGAGATTATGAATTATTTGTGACTTTTCGGCAAGCTCATATTTGCTGGCTATTTGTGCGGAATCAAAAAAAAAAGTTTTCTCTCTTTTGGTAGAAAATTTGTCAGCGTTTGTAATCCGAGTAACATGAATACAGATTAATGTGTTAGGAAATGCTGTAGAGCTGACAGACTTAATCGAAAGTTTGGATAAATGGAATAAATTTTATTGGGCGTTCAACGGGAAACATAAATGGATTTTCTCATGAAAAAAAACTTTTTCTGAATTGAAAATTAATTAAAAATAAAAGAATAAATTAGGTTGCTGTTGTTGCTAAGTGAGATGTGCTCTTGAAAGTGTTAAGGAAGCCACAAATTTAGTTAGATTTTACAGTTTCTAATAGAAAGGCTTAAGCTAATTTCTAGCTTAATAAATAATCTTTAATTATTCAGTAACTTGGTTCATGCATGTAGGTCCAACAAAGTTAAAAGGTAATCGAACTCATTAGCACAGAAGACTTATTTCTGGGTATCCAGATTCTTCGAGGGGTTCTTTCCACTTTCCATTTGAGGGTTTTGACCAATTTTATTGGATATCATCTAAAATAGTTTTATTCAAGCTATGTGCCATGACACACTGGTAATCCGTAGAACATACTCAGGTGTGCCGCGATTTTTTTTTAGAATTTCTAAGAAATTCATTCATTTAGTTTATGTAACATAAAAAATTGTAAATTTTTATCTCAATTTAAATCAATTTTTGTTAAAAATCACTCATCTATGACGATTTCAAAGTAAGTATCGACATGAATTTCCAAAGAAAGGTACAAGTTCCTATTTTGTTTCCTATTTCATTTTTTTTTAAATTTAATTGTATTAAGGCAATTTATTTATTGAGATTTATCTTCCTGGAAGTGTTCTTTTATGGAGAAACATATTTATTTTACATCATGTATATTTGTTAATGCTGAGTTCTTAGAATTTATTTGAATATAAAATCTTTTTAAAAGCATGTGGATTTCGGTGTAAAAACGTAGGATTGACAGAGAAATATTTTTATCCATTTTTATTTCAAGCAGTAGGCTAATTTTAAAGAAGGATTATTTAGAAAATAGGTCGCAAACCTAAAAGATGGGTAAAGTTAAACTAGGTCCAGAGGTTTGGGTTTTGGGTGCAAAATCCCCCACCTCCAGGGAGATTTTCCTTCAATCTGGCTAGGCATTTAACCAAGCTCAGGAATTTAACTATAAAATCACTTTTTAATTTAACTTTTTAATAATTAATAATATAGCGGCTAAGTTTTGTATGAAAACTTATTAAATTTTGAGTCCCCATGTGTAAATTTTATGTGGTACCCCGTGATAATTTCCCAAATTCCCCACCCTTCTTCCTCATCATTTAAGGAGAAAAGATTTCTGAAGCTGTGTGAAGCATTCTACAAAATTATATTCAGGAAGAGTCCTAAAAGTTCCATATTTTCAGAACATCATTTGTAATAATTATGCTGTCTACTTGGTAGCAGTGCTGTGGGAGCCATTTATATTTATAATTTTTAAAATTTAAATGGCTCTCAGAGCACTGCAACCCAGTAGACAGCATAATTATGCGAATGATGTCCTGAAACTATTTAAATCATATGTAGTTAAAATACAAGATAGAAACTTCCTACATGACGACAAAGTGTTCAAAATTTCCATTAAAACAATTTTTTAAATCAATTTCCAATTAATCCAATAAAATGCGCTTTAAAAGCTCATCGCCAATGCCTCACTTACTTTTTCACTTATTTCATTTGTTATGTAAACATTCGAATGTCCAATCAATCACGAAAAATTCCTATTTTAATATTTATTTATTTCACTAAAAATAGATTTTTATTTTATTTTATATCCTCACACATCCCAACTGCATTTAATTCTATTATTCATGAACAATCCAACATACAGCACAACACACATGAGATTTTATGCTAAAAAAATTTGGTCGAGTTCATTGATAATGTTAATTAATCATTTATTCAAATAGAAATGGAAATGTGTATCGCATCAATCAAGCACTTCCTTTTGTTCCATTTTCTCTATTAATGTGCCTTTTAGCTATGTCCACAAAATTCTTGATTGATGCTTAATGCACCGACAAAAAAAATTGACTTTAATTTTTTTCTCTTTTTCTTATTCTTTATGGGGATATCCTCTACGTGAGGAGTTTAATGATCGACCAAAAGAAATTAACACTCTATTACACTTGAGAGCTATTCACAGACTATATGCTGCATGCAAGATATTTTTGTTATTGAAGGGAAATTGCTCATGGAAAATGAGAAGGAAATTTTCTCTCTTTTGACTCTTTCCAATGGAATGTGAGGCAGAGCTTTTGGAGAAAGCTTTTTTCTCTCAGCTGGAGATGAAAATTGAGAGAAAAATATGCATCATTTGTGCCTTTTATGTGATGTAAATTTTTTTATTTTTATAAATATTTAATTAGTTTCAGTGAAAATTAAATGAATAAACTTCAAAAAGAAAATTACATGCGAAGGAGGTGGGGATTGTCATCTGTCAGGTTTTAATGATGAGTTTGAAAAATAATATCGATGTTTAAAATATTTGAGATTTTTTGGATTAAAATTCTGAGAATTCATTAAAATTTTGTAAATTTGAACGTATTAAATTTCAGATATAATTATTAAGTTTGTGTGTAATGTATTTTGTTGATGCCTTAAAAACATAAAATTAATATGGAAAAATTGAGAAAAATATTTTAAAAGCTTTAAAAAAGTTTAAACAATTAATTAAAACTAATTAAAACTTATCATAAATTTAGAAAACTCACCAATATTCAAAAAGTAACCAAAAATGAAGGAAATTAAATATAATTGAAAAACTCACCATATTCACCACAAAAATCATAAAAACTCACCAAATTTAAAAAAATTAGAAAATTAACCAAAATCTTAATGAAATTCACCAAAATTAATGAAAATTTATAGAAACTTACCATAATTCAGAAAACTCACCATGGATTCAGAAAACCCACTAAAAATTAATAGAAACTCCCCTTAAATTTCATAGAAACTCACCATAAATACAGATAAATTCACCAAAATGTAGAAACTCACCAAAATTCAGAAAAACTTAGCAAAAATTTTAATGAAACTCATCAAAAGTTCACCATACATTTATAAAACTTACTATAAATTCAAAAAACTCACCATAAATTCAGAAAACTCATCAAAAGTTAATCAAAATTTTAAAATTAATAAAACTCACCAAAAGTTAATAGAAACTCACCAAAAATTTAGAAAAATCACTAAAAGTTAAGAAAAGCTTATTAAAAATTCAGAAAATTCACCACAAATTAATGAAAATTCACCATAAAGTTTCCCATCGTCCACCCCTTAATAATACATACATTAAAATCATTAGCACCCACATCACACCACCTAGGGTCATTAACGAATTTCATCCAAAAACTTTCACTGATTTTTTCAATCAACTCAGAAGCGACTGCAATGCTAATGAAGTCACAAAGTGCACTTAACTTACATAACAGCAGCTACACTAATGCCAACTAATTACAAAACATAACTCATAATTATTAATTATGAACTTTTTCCTCTCACTCAGCTCCACCGTTCATCTCATTTTAATTTTTTTCCTCCTGCCCTTTTTTAATGCATTTTCAGGAGCTGAAAGGAAAAGAAGAAGAACAAAAAAATGCAATAACAAGGAAAAAGAATTTTTTTCAGCTCACAAATGAGCTGTAGAAACTTTCTCATTTCAGTTTTGTGCATAAAATGTTCAGTTTTTGTTTCTCTTTCTTAATAACATTAATTTCATCATCTGCCATGTTAAAATGCAAATTGTTATTGCACTTTCACAGGAATAAACTAATTTTTAGCAAATTTCTTTGTTTTAAACATTTTTACGAGTGTTTTTTTCTTCTTCTGGAGGAGGGAAACAACTTGACAGGCTGGATTGTTTTCAGGTTGTTGGGAAGTTTGACATGTAATTTTGAATAGGCTGCTATTACTGGGATTATATTAGATTTGCATAGAATTTTTCACAGTTTGATACACAACCTCAGATCCCATTTCCATTTTGCGACTTTTTATGAATTAAAAGTTACAACTTTATCAATTAATGAACAAGAACAGAAGTATATGTTTAAACTATAAGGGATCGGTCACTTATTACGTTCCTACCACTTTAGGAAGAGGGGGGACTAGAATTTTGTAACAGACTTAAGTAAAAAAAATTTTGGTTTGAAATTTGTAACAAGGGGGAGGGAGAGGGTCTAAAAAGTCAATGTTCTGCGTACCGTAATAAGTGAATGACTCCTAAAGTTTCATTTCTAATTCATGAAAAGCATTTCTATTTTGTTGCTAGACACTGTACTAACTAATGACATCAAAGCAGTAACGTAAGTGATAGAATTTAGCATCCTTTAGGAAAAAATATGCTACAAAATCTCAGACACCCCTCCCCTAAAAAGCGAACGTAATAAGTGAATGACCTCAATTTTAAAGACTCATAAGGCCATAAGGCTCGATCATAAATGTTTAGGAGGTCTTGTGCTGTGTGACTTTTCCATACAATTTCCATACTCATTTTCTGCATGACGTCATTTATGAACGGCCTTAGACATATATTTGCGTAGTGAAATTTATTTTTTTATTTTTCTGCTTGGATCTCTATGGCTACGGAATTGATCTAAAAGAAGGGTAAGAGGAAAAAAATTAAAACAAAAAATAAATAAAATATAAATAATTAAATGCGTACATGAAACTGTGTAGGTTTAAGCAAACGAAATGAGATGCAAGGAATGAAAAAAACTTTTTTCACTTCCATTTTGTTGAAAATTTAATTAATTATCTTGTATTTATTTACAGAGTTTTGTTGTTGTTGTTGTGAATGCTGAAAATGGAACAATAGGGAGTGGAAGTAAACTTAAAATTAAATTTTTTCCATATTTTTACAGAAATTAAAATAATTTCATCTTTTGAGGTTTTTTTTGTTCATTTAATTAAGTTACTTTAAAAAAAAGTCGAACGTCAAAATTGAATTACATTTCACTTCTATAGAAACAGAATATTTTCTGAATAAGTCAAAGTAATTGGCTACATAATGCGACCTAATTGAGTAAATGACTTTGAAATTTAACATTTTACAAGCTAATGAAGTCAAAAAAATTAAGTCTAAGACTTTCTCATATCAATTATCGACAATTATAAGATCTAAAATCCTCTAACCAAAACCAATGCCAATGAATTTCCGATTTCTATAAGCTATTATTAATGACGATAACAAACGTAACGGCTTCGACCGCAGATTCATGTTAATTCGTCGATAATTGAACGGAAATTTAAAGGTTGAACTTGTGGATTAAGTGTTTGATTTTCTGTGGATGAACATTCAGCTATAACGTCCAATATTTTGGAACGAGGTGGTGAGAATCTCTGTTCTATAATTTCAAATTTTCAAATTTTTTTACAATTTTTGAATTTATAAAACCGTTAAAAGTTTGAATTTCAAAAAACCGTTAAAATTTTGAATTTAAAAACTTGAAAAAAACATTTAAAAACGATAAAAAAAGCTTTAAAGGTATGTAGCACACATTCATGCAATCAATGTTTATCGATCAAAACACCCCATTCCTTTTTATACCCACAAAACAAGGATAAACTCTACGAGTTATTACAGAAATCCACTCATAATTTTTCAAGTAATCATTTTAAGCATTTCAGTAGCAACTCTCATGAATTATACAACATGCACATGTGTTAATAATCTACTCAATTTAATAAGTGAAATTTATTTTTTCAACTTGAAAACGTAGCAAATTTTTCTTTTCCCTTTTTTCATTTTGCACACAGCATGGAACTTTCGGTAATTCAGAAAAGCTTTAAAATAAACCATTTTTCATGGTAATATGTTGAGCCTCACCTTAATAGGAGAAACTTTCTAAATTTATTATTCATTTACGCAGTACCACATATGAGCGACTGTATTTGAATGTAATGAATTAACAATGGAATTTTTTTGATGACAGGGATTTGAGGGGTGAAGGGTAAGTAGCTATGATTTTTTTATCAAATATATAGAACTCATCAGAAATTAACAAAACTCACCAAAGATGAACAAAACTCACCAAATGTAAACAAAACTCACCACAAATGAACAAAACTCACCAAATGTAAACAAAACTCACCACAAATGAACAAAACTCACCAAAGTTGAACAAAACTCACCAAAAAATAAACAAAACTCACCAAAAATGAACAAAACTCACCAAAGTTGAACAAAACTCACCAAATATAAACAAAACTTACCAAAAGTTAAACAAAACTCACCAAAGATAAACAAAATTCACCAAAAATGAACAAAACTAATTATCCATAGATCCAAATATTTTATACTTTGCAACATTTATTGTTCAAGTATCAAAAACTCACAAATAACCCTTTCAAAAATTGTTTTTTGCTCCAAACACGAAACCATGAAAATCCAAAAGCCTGAACAAAATCAAATTAACTCCGAAAGAAGCATCTCTATACAATAATTAATCATCATCCTTATCATTAACTTGAACAGTTTTTCCAAGTACCTTAATGATAATTTTCATATCAAAAGCTCTGCATATGGCTCACATGTGTATGCTTTTGACTCTGATAATGTAATTTCAAGGACCATGTTATTATTTGTGACATGACTGAGTAGAGAATAAGAAGAATGGAAAATAATTTTCAAGTCTGTCATTGTAGCTGCTTACATAATTATTTTGGCTTCTAATTTTCCAAACTTTTCCTCTCTATGTGGGTTTATTCAAGGATGTGGATTTTCGCAGGAAGTATCTGTTTTCTAGTAAATATTTTTTGGGCCAGTGCTTTTTTGTTGAGAAGTTGGCAATGAAAATAAAAGAATTCAAAGGAAATGCGGCTTCGAGATTATTTTATTCTTTTTCGATGAATTTTTCTTCTTCTTTATTTCTCAATTCTTAAGCTTCACAACTGGCGGATTTTCTTGACCTTTCTTCACGATTAATTCAATGACATTGGGGTGGATTAGAGTGTGACTGAATAATTTTGGGTTTTAGATTAGAACTTATTGCGTCTAATACTTGAAGGTTAATAGGATTTAAAGAAAATTTTAAAATTTAAGTTTTTTGAATGTTATTTTGTTCATCCTTGTTGAGTTTTGTTTATTTTAAGTGAGTTTTGTTCATCTGTGGTGAGTTTGGTGTCAATCTTCGTAATTTTTGTTCATATGTGGTGAGTTTGGTGTCAATTTTTGTAATTTTTGTTCGTGTGTGGTGAGTTTTGTTCATAATTGGTGAGTTTTGTTCATGTTTGGTGAGTTTGGTGTCAATTTTTGTTCATGTTTGGTGAGTTTTGTTGATGTATGGTGAGTTTTGTTCATGTTTGGTGAAATTTGTTCGTTTATGGTTAGTTTTGTTCATGTTTGGAGAGTTTGATGCCAATTTTGATGATTTTTGTTCAATCTTTATGAGCTATGCTCAAAATTCAAATATTTTTGTAACAAATTTTATGAGTTTTGTTTACTTTTCACTAATGACAAAATCTCACACACCATATTAAACTCTTTTAATTTATACATTCTTACACAAGCACAAACACACTCAAAAAGCACACAATCCAAACTGTCGAGATCGAGAGCAATCTTGAACAAACAGAAGAAGAATTGAAAGCTCCACGAAAGTTCCTAATAAGGAACGAGTAATAGATACAGAAAGCTGTAACAAAAGCCTTAACAGGAAAAATTCATCAAAGTTTTAATGAGAATTTATTATGAAGAAGAATTATAAAAACTTTTATGTATTTTATTTCCTCGGAAAGTCAAGTCATGAACTTTAATCTTCTTTTTTCGGTTTATGAGATTTTAGATATTGAATAACAATGGATGATTATCGTAGCTGGGATTGAAAGGTTTCAGAAAGTTTTTCTTTTTGGTAAGGGAAATTTGCATGAGCTTTTGACGTTGTTTGCTGAATTTACTGATATTCTGAAGCAATTGATGAGCAATATTGTTGTTGTGATGTTCATTTTAAGTTGAAAAATTGAAAATTAAGAACTTTTTTGGGTTCGTTTATAAATGACGTCCGATATTTTGATGATAAGGAGGTCAGGCAGGAAGGAACCAGATCAAACTTATTTGATAACAGCTTAGCAAGGGCTCTAGAAGCGCTAAACCTTTTAACTTTTAATATTAGACACTCAGTTCATGATCCTAGTCAACAGTATCCAAATGTTGAACCCCATGTCCCCCCACCGGCATAGCAAGGGGTTGATGAAAAACTTCCTCAAATATTTGAAATTTATTATTAAATTAATTATTCAAAAATATGAAAAACATGAAAATCCACTTTAACATCATAATTACACCATTATAAAATAATTCCACAAAAGCCTCTAAAGATTACAACAACTTCAAAGTTATTCAAATCTTATTCAACAACTCAGTATATTAATAAACTTAATCTTATAATAATTAAATTTTCATAATCAATTCCCTTAAATTTAATGTAATTATCATGATTTTAAAAGGCTTTAGCCTTTCCATTTTCCTCCGTCAATTAAATGCTCATCAAAGTGATGATAAAATGAACAGTAACGAAACAAAAATTAAAACAAACATCAAACAGATTTGAAAATAATGAAAAATATTTCATATTATCACGAATTCTTTTCTTTTGCTTCATCTCTTGTTTGTTGGATGTGCTGTAAAATTTATGATAATATGAGGTGGATGGGATGCATATTGTTATTTTTAAGCTGATATTTTTTAGGTTATATTCTTTGAAATTGACTTCTTGTGTATATCTTAAGAAACGGAAACATATCTAAGGGATCAAAATTTCCAAAGCCTAAAATGAGGTCCCTGAAAGGGTCTTTTGTGAAAAAAACTGAAACCCAGAGTATTTCCGAAAAGCCAGCCCCATAACCAGCACTTGATATTGAATTCACTAAACCTGCGCCTTATTCCTCTTTAACCCACTCAAAATTCAAACCAACATTTATATTTTTCACATGAAAAATGTGAGCATTGAAAATTTCATTAAAAATTATTTCGTACATTTTTTCTCATTTTTTAAGCATTTATGTAGAGATATTAAAAATGCTCTCTCGAGTAAAACGAAGTCAGAGGAGGCAAAAAAATATTTTCATCTTCTTCTTTGTATTATTCATCCTACTCCGTACGGCTGTTTTAAATAAAACGGCATAAGAAGGAAGATTTAAAGAGCGTTGAATAGGCTTCATTCGATTTAAGGCTTAGAGTTCTTTCACTTATGGATACAGGAGAGAAAAAATAAAGATTAATACAAGGAATAAAGTTTGGTGGAGGTGGAAGGTGTTAGTAGGATTTAAATGCTTTTCTGAAGAAGGTGTTGTGCTTTATATGAACGTCATTATTATCAGAGACACATTCGAGGAAATTGGGGGAAGGGGACAAGTGTCAGTAACGTAGCCCAAAATTTTGATAGGGGGAATTTTTTTTAATTTTAAAATCCTAGAAATTTTAACTGAATTTTTTGTTGAGGACACTCAAAAATGTCCTGAATTCATCCAATCCTAGTTTTTACAGACATTACCCAGCTGCTAGGATGACTAGAATCAATACAAATAATAATATTAAAACAGACAAAATGTAAACTAACCCAGCCTTTCCTTTTGAAAAAACAAGCTGAGAAAAATTATATTTGTGCGAGAAACTGAAAATGGCTTGCTAAATAAAAGTGTACACAAAAATATCTTGTATTTATCCATCGTTTGCTCTATATTCTTCACTAACAGAGAGTTATGATGATGTTTGTGATGATCATAATGATAATAATAACGATAATGGGAATGGGAAGGCTGGCTTGTGTTTATAAAAATATCATAAATTCGCAGGAATTGAGCAACACTTCCTGAACTTTTTATGCTTCTCAACTGTTTGCCGCTCTTCCTTCCTCAACATCGCTTTTATAGCTTTTCATTCGTGATATTTACTGATGTTACTCATTTTAGAATAAATATACAGCATCATGAACATCAAAAGTCAAGCGACTGCTGCAGCAACAAATTTAATAAATGTTCCACAAAAAATACTTTTTTTTGGTGTATGAGCGCATCACCCATCACGACAGTAAATTTGATTCTCATTCGAGCGCATTTTTTTGATGACGAATGAATATTTAAACAAACTGGTGCTGTAAATGTTTTTATTATGATGACAATAAAGCAATTTTCGTTCATATTTTTGACATAAAAAAATTTTTTTGTACACATTCGGATCCGCTTCTGATAAGATCTCGCAGATGAGTTTATTGACCATTTTGTTTTCTGAAACGAATTCAAAATTGGTTCGACATGTTGATTGCTGTAGGTTGTGGTGATGAAATGGAATGGTTGGGCATTTGAAAATTGATATGAATATTTTTTGGTTGGGGTTTTGTTGCATTTTTTGTGTGGTTGATTCTGTTTTGAAATTTGATGATTTACATTAATATTTTTTTAGTTGAATAGGATTATTTGAGTTGGAAATTTGGTCATTTATAAATCACTGTAGTTGTCATATGATGTCGTTGTTAATTCATTGGGTCATGAAATATTCTGATGTTTAACATTCATGAACACTTTTTATTTTAATCTATTCTGACTTTGTTCTGTTTGAAATGACAGGAATTTTAAAATTATTTTTCTTTGTTACTACTGTTTTAATAGTGTGGACGTATTCAGGGGGTTTGAAGATCACCACCCCTTATTTTTTGAAAACCAATACGGTCCACATAAATCGTGGATATGCCCCTGAGTGTGGTACTCGAACTCATAACCTACTTTAAGAAATATTAACTATTAGGCACCTTAACCATTCCTACCGAGTTATTTGAGCTTTTAAGGACATTATCTATACATACATCTACTGATCAGTCTGTAGATTTGTGCTTACACAGCTCATCACACAGCTGTTTTCATAATATTAGATGCTACTTGTATTGATCTAAATATTGCAAAGTATCGAAATTTCCTAGCAACACACAACAGTCTCACTTCTAATGTTCAACTTAGCTAATTCAATATTGACTTCTTCCTTGACTTTTGTATGAGATGACTATGAATATGATCGCATAACCCAAAGGTCACGTAATAGCAAAAATCACAAAAACAACGAATTGGAATACTTGAACAATGAGTATTCAACCTGAATCTAGCTCAATTGCACAAGGATCGAAACAAGGTAACTAGCAAAGAAGGTGGTACTTAACCTGTGAGAATTTATGGCAATATTTCTACTTTAAAATGAATATTTCAAACAAAATTCTTCTTTGGACTTGAAAATCTACCTTCAATTTTGAGTCAGACTAAATTGTTCTCCCAAAAAAAGTGCCATTCCATTTTTACAGCTTGAAAAGTTACCTTAAAATCTCCTCCGAAGGTCACTTTTGTGATCACGTCAACCTCAACTGATTTAAGCACATTCAACACACTCGCAAATTTTATGAGACACAGTCTCGTACACTTATTATGTTCCTCCTTAATCCAACATCAAAAAAAGACTCGCTCAATAACACGAATATTTTTATTAACCAGCAGTGAATGAAGCATAAAGAAATTTTCTTCATTTCCGCCACTAATTTATTTTTATCATGTCGTAAATTAACAATTCTTTTATGTTCGCCAAAATGAGCAAGAAGACATTGCATAATCTCGTGAGGAACAACAAACCTTGTTGTTCATAATTCGCAACGAGCAAGCGAGAAGAAGAAAAAAAGTTCAGCACCAACAACAACAAAAAAAGTTCATTTCCAAAAAAAACACACACAACATGAGGAGAAAATGAAAAGTCAGACAAAAACATTTTCTCGCACATTGGAAGAAGTAAATGAGAGAAGCACAAACAAAAAAAACGCACGAGGCGCATGTCACATTGAATGTTACATTAGCACAGCTTCCATTCCAGATGAGCCTCATGAATATTCATGTAAATGAGCATAAAGACTGATTTTAATTATCATCTTTATCAAACGATGAGAGAGAAAAGTTTTATGAATGCATCTGGAAGTGAAAAAAAAAGTTTCTTCGTCTTGAAGGAGGAAAAAGCCATCAAGGAACATACAAAAAACAAAAATTATGAATGTGAACTAAATAAATATTAGAATTATTTCGTTACGGCACTTTATTACGGGTATATTTGGCAGCAGCAGCAGAGAGCAAGATGAGGTGATGATAAAAGGGGAATGACGATGATGAAAATATTAAAAAAACATGTCAACAAGTTTAAAAATTGAGTATGGGTGGGTTGTTGGTGATATCTTTCAGAAAAACATGGAAATTTAGTAAAAATTATGGAAATGTAATTTTAGATCAACATAGTAGTTGATTGTATTAACTATGAGCAAACAAATAATTTCATGGATATCTGAGTAACAGTAGCAGTGGCGTAGCAAGAAGCTTCAGTTTCAGTTAGAAAATACTTTTGTATGAGTTTCTGGATAAGGGACCGGGGTGCCTCTGGTGACTTGCCAGTGACCACCTGGTTACGCCCCAGAACAGTAGACTTTACCTTAGGATCTACATCAGAGTATCAATTTTTTAAGGCGTCCATAGCCTCGACCCCGGTTGCTCCCCAACTTGATTCCTTCCTGGATGCAACTAAGGCTAGAATACATCCAGAAGGTGAATAACCCCAAGCTAGACTATACTTGACAAACCCATTCATATAGATCCATTAAATTAGCTCTCAGAAAAATCACCCTCAAAACAGAATCCTGACATCATCAAACACAAAGTTGAATGGAGAAAAAAAACTGAGAAAGTGGAAAAGAAAAGTGAATGAAAAGTTATCCTTACTTAAGTTTTTTTTCATTCACTTCAACGCGTTTTTCTTTCTTAATTTACAACATATAATTAATTATAAAGTTTATTAAACGACATAACAGAAAAGGAAGTTGGTGGCAAAAGTTTTGGTCTCTTTCTTGCTTTTGTTTCTTCTTTTTATAAAGTTTTGTGTTTGTAGCTAATTATAGAGTAAATGGAAGAAGAAGAAGAAAAAGAAAAAAGTTAGAAGCTTTAGATTTGTTCAGCATTCAATGGATTTGTGCGACAAGAAAGCTGATTTCTGAGAGGATGTTGGTTAGCAATATTAAATCACTCACACCACAAAAGAAACAGAAAATTGTGTAATTTATAAATAGCATTTGGTCATATAATGGAATAACCTTCAAAAGCTCACTGGTAGGAGAATGCGACCGGAAATCATAAGACGTTGGTTCGAGTCCTACTCGGTATCAGTTATGCTGAATTAAATATTTTTCTGTTTGAGGTTCATTTCTAGCTTCTAATTGGGGGGTCATTCGTAAATTACGTCATGCAATAGCATAACTTTTTCGAACCCCTCGTCCCTTGTCAGAAATTTTGCAAAAAAGAAAAATTTTGTGTTTGGATTGTCACAAATTCCTAACCTCCCAACCACTCCCAGTTTCACGAACGGAAGAACGGAATTTTTGTGCTCTACTTTTTTAATAATTTAAGATTTAAATTAAAGAATAAATTCTATTTCAGCTATTTTTATTTGAGGTTGCCAATTTCAATCAAGCAGTACTTTTTAAAGCTTGTGAAATAACTACAATAGCATATGGCACTGATGAGTTTTCCATTGCAGTCTTGAAGACATAAAAGTTCATCAAACAAACAAACAGAATGATCTGAAAAAGTGAAGACTGTAAAGTGGTTTGCAAATATAAAGTTTAAATTGAAATTTAATTGAGGTCATTCAATTCTGATGTCCAAAAAGAAGAAAGAAAAAGAAGCAGTGTGTCATTTCAAACAAATTTTTGATTAGTTTCGTATGGCTGGAGGGTAGAAAGTCTTGAAGTCACATTTTTTGATGAACGTCAATTGAAAAAGACCCAATTTATATTTTATTAAGCTACAAAAAATTTATAAAAATTCTAAAAATTTAAACTTTTATTCACCAACACCATAAAAAATTACAAAATTTATAAAAATATATTTGAATTTTTGTATAATTTCTTAGGTAAACCAGTTTTCACATTAATCCATAAATGCATCAACATTTTCACAATCTACACCTACGTCTATTTACAGCGACAACAGCATAATCGACTAAATGAATCCATTATAGAAAAATTCTTTAAATTCTTCTTTTATGACTTTAGCATAATTTTCATTTAAATAAAGATTCTTTTTTGAGCTCTCAGTATCTTCATTGACTACATACATAACATCTGAATTAACTTTATCGAATTCACTGAGAAGATACGGTAAATAGCATAAGCATAATTGAGCACCAAGAGCACCACATCGTGTTAATTCAACATGCAAATCGAGCAATGTTGGTGGATCCTTTACGTATCCAAATCTTTTTAAGCTCTCAACAAATGTCTCATAGTAGAATAAAATCATCTCATTTCGATATCGTAAACGATTTTCTAAAGTCATCGAACCATACAGTGCCATAAAAATATCAACAGCTGGTGATGCATAGACGCTCAGTTGAAAGTCCAACTAAAATTGAGGTGAGTGAGAGAAAATGGGAATATAGAAAAAAAATTATAAGAAAATTTTGAAATTAAATTTAAAAATTCACTTTTTTTTAAAAAAAAAATAAGCTTCAAATTTTAAATATTTTAAGTACTTCAATTTAAATGTTAAATTAAAAGTATTTTTAAAATATAAATGTTTTGAATATTTAAATTGGAATTTCTAAAAAAATTTAAAAAAATGTAAATTATTTAAAAAATTTCAATAAAAATAAAATCAAAGATTTAAAAAAGTTCAAAAATTAAAGAAAAAATTAATAAATTAATAAATTTTTTAAAAATAAAATTTAAAAGTTTAAAAAAATAAAAAAAAGTTAAAAACAAGTATCAAAAAATTTAGTAAATTTTTGAACTAACAAAAAAGTAGGGTTCGGACGTCTGCGCAGACGTCTGCGCCGATCTTCGCCGACCATACAAACGTCGGCGCCGACGTCGTCGAAGACGTCTGCGCAGACAAATTTGAATATTATGAAGTTTTTTAAGAAATTTAGCATAACCAGCAATTTCAGATTTTTTGCAATAAATTTTTAATTTTATTATTTTGTTACTTGCATTATTAATTCTTTTAAAAACATTAGTTAATTTAACTAAAAATAACAAAAAGCTATTTTTTCATAGAAAATCTTGTGAAATTTGCTCTTGTGAAGTATAAAAGAAAAGTTTCACCAAAATTCTTCGTAAAACATGATCAAATTCATTCTTGGAAGCTATTTTGTTAATAGAAATCCAGTTTTGATAGATTTTTGAAGAAATTTTTTAAATTGACTGATTTTTGGCACCCTATGCTGGTTGTCGAGCAGCACCTTTTTCGACTCACTCACACTACTATAACTTTTTACAAAAGAAATATTTTTAAATGATGTTTTCTTTATTTGATAGCTGAATGTAGTGCCTTTAAAACGACATATAATACTTGATGGTTGAGTAAGATTTTGGTCATTTAATTGGCTTTGGTTTATGACGGACCTCATTCTGGAAAAGTCTCTAAAAGACCATTTCTAGATATGATATTTAAAAACCAAAATATTCATATTTTTTTTATGTTTTTCATGCTTAATTATGATAGTTATGAAAACTGAAACTCAGATTTTGTGCTTTGGAAACTTTTTGATGCTCACAGGTAGCATTTTTCAGAAGTAGCCCTAGTTATTATTTAGTAATAACAGTAAGCATCAAAAAGTTTTCAAAGCACAAAATCTGAGTTTTAGTTTTCATAACTAAGCATGAAAAACATAAAAATAATATGAATATTTTGGTTTTTAAATACCATATCTAGAAATGGTCTTTTAGAGACTTTTCCAGAATGAGGTCCGTCACAAACCAAAGCCAATTAAATGACCAAAATTTTACTCAACCATCAAGTATTATATATCGATTTAAAGACACTACATTCAGCTATCAAATAAAGAAAACATAATTTGAAAATATTTCTTTTGTAAAAAGTTATAGTAGTGTGAGTGAGTCGAAAAAGGTGCTGCTCGACAACCAGCATAGGGTGCCAAAAATCAGTCAATTTTAAAAAATTCTTCAAAAATCAAATAGAAATGAATTTTTATTACTCACTTCAGCTTTAAAGACCTGCAATACAGCACCAGGTGGATTAAAAAGTTTGAACTTTGGGAATTTGTTCCTACATATATCAGCTTTCAAATGAGACATCTCTGAAGAATTTTAGTGAAACTTTTCCTTAAAAGTTCAACTGCACTTTTTTTACGATTTTAGACCAGTGTGGTATAGTGAGATTTCATACAAAATTTCTCAAAAAATCCCTTGCCGTCATAGGTTCGAATCTCATAGAACACAAAATATTCTTTTTCATTATTTCTAATTAAATTAAATAATTTTTTAAATTTTAGATAAATTCCTCGTAAGTTTCAGAAATTTTTTCAAAACTTTCTGACTTTTTACGATAGTTCAATTAATAATTATATATTAAATTAAAATAAATTTTCAACTAAAAAAATTTAAAATTTTTATTTCCGTTAAACTGTCTGCGCAGACGTCTTCGCATACGTCTTCGCCGATATGCGCATATTTTGTCGGCGCCGACATATGCGAAGACACTTTTCCGAACCCTACAAAAAAGTCACTTTACTCTAGTCATCACCTTGTCACTCTAACCACAATAATCCCCTACTCAAAAATAATGTATTATATGCTAGAATGCAGCATAAATTGAAATATTCTCAGTATAATTTATAATAAAAAGTGCAAAAATGAAAAATTATCTCAGAAAATATTTTCATAAGAATTATTGAAAAAGTTTCACATTTTAAAAAAGTTTTTTTTAAATTGAAACTAGAAGAAATAAAGGAATTATTGAAAAGACGAAGTATGAAAACTTTTCATTTGATTTACGGGAATAATGTGAGTAAAAATTGCAATAATTTTCAACAATGTTTCAAAAATCATCAGCTTGCTTTAAATTGAATTAAGTTTTTTTCATTATTACTTTTTGAAAAATTGTGACTGTTAGTACAGATTAAAATTTTGAGGGGTGTAAAATTTCAAAAATATTTACAAACTCTATAAATAAGGAAACATCAAGTTGTTTACAAAAATTCAAATTTAATTCGATTAACTTCAGTAAGGTAGCAACATTACCATTTTTGTGTAACCCCCCTCTCATAAAATTTCATCATCAAAAGCAATCTTTTATTTGCCAACATTTATTTCCAAATAGAACCTCAGAAAATAATTTTAGAAATTCAATTTAATCTGTTTCGCATTAAATGAATCTTCAACATGAATAATTTAATCTAGAGACTTGTAAAATCTGAATGAAGAATCAACAACAAATTTCTCATCTTAATTTCTAAGAGAGAACTCTCAGAAAATCTGTAAAATTACACAAAGCTATGTCAACATTTACAGCATTAAACCTCATTCTACAGCTATTTTAATACATGTTGCTATGACACATCTATTTAGGATAAAATCTCTGACAAAATCAGACATTTTCTTTATTTTTCCTTGAGCTAGATTTATTTCACCTTTTGTAATGAAAATAGATCAGCTTAGCTTGCTTATCACAAAAGTATTTTTAAGAAAATATCCGATAAAAAATCTTTTATCTACTTTTTATTGTTAAATGTGAGTTCAAGGAATTATCAAGGATGTGTTGCTATGTGCTTAAGGAATAATTTTTTTAATGGTCAACTTTTCTTGTTTACTGAATACTTGCTGTCTTGTGGACTATTTTGTTGAAATAATTCTGAGGATTTGAAAATTGAATTTAAATTATTTGAGACGTGGTTTGAGAATTTTTTGATCTCTTGTATTGAAAGCGCCCACAGAAGGTCTTGTTTGAATAAATTTATTGTATTTGAATGATTGGTTGGTGCATCAGGAATTACAATACAAATTTAGTTACTTATAATTATTTTGAAGCTTTGCTTTAAAATATGAGCTTATAAATGAAGCGTTGCTTTGAAAGGTGAGTAGACATGAAGCGTTGATTTAAAGTTTGACTTTGTAAATAAATCGTTGCCTTAAAGTTTGATTTTTATAAATGAAGCGTTGCATTGAAAGTTGACTTTATACATGAAGCGTTGCTTTGAAAGATGACTTTAGACATGAAGCGTTGCTCTAAAGTTTGACTTTATAAATAAATCGTTGCATTGAAGTTAAACAATAGGAACAAAAATTTGATAAAAAACTTGACCTTAAAAATGAGGCAAAGCTCCAAAATTATGTACTTCTAAAGTTTGATTCAAACTTTAAACCATGGACAAAAAAAATTCTTTAAAATATTCACAACTTTAGCTTCTCATTCCAAACCAGCCCCGAAAAATCAACAAAAAAATTCTTCTCAATGAAACACAAGAAATCAGCAATATTGATTGAGAAAAAATTTCTTACATTTCAGCAGTTTCTTTCGAACATTCCTCATTAAAATAATTTTTAGACATGAAAAAAAATTGAAGCAGTAGCAAAAAAACACAAGAAAAAATGTTGGACTTTATCAATTAAAAAAGTTTTTCTTCTCATTTTCCTCCACCCTCATTTGCCTGATGTTCTGTATCCGTTCCTTCTTATTATTATTCTTTCAATTTTCCTCAACTCCCAATTGATTATTTTTCCATGTCGAACAAAAAGAAAGATTGTAAGGTTGTGGAAAAAAATAATAAAAGAAACCGAGGCTAAAAGCAGCAAAAAAAAGTCTGAGAAGAAAAATGAGTTTTTTTGTACTTACAAATTGCACATCGCAAATTCTTCCATCGACAGCAGCCCTCCGAAAAAGCATATTTCTCATGAAAAAATCACCATGATTTAGACAGTTAAAGCCAGATGTTGAAATGCTGAAAACTCGTTTACCTCTTTCCGTACATTTCTCGATCATTTCATCTACACGTTTCACATACTTTGACTCATTCATCTCCGGCCAAGCATTATATAACATAAGACTCTTGAATATTCGAAGATTGTGTTTAAAAAATGACTCCTGAATTGACTCTGGCATGTGATACACAGAATAATTGAATGATGTGTAGTCAGCACCCTTTTTTGAAATGAAAAATTTAAGGTGAGAAGAAATATTGCTATGAGAATGCTACTAGATGTGAGATGAATAAGTTATGATTAGAGCGCATTTTGGTTTAATATTCAGATTTTTTTCCTTCAGTTTTACATTAAAATTCTTAGTTTGTTGAGTGACTTTTAAATTTTTAAATATTGAAAATATTGATTATTTAAAATATAAATCAATACTTCACTTTCTTTTAAATTTGAGTTGGTTTCGATTTAAATCGTCGATTTAATATTTAAATGCAAGTTGTCACTTTAAATTAATTTCAATTTGAGTCGTCGCTTCAAATAAGTCTCAATTCAAAGCACTGCTTTAAATAACCTAATATTAGAAGCTTCACTTTAATTCTTAAATTGAAGTCGTCGCTTTAAGTTCGTTTTAAACTGGGTCGTCGCTTTATGTCAACTTCAATTTGAGTCACCGTAAGTAAGTTTCAATTCAAATCGTCGCTTTAAATAAGCTTTTATCAGAAGTGTCGCTTTAAGTTGGTTTCTAATTGAATCGTCGCTTTATTTTTATATTTGAGTAATTGCTTCAACTTTATTCTAAAACTTATATTTTAAAAGTCATTACTTCAAATTAATTGTATTGAATTTAAAAATATATTAGTTAAATTTAGAACGATCGTAATTTTAATCAGTTTCAGTAAACCGAATTTTAGAATTACAAACTTTTGAGATTTTATCTCATCTAAATTAAGAATCACGCTACCAGGCAGGCTCATTATGCTTACTTAAGTTCAAAAAGTTTTTGCGTGTAGGTAAGACAATAGAGCAAAACCCAAAGCGGAAGGTCAAAATATTATTAAAGCAGAGATTGTTGATTCAAGAGATATTTTCATGAAAAACACAAGGAAATTGTGAAGAATGAAAATGAAAATTGATTTCCCGCATCAGAGACAATGTCTTTTTGTTCTTGATTTCCTTTGGGGAATTTATGAGGTAGTAAAAAAAAGATGAAAAGAGAACAAGAAGAATGAATGAAAGTACAAGTGGTAAAGATGAAAATTCTGTGACAGCTTGTGGTTATGATAAATGATTGAATGAGCAATGAAAAGAAAAGAAAGGAAAAGTAAATGATCTCGAGAAATGAGAAAATAGAGAATCAACCGACTGAATTATTTATTAATATGATTAATGCACAAGCAGTAACAAACTTATTGAATGTGTCCTTACATTATCCGCCAAGTAAAAGCTCGCAGCATGAAATATGGCAAGTCGATAAAATATCATTTTTGTCGTTTCCAAATTTTCATCTGGTGCACAAACTGTTGCAAAGCCGTATGGACTCAAGTCCTCGAGAACAATAACAGCGGTTGGTTCATTTGTTTGATAAATTAAACTGTGAAAATACATTTACAGCATTAATATCTATTAGCAGAAGTTACTACGCGGCAGTGGGTCATAGTTATTGGCTGAAGGAGATGAGTGAGCGCAAATTGTGAATTTTTGAATCTTGTTTGCTAAATGAAGCGCTTTTGATGTTAAAAATTGGGTTTAAATAAACTCTTGTATGATTATATTCATAAATGACGTCACGCAAAAAACGAGATTTCGAAAACGAACCCCTCTCTGTCACAAAATTTTCATACAAATATTTTTCTTTTATATGGAAGTGTCACAAAGTGTCAGTACCCCCCATAAAAGTTGGACGTCATCTATGAACCACCCCTTAATACTAAGTTAGATTTTTTCTAGACACTGTTTCAATATTTTACGCAGAGCATCTTGAACCATGGTCATAGTGACCAGGGGGATTCCAGGGGATGTTTCGATACCCAAACACCATCCTGACTAAAATTTTCTTTAATTTGATCTTAAAACATCCCCTAAGCTTTGTCATCCATACAAAAAAATTCATTAACTCACAACATGATGATTTATAAGTATTGAGGGAGTACGGCCCTTAAGATCATTCTGGTTTGAACCCTTTATAAGAACCACTCGAAAAAGAACTCTAGAAATTTGAAAACTAGCATAAAACAGACTTTAATTTGCATCCAAATCATTTGATTAAATGTCATATGGACAAATTGTCCAATAACCTTGACAATTCTTTACCAATACAATGATAAGCTTCTGATAAAAAAAACTAAACACAAAAGCAAATAAAAGAACTTTACGCCAATACATCTCAGTTTCTTAATTGAATGCCACTCAAAATTCAATTATTTACACACTTATTCTCTCATCTCCTCTCCAACAGCTCTCTTACCTGGGAAATAATTTAAGCTCTCCATAAGCTGCTCGCACAATTTTATCAATGTCAATTAAGCTCTCACCATACATTCTCATCTCATTTTGAAACATACGATGATTGTCAATATCAACATCTTCATTTACCGGCAATGATTTCACAATTACTGAAATTGTATCAATATTTCGCGAAAATAAACTCCTTCCACTTGCTGGTGACGTCCGTGGAGTTTGAGAATAATTTAATGTTACACGAAACAAATCACTTGCGAAATTTTCACCCGCATTTGATCCAGAACGAATTGAGAACGTTACAAGAGTCGCCTCCTCATCGTTCGTATAATTTCTTATGACTTTGGTAAAGAAATCTTTATCAAGCCAGTCGGGAACAGTTTTTGACATATTTTTAATTAATTAAACTTTTTTTCGCCTCAATTTTGTGTCTTACCGTCTTATACTTGTAGCATGCTACAAGCGATTAATGTGGGAATAAAAAACTTTTTTTTTATTTTTTCTTTCCTTCTTCTTTTTTTGTGCTCTCAGATACAAATAGTACAGAACAATACCTCTCTCTCCTTGTCTATCTATCTCGCTCTCTCTTTTCCGCTTTAGGTTAAATGATTTTGATTATTGTGGTTACTTTTTTATACTTATTCTCAATGAGAATATCAAAATGATAAGATTAGAATCAGTGATGCCCAATTTATTTGATGAGGTATTTTTAAGACATGAACTGATGGGTTATTTTTAGTAATTTTTAATTTTGAATGCAATTTTGAAGAGGCTTTTCACATATGATGCCCCTAAATCTCCACCTGGCTATGCGCCTGCCACTCCCACCTGGACGTCATAATTATACTGACTATCTGTAATTGATTTTTGAATTTTATACCCTGAAAGCTATTGGGCAACACGCCAAGTTCCTTCTGGCTATTTACAATAAACTTTAGATCGATTAGTTTGTTGCAAATTTTTAAAATTCTACTTTCGAGTGACACAAACTAAATTTTCATTGTTCCATTTGTAATATAACTACTTGATGTCATGGTCTTACCGCCGTGGAATATAGAGACGTGGTAGTGTCTTAATGACAACATAATTTTTTGTGTCATTCTAGACATAGTCCATCATGAAACTAGTTGCAGTCAAGCTATGAATTTTTAACTTTCTCATAATGAGACCTTTGAAATAGAACATAGTTGTAGTGTACTTCTCGGGTTGTGTTAAAAATTAATAAAACAATAAACATGTTGCAAAAAAAATTTAAACACAAAGAATTACAAAAACTTATTCATTGTGATTTTTTGAACTAATTAACAACATAAGTATTATCATAATTCAAGATACTTCGAGTTTAATCATGACTGTATAATGTAGACAAGAGGTAAATAACTTTATCATGGTTTATTACTCAGGTTGTTCACTTTAGAAATTATAAGTTTTGTTATCTTAATTAAATTATGATTTAATAACTAAATCTGTTCCTGTAATTAAATGCTTAATGTTCATATGAAGCACTTTATTTATTCTTGGTATTATTATATTCTATTGTGATATAATGACAAACTTGCAATATCATTTGATAAACTTTATCATTTTCTGTGATATTGGGAAATATAATAATAAAGATTGTGGTGAATTTGGCAATAATGAGGCAAAATGTGATGGAACTTTAATAATAACAGCATCATTTTATGACAAGTATAAGTAGTTACGCATATTAGCAAAAACAAATTGGGCTGGATTAGATAATTGTCTATTGACAAGGAATTGCTGATGAAGACTTAACCGGAGAGTTCATATTTTGAATACCACCTGGAGAGATTAGACCAGGCTGGGCTATTCTTGCCTAGTATTCTACCAGTTGTAGTGGAGTAGCCAACATGGCTACCAAATCTACGAGTTGGTACTAGAACAAAAGTTCACACAACACCGGTGGTAACGGTGTATTTTTATGGTTTCGTACTTGTTTTTAATTTTTTTTTAAAAAATCATGTTTTTTCAGGGATCCATTTTTTGACCCCATCGGAACCCACCCCCCCCCCTCCCTTGATACTCCCATAGTTCCAACCAATCCTATAACCAAAGAACGTAAAATCCATTTTTATAGCTCAATTTCAACCATACAATCATCCAAACATAATAAGCTTGACCTTTCCCTAGACATCAATTTTCGTAATTCCAAGATCTAATTTTATTTTTGCTGTCACTCAGAGAGACGATAAGATCAGCATAGCTAATTAATTCCATTCATTAATCCCAGACTGAGACAATTGTTCATTCGAACATCCAACCAATAATAATCCATAACATTCAGAAGACATCAAGAAGACTATTTTATTACATATCAAAAGATATTAATGATCTGTAATATTAAGTAATTTAATGACAATGAACTTGATCCACTTGACTTAGCCGACGGCAGTTTTATTTATGAACATCTTGTGCATCTGTAAACATTTCGATAAATCCACATGAGAACGCAATTCATTGTTGCTGTTGTACTTCATGCCCTCTTATATTCTTCTTGTAAGATGTCTATTGATTTCGTTTTATTACTTTGGAACATTATTACCTTCATTATTCTGCAATAAAATGAAATGTCTGTAGATATCTTCCAAGTCGAACTTCTGCTTTCATTTCTTATGCATGTGTATGTGTGAGTGTATAAAGCTTTGCAAATAAAATCCATTTTATGTCGTACACATAAAGCTTTATTTTCGAGGGGCATTTCAACGGAGAAATTTCGTGTCGGAATCGTTTGATGATGGTTGACTGGACTGGCTGGGTTTTTTAGCTGAAATATTTTTTAAGGTTCAAATTTGAAATTGAATGAAAGTATGCTGGCATGCTGTGAGGGTCATTTACTTTATATCTGATGGATATAAACATCAAAAATTGTTGGCTGTTGACAGTTCAATGAAATTCATAGTGAGATCTGAGAAATGACGAAGGAGAAATGACAGGTTAGGTTATGTTTGATGACTAGCTATTTATGGTGAAAATGTCAGTAAAATGGAAGAAATAGCTTCACATAACACATTCTGGCATAGCCAGAAATCTTTTGAAGAGGGTGTTTTGATATTTTTTATACCGAAGGCAAAGTTTAGGAGTTCTAGTGATGTTTAAGCACCCAAATTACCCCCCTGGATACACCCCTGACCCTAGGGTTTACCCCAGCCATGGTCCTTATTAAAGCATGGTTTTACTCAGTATGGTGGGAATCGAACCCACGTCCTAACAAAAGAGAGTAATAGATATTCGGTTTGCTGCCTTACCACTCGACCACAAAGGTCTTACACTTGCACTGGCAAATTTCCCTACATGCTACTCCTGCTACATATTCCGAGTTCTTGGCAGCACCACCATTAAATTCACTCAATTTCATTTCCAACAGCAATTAAAATTGCGTCCAATGTCCCCATCATAATCATCATTAGACAAACTTGTCGACCAAACCATTTTCTTTCTGTCTGCTGCAAAAGAATTCGAATTGAGATGGCAAGAGGAAGATTCAAGCACAAAAATGGAAAGAACAAGAAGGCATAAAGGAGAAGTAAATTTATATCAAATTAGATTGAGATTAAGTAAAGAATTTATTGTGGATATATAAAGATTTTTTGAGCACATTGGATCATGTAATAAATCTACAAAGCTCACTGAATATTCTCTTCGTTCTTTTTTTTGTGTAAATGTATGTTTGGGTATATGTGTGTTTCTGACTTCTTTATGGTAGTCAAAGCAATAGAGTAAATGATGATATTTATGACTGAATTTCTTTCTGGATTCTTTTATGGAAATTATATTTTTCTCCTCTTATGTTCGTAGTACTCTTGGGGATGTGGAAAGCATTCTTGAAGATTTTTTTAAATTTTATTTTAATAAAATTTAAGAAAATTCCTTAAACTTTGAATTTTTTGTGTATTTTTTGAGCTCAACTAAACAAAATTGTGCATTTTAATTTCTTCTCGCATAAAAAGCTTAATTGATTTTCAAAGAAATTCTTCTAGCTTTAATCCTAAAATAAACATTAAGACATTTTCCTCCTCGACAGTTTAATGAGCCGGAATAAATTCCTCTTAATTTATTTTCCTTCTAGGAAATTTTTTTCTAATTATATGACCAGCATAGCCTTGATGTATATTAAGTAAAAAATATTTCAAGTAGACGAAAAATTTTTTTTTGAAACGTGGGTTAAATATTTATATTAAAGCTTCGAGAAGGCGTAATTTTGGTCTATTTTATATTTTAAATGTTAAATATTCTATGTGTAGGGGTGAATTTTTCAAGTTAGGATTTTCATAACTTATGTATGGAAATTTTGGATTTTTTTAGAAACCCTAGTAAACCCCAGTAACCAAAATTTTTGATAGCTTGCTATAAGCTTGCTTTTAGCTAGCTGAAAAATATCCAGCTAGCTTTTAGCTAGTTTATAGCAAGCTATCAAAAATTTTGGTTACTGGGGAAATTGAAGAAATTTTTCTATCGAAGGGGAGCTTTGTCTCCCTATCCCACCCCTTTGTTACGCGTCTGATTCTATGTTATTGATTTATCTCCAATTTACTTCGGAAATTTTGATTTTATGGTGTAATTTGGATGTAGGATGTTAGACAATTTGATGGACAGCAAAGTCGTTTACGGAAGTTTTTGTGATAAGATTCAGGGTGGGGTGATAGGTTACTCAACCCCAACCTGCACCCCACCCTTAAATTCACTTATGGGAATTTTTATAGTAATTCTTAAACTATAAAAAAGATATGATGCCTTAGGGGTATTTAGAAACTAAGTAACACCAGAAGATTTAGTGAAAATGGGTAAGGTGGGTTAAGAATACTAATTACTCCCACCAATTTCTCACAACACCACATTAATTGCAACAAATCTATCACAAGCAACAATAAATTCCCATTTTAATATCATTCAATTAAAGAGCTAATTGAATCATAAAAGAATTTCTTGTCTCCGTCCCTTTTTTGCCATCAATCAATTCGATTTAATCCCATTTATTAGAAAATTCCAATTTTTCCAATCATTTGTCTCGCACAACAGCAAATGCGTCTCCCAAATCTCCTCAAACTTGCGATTTGTGAAATCATACGGCCATAAATTTCCACATTATTGAACAATAATAATTGAATGTTAAAAAATGTTGCTTTTTCTGTCTCCTACTTGCGCCTTCTTGTTCCTTTTCTCAATCATGTATGTAATGTGCGTTGAAATCCATCAAAAAGCTTTTTTATCATTCGGTTACAATGGCAAGTAGGAGAGCTTAAAGCATGAAGACTAATAATAGTTCAAATGGAAGAAAATTAAACAATAATAAAGTTTTAAAAAAAATAAAAATAAATTGAAAAGAAATTCAAAAATTTAAACTTTTTTAAAAAAATTAAGGAAAAAAGCTTTTTAAATTTTAAAAAAGTTTAAAAAAATAACTTTTAATTTAAAATTTTTAAAAATTTTTTTTTGGAATATTGAAAATTGTTAAAAATTATAAAATATCAAAAAAAAACTTGAAAAATCCAAAAATATATAAAATAATTTGTTATTTCCAGACCGACAAAATTTTCTTAACCTATCTATCCAGTTCAACCCCAAGAAGCACAGCACACCATAAAGATTTCTATTTTTATGTTGGATGCTTTTTATCAATCACATAGCAAAAAGGCATTTCTCGATTGAAAGTTCAGTTTTGTGGAATAATTGGGAATCATTCAGTTGTGTATATACATTATACAGCGATGGGTTATTGCCTTCTTGAATTGCTTGCTAGCGATAGTGATGATTGAGGGATAAAGCTTCAGCACAGACGCATATAATTTTATGCCGGAATTTCCCATATCCACACATATATAAATAAGCTTCTCATTGTTGGGCTGTTGCTTCTAATAAAATATTTTGGCAACATAAAAAATAGGATCAAGAAAAAGAAAAAGTACGTGATAAAGTTTATGAAATCTCTCAGATCAATCGAGCATTAAAATTCAAATTTATTTAATTTTGCTGTTATGCTTGCTATGTTGATTTATACGTCAGTTC
Source organism: Chironomus tentans (assembly GCA_963573255.1). Lineage (NCBI taxonomy): Eukaryota > Metazoa > Arthropoda > Insecta > Diptera > Chironomidae > Chironomus > Chironomus tentans. The sequence goes on from OY754302.1 coordinate 6,990,040, forward strand.
TTATATGGATCTTCGAGGAAGTCAAAATTAATTTGGCAAAAATAAAAAAGGAAATATCTAGAAAGGAATAAAGGATAAATTATAGGCCTGTGGATGGACGATAGTTGTGCATATATGAAATCATGAATTATAGTTGAAATAAAAGTTTAGAAACCGTTAAAATTTTGAATTTCTGGAGACTTATATAATTTTGAATTTTTAAAAACCGTTAGTTTCAAAAATTCAACCCTCACAGTTTGGCATATCCTCATCCACTCGAAACGAGTTCAATACCTAGTCGACAAGACGTGCCTTATTTATAGCGAAAACAAAATCCATTTTTGGGTGAAGAATTTCGACTCTTTGATAATTTATTATCTGCATTTCATCTCTCCCTCCCGGCAGCTCATGAAGCTTTTATGCCATCAATTTTATTAAAATTTTTCCTTCACATCTTCCTCTCCATTCATTCCCACCCGTCCATTTCAATTTAATCATATCCTGTATATACATACATAAATTCATTGAAAATCTTCAGCCAAGCATGATTGGAGATGTTTTGAAAACAGCCATGACTATATGATGTAATGGAAGTCTGTTATGATCGTTGAAGGAGCAATTTACAATTTCACTTCATAGTACAAAAAATTGTTTTTAATGTTTTTTTGTTGCTCGCCACGACTACTGCTTTGCCCCATCGCTCTCATTTTTAAATTACTTTTTTTCCCTTTTTTTCTTGCTCGCTAAAGTTCTCATTTGAGGCTCACTGTATTGTACAGACAAAAAAAAACGTTTCTCCATTTCCTTCAATGACTGAGTTGAGTTGATGAGCAATGCTGTTATAAAAATTGTGGGAAAGGGAAAATGAGATAAATTTCTTGTAAGAAAAAAAGAGGCAAAAATAAGATGAGGCAAATAACATTTTCATTTTAAATATTCCTATGAGAATTTATCCATTTCTAGTGTTGTTATTTTGAGTATGGAAGCATTTGTTTGAATGGGTGACTAGGTAACGGTTTGGCATGATTCAAATTTTAACGGTTTTGAAAAATTCAAAATTTTAACGGTTTTTAAAAATTCAAAAATTAACAGTTTTGAAAAATTCAAATTTTAACCGTTAAATAAATTTAAATTTTCACTTTAAAATATGCTCTGAAGACTCAAACGACCTCAAAACCATTCCTTACGTCCTCTATCTTACTTATTGCACAATTTCTCTTCTTCCATCTTTTTTCCATTTTATCTCGTTATTTTCCTTTCGTCACAAAGAATGTAAAAGAAATGAATCTTCTGGGTTTAATCTATAAAAATTGTTCCACACCATCAACTCAATACCCCATTCGTGAGCACTTTAATACGAAATTGTTTCAAATAGCGACGCTATTAAACTCTAATCAAACAACAGCACAAAAGAATTCCAAAAAAACCCTTTTGTGCTGACTGACACAATGATTTACGTGAGAATCATTGTGGCAAATTTTCTGTCTATGCATTCAACTAATTGCTTTGTAATGAATATTTCTATAACAATGACTCGACTGTATCACATGAAAATGAAAATAAATATAATTTTATGTAGCACTAATTTTCAATTACACACAATCACAGGTATATGGGGAGAGAGATATAGACCTAGCACAATAATGTTTAGGTATGGATAGTTAATTGACTAAATAAATTTAATTTAATGATTCTCACACATTTGCTCAGGGAGGATTTGTGATTTTGGATGGAATTTTGAGAATGTTGTTGGTAAATGGATAGAAAATTTTGCTCGGTGCTGGTATTACAAAGATACACACAATCTGATTAAATTCTTGGAATTTTCCTATGGATATTTCTGAAATTATATCAAGGGGTCATTTACAAGTGACGTCTATCTATAAAGTAAATTTTTAAATCCACATAGCTTTCTAAATTAGGTTCGAGTCTTTTTTGAACAACTCCCATTCATTTTTAGACCCCCTCCCCCTCTCTGTCACAAAATTCTCATACAAAAAATTTTCTTTTGTATGGAAGTGTCACACAGCGATAGACCCCCTCCCACCTGAAAATTTGACGTCATTTAAGAACGACTCCTTCCAAAAAAAGTTCGTCTCCAACAAACTACAAAAAACAAAACCGTTAACAATTAAAAACTATATAATCATGTCATAATAATTTGTAATAGCCGGAAGAAGATTAAAGTAGCAACAAAACCTACCATGACACTCAGCAGCATGCACAGATGAGCATTTTTGCATAATACAAAATCTCATTAAAATCAATCAAGGTCCATTTTATATCAATTTGAGGTGATAGAAAATAATTGATATGATTATGTGCGTCAGGTGAAATATGTACACAAATGAACGTCTGCAGCACGTTGTCGGCCCTTTCATAATGTATGTGGGAATAAATTCATTTACTGATTAGAATAAACAACATGTGCTTATAGACATGACTGTATATGTATTATAAATTATGTTTGTTGATAAGATAACAATGTAAGTCGACAAACTGCGTGGATGTATGTTATGGAAGATAACAAATTTTTGGAACCACATTGATTGCAATTACAATTGCGGTTTTGTTTAACGTTGTGGTATTGACGGAAGAAAATTTTATAATAATGTGTGTTGGTTGACTTTTTAGATTTTATATTTGGTGCTTTTTATAATGTTTTTGATGAAAACATGCATCAAATCACTCAAAATTTAGCAAAAATTTAAAATTTCTTTTATTCAGATTCAATTTATATGCCGACAATGTATGTACATCCATTGTCTACCACCATCCATTTAACATCCACTGTCTCATTTCAGATTTCAACAATGATTTTAAAACTGGCGAATTGTACAAACCTTTCTTAAAATTCTTGCTCTTTTCACTGTCATTTCCCATCATATCATCAACAGATACCTTCTCCCAATCGATAAACAGGAACGGAAGGAATTTAATCCATATTGCAATGTTCATAGAGCCGTGCTTCAAAAGTTCAATATTTACATCCAATAATGATGGTGGAATTTTCATATATCCAATGGACTTCAAAGCATTTACGAGCTCTTGATGATAGAATGCAACCGTTTCTGCTTTTTGATCAGAGTAATTATCGGCAACCTTAAAAAGTCCCATCATATAGGTTAGATCAACAACGGGACTGCACCATACATTTAATTGGTAGTCGACCTGATGAGAAATTAAAATTACTTTAGAGACATGAACTGAAAGGTGGAATTGCTGTGGGGAATTTTATGTATCATTTTGGGAAAGCGATGAGGTTAGATTTTTTTATAGTGGATGATTTTGGATGTGTCTGTGCATATATTTTGGGTAGCAACTAGTATTTAACAAGTTTTTAACGTAAATAAACCAAATATTGAATTTTTCGTTCAAATTATTGCAGCATCATTGACAAAGGATTCATCAATTCAAAATTTGAATATTAAAAAACCGTTAATTTTTTAAAATAGACTTTTAAAGGTAAAAGCTTTGGAAATCATACACAAGATCTCATAGAAACCTCAAATTAATAAAATTAACTTCCAAAATGCACTTTATACATCCTCAATCAAGCAGTCTACATTAACTTCCTACTCATTGTATCAACAAAGTAAAAACTTACAAAGGAAACATTTTCAATTCGTCGCTCAGCATCAGGCTTAATTAAAATATTACGTAGATGAAAGTCTCCATGATTTAAAACGTTAAAGCCACAACCTTTTGGATTTGGGGTGTAAGACTTTATTCCTATTGCTCCAATGTTTTCAATTAAATGCTCAAGTTTCGGCAAATACTCTTCATAACCTTCCCATCCTTCAACAACCTCCTTAAAAGCTTTGATCGTGTCACGGAGAAAATGGTCTACGATATTTTCTGTTTTGTAGATTGAATAATCAAAATGTCTAACCTCAACCTCATTCTGTAATTATTTTTAATTAAAATAATTTTTTAGTTTACTGTCGTCTCAAATAATTTAGTTTGCGGGGAAATAAAATGTCATGCCGACTTCCCACAAGTTAATTAAAGTCATTTGATATTTTTTTCTGTGGTTCGTTACCATCTCTCCGTCTCTCGTTCCTTTTCAATTAATCTAAAAGCCAATTAAAATTCACTTACACTTTCCGCAAGATAAATCGATGCTGCATGAAATTGTGCGAGTCGTTTAATGAACAATTTAGAATCTTCAACATTTTCGGGTGGTGAATGGAACACTGTGTAGCCATCAGGTGTTAAATCTTTTAATATAATTATTGAAATGGGCTCTGTTGTAATGTAAATCAATCTTCATTTAACGAAAAATACAAAAAGTGAAGAAGAAATAAAATTAAAGGCATGGTTGTGTAATTATTGGGTAGATTGTGGTTTAAGTGATTTTTATTTTGAAGTGATTTAATGAGATTTAAGTTGTTTTGAACGGGAACAGTGCGGTTTTTCTTGGTGTAAGCTACTTTATTTGAAAATAATGCTTATCAACTATACATTATAATTCTCAAAGATACCAATTCGTAGCTACTAATTTTGACACTTTTGACCAAAGCAAAAGTATGCATCCTCACAATATTTGAGTCTTCTAATTCAGGAGAACAACCTGATGCTCTGATCATCCCCACTTCCCACTGTATGCCTATAAGTGCACTAAGAAAATTGGAAAGCCTTTTTATGAGAGGCCGTTCATAAATGATGTCCAATGTTAAGGGGGGGGGGGGGGGGGGGAAATTTTTTAAAGCAATAATTTTGTGACAGAACGAGGGAGGGACGTCTAAAAATCTCGTTTTTTGTGTGACGTCATTTATGAACATATCTTTATCACTTTATCTTTTACTCAAGGTCGTTTCCAAGGGGTAATTTGGGTGTTAAAACACCACCCTTGACGGAAATTTTCTTCAATTTGTTAGGGTTTTTGGAGCAAAAAATCTTAATAGTTCAGTTCATATAAACATCTTTCTTAAAAACTTTTTTGGGTACACCCCTGCTTCTATTTTTCCATAAAATTATAATCAAACGATAACACTTAATATGTCACTCATATCTATATTCTCATTAAATCACTCATTATCATAACTACATAATGTTTATCAAATTCCCATTAAAATTATCTCAATACTCACTCAGGCGCAAATTCAACTTTCAATCCATTACGCTCATACAATTGGTGCATTGCTGGCAAAACTTTTTCATACATTTCCATTTCTGTTTCGAAAAGAGGTCCACCAGACAAAACCATTTCGAGTTTGGGGTCATTGACAGGCTTTGTCTTAATCACGACATTCAGTACTTCATTTTCGGATTGTGGATATTTTATGCTTTTAAATTCCATTTTCGAACGATACATTTTACTCGCATAATGCTCATTGAATGCTGGATTAATTTCAAACTTAACAAGTTTAATTGTTTCATCATTTTTAAAGCTTTGAATAGCTCTTGTCAGAAGTGCTTCATTTAAATACTCAGGTAATTCTTCTGCTTTGTTTTCCATCTCGTTTACTGTAAGTACAAAATTAAACTGATAAAATTTTACTGTTTACGAGCTCATTAATGAATGAAAATACAAACAACTGATTGCGTACGATTATGAAATATTTGAGTGTTTCGTGATTTTGTGTACAGATGACAATTGCACTCGTTTTTCACACTGTTGAGTTTGATTGTGTATTTATTCTTTGTAGAATTTCGTATTTGTAAAGGAATTTGATTGTGTTTTGATCATGAAATGTGTGTACATTGAGCAAAATTTTATTGATAAATATTTGATAAACATATATTATTATTATTTTCGGCTTTTTCTCACGTTTTTGAGAGATTAGAGCTCTTATTGTGTTTGAAGAACATTTTTTTTGCTACGTCAGGAAATTGGTTTCAGCTACTCATGTGAATTTTGTCATCACGAGAATTTCAATCCATTTAAAAATGTAAACAAGGGGAAATCTGAACGACACATGGTCTAATAACTGTGCGTTTAATAATCGTTTCATGGTTATTAGTAGTCAGGTGCATAGCCAAAAATTTTTTGAATGGGGTGCTTTGTATTTTATTTCAAAAACCCCTAGCAACTTAAAGATAATTTCGTCGAGGGTTGTTTTGACACCCAAAGCACTCCCCTGGAGTCGGTTTCTAGGAATACGCGGGATACTATCTACCTGGGAGTATACCCCTACCCCCTACCCAGGGTACCCTACCCTTCCCTCTTGTCTGAATGATACATGACCCAAACAAAGTCTAAACCAATCAGCCAAGATAATGTAGACAGAATCTGGGGTAGCTTCTGCGATATTACCTTATTACATCTTGAGATCGCTGCAAATATCTATGACCTAGTCTTCCCCTGACATTTAGAAATACAATAATGTTCTCAATCTTAAATTATTTCACTTATTTTTATCATTTCAAACAAAAGCTTACTTGTTACAAAAATCCCTCTGCAGAAAATAAAGAAATAATTTAGAAAGAAAAAAAACTTTTTTGTTACAAACAATTCATCTTCATCCATTTCCTACATTTTGATTGTATGAATGAAATACACTCAGCGGTAGAAACAGACAATAACAAAAGCTCATCTCGTTGTTTATTCCAACAGTTTTATTGCCACTCACTCCCCAAAGTTGGTCATTTGTTCTCACAAATTCTGTGTCACAAAGCTGATATCCACTGGCCAATGTGAAATTAATTCACCGCTAAAAGAGAGTCGATGACAAATAAGAAGAAGTAAACAATTGGAGGTGTGAGGACGGATATAAATTCTATTGTGATGAACATCAGCTGGTGAATGTCTCAATGCGGTGCTAACATAGGCGGAAGTGATGGGAAAGTAAGTAAAAAGTAATTTGAAGTAGAATGTTTTCACCTGACATGTTAGATTATGAGACAATGAAGTTAGTAACACACTGGTTGGAGTGGACTGCAAGTTTCTGTGGGTATATTCAGACCATAATTTTGACATTAACGTTGGCTAACTTTATGTGACCTGATTGTGGATAATGTTTTGAGTTTTTATGGTAAATGTGTATAGTGGAAGTGCTGTAAAGTGATAATTGTTTTCTTTCTGAAAATTTATACACTAATCTTAGGTCATTATATAAATCCTAGGGGTATCCTAAGGGCATCCTAGGGGTACCAGTGGTATAAGCTAGGGTAGAATATGTGGGATACCCCTAGGATGCCCTAGGGTAACTTACGATACCCTATATACCCCATCTACCCTGGTAATCCTAGATTACATCCAGCAGGACTGGTTTACCAACCACACTTTTTTCATAAATCCCACCTTACATCTGTACAACTTTTCTTTTGCATTTTTTGGCACACGACTTTGAAAAATATATTAAGCAACAAGAACAGCATGACCAGTAAAAGCAAACTAAAGTAAATACAAAACTTTTTCATTTTTCTCAGTTAAAAAAAACTTGTTCCATTTCTATCCCACGCTTTTGTCGCTGACGTGCATCCAGTTTTAGAAAACACACAAAAAAAAGTTTGTGGCAAGTTTTAAACTCCTGAAAAATATTTTCTTCTCTTTAATATCCACACTCATTTGCCATAATACTGTATGTGTATGGTATGAGCACGAGAGAAAATGTTTCGTCGACAAAAAACAATTCATCATGATGAAAAATTGCGTTCATTTTAAAAGTTTTCAACAATTTATTCCAATAGTTTATCGATAGCAGTGAGTAATGCCTTTTTTGTCTTCACCATCCCTAAAAAAAACAAAAAAAAAGCTATTTCCCCCTCATCACCTTTCCTAGAAATAACATCGACTGACTTTTATAGTTGCCGTTAGAAGAAGCTTTTGCTTTCAAAATATTTACATCGCTTAAGGCACTCTATTGACTTTATCTTCATCCTCATCATCATTCTTCTTCTTCGTCTAAGTTTTTTTTTCTTGTTTTCTCATCTTTTGTTGTCGATTGTCGGCGTGTTTGAGATGAAAACTTTTCATTTTTTCCTGTAAATGTTGTTTTTAAGAGAATAATGAAGAAACTAGCTTAAATGAGTATGAAGGTGAGGTAATTATAACGCATTTTGATGGACTTTTATATGGACGGCAAAATTTTGAAGTGTGTTTTAGGATTTTTTTCCTCAAAAAACCCTTGCAAATTGAAGAAAATTTTCATGTAGAAGGTGTTTTGACACCCAAAACACCCCCATGGATACGACTTGGATATAATATCAGTCGGCAAGGAAGAGATAATCTATGGAATCTTAAATTTATAATTTTACCCCGGGTGATGAAAATCCTTCCAAGCTACATAAGAATTAAAATTTTGGAAAATTTTAAGAAAGGGTTTGGTAGCAAATTACGTCACATTTTAGAAGGAAGTTAATAAATTTGTGGCATGTGGGTGGAGGGGGTCGAAAAAATCAGTTCTTTATGTGACGTAATTTACGAATGACCTTAAATTCATTGGTAGCCATTTACATTCGTTGTGGGATTGGGGTGACTCAGAAGCTGATCAAATGTCACGAGAAAACTCCATCTATTCTAGATTTCAGATGTTATCAATAACGACACCTTTCATCTAACTCAAAAATTATCAATCATTAAAAAATGTCAGTGGTTCCAAAATTCAACCCATTGCGAAAAAAAAACATCTTTAACTGAAGTGTCCTCAAGTTACAATATGATATTGATCAATTTATTCCTTTTTTCAGTGAATATAATTAGTGAAAATATTTTAACAGCTAACAAACCTTCTTGCTTTATTTCCAGGAATATCTGCTCAAAGCAAGTTCCGAATATGATGAAGAACTGAAAGTAAATAGCAACTAAATAGAAACTTAAAGCCAATTGCTATTAAAAAGTCGTTCCATGATGTAAAAATACAACATTTTCTTCCAATTTACATCCCTTATTACTAAGTTTGCATGAATAAAAAATTCAATAGAATCCAGAGCAAAAGAAGAAAAAAAGTTGAAAGTTCTTCTCAGAATTTTCTATAAAAGTTTTAAGTTTGCAAAGTAAAAACCAAGAAAATTTCTTTCCTATTCAAGACATTAATTGAATTAAATTAAGTGAAAATTGCTGTAAAAATTGATTTTTTCTAAAATTTAAAAAATCTTTAAGACTAAGAAAATCCAAGGCGAATGAAGAAGTTTTTTGAAATTTTCCTTGAGGTTTTACATTATTATGATTATCGCATAATAAATCCAGCATAAATGATGATATGATAATTAGATTGACAAATTCTATAAAACTTTAATGCTGTGACAACCTTATGGCTTATGAGAAGATCCACAAACCCATATTGACATTTATTGAGATGATGAATTATGATAATCTGTCATGAAAGTTTGAGTATCAAAAGTTTTTCACAAATTAGAAATTCGAATAGATTAACTTTCTCTGTATCATGGCAAAATATTCTCATCTGATGCTTATAATGAAGATTTTTAATAAACCACAAGTCATAAATATTTAATTTCAGGTCGACGAACTTTTTTTTATGCTAACTTTGTTGTGGGAAAAATGGAAACTTTTTAATTATGATTAAAACTCATTCAACCTCAACACATTCTGTGCGGAGTTTATGGAAATATAGAATTTTTAGCGCAATTTTTTATATTAAATTATAGTTGAATATAAGAGATTTAATGAACATGATTTTATTAAAATGTGAGGTCAGTGGAGTCTACAATCTAAATAGAAATAGAAATGTTCATCCACGTATATTTGATTGAAAGAGTTGCTGCAGACACTTTCTAGTCCAGCTATGTATTTAAACTTATAAACTGGGTTTTTTTTAACTTTTTAGGCTTTTAAGACTTGATGGCATAAGAGAGGCCTAAAAATTTACATTTGAACCTTAATTTAATTCGAAAATGAGTCAAAGTACGTCAAGGACAGTGGTTCTTAAACTATGTGATGCACCATAGTTATTTTCCATAAAGATAACTAAAAATTTTAATAAATTGTAAATTTTCCTAGATTTTTCACTAAATTTTCCTCGGTTTCTCCAGTCTAAGATGTTTCTTGAAATTTAATTATCTCCATAATTATAGTAAACATACTTAATCTACTATTTCAACATAAATTTTGTTAATATATATTTTTTGGGACTCTAGTGTGCCGGTGTTCAATTGGAGACCAAGTATCCTCAGTTGGATTCACCGAGTAGCTGACACTCTTTTGAATGTGTGTCCCCAAATCTTCAAAATGTCGATTTATAAACCATAAAGTCAAGTTCATAAATGACGTCCAATTTTAAGGAGAACGGGGAGTTTGACGCTTAGAAAAAATTTTTGTATGAAAATTTTGTGACAGGAGGGAAGTGGGTCTACAACGGCTTCACTGACTCTAGTAGATAGTTGAATAAATTTGGTAAAAGAAATTAAAGAAAATTTATTTTTCAAAAAAACTCTTGTGGCACCCCTGAGCAACTCTCACAGTTACACTAGTTTGTCAAACCCCCGCAGATTGAGAACCACTGCTTGAACTCTGGTTGTTAATTCAATGAATATATCATAAAACATCAAAGTCCTCCTAAACTTTATCTATAGACATATTTTCCACACATTCATCTCCTCATACTTCTCAACTTGTTTCTTCCTCATACATTGTATATGTAATTCAACCTTATAAAGTTTCAATAGCTTTATTCAAATATTATCAAAGTTTTCCTTTTGAGAATAATTTATCCAAGCTTTAACTCCACATTGTAAGACCTTATTTAATTTAAATTAAAAGGAAAATAAATTTTAATTTCCAAATGAGAGGAAGAAGAAGACGAACTTTAATCCCCAATCTTAAATCGTCTCTCAAAAAATAAGTATCAAATTGAGAGGGGGGATTTGAGGGAATTTCCATGCGACATTTTCTACAATAATTTTAAACAAAAGAAGCAAAACAAAAAAATGAGAAAATTCCAAAAATAACATTAAAGAAAATGTCATGAATAAAACATGAAGGCCATCTATAAAACTCTGTTAATGTCAGGCCATTCTTTAGGAAGGAGATGAGAAAGACAAAAGCATGAATAGAGAAAAAAAAAGTTTTCAGCATTAATTTTAATAATTTATGTGCGAAAAACGCAGATTTATGTAATATCAATTTGCTATAAGTCCGTCATCAGTAGAATTCAATTTGCATTCCATTACTTCCTTCCTTCCTTTCCTTCATTCGCTCTTTCGCCTCCATCGTCGTCCTCATTTCTCATTCACGAAATAAAACTTTCTCAATTCTGTTCTTATTCTTCACATTTTTCTCATCTCCTTCCGCTCTCTTGTCGTTGAGAATTCATGTCGCGTCGGTGAAAATCTTATCAATTAATTTTACTGTATGTCGAACATTATCATTAACATGAAGAGACAATAAGGTATAGACTACTATATTCAATTGAATGAGATGAGTCTATGAGGGTGGTACAGTGTCTGCCGTTCTGATCATTGATTAGGATTCTATTGTAAAGATGCTAAGTGAAGGATGGCAATATATTTTTGGCACTGGCTTGATATAAAGTTAATTTTGATGATTGTATAGACAGATTTTTATAGAATTTTCATCATAATTATTATATGACTTTGTGCTGAACAATTTTGCTCACCTAAACATTATCAAAACGACTGAGCTTCAGAAGAGCCTCTCAATTTTCCAAATAAAAGCTTCCAAAATTCTCCAATTTCCATGCCTATCTATTTCAGTTTATTTTTCACGCATACCCATAAAAAAATTTATATTCAATTCAAACCAAGTATCTGATAGCAAGTTAAATTGAAAAAAGGCAATAATAAAAATGGGACGACGACGTTGAAAATAGGAAAATTTATAGCTTTATGATTTGTGGAGAGCGAAAATTTTCATAAATATTTCTCTATCTGAGAATATTTTCATAATATTGTGGAATTTAAGATAAACATTTTAGGTTTTGTATGCGACACAATAACGTAAAGCCACAAGCAAGTAAATATACATTTTCTAAAGAAAAAAAAAATCTCTTCCGAATTTATTAAGATGGGATGTCATATTCATAGAGGCTTGGAAAGTTCATATTTACATAAAATGAGGAAGAACAACAAGATTTATAGCCCTAAGTCATTCGTAATGTTATTTGATCTGTAAAGGAGAACTTCATTTGGGGATAAATTGAGCAAATGATTTGATGTTCTTACCTTAAAGATATTTTTTGAAGTTCTGATACACGAAATATTGTTAAATTATTTGATATAGAAGGAATTTTGCCTTTTTCTGAAGGGTTTACTAGTTTGTCACCTCCTGTATCTGAGGCTGGTTGCTCGGTAGGGTGACATTAGTACATACCATAGGGTATACCCAGGAACCAACCCCTGGAACTATCTGTGACAACAAAAATACACACTCAGACTACATAAATTATGTCTATGTCCAAACGATATCTAATTCTGACACTTAGACATGATTTTGATCACATCTGTATACTGGTATGTGAATTAATGCTTCAATCTTTACGTCTAGACTAAACAACATAAGAACTAGTCAATTACAGTTTACTATGTTAAGCTCATGTTTAGTCTTTGCATTGTCCAATTAAGGTATGATCTTCATCCTTTATAATAACAGCACTGTTAAATTCCAAGTACCAAGTTCATTATATGTCATGCAGGATGTCATGTTTCATTCAATATTCAAACAACACATCCAAAATTGGTTGCAAAATGAGCTTCAAAATCCAAAAATTGAAAAAGCTTTTAATTCAATTTTGACCAGCACAAAGCTTTCCTTCCGAAACATTTCACTGAATGATCCTTTTGCTTAAATTTTGTTAAATTTCTTGGAAGAATTACAAATCATCTTGGAGATAAGATAAAAATATTTTCTTACTGTGAAATATGAAGAAATGTCGAGTGGTCCTCAAAAGGAGCTGTGTTTTTGAAATCTAATGGAAATTTCTCTTTTCAAAGGTCTGTTTCTAAATGGAAATCTAATGGTTTTCCTGTTGAGCTTTCATCTTTGTTGCTTCTTTTGTAAAAGGTCGACTTTATTTGTGTTTTGCAAAAGTAAATTTTGAAAACAATAAAAGCTGTGAATAACTTTGATTTTGAACTTAATTCTAAAATATTGTCCATTGCTATTTCAATGCAAATTATGTACTATTTATAAACCAATTAAATTGAGTTAATCATCCAAAAATAAATATCCATAACATTATCATCTCAAGACTTCAGCAAAACATCTTAAAAAGGAACTTTTCACTCATCTAAAAATAAAATTTCCACTACCTTTTTCTGTGTCCATTATTTTAATTCTCATTGAGCGAAAAACTGAGGAGTTGGCAATGGAAAACAATTTGAGCTGTTAAACAATTAAGGTGAAATAAAATTAACAATAATTTTTATGAAAATCATTAAAAATAAGTTTTGGATAGAATTTTAAGGATAAAGCGCATTTTTTTAAATTCCCCTCAGTTTGGGGTTCGTAAAATCGAGAAATTTTGATGCATAGTGCATTTTAATTTTTTGAATTTTTCCGTTCGGAAAATTTTGTTTTTTTAATTTTTCCGTTCACAAAAATTAAAATGCATTATGCATCAAAATTGTTTAGTGCATTTTTGTTTTAACAAACCCGAGGCACTTCCTTCTAGCCCCGGCTTTGTAAAAACCAAAAATGCACTAATACAATTTTAATGCATAATGCATTTTAATTTATCGCAATCACTTTTTAATACAAATATTCAAAACTATTTCAATCTGATCAATTTTACCAGACTTTTTGTAGAAGGAAAAATTTTAGTACAAATATTCAAAACTTTTTCTTTGTGATTTATGCTTTCTCTTGTGAAGTATATCGAAAAAGTGATTTCTGCTTTCTCTTGTGAAGTATATCGAAAAAGTGATTTCTGCTTTCTCTTGTGAAGTATATCGAAAAAGTGATTTCTGCTTTCTCTTGTGAAGTATATCGAAAAAGTGATTTCTGCTTTCTCTTGTGAAGTATATCGAAAAAGTGATTTCTGCTTCCTTTTGTGAAGTATATCGAAAAAGTGATTTCTGCTTTCTCTTGTGAAGTATATCGAAAAAGTGATTTCTGCTTTCTCTTGTGAAGTATATCGAAAAAGTGATTTCTGATTTCTCTTGTGAAGTATATAGAAAAAGTGATTTCTGCTTTCTCTTGTGAAGTATATCGAAAAAGTGATTTCTGCTTCCTTTTGTGAAGTATATCGAAAAAGTGATTTCTGCTTTCTCTTGTGAAGTATATCGAAAAAGTGATTTCTGCTTTCTCTTGTGAAGTATATCGAAAAAGTGATTTCTGCTTTCTCTTGTGAAGTATATCGAAAAAGTGATTTTTGCTTTCTCTTGTGAAGTATATAGAAAAAGTGATTTCTGATTTCTCTTGTGAAGTATATAGAAAAAGTGATTTCTGCTTTCTCTTGTGAAGTATATCGAAAAAAGTGATTTCTGCTTCTTCTTGTGAAGTATATCGAAAAAGTGATTTCTGCTTTCTCTTGTGAAGTATATCGAAAAAGTGATTTCTGCTTTCTCTTGTGAAGTATATCGAAAAAGTGATTTCTGCTTTCTCTTGTGAAGTATATCGAAAAAGTAATTTCTGCTTTCTCTTGTGAAGTATATCGAAAAAGTAATTTCTGCTTTCTCTTGTGAAGTATATCGAAAAAGTGATTTCTGCTTTCTCTTGTGAAGTTTATCGGAATTCCCACCTGTTCCCTTTAAATAAGTTAAAAAATAACGTTTTAAAACACTTTTTTAAAAATCCCCCCTTGTACCCCCTAGGGCGCTTACCTTGTGCCTTGTGGACAAATAAAGTGATGATTCACATTGCAATCTACAAACTAAACTTTCTCGTCATTTCCACCAATTTTGTTAAGTAAAGTGGCATAGTACCAATATTCTCATTTATGTACATTAAGTCTCTTGTAGAAGTCATTTTTTGATCCAAAACAAGATCAGTACTTTTACATGAATCTTTTGTAATAATATCAAGAGTAGCCTAAAATTAAATATTGAAAATATTAAAACAATTAAACAGCAGAAACATATATTTTAAATTAAAACAGAAATCGTCACGAAGCATTTTTAAGTGATTTAAATGCTGATTTTTGATAGGCATGAGAACAAAATAAAAAAGATTAATCTCACCCTTATGTATGTATTGTATTGATGTCTTGAATAATTTATTATTTTTTCATTTGAACTATCGATGATTTTGTTGGATCGATTCACTTGATATAAAACATATTCGTTTTTGAAAAGCCACGGATTAAGGAACTGAAGATATGATTGATATTTGTATATCTTGTTCTTTATTGCCACATTACGATAATCTACGGTAATTTTGTTAAACTTTTTCTTCAAAAACCATTCACTTCTATGGATATAAATTTCAGGATACTCATCTAAAAATAAAATTTTTAATAATTTTTAAAAAGAAGTTAAATAATATTGTATGTGTACTATTCGTATGTATTCATTCATTGGATTTATGAAAAAATGCGGCTTAATTTAGAACAGTGTCGTCCAAAACTTTTTTCATGACCGTGTTTTTAGAACAAGTATGTAAAAACTGGTCATTATTGTCTTTTCTGAAAACCAATTCCAGATAAAGGACAATGTTTTTTAATTCGACATTTATGTCCATGCAATCTAGTGCCCAATTGAAAATTTGCACAGCCTAAATTCCAATGATCATGTTATAATACGAAATAAATTATAAATAAAACAAACTTACTCTCCATTAATCGATTAAAATTTTTAGCTACAATCCTCCAACACTTTTCCTTCACACTTCCTTTAGAGAATATTTGATGTATTTGAATGTATGGCCTGATGCAATCCAATAATGTTTTGGTCTCTACATCTAGTTGAACACGACAACTGTGGTCACGTTTATAAGGATATTCCTGATTCGGCAACCTGTTATTAAAATATGTTTTTTAATTCGTTTTTTTTTAATCTGAATGCCAACTAGATTGCTAGATGCTAGATTATTCGACTTTGCGTTTAACTTATTTTTGACTTACATTTTAATTTTTACATATTTGATCCTTACAAAAGCCATGACGAAGATATTAAAACTGTTAAGAAAATGAATAACTGAATTAAACTTAGTTTTAATTTTTAACAAAGAAAGCGGAAAATTTTGCCAGCTTAGAAAGTCAACGATTTCTTCATTAAGAATTTTGCAGATTCAGTGTGCCACATTCTCTAGAGTTTGAAGATAGATAGATAGTGGTTTATTTTACCATAGAGGTATTAATTTTACATAGATGACAGTGTTACAAATTTGTTTTATATAAAATAGTCTGATCAGCTCATTAAAAGTTAGATTCTTGATTTAAAAAAAAACATTAATATGAGATATAGTAAGATAAGGAATGAAGTTCCAAAACGTCCTTTCATCATCCTTCAACAGTGAGTCTTAACGAAGTCCATCCATTACTGTTCATAATGGTAGAGCTACGAGGACATTCCGAGATAGAGGCAAAAACGTTCATGAGGCATACTCTAGCGCTTGCACGCTTGAACTTCGATGAAATAGAACCGCTTTGGCAGTTAGAAACAGATATGCTTCCGTATATCTACACCAAATCATCTACAGTTCATTTGAAACATTAAGCTACATGATTACGTCCATAGACCTGATGTAAGCCTAATATCGAGCATGAGAACAGGCATAGTAGGAACAAAACACAGTTTCTCTAGCGATCCTGAGATTGATCCCTTGATGCCACTCTACATCAAGGATGAACTGAGTAAGCCAACATATAGAATGTCACGGAAAGAGATGCGCCAGACTCAAGTGTTTTGGGATTCTTACTAGGGCAAAAATTTACATGAATTATTAGGTTAAGGGGAAATTTTTTTGTACGTATTCTCTAGCTGCCGACTTGAATGATAATTGGCTCACTTGGCATTCCATTTTACGATAGTTTTGGAAGTCGTTGTATAATTTAAGACCTTTGTAGAACAGGCTGTTTTGAGAAAATGCTTTCGTGTAGTTCATTAATACAAAATCGTTTGCGCGCCTTGTCGGGTATTGATGGACGCTAGTGGCTCTCCTTAGTTTGAAAAAAAGATAATCAGGCGATTCGAATTTCGCTAATCTGTGAATAAACATTAAAATATTGAAATTAAGCATTTGTTTGACTGACAACCAGTCGAAGCTATGAAGCATATCCTGACGATGCGTACGATTATCACATTTAAGGATAACACGCATAAAACGATTTAGGACCTTCTGGAAATCGTCTATTTGGCCATCATTGAGCAAAAAAGAGACTGATGAACAATAATTAAAGTGCGAGAATATCAGTGATCTTACAAATATCTTTTTGCTTTCGTTGTTCATTTTTGCCTCACAACGCTTAAAAACATAGAATTTTTTATTCAACTTCTTAAGCACATCCTCGTGATGCTCCGAAAAGGACAAGTTTTTGTCAAGAATCACACCTAGGTACTTCATTGATTCGACAAGCTCGATTGGTGCTTCATTTATTGTGATACTCGATGAAGGCTGTGGGTGGACATTCTTGTTTGAGATAATCATAGCCTTGGTTTTGGTTATATTCAGCGAGAGTTTGGAGAAGCATAACCAGTCGTAGATCTTAGCTAAATCTTTATTTAAATTGAGGATAGTTTCATCAACTTTTTTAGGATGACATTTAATGAAAATTAAGGTGTCATCAGCAAACATTTTGATTTGCGAAAATTCAGTGACATTGACTAAGTCGTTTATGAAGATAATGAAGAGAAGACAGCTAAGCACGGACCCTTGAGGGATGCCGAAAATTATAGGCAAAAGTACTGAAAAAGAAGCATTAAATTTGGTTTGCTGAAAACGAGTATGAAGAAGATGACGAGGAAACTTCCTTAAAAATATCAAGAATTCATATACATGACATCATTTTATGAATGCATTTAAATTTGCAACAGTGATCTTAATAATTAAAACGGGTAACTGGAATGACATGCATGATTTTCGCCCAATCTCAAATTATCTCAATTATTTCTACTTTCAGCAAAATAATGGAAAAAATTTTACTCAATTCATCATGAAATACAAACTACTTTCCAACCATTTATGATTAATTCACGTGAACATTATTTTCTTATTCAAACAATTCAATTTCCAAATTAAGGCATTATAAATTCCATTAATGATTTTTGTAAATGAATAAAAGTTTTCAAGATCAATTCTTTCATTAATTAAATTGGGAAGCAAAAAGCATAGCTGACAAAAATATTACAAATAAAATATTGTACAATTTAGTGCTGTTACGAGCGGCTTTGACCAGGGGCGTAGCCAGGAGGGTCTGGGCACCCCCTTTAAAAAATTTGAACCACACCGAGAACACGGCTCAAAATTTTTAAACGGGGTGCCCAGACCCGCCTGGCTACGCCCCTGGCTTTGACAACATCAGGATTAGAGCCTGAAATACCGCGTGGAATTTAGACAGTCAAACTGCAAATGGGCAGGTGTTGCTTAAGTTTTATCGAGACTGAGCTGTATACGATTTACCCATCCAAATTCTAACGCCCCTGTTCCTCCCATTAAAAGTTGGATATCACTTGTTAAAAAGACCAGGGCATAGCCAGAAATTTGTAAGCGAGGTGGGAGAGGTCAAAATATTTTCACAAAAGCCCTATTCATATTTCATATTCCCAATTCATATTAAAAAACAGATTATTTTAGAATTCAGTGTGCGAATGTTGAAATGAAAAGTTCATCCTCTATCTAGTTTAAATATCTATTTTATTACCTTTAAAATTGAAAACTTTGCTTGAAACACTTTTATGAGAACTTTTTATTCTTATAACGAAATTAAATTTTCTTGACTGAATTAAATTTTCACAAAACTCATGACATGCTATAATTTTTTTTATGAAATATTTCCAATGAAAAATTTATAAAACAAAAAATGTCTCAGTTAACTTTGACTTTTTCATCAAATATTTACAAAACATTGAAAATTTTAAAACATAAAAGTATTTTGATTAACAATTGCGTGTGACAAAATATGAGGCTCCTGAATTCAAACCTTATTCAAAAAACAAATCGGCTGGATAGACCGACACTGATTCTACTTATTTTGAGTGAAACCGATAGACGTTTGATTATTCTTGAAATGGCTGATAAGGTTTACGAAAAGGTTGAAGATATTTTGGCACGAGATAATATACATTTGCAAAAATACGATTTATATGACCAAATACTGAGGAACAGTGTTGACTACATCATTCAAGCTGACTACCGCAAAGAAGATTTTGTGTTGTTCACTTACAAAGACAACGAAAAATTTTGCATCTCAGACTATCTTTCATTAGAACCTTTTCAACAATTGACAAGAAGCGTCATCAACTTAATGATTTTGGAGGTTTACAGTAAAAATTCTAATTTAAAGATATCAGTTGGATCCAGCGTGATCATGTCAGAAGCTATTGATTTAGCGGGCAAGTCAATTGACCTTCAAAATGCATCCGCTTTTGAACGATTAGATAAATTTCTCATGAACTTTAAGTTATTAATTAATAACAGAGCATTGTTACCTTTTTATCATGATTCTAATTGGATGCTGTTGGAAATTAAATTGATTTGGCTTGGTCAAGGATCTTGCGAGTAAGTAGTTTAATAACTTTATTTAATAAACCACAACGGTATTAATATTTTTTTTGAAATTTTATAGACTGGTATGCAGTACATACAATTCTAAGTCGATTAATCAATCTGATCTGATTAAAAAGGCATTAGGACTAATTTGCACGCGCGTCTTTGAGAAAGATTGTCTGAATGTGAATGTTAATCGAATTGAAATCGCTTCAATGTGTCCACAACAAGCGAGTGACTTGAATAGCGGATTAGTTATACTAAAAATTGCCGAGCATTTATTGTTGGAACGAAGCTTCTTCAACTTTAATGAAGAAAAATACACAGAAGCCAGGAAAGAAATTGCTGTTACAATATTAAAAAATGTAAATCAAGAGTTTTCGCATTTAGTACCATCGTTGAATTTATGAATTTATGCTTGGTCAACATCTCATCAAAGATTAGTCTCGCTGTTTAAAACCCTCGCCAGTACGTATGCATGATTCCAGACGCAATAAGATGACGTGACAAAATTGGAATCGAGTGTCATTGTGGTTGCCGTAGATGTGTCAAGTCATGACTTATTCGATAGCTCTTGTTGACCTTATATGTCTAATGTTATTCCTTTAAAAAATTCAGAATCAATTCAGTGGAGTTCGAAGCTTTTGAAAAAGTCGGTCCTTCTCCTTCACATCTATTCTCTTTCATCAAAAATTTCCACAATCAATTTTGCTTAAGGCAAAAGTTTTTTTTCTCCACCATTTGAAATTACAGTGTATGAATAAAAAAAATATAAAGCATAACTGATTATGTTACATAATTATTTATAAATAAACTCTGCACTTATATCCACTTAATTGTACATTTATTTATTTTTTTAAAAGTAAATTAAACAATTTTAGGTAAAAGTTTCCCTTACCGACGCATTCTTTTTTGACCTAAAAGACCCCCATGTTACTCCATGTTTTTAGGGGAAAAGTGGGATTTCGGGGTTATTTGGGTGGGGGAAACAACTTTTGGGGGGTAAACGCCCCGCGAGTTTTGACATTTTTTACCCGGGAATTAGATCATTTTCTTGATAACATGTGGAGAGAGTGGAGTTGATCAGGGTCAAAACCAAACAGCATCAAATTAAAGCTTTTTACCCAAAGCTAAATCAGTCTATTTTCCACTTTATGCACAGCAACAAAAAAATATGCAAAAAAGCTCTAAACAAACGCAAAGAAATGAAGCAGATAGAAGGGGGGATAGAACATTTAGGCCAGGTATAAATTTTTATGTGCTATAATAAGCGAAAATTGCCTTTTATCTTAATTTCTTTAAACATTTCCTTTCTCCTTATTTGCTAACCCAGTAAATTAATTTTACTCTTTTCCATTCTTTACCCGGTTAAAGATTCTCGAGGAAGTAAGCAAAGAAGCTGGGTTGAAGTTATTAAATCCTTGTTATGCCTTTCAGATAATTATGCGCCCATGTTTTTCGACATTTACGCAATTCATGAAACAGACAGAAATTAAAATTTATGGAACGAAGAAGAAAATCTTTTCTTTTCCTTTTTTCTGTTAATAATATTTGTATTATTTTCATTTAGCATAACGTCTTACGATAATAGCAGCTATAATGAAGAACATAATGAATAATTAAACAATTAAAAATGATGAAGTCGCTCAGGTTAGGCATTATAACAGGTAATTGTTTTAAAAATTAACCCTTTATATACCTACTTTTTTTACCTTGACTTTTCAGCACAATATTCTCGAGTGATTTACAAAAAAACAATTTATTACGCATGTATTCGGGATTCTTGAGGAAACTGGAGTTATTTTTAGCAACAAATTAAATTTTAATACTACCAAATATGGTCGATTTCCTTCTTGGAAGGAGCTGTTAACACATTGAGGCTCTGATTCTAAATCCATTTAGGACGTAAATTAAAATTAATGGTTTTGTTAGATAAAAGCAACAAAGGTGCCAGTTTGGAAAATTTTTGATGAACTTGACGGAAATAATGCTTGAATTTAAAGAAGAGACAATAATTTTTAAACAGGAGTTACCGAGAGATCCAGCTTAAGGTGACCTACCGCCCTGCCTAACGCACCCAAAGCAGGAGAACAACAGAAGTTTTTTAAAGCCATAAACTACATGATAAATATTGTCACCGTCGATAATCTAAGTAAGCACTACCTGCTAGTGTGTAGCTAGAGTAGATTAAGGTTCAAATTCTCCCTACCCTGACCGATGAATTTCTTTCCAGTTGAATCTCATACTTAATTATGTAAAATCCAGTCAAAATCATACAGAATTAAATTTAGAATCAAACGTCTACAATGCACTTTAATATGCTACAAACCATTTATTCTTAAGGCACAGGATTAACAATTTAAGAATTTACAAAATTTACATACAAATGCGGCAATTCTCATCCTTTACTTTCTCACTCCTTTCAATTATTTTTCATCCAATTTGCTTTATTTAAATTAAAAATAAGAATCTAGAACTTTTTTTCAAAATGAAAATCCCCAAAAGATTTAGCAGAAAATGAAAAGGAAAAATTATAATTGAAAGAGGAGATTGCCATAAAAGGCAATGAACTAAGACGGTCACGTTTTCAATTAAATGCCATATTTTTGCCCAACAACAGAAAAGAAATATGCGACCAGAACAGAAGGGAAAGATTTCAAACAAAAAAAAAAGAGAAAATAATATTGAAAAATTTGAATAACATTCGAGAACATTAAACAGTTCTGCATATTGCCACAAAAAAAGTCAAACTCGTGCGAGTTCACGAGTCATTATTCTTTAAAGAAAAGGAAAAAATCTTATTCAATTTCAAAAAGATTTCTCAGTTATGACTCGTTTTTGAGTCGTGACAATGTTTCGATGATACGTGCCTTATTGAATTGAATGAGCTTTCGATGTGATCATTCATAGAGGGGGATTGGATGAGTCCTTATAGAAAATATTGGTAGATTTTTAAATTGTGGATTCTTCAGTCTTTTTAAAAATCTCGATCAAAATTCTTTCAAAGGACAATTCAGCAACGATGGAAAAAAACATTCTTTACCACAAAAAGAAATTTTCTTCCATTTAATTAAAAAAATCAGAGATCCGAAATCAAAATCAAAATCAAATGATTTCATTTAAATCAAAATCATTTTAAAAAAATCAAATGATCTTTGAAATTGATTTCGCGAAATCATTTGATTTCAACGAAATCTGATTTTGAAAATCATTTGATTTTCATACAAAATTGATTTCAGCGAAATCAATTGATCTGAAATCAAAAAAAAATCAAAGAGATTTTTTGTTCGAATAAATTTATTATATTTAATCATTTTTGACCAGCATATTTATCCATAAATTGACTTAAGAGCTTCATTTGCACTTCATAATTTATTAATAACATATCCAAAAATTGTTCAAGCATTTCCACGATTCTTATGCTGATATTTTATATTATTTATCATGCTCCTTTTTACCCAACTTCTTGAAAGTAAAATAAAGCATAAAAGGAACCAAAACATCCAGTTTGCACTTCCAAATCGCATATTCATGCATTTCTTACGTTATAAATTTAAGATCAATTTTACTCAAAAATATGCATGTAAGAGCTTATTTCAGAAATTTTTCGAGGCGGGGAGGGGGTCATTTTTTGTTTGGACGCCAACATTTAGGATTACATGGTATTTTTGTCTCAAAAAACATAAAAAATAGAAGTAAATTTTCTGCAAAAGGGAACGAGGGTTGGTTACAATCCACTCCTAGCCCGGGATACGCTCCTGTTATGTGCTACATAGACTAGCTGAATTCATAAATACTTAAGCCTTTATTAAAGCCACAACATCCACACCTAAAATTATTAATTGTTATCCAACTGAATTTTAAAGACATTGAATTCGATACAGCTTTAAGGACATCCTAATTTTACTGACTTAATTGAACATTTATTATTGGGTTGTATACCAATAAATTACTGATATCATTTCATATTTGATTTGCGAGATTTTTTCTAAACAAATTTTTTAATCAAAGTAATCATTGAATTCATTTTTTAAATCAAAACATCTGTTTTGTTGAAACATTACTGAAGTAAAGAATAATTAAATTTTCTTTCAAAATGGACAATAATAGTGAGCTACAAGTAATAACTGATGAAGAAATCATTCAAGCTTATCAAAGAAATCCATGGCTGATCAATTTTAAGCACGATTTTGTTAGCAAAGTGACGAAATGTTTGCTGTGCAAAGACAAAAATTTTGCTGGATTCTATGAATCAAATCTGAAACGGCATTATACCAAAATGCACAAAGTTCATGCACAGTTAAACGACGTATTTGTCAAAAAAAGAAAATCCTCAGAAACGAATAATGACGTCGAACTTCCAGCAAAAAAGAAGAAAAATGTAAAATTAAACGAAGATGAGTTGAAGAAGCTTTGTGTTAAAATAGCGACAAAGAATATGATTCCATTCAGCATTTTCGATGATGAGAATTTCAAATCATTAATTGCTATACATTCATCAGAACACAAGAACGTCATGAACTCTGAAAATATAAAAAATAGCATTGAAGAAACAGCTGCAAATATCAAACATTTGATTCGCAAAGATTTGAAGAATAAGCTTGTGAGCATAAAAATAGACATTGCTAGTAGACTTTCGCGATCTTTTCTGGCTGTAAATTGTCAATTTTTCTGTGGCACTTTAAATAAAATGGTCGTTCGTACTCTTGGCGTAATAGAACTTTTAAAAAAGCACACTTCTTCAAACATTTACAACGAAGTTCTTCTGCTGCTGGCTGAATATGGAATAGAAATAACATCAATAATTTCTATAACGTCAGATAATGGCGCAAATGTTATTGGTGCTTCTAAGAAATTTCAAGATAGACAAATGTCAGAAATCACGAATCAAGAAATTGATCGTCAAGAATTTTTAATGTCCGATGGTAACCCTTATTAAATTAAAAATTAGTTTGACATTTAAGAACTAACTAAACATCATTTTAGATGAATATGATGAATGCGATCAAATTCCACTTGAAGTTACAAATAAATTATCAGATATGAAGAAAATTGCATGTGTCATTCGCTGTGCCGAGCATAGTTTGCAATTGGCAGTAATAGACACTTTGAAGCATATTGATAATATCGAAAAGATAAACATGACTAAAATACGTAGTGTTGTAAAATTTCTAAAGAACTCGACATATGTAGAAAGAATCAAAGCAACAAAAATTAAATTGCCTAGAATTGATGTGATTACACGATGGGGATCTTCATATGAAATGTTTAAAGGACTCGTGAATATTAAAAATGATTTGATTTCACTTTATGATTATTTTTCTGGAAAGGATCACGAAAACATATATTTGAATGATGAAAACTGGCATTTTATTGAAATGTTTACATCCTCTTTTGAGCCTGCTTATAGCCTTACATTGCAACTTCAAGAAAATGAGTTATCGATGGGTATTAGCACTAAGGATATAAGCTAACATACATATTACTAAAATATATTTTAAAATTATTCTTCTATTAGCGGATTTTGTCATGAAATGGAATCAAGCATGTTTGGCTATTCAGAGAATGTTAAAATCAAATCATCAATTTCCTCAATTATTATTGGACAACATGAAAGCAAGATTCCAAAAGTTGCTCATAGAAAACAATGTTCTAATTTCGGCTTTATATATTGATCCGCGTTACAATTATCGAGAGAAAATGTTTTACTCTGAAGAAAAAAAATCTTTAGCTGAGGTATTTTTTTTTGATTAGAGTTATCAGCTTGTTACTAATAATTTTTTTCTTTAAAGGCTTTCATTTTAAAGCTATATAATCAATTAAAAGTCAATATAGAAGGTGTTGGGAATGAAATGAGTTCGTACAATGAAGAGGATCAAGAGTTAGATGATTTCCTTAATGACGAGTTTGAAGATGCTGTTGATATCGGATCATTCGAAATTTCAGGAATTTATGAAAAAATCTCAAGATTTAATAATCAGAAGCGAGTTCTGCTTTCTGACAAAAACTTTAATATATTTAATTATCTAAAGCAGTCTATTCAAGATGATCCGCTTCTCCTTTCAATTTGTTTAAGTTTGGCTGCTACGCCAGCTACTTCTGTATCCGTTGAGAGATGCTTTAGCGTATTACGTCGTTTAATGGGGCATTTGAGAGCAAATCTGTCAGCATCATCAATCAACAATTGTTTACTTGTCAATTTAAACGAGCAAGTCTTAAATCTTATGTAAAAAATAATATTTATGCTCAAAACTCATACTATGTAAATATAATCCTAAATAAATTAATGTCTTTAGCCGATACTTAAGTAATTTGACTTCATATTGTCATTAAGAGCAAATAAGGTGCCATAATGTGCTACTTTAAGGGCTTACCAATAGAATTGCCTGATCTACATACATTAAATATTCCTAAAATCACCTCCATTGTGATTAATTCAATCTAACTCGATAATTTAGAGATTAATTTAGTTGCAAATTATGACAGTAATACAGATCCAGAAGCCTAAAACGAAAGAAAAACACGGAAGAACCAAAACTGAACAGCTTTTACAAAATTTCAGCTACTACTTACTTATTATTTGTGGTCCTGTCTATAAAATTCAATATTCTATATCTTATTTATCTAGTGAATTTATCTATTTATGTCCAGTTCTTCTAGAAGTCCTAATTTAAATTCGTGTTTTTCTTTGTTTACAAATATTGTATATCTTGCACACTAGTAAACAATACTTGAGGAAAGACGTTTTTGAACTTGGAATTTTTAAAATTTGAACTTCCGTTAAATTACACTAAGCTTTGTACTTGCATGAATATGCGATTTGGAAGTGCAAACTGGATGTTTTGGTTCCTTTTATGCTTTATTTTACTTTCAAGAAGTTGGGTAAAAAGGAGCATGATAAATAATATAAAATATCAGCATAAGAATCGTGGAAATGCTTGAACAATTTTTGGATATGTTATTAATAAATTATGAAGTGCAAATGAAGCTCTTAAGTCAATTTATGGATAAATATGCTGGTCAAAAATGATTAAATATAATAAATTTATTCGAACAAAAAATCTCTTTGATTTTTTTTTGATTTCAGATCAATTGATTTCGCTGAAATCAATTTTGTATGAAAATCAAATGATTTTCAAAATCAGATTTCGTTGAAATCAAATGATTTCGCGAAATCAATTTCAAAGATCATTTGATTTTTTTAAAATGATTTTGATTTAAATGAAATCATTTGATTTTGATTTTGATTTCGGATCTCTGAAAAAAATAACCAAAGGACACAAAAGGAAAGGAACAAAAAACTTTCACGTCATGACATCTTGAAACTACCGTAAAACCTTTCAATATCATTTAGTACGTCAAATACAAGAAAAAAATGAAGAAGAATGTAAAAGAAAAGAATGTAAGGCGCAAAAAAGACTTTTGAAGATAAAAAGCCAACAAACATCATCAACAACAAAGATAGAAAAGATGCAACTCATCCTATGCCTTCTTGACAAGTTGCAAAGTCACAAAATTTATTAGATACGAAATATTTGATGGAATATAAGAAAGAATTAGCCTGTTATGAACTAATTTGAGGTATAAAGCAGCTATGGTTGACATGGGCGTACCCAAGAGGGGGAGGGGATGCGATAGGGTACGGAAAAAAATTTGGAGGTACGCCACTGATGGTTGAGTTCAATCAGTCACTTAGCTATCTATAAGTGGCTGCTTATCAGTAATATTCATGGAAATCCAATCCACTTAAATTTTGAAAAATGGACATGAATATCGTAAAATAATCCCAAAAAATCCTGCACAATTAAGTTTTAAACATTCGAGAACTAAGTCCAAAGTTGACTTACAGTATACTAGTTCTGGACTACTAGTACGCTTCAGTTTTGAAAGAGTACACTAATATAATTGCCGTTAAGTCATTAAATTCATTTCCAACACAAAGTTCACGATAATAATCCATTTCCTTGGGAAAAAGAGATCAATTCCATTATCATCAACATTTCGCATTTTTTTAAACTCATTGCAATGATAATTTCATCTAAATATTCATTTGATATTTTTATCGATTCCAAGCCAAATTTCATGATTTTTATATTTTATGTTGCGCTTCCTTTTTAGTCTGCAGATAAAGTTTTTCAAGAACAACAGACATGGAAAAATTTTCATTGAAAACAAATTGTTCTTTAAGTGCTTTTCTACTAAGTATTTAAATTTCTGTGTATTTTGAGAAGACAAACAAGAAATTGGAGGATTGTTTGTTGAGAGACACGAGGATCTTTGTCGTAAGGATGGAGACAATTTTGAGGAAAGCTTAAATAAAGTTGATGGAATTAAGAGGAAATTTTGTTGTGTAATTTGTTGGTAGGTGCAGGTGAAGGTTGTTTGGAGGCAGACAGATGCTGTGTAGACAAGATTTTACCTTTTCATAAGACTTTGAGGATGCAGCCCAGTCGCCTTCCCCATCTATAGTATCCTTTTTATTAAATTATTTCTACATCAATATAATTGCAATTCACATCCAATTTCAATTTGAATCAAAATTAAATGATTGTCAATCCATCCTTAAACATTAAAAGGAACAAGAAAATCAAAAAACAAAAATTTTAGCCCCCAAAAAAACAGAATCAAAATGAAAAGATAGAAAATCCATCACATCAACAATGTTAAATCTGTCAAATCACTCAGCAGGTCTCAAATGAATAGAACATAAAAAAATTCATTCAATCCTTTCATCTCATCAATTTTCATTTGACAATTTCAACAGATTATAGGAAAGTTTTGTAGAGCAGAACGAAAGGAATGAAAAAGATCATTTATAAAAAAAGAACTTTCGTTTTTGTCTTCGACCCAAATCACTCAACAAACAAACAGCCTTAACGTGTTATTTTTATTTCTTCTTCATGTTAGGTGTCGAGTTCTGCATGAAGTAAGGATCAGGGTTCGTGAATGTCTTGGTAAGTGAGCTTTATTAATAAGGAATTGGACTTTTTTGACAAGACAAATTTCAATTCCTTGAAGTTTCATCAAGTAAAGACTAATTAAAGTTTGGATGATATGCTTTATTTTCTCAGAAATTTTGCTCTACAGGTTAACATCATGGGTGTTCCCAAGGAGGGGGGGGGGGGGATTCCCATGGGGTTCAGACTCTCACTCGAAAAAATTAGTTAACATCCCTAAATATAAACGTATCAAAACAATGCCCAACCTTTGCATACCCGAGCAATAAATTTTCAAGAACAAGAGATTTTTGAAAATTGATTGAGTGAGAACATGAGCACAAATTTTCTACACAAAATCCGTAAAGTAATCAAATGAATCAACCACAAAAAATGTGTCATTTACAAGCACAAACACATGTGCGATGATGAAAAAAACAACACCTACCTTTTCCTAATATTAAACTTATAGATCAAGAAATCTCGATAATGTTGTTTTTCTAGTCGTGTTCGGTTTCTTATACGATTCTTATTTCTAAATATTATCTGGCAGAAGAAATTGCATGAAGCATACAATTTTGTATGCTCTCTGTCTTAGACAGAGAGAAAGAGACTTAGCAACTTACTCGAAGGAAACTTAACAACATCAATTCAAATGACTGTGCAGGGTTGGAAATATTCATTTGAATACAAATAGTAGTTGCAATAGGATTATTTAAAGCTAATTCGATGTCAATTAAAAAATAGAGTCCACTCCCTTAGTTTAAGTTTCGCCTAGTTGCAGACAATACTTAAAAGTCAACTCTGCATTACAAATTATTAAATTAGTATAATTAAATCCAATTAAAGGATAACATCAAACAAGTTGTTCGTCTACAATTTATTTGCAATTTACTTTAAAAAATGCAGAAAGTCCTCGTGTTATCCATCGAGAGAATTAAGTGCATTTTCCTCGCACAGATCAGTAAATAAATCCATAATTAAAAATGCAAAAATAACTACCCACTTAATTTAGTCCCCATATGAATTGAAAATATAACTAATTAATGTTACAGCTTCTAATGTTACAGTTAATGTTACAGTCAAAAATAATGAGTTATAAACACCAATTTTTTGAAGAATAATGGTAAAAAAATATTTGAAAAAATAACGGTCAAAAAGTATTTGAAAAATAATAACCCCCGTTTTCCCGCACATTCCTATAGACCCCCTTCTCTCTTCCCCCTTCAATTCACACCAAGAAAGACTTTAGTAACGTATATTTACAAGTTACGGAATTTCACGTACGTATTTTTACGTAACGTAAGCTTTTTTTTAATTTAACTACGTGAAAAATTAGGAAAATGCGAAAAAAAATTAAAAATGGAACATTTTGTCATAAAACATCATGAAATGTCAAAAAAGTGTAAAAAAGTCCAAAAAAAATTGCTCGGAGCGGGGCTTGAACCCTGGTCGGAGGATTGTAGGAAAAATCACAATTGTAAGAAAAATCTTCTTTTTAATCATCACGCCCAAAAGCAGAAAAGTTAATTTAATTAATTTTTGGTGAGGATTTTTAAAAAACTAAATACGCTGCGCACCTCTACGAAATAGCAGCTATTTAATGCAAAAACCCGAAGTCTCTACGTGCTTCCTCTGCCGAGTTTTTGAGGAAGCGGGCCAGCGGGCCGGCCAGCCAAAGTGGACCTTTAAGCACATTACTTTCTAAGGAAAATGCGCTAAAAATATATTCATTCTATAGACGCACATCATTGTTTATTAAATGTTCATAGAGAAAAGATGAGAATAATTTTTTGTGTTCTACAGAATTTTATTCTCTTGTTCAGCATAAAATTGGTACTTACTCAAAATATTTCAGTATTAAGCATTGGAATTTGTGAAATTATTGAAAAATTCTACACAAAATATTCAAGGAATTTGGATATTATAGATTTTGGTGGAGCCCACAGTGAATTGATAGCGCAAATCATAAAAAATGTCAATAATTCTATGGCAATAACATTATAGTCAAGAGTTAACTGGGATAAATGGAACAAAAAGCTTGAAGGCCAGTCAATTTTGCTGTTTGATAAATTTAAAAATTTATCCGATTTTACAAACAAAGATTTGTTTGACATTCGATACCTAAATCCAATCAGACTCATCGTTTACTATCCAAATGCAAGTATTGAAGAAATTGAGCTTTTAAGATTGGACAAGGTGATTTCTCATTATTACTATTTCATTGTAACAAATCAGAAACTAAAAACTATAAAACTTTGGACTTTTGATAATCGAAATGACAGAAAGTATTGTGTTGAGAATCTACAGTCTTCAGTTTGCCTAAATGAATTCTCATTATACAATCTTAAATGGAAAAACGAACCAATAATTCCAAAAAAGCACAAAAACTTCAATGGATGCATAATGAATATTGGACTTCAAGATAGATCAAATTTTATCCGTTTCTATTTGCGTAATAATCAAACTGTAATGAATAACTTTGTGATTAGCTTGTTGAACGCAATTGGTAAACATTTAAATTTTGGATATATTGGAAAATTTTGTTCTTACCGTGACTGCAGTGATCAAATTTATAAAGGAACTCACATTTATAACATTTTGTCTGTCGCAACCATTGAAGGAGTTCTAATTGGACGAAGTAAAACCAAAGAAAATATGAGATGGATGCATACTATGATGAATATTGAATGCACGTTAGTATAATTTCAATGTTAAAGAATACTATTTTCCCATGAGCGTACCCAAGAGGGGAGTTTTTTTCAATGTGTTTCTAAGGGGTCGTTCACTTATTACGTTCGCTTTTTAGGGGGGAGGGGGGGTCTAAGATTTTGTAACAGGTCAAACAATGAAAAAAAATTTTCTTGGAAAATTTGTAACAAGGGGGGAGGGGGGTCTAAAATTTTGTTTTTTTGCGTAACGAAACAAGTGAACGACCCCTAATTTAGAATTTAGAAAAAAAAAAAATTTGGCAACCCCTAAAGAATTTTTCTGGGTACGCTTCTGTATATAAGAAAACAATGAAAAAGTGTTTTCTGGAAAAATTTTAACTAGTGGGGAGGGAGGTCAAAAATTTCTTTTATGCATCACGAAATAAGTGAACCCCTATGTCTTCAAATCTACTTTCCCGTTTTATATGGTCAATGGTGTAACCAGGGGGTGAATGGGTGAAAATTCACCCCCTTCTCTCCAAAAAAATCTACAACCGCCCCCCCCCCCCTTCTTCAAAAAATTCTGACTACGCCACTTTAAAAGGTCATTCGTGAATTATTTATTTTTTAGACCACTGCTTTGCATTCCACCTGGCAACTTATATACATCCATGGAAAAATTGATTCTTCCGTTTGATCATGAGACTTGGTACGGTATATGTATCACATTTATCATCAGCTGCATTGTTATTACAATGTTCAATAAATTTCCCAAAAGATTTAAGGAAATGTTCTATGGCCAAACTGGTGGAACTACAGCATTCAACATGTTTCAGACATTTTTCGGTATTTCTCATGTTGAGATACCAAATGCAAATTTTGCCAGAATCGTTATGACTTTCTTCGTTTTCTGGTGTCTGATCATAAGGACAGCTTATCAAGGAAAGCTTTTTGAGTTTACAACCACAGCGATAAGAAAGCCTGAACTAAAATCACTGGAAGAACTAAAGGAAAATAATTTCACTCTCTTTTTTTCAAAAGAAATCACATCATATCCAATGTTCGAATATACCAGAAAAGTCATTAAGTAAGTTTTGAATCATTAAATTTATCTTACTTAGACGTTGTTTGTTCCTGACCTAAATTTCATTTTGTGTTTTAGCATGTCTTCTAAAGTTGTAAACATCGAAGAATATTCAAATATTTACTTCAAAAACCTTACAGATCCTTCATTTACTGGCACTATTTTGACATGTGACATTGAGCACAAGCTCAACAACTTCTTTGTAGAAACATCGATGCCCAGAAGATTTATTCCGACGCCAATTACAAAATCGTATTTTGGAATTGGATTTCAATATCCAAATTTGTGGGTTGAAAGATTTAATGAAATTATTGAAGGTCTAGTGACTGGAGGACTTCTGAACTATTTTCTTGAAAGTATGACAAAATCTAAGTGGAATCTGATGAATATCGATGAAGATCCAGAAAAAGTTATCTTGAACATGAGTCATCTTGGATTTGGATTTCAAATTTGCTTTTTTTCCATTTATGTTGCACTCGTGGTTTTCATATTGGAGATCATTGTCAATTGGATAGGAAGCTTCGGAACAAGCAAAGATAATAATCAAAAAGACAGCATTATTAATATAGCTTTAATGCATGCTTTTACAACCTCAACATCAATGATTACAAAAAGGAACATTGAACAATCTGAATTTGAAGAAGAAACTACTTCTGAGATAGCTGATAAATCAGTAATGGAAGCAGTATTTTCAGAATCATTGGATTATATTTTTGGGGAGATCATTGATTGTATTGATGAAGATATTGATGTAATATCTATTGACTAATTGTCAATTTTTATGACTTTAAGTGTTTGATGAATTGTTCATAGCATTTATGTCTTAAGACAGATTTTTGGTTATTTCTACTCAGTGGCGTATTCAGGGGGTGGGAGTCAACCCCTCCTTTTTGGGAAATTATTTCAATTTGCTAGGATTTTTAAGACAAAAATCACAAACCCCCATCCATACAAAAATATTCAAACCCCATCCCGAAAAATTTCTAGATACACCCCTGTTTTTACTGACCAGCGTGCTTACAGTCTTGAAATTATACAACCCATCGCATAATCATTAATTCTTCTTTTCAAATGCTTGGAACCCGACCTGCTTATGATGAAAGATTTGATCTTCTGTTTAGCTAAACCTGTTAGCATTTTGGCCAATGAGTAACAAGAGGAGTATTCGTAAGAATGACGAACAAGAATGAATATTCGCAAGAAGATGTATTCGTATCTAACTCAAGTAACCAACAAACTGTATGATCTTTGATAACTTTTAGGAAAATGGATAGACTTTAAGCTTTTTAATTTATGGTTTGTGATGGATTTTTTTCTTAAGAACCCTAGCAAAATTTTCCAGTAAGGGGGGTTACGTGACTACCTACTGGTATTTCCCTATTAAATAAAAATTTATTCATTTTACAAAAATCTGCTAAAACCAGGGCTAAAAATTTTTTATTATTCGTATATTCTGATTAAAAATATATCTTCAGTTTATTACCCATCATCACCATAAGATATCATTCACAAGATAGTTATATGGTATAACACGTCCTAAAAGTATCACTAAATTGCGCCCATAATTCATTTCTCGAAGACAAATTATATTGAAGAAAGTTCTGTTCATTTTTTCCTTATCCTCGCTAGTTTTTTTATGTTTCCAGCTCATTTGGCTCGAGATATCATTGAGAGAGAAATTCCATTACATCCAAAATTTGTTACCATTTTGACTGTGATTAAGTGCTTTCATTCATTCATTCATGTGTGCTATGCTGTGTAAATATTTGGGCATTTTTCGTTTAGGCCATTGAATAATAGAATGAAAAAAAGTTTTGACTTCCATCTCCGAAAGTCATTTTTAGTTTTCTCATTTTTTTTATCCGAACCATTGCAAAGCACTTTTTTTCTTTCCATTTTCAATGTCCATTTCTTTTCATTACAAACTAACGTACTTTATATAATACACAATGCTGCTAATGTATGAGATAATAGAAAGGAAAAAAAGCAGCAAAAGAAAGAAGAAATGAAAATGATAGCAAACATTTTTTCCCACAATTTTATTGCATTTACGTTCTATCTCGTATATAGAAAAGTTTCAAGAATCTATGGGAAAACTTAAGTGTATGGTGATAGCACAAAAATCGACCGTCCGTAAAAAAAAGAAGGAAAGAATAAAGAAAGAAAATCCGATGAAGGTAAAAAGATATAAAGAATTTTAATGGTTGAAGTAAAAATCTTTTTAATTTTTATTTTGTCACGTTTGCTACTATTTTTATTTGAAATTGTCCATTTAAACATGATTTGGTGGTATGAAGTAAAAAAAATGAGGTTAAGGCGTCATTTTGTCGAAATTTATTGAAAAATTGTTCAATTTTCAGCTTTTTCACTATTAAATGTTATTAAGGACTATTTTTGCCACTTTTTCCTATCCGTTGATTTACTTTGCAGGTCAATTTACGCTCTTATTGTCATTAAAATAGCAAAAATACTTTTCGAAATGAGAAAAAACCACGTGTTTGGATAAAATTCAAATTTCAAAAAACCGTTAAATTTTTCTTATCAAATCTCATTCAGCACAGTTTTTCTACATCAATAATCACCCAATATCCTCCTTTAATAAATTTCCCTGCTTATTTCCTGCAAGGATAAAAGAAATGACTTCAAGTCCTTTCTGATATTGGTTCGTTGAACATTAAAGTTATTTGTTGCTCTCGGTTCCAAATCGTGAGACAATTTTGATATAATTTGATGTCTATAAATATCTAAATGCTCAAAGGAAATAAGATTTGTTGTTTTTGCTACGTAGACTTTTCTCTTCTTGGCTCCTTTTCTTATTCTTTTTCCTGAAATGGAAACGCTTGAGACGGAAAATTGTTCTACTTTATGGTTTATGACTTTAAGATTGTTATACTGACACCATTACAAGTATCTTTCTTATCCACACCATTCAATTGCGTGGAAATTGCTTCGGTTTAACATTTTTTTTTCGGGGTAAAATGAGAAGTCATTTCTCAGAGCCTTTGCAATTTCAATACTCTTTTTTCATGTTCAGTCAAGCATGACATATCTATTACTGGAAGGATCGTGTCGAGAATATGCATGTAAGTATATTAAGAGAGCCTTCATCTGTAGTTTAAGGGGAAAAGAGGAAAAATATTTTTTTGTAAGACTAATTTTTGGATGTAAAAAAATTTTGGCAGCTGATGTAGATACATATTTTATTAGTTTTCGGCAAGACAGAGTCATTTCTGAAATGTTGGTTCAGTATTCTGCACTTTGTAACTCTAATCCAGTGGTTTCTCGGGTATACCCTAGGTATGGGGTATACTACCACCCGGAAAAGAGCTACTAGGCCTAGTACCTTAGGTGCATCCTCAAGGGTATGTTCATGAATTTAACAAGTTCCCCCAATTTATTGTTTTTTTAAATTAAAACCCCCAAAAATTCCCATTCACAAAAGTGCCACAGAGTATCCACCCCTTGAAATCCATTACAAATAGAATGTTCCACCCAAACTTGCTTAACATTTCGCATCCAAAATTGAAATATTAATAACAAGAAAGCTTTTAAAAGCTCAAAATTCTCGACGATGAACATTAATTTTTCCCCTTAGTATTTTTCACATTAAAAGCTCAATTTTTCAAAAATATTCAAATTAAGTTTCTCCACTGAATATCTTACAGCAATAAATCTCTAATTTTAGACACGACTGATTTTACCATGAAGAAGCTTTAACAGCATCATCGAAAGAACTTTACTGTCTAACATCCACTAAATGAAAATTATGAAACCATCTCATTTTGTCAAGATTTATGACACGCTCGATGCTCCCATGATAATAAGTACTAAGCAATAACAATAATAATTAAAATTTCTTCCATCGAAAAGAATTTCAATTAAAAGATTCGAGAGAAATCTTTTCCGATCTATTTCTCACGCTTATCAGATTTCTGCTAGAAATTATGTGATTAATCTCTTTTGAAACTTTTATTTCTGTTTTCTATATTCGCGTTTGCTCATTCCACGAGCTACTTATGCTTCCACCATGCCGAACAAGAGAGTGAGAAATAATATCAATAGAAATTAAGAATCAGATTGCTGAAAAAAAAATATCATTAATTAAATGTTTGTGACAGTTGATAAGTGGAGAATTTTATTTTCATCATCTAGTCATTGTTGAAGTAGACACGTGCCTATAAATATTGTAAACATCTATTCATAGCAACCGATGGTGAGGGGAGAAAAGTTTTGAAAGGATTATCGATAAAAGTTTGTTATTTTACGAGCGCATTTCTGTGCTAATGGAATGGCGCCTTCTTAACAGGAAAGGAACCTGAAATCTATGGATGGAAAGGTTAAGGTGGGAATTAGGATTTTTTAATGAACCGGCACAATCAAACACCTAAATCAACACTTGTTTTAAGATATTCAGGCAACATAAAACTTTCACATCAACCTCAGCTAGTCATAATTCCCATAGCTCCAGATTAATTCTATAAATAAGCTTTGGCGAGGAACTAGAGTGAGTAAGCATCAAACTTAGAAATTATTCATTAAACAGCATTTCCTTAATGCAAACTTTATAAACAATTTACTTCCTCATTTCGAGGCAATAATTGTTCATCACGATGGCAATAATTTAGATATTTACCTTGAATTACTGTCCACTCTTTATTTACAATTTTGTGCTCAGAATGAACAACAATACCGTGGGAAAAAGAATTCTATTTGTTTCGTGCTTTACTTTAAGTAGCTGCCCTTGAGCTGCCTTACGATTAAGAGAAAAAAGTCATTGAGTAGAAAAGTTTTATATACCGATGAATTGTATTCATTTTAATTGTAAATTTTTCTCTCTTCTCTTTTCTGTTGTTCTACTTTTCATGATCCTTTTAGTTTTAATTATGCAGAATTGAAATGTAGTTTATGAATGTTTTTGATGAAAATTGGAAAGTTTTTAGGGGTTTGACATTATTAGGGATTAATAATAAATATTTTAAAAATTCTGATTTTGAAAATGGAACCGAGGGTCGTTTAGGGTGGAGGGGGTCTGTTGCTGAGTGGAACTTCCATACAAAACAAATTTTTTGTATCAAAATTTACAGAAGGGGGAGGGGGTCTGTTGTTGTTTTTTTACATAACGTCATTTTTGAACCACCCTTAGACTGCACTTGAGAATTAATTTTGTTGTTGAATAACTCAAGCATTACATAATCAGGTTTTGAAATCAAAACCATCCACTACCCACTTGATGGACCGAAAACTACAGCTTGAGTTGGGAAAGCTTTAACTCTACATTTTTTTTAAAAAAAAAAAACGTTATATTTTATTTTTGCTTTTCAGTATTTCAATACAATTTTTAAGAGATCTAGCAGCAGCTATTACAACTTAATTATGGATTTTTAAATGAAAAATTTATTGTTTATTTATGATGCGAAGAACATCCAGATGAGATTTATGTTTTGTTTTTGCTTTTTGTCATTGAAGACGATTGATTTCCAACTCTGCACAATTGCATGACCCAGGGTATATCAATGCAATGTACCTAGCCACAATTTGTGTGCAGACATCACACAAACCGAGTTCTTTAACTCTACAACTTTAGCAACAAAAAATTTCATTCAATTTACTAAATATTCAGTCTTCCATCCAACCAGCATCAGCATCCCTTAACTCAAAGTTCAAACTCACATAACAGGAAATAGAGAATAAATTACCAATTCTAATGGATTCCAATCGACAAGCATCATTCAATTGTAATGTAATCAACAGACACAGGTATGCATTTTCTATTATCAGCATGACGGAGTGTACATTAAAGTTGTGAGTATGAAAATGTGAGTATTCAGCATTAATAATGATGAACAACTAGAACGGAATAAGAGAATGGAGAGAAAAAAAACTTTACCAATAAATTTTCCTCACAATTCTGACATCTTTCGCAGACAGCAAAAAACATCGGCATCACATTTGCTAATAAACCATAATACACAACCACGATAAGTGCCTCTTCAATTTATTATTTCTTCTGTATATATATTCTTTCGTTTATCGTTCACCCAGGTGCTCACCGAGCTATGCTTCTCTTCATATTGCAATAATATAAGTTTGAAAAATATTTAAGCACAAAATATATTTTGGGGCTGTTCTCTTATGACGTCTAGTATTTTAAGGGGGTATCTGTGACATTCTTTTAATTTTTATATAGTAACTTGATACAAAAAAATCAATTTTTCAGTAGACGACATTGACAAACGAGCCACACATGGATACCATTCAAAAAATAGAAATTGAACGTATTTTTAGAAATTAATGAGGTCTCATTATAAAAGCCTAAATGTTCACTCCAATTCAACCTCTTTGATCATTTATTCAACAGACTTTTCTTAAATTTACAATATTGCTTTGTGTGTCAATTGTCACAGAAACAGCAAAATAGACAAAATAAGAATTATAGCAAGGGACATGCTAAGAATGATAAAAAATAATATAATCATCGATTTAAAAAATTCATGGAAGCGAACGAATTTTGTAAATAAAGTTAAATGTAATGCATATTTGCATGGTTGCATTAAGTGAGCTCCTCTCGACGATGTTTGCGCTTATATTGGATATGTGAACTTATTATTAGAGCACAATTTGACTTCAATCATTTCATTTCAATGAGTTTTATGGATTATATTATAAAACCGCATAATAGGTAAACATGCTTATGAATGGAGGTAATAGAAATGCATAATACACAAATGAGCGCATATTTGCTCATTTTATGAATATAATCCTTCGTTGAGATGAATCGACATTATAATATTGAGTAATTGTTCTAGTTATGATTAAATAATGAATGTTGGATTTAGATGGAATTTATAAAGTAATTAGCTTACTAGTATACAGGTGCGTAGCCAGAGAGGGGATTAGGGGATTTGTTTACCAGAAAATTTTTCAATTTGCAACGGGTTTTGAGAAAAATAGCTGAAAATCCCCCAAACACTAAAGAATTGGAGATCGTTCGGATACAATACACCCCTATCTGAGCGACCCCTTAGGTAAATATTTTAATAAAATATTTTGAATAAATAATGAAGTCAGCACTCAATATTTCAGAGCATTACCCTCTAATACCAAAAGATCTAGGGATTTACCTTCATTCCAGGTGATATTATAAAGTCATTGGTACAAATCGTGCATAATTTCCTAAGTGTATACCTCCATCAACTGTAGACACCCTAATTACGACATGTGTACATCACAACCTCCATTTTTCCTACATACAAAATGAATTTTCCAATTGATTCTGTATTTTTAAAATATTCAAATCAATACAGCAACAAATTTCTATGTTCATCCTCCCATACAAAAAAAAATAAATGATTGCCAAACATGCTCTCAATTTTTGTCTCGTTCCTCGTACATGCTAATCCCTTTGTTGTTATTTCAATTATTTTCAAAGTATCTCCAAAACAATACTACAGAAAAAGAATCAATTTTTGAGTTGTCATGAATTAGCTTGTAACTGCAGTAGCTAATACTTTAAGATCACCGAAGCGAAAAGAGACCATGACGAGATAGGAAAAAGGGATCAAAAATTAATGTATACAGTCCTGAATGTAAATTTTAGATTCTGAAAATTTTTCCTTCCTCTCAGTTC
Source organism: Chironomus tentans (assembly GCA_963573255.1). Lineage (NCBI taxonomy): Eukaryota > Metazoa > Arthropoda > Insecta > Diptera > Chironomidae > Chironomus > Chironomus tentans. The sequence continues at coordinate 7,029,824 of OY754302.1, forward strand.
CTCACCCTATCGTGTGCAAATGCCGCAAAGTAACCCAAAATTGCCTTAAAATGTTGCTGCGAAACGTGACAGAATTAAACAGTTTGGAATTTTTCTATCATCGAAAAAAAATTCTTTTCTGTTTTTTGTTCCTTTCATCTTAAGCTTCCATTAGCTTCAATTTTTCCATCTGTTTACATTTTTTTCTTGCTCGTTCTCTCCTATCGTTTATTTCCTCGCCCTCTGTTACGATACGAATAGGAAATGAAGAAAAATAATGAAATAAGGAAAGCTCTAACAATCTTCAATGGTTGTTAATAGATTGATACTTTATGAGTTGTAGATTAAGGTTGAGTAATTCTTTTTGAGATTACTCAAATCATCTGGATACATTTTTCGTCTTGCTGCTTTAGGCTTGCAGAATAGACCTACTATGTTTATGGTAGACCTCATGGGCGTACCCAGAAGGGGGTCCTTATTTTGAAACTTAGTATAAAAAGACCCCATTTGAGAAACTAATGACATTTTCCAATTTACTTCATTTAATTATTTATTAGTCAAAGAGAAGCTTGAAAAATTTGGTACAATCTTCTTGAAAACTCCGGAAATCCACATACAACCCCTCTTTGGTTAAACCCATGTGAAGCCAGTATTAAGATTGACAATACTGTAGTTCTAAGCTAAACTGAACACCCAACCACCCAGATAGATCCTATGTCAGTCTAGTCAAATGTTTGTACCAAAGCGTCCTGTCTTAATATTTAATTAAACTTTAGCAAGCACCCAGATAGCAACATTGACCATAAACATCAAAAATGAAGATTTTTGCGCATATTTTTGGTCACTGTGGCAAATAGAAAGTTGCAGATTACCATAACTAAAATTACCAGTTTTTAAAAAATGCACAGCTTTACCCTTTGATACTAACTAAAGTTCCGCAAATCTCCAAATAAATTTTAATAATCGATTCCACCGAATGTAAATTTTTTTTTTGCAAACTTTTCCATTTCTTCTTATTATTTTGTAAAAGAAAGTTGTAAAGTTTAATGCGGTTAAAAAACTTTTCATTTTCCCATTTTCCATTCTATAATAACAATTCTTTATGCTGAGTTAAACAGAGTAGAGCAAGAAACAAAATAAATGTATAGGAATCACGTTTTAAATTAAATTTTTATTTGCATATATTTTTTTTGGTGTGAAATAGCATCATAAGCAGCTAGCAGCAGCTAGCAGCAGCAGAAAACTGTTTCTCTCTCATTCTTCAATTTTCCAATTTCAGTTTTAGAGATTTATTCAAATCCTTGTTGGGAATTTTAATGATGTTTATTTTACAATTTTAAGCTTTATCGAGATGCTGATTTATGCTTTGTTCTCTCCTTTTTTATATTTATTTTATCCTCCCATTGCCTTGCTATATTACGCTTGAGGACATACTTGATTTGCTCTTATACAAGTGCATAAATATGCTCGAGCATATCAACACAGACGGATAGAATAATAGTAATATCCAGTATCATATGGTATTAAATGTGATAAAAATGGAAAGGTATGTTGAATATTCTCATGTGAACCTGACAAAGAGACGCATTTTATGGTCAATGGTCATTTTTATGGACGATTTTTTCTTGAATTTCAAAGAGTCTTCTGAAGTTTCAAGTCTAAAATGCCTAGTTTAGATACTTTTTGCTAAAAATCAGTCTACGTGGTTTAAAAAACATACATTTTGGGGCCATTTTAGGCCACCGTCTTTAAAAATGAAATAATAGTGAAAGTAACACACAGCCAAATAAAAATCTTCATCACTTTTACACCAATTTCCCGAAAATTGCACTTAAATGTAGAAAAGAAATTGACAATTGTTATGTCATGCAGGAGGTAGAGAGACAGTGAAACGTTTTTGGAATAAGTTGCATGAATTAATTCAAAGGAGCACTTCCTTTTCATTCGTCATTTGACATTCTCATACATTTCATTGCAATATTGTTGTGTGTGAATGGTGGTCTAGCCAACAAGAATGGAGAAAATGAATAAAATAGATTCTATATTTGCAGAATCTAATGTAATTTTTATGCTGTGTAATGCGATAAAGATGGTGTGATAATGCAGTTTGGATGAGAAATTGATGATAATTGAAGAATGAAATTGAATTAATTGTCAGGTTTAGCTAGTGGTAGTGCCGTAGCCAGAGCGTGATTACTCCTTCTTTTGGGAAATAATCCAGTAACAATCATGACTTTTTCAAAAATTAGTATTGGTTTTCAAAGATAAGGGGGAGGGGGTGGTTGACCCCTGGATACGCCCTTTGAACAAACCCTTCCTCTACAAAAATTCTGTCTGAACCTGAACAATCGAATTGTTTAGCCAAATGCATTAGGCTATCAGCCAACCCTGGATTACAGATTACGATGATAAATTCGTGATTTAAAAGTTCATAATTCAGATGCTCAATGAAACTTTGAAATTTTTCATCGTAAATTTAAGCATTTACTTTAATAATCTGTTAGAAATAATAAATTAAATCATTTACATAAACTTCTAGCATTTTTAAACTTTAACTGCATTGAATATATCAAAATAATCTAGAATTTAATTTATGCCACTTGAAAAATACTCTGAATCCAATGGAACCCTCGTGATCATAAATTTTCCACTTCATCGAGACAGTTCAACTTGCCTTCGCATTACCAATGCCGTTACACACGACAATCTCTGCAAATCTCATATAAATTTAATCCACAATTTCTTTGTAATTATGTAAATTCTACCATCGTCATACTTATTCAACTATAAACTCGTTTTTTCCACTTCATGAAGCAATCAGCGTCAATGTAGCTTATAAACATCGTCGTCGTCATCATAGATGTTTGCAAGGAGTGAGAGAAGCAAAAAAATTTCCACAGGCTTAATTGTAAATTTTAATTAATTTGCAATCATCGAACATTTTTTTTTCATCTCAATTTTCAGAGACATTACCGCAACTTCCATCATATTAATCGATTAATTATGTATCGAAATGATGGTAAAAATTGAAGTTGTTTTTCAGATAAATGAGGAAGAATCGAAAGAGAAGGACGATAATTATGGCATTTAAAAGAATTTGATGTTAATGGGTAATTGATTTGAATATCAGCATTTCAGATGGGGTGAAATCAGAATTTTTATCTGACTAGACCAAGGCTAGACAAACAATTGGAGTCAAGTCCAACCTGTCATGAACGTAAGACTATCCTAGACCAAAAACTGATCAACAAATTTGGTTGACAGGGTTCAAAACACTCAAAATTGTCTTAGATTATGACTGGGTGTCTAGGCAGGATGATGTCTGGATTGAGCAGTGTCAAAGTCGTGAAAATTACATTTTTTTTAGAAAAATAATTACTTTCCTAAAAATCCGAAGCTCCTCCCAAAAATTCCCCCAAAATTGAAAGAGAACCTCTTTTCACCCAAAAATTCAATTCTTCAATTTGGCTAGGGTTTTTGAGAAAAATATCTGAAAATCTACGCTACGTGATTCACATAGCATCAAGGGTGCAGAACTGATCAAATGGTCAAAAATGATCAAAATTTTTTTGATCATTTGATCATTTTGATCATTTTTGATCTTTTTTGATCATTCTTGATCATTTGATCAGTTCCGCACCCTTGCATAGCATTAGAATTAAAAATTATGAGTAAAATATCAACAACAAAAATTGGACCCCCCATAGACCCCCCTTGGAATTCATTAAAAGGAAGGAAAACAGGTATCGTGTTAACAACAAGCACTCCCAATAATCTTATGATCACTTCAAAAAAATTCAAAATCACAGCATCCCCAAAGCCAACTTGTCGCATCAAAATCATTCAACAAGCTACGACGTTTGTCATCAGTTTTCAATTGAATTTTGTGGGAATTGAAGTAATAATAAAGTTAGCGTTGTGGAAAATTTTTTCCTTCCTCCAATTATTAAGAAAATCATCTTTTTTGTTATCATAATGAATATAACAAATTAAGCAACAACCTCCAGCAATTAAAAACAAATTAAAATGCCATTCCTTGTTAAGATTTCCCCATCTTTCTTCTTTCTTGTTACGACTTATTTATTTGTTTACTCTTATTTGCTTGTTTGTCGTGGTTGGAAAATGAAAGAGAAATTGGAATGTCATGGCAATTTGTTTATGTTGTTCTGTGACTAATTGCAGTTAATAAAGTTTAATAAATTTATTTTTCAGTCTTCTTCGTCTCTTTTTTATCTCCTAGAGCTGTTACTGCTTTTTTTTATCGCATTATGTTGAATATCTTGTTCTTTGTTTGTAGAATTGAAAGTAAAAAGTCGCATCGCTGGTGTTTGTAAGCGTTGCTGAGTTGAAAGTATGCCAATCTTTTTTTTTGTATCAAACTGAATTGTGCTGAAGTTCTAGAAATGAGCTGAGCATGCTGAATTGTGCTGAACTATAAAAAATCATCAAAATTTCTTATTCTCAAATACAATAGCCATCCGACGCGACCCACATTGACTCCATTATAATCAACAACATCCACACAAAAAAGAAATGTTTCCTCCGCTCTAGTTATTATTTCATTATCCTCTTGTTTGACATGCTTGCAATATCAGCAATTAAAATAAATAAAAAAATGCCAAATTACATGACCAAAATTGGCATTAAATCCCTACTTTTTTTTGCTCCCATCTCATTTCTCATCTATGATACTACGAATAAATGAAAGCGGAAAGAATCTCTTCATTAATGCGAGATCACTTCCCCATGTTGGGTTATTACATCTATAAATTATTTTTTCTTAATCGCTTATAATCGTGAAATGAATTAATAGGCACATTCATATGTGATATTCATGCTGAATAAAAAAGCTTTAATGTCTCTTTATAAATTGTTCGCAAACATTTTCAGCATTTTTAATGTGTTTGATTTTCGTGAAAATCGCTTAATAGCTTTGGTGGCATTAAATGTTTTTAAGAGGATGTATCGTTATGCTTAAAATGGAAATAAATGTTGTTACAGGTAAATTTATGGATTCTAAAAAATTTAAATTGTTAAATCTTGAGATTTTTAGAGCTTTTGCATTGGATAAGCTTTCAGAGCCTACTTTGTTTTTTCATATTCATTCCTTAGTAACAAAAAACCGTTAAAATGTTAGTTAAAAACTAGCTTTGACTAGCTTTCGAATACTTAATAACTTTATTTTTATTAGTGCATTTTTCGGACTTATCTCAAGTTTTTCACACATTTTCCATACAAATTTTACATTTTTGAACAACTTTTGAATACATTAACCGAATGGGTTAAAATAGGTTCGTTCACAAATGCCTTTTAAAGCCTTTTAAAGCTACAGAGTAATTCGTATCTGAAATTCGTCAATATTCTTTCACATACCATTTAAAATGTTACTAGACATTTATTACATTTGAATTGATTTTCATTCTAAACCATCAATTATGTGTACAATTGTGTATTAATTACATTTATAATTTTTGTGTTTACTTCCTCAAATTCTTAATTTCAAAATAAGTTCACGGAAATAATTTAAAAATCTTCAAGTTATTATTGAAAGCTTACATGATATTATAATAAATATAGACACACAGTACTATGACATAAATTAGTTCAATACAATTTTAAGCATGCTGTTTTTCCCACCTTAAAGCCTTTTAATGGGAATGTAAGCATTTGGTTACAAAAAATTAATTTAGTTAACGATTCTCTTGAAAACTTTAATTCTTCACAAACTTAAGCATTAACATGAAGTACGAGTAAGATGCATTGACAAAATTAGTAAAAAGTTCCATATCTACTTGCTTAATTAGCGGCAGAGTTAACTTTCTTGTATGCTGACAAACCAATATAGATTGTAAAAATATTTTCCTTTTTTTGATCGACAATTCATACCACGGAAAGTCATTAACAGCATTCAAGAGCTTCTCATTTGTCTTATTAATCAAATGACCATTTGCACAAGGCAGCAACACTTGAAATAATAGAATTACCGACAATGCACAGCCAATTGGAATTGAGACGAATCTGATTGCAATTAATGACAAACTTAAGGCAATAGAATTAAGTGATAAAGCCATAAATGCTGTGTACTGATAAGAATCAATGATTTTCTTTATGTAGTTGTTGTAAGCTTCATGCTCTTTAATTAATTCAAACAGTTGATCTTCGATTTCTAGAAGATTTTTTTCAAGAACCATGCTTTCCTGTATTAACTGTTTTCGGACTCGTGCATTACAGTGACCAAACTTCAACGATTTCTTGTGTATCAAGATTTTCTGGTCAATCAACTTTATGCCAAGAATTTGAAGCTTTCTTATGAAAATTTCAGACATTGGAATTATCTGATAAGTTTGGTAGATAAATATCATATCTGATAGCATAAATAGCATATAGAGAATAATGCTCATAGCCAAAACAAGAAAGCTATTAACAGCAAACTCAATTCGTGTATTTAAAGTTGTGAACGGCAATCTTAATTCACCAAAAATTATGTGCTGATCATTAATGTAGCTGATGATCCATGATGTTATGATTGGAATATGATAGACAATAAAGCTGAAAGTCAGATACCATTCTAATATGAATTTAGCTTTTCTTATTCCAGCTTTCAAGATCGGAATATTATTTGCATCCAATTCTTCTCGTTCGTAAAAATTCAGAACTAATTCTTGTAAATGTTTAATTTTTCTTTCATCATTAAGAATATTTCGGTTAATAAGTCGTGCTACCTGTTGTATAATAAGCGAATAAATCGCAAATGATACGCAGAGGTTTTTAAAGTGCGGCCAGCTTTCATAAATTCCATTAATATGCATTATTTCAGCACAAATTGACAATGTTAAAACAGCAACATATCGGGGATGGTATTTACTTCCGCAAGGCATTTCAATTCCTAGAAGCATTGATGCTCTTTGGATGAAATATCTCAGAGCTGTTGAAATATAAAAATTAATTTTTGTGTTTTTATATTTAGACAAAAATTAAATACCTTTTGAATCATTAGACGGTAAGCTATCCATGACTTTGTAGTTTCTAGTCCCAAATTCAACTAATTGTAAAATTAAGAAAAACAGGCTTATAAGCCAGTAATAAAGAAAATGAATAGCTTTTAAAATTACAACTTGAATCCTGTGATTTACTATGTTAGTAATAATTTGAACTGAGCTTATTATTAATTTTAGAAGTCGGTAATTAAAAATCTATATAGAATAATTAAGCACTTGTAACCCAGTAACTATATTGACATACTGGAACGTAAATATCATAAAGGACTTCTGTCTAAAGAGTGTATACCAGGTGGGTAGTCAAGGGGATTGGTAGATTTGTTAATAAAGGTTAAAGGTTTTTGAAAACTGAAACCCACTCCTTCCTTCTTCAAAGAATTCCTCGCTACGCAGTTGCTCGATACTCAATACTCGAATAGGTTGTCGCATCTTGAAGGAATAGAGGGGAAAAAAGAACGCCTCCTTGTTTTCACACCACCATACCCCCCATCTCTTTCTAAAAGGCTCTCATGACTATCCTTACGAAATATCAAATAAAAGTATTTTTTAGTGCTTCACAAATTCAACTAAGAACATAAAGTACGAGTAAGATGCATTGACGAAGTTAGTAAAAAGTTCCATATCTACTTCCCCAATTATGGTAAGTGTCAATGTTTTTGTATGTTGGCAAACCAAAAGAAATTGCAGAAATGATTTCATCTTTGTGGCTGACAATTCATACCAAGGAAAGTCATAAACAGCATCCAAAAGCTTCTCGTTTTGCTTATTGATCAAATATCCATTTGCACAAGGCAGCAGTACTTGAAATAATAGAATTGCTGAGAAAGCAAGTCCAATTGAAAAGGAAACAAATCGGAAAGTAATTAAAGTTAGCCCAAGTGCAATAGAATTAAGTGATAAAGCCATGAATGCTGTAGCTTGATAAGAGTTAACCATATGTTTAATATAATTGTTGTAAGTTTCTTGCTGTTTAATCATTTCATGTAGTTTATCCTCAATGTCGTCAAAGGACTTTTTAGCTATCAAATATTCTGCAATTCGCCAATTTCTCAAATTTCTATTCGATAATTCTTTAATTTTTAGAAACTTCTTTTCCTTAAACTCTTTACTTTCTGCTAATTCAATACCCAACAAATGAAGTTTGCAGATCAGAACTTCAACAACCGGAATTGTTTGACAAGTATGGAAAATGAAAACCATGTCTTGATGCATAAATGCTAAGTACACAAATAAAGATGTTATTAAAGCGAAAAAACTGTTGATCATATATTCCGTAAAAATTTCATTGCTTGTGTATGGTAGCCGCCATTGAGCAAATAGTTCATAAACGCCACTTCTGTAGCTGGTGATCCATGAAGTGATGATCGGTGTATGATAGATAATAAAGCTCAATGCCAAGTATGATTTTATGGCATATTTTGTAATATTTGCACCACTTTTTAATATTGGAAGTAAATCTTTATTTACTTCTTCCTGTTTGTAGAAATTTACCACTGCATTTTTCAAATCCTTTATTCTTTTCTCATCATCAAGGTTAAGGCGATTGATTAATCTTGCCACAAGTTGTATGATTAAAAAGTAAATGGCAAATGGAAGGCACAGCTTGGTAAACTGTGGCCAAGTCTCATAAATTCCATTCATATGCATGACTCCCCCAATCGTCATGACAATATGGACAAAGATGTAGCGTGGATGGAATTTGCTGGTATTCGGCATTTCAACTCCAAACATCATTGAAAATTCTTGGATGAAATTTCGAATTGCTGTAAAGTTAGACAAAATATCTTTAAATTTTTTATTTTGATTTTAAACTTTTTAAATTTTACCAATTAAGTTCTCTGAAGGTAAGTTCATCATGTCTTTATAGAAGCACAAACCAAAGTAAACTGGCTTTAGGTTAGGAAATTATTTTGAATTTATGGAACTAATTAAATTCGTAATAACCCAAGTGTTTTAATGATACAGACATTTTTAATCATATATGGGCAATAATGAGTATTGTTGTCAAGGCACGAAGTCTGTAAAGATGATTCGATGGCAAACAATTATAAAGGTCATCTAGGGGAGTTGTTCTCATTTGAAGGACATGGAGAGCAGCCAAATGTCAATGACTTTTAATTAATCTCCAAACTTTTCTAATTAATATCCAATGTAACTTTATGTCAAAATATCATGATTAGTATCTAAATTTAGCAATGCTCAATGAACAGCAAAAATGATGCTTCTCAAAAAATCGCAAGCGAGGAAATTTCATGGATTGCTGAATCGCTTTAATATGGATTTAGAACAGAAATAAAAGTTATGCAATATTTTCTCTTCAACATGATAAATTGAATACATATAAATATTTGAATATACATTACAGCATTAGAAGTCTAGGAATATTTTATGTACTGATAAATAAGTTTTTTTTCTTGCCAGAATGAAGGATCTAAAAATAAAAGTCTATATGGAAATCGATGAAAAACCGCTGGTTTGCAATAAATGAGATAGGAAAGGGAAAATGCGAACGAAACAAATTTTTCCTTGTTGTTAGCAGGAATTTGTAGAAACTTAGGTACTTACAAGTAAAGTAGATGAGCAATTCTTCTTCTGGAGACTTTAATTAACACTTTTACGGATAACTCAAGAATTTAATTAGACTAGAAACTCACGAATTCACAAAATAATCAAAAGAAAACTTTTTGTATTAAATTTTTATTCCTCAAATTGTGTCTTGACTAAATTTTAAATCAAAAAGTCTGTCTTTGCTAAACAATTTGAAATTTTGAAAACCGTTATAAATTAAATTGAAGAAATTTCAGTAAATGCTTCTTATGCATCGTAAATTGGCTATTTCAAGCCTCTTTGCTTAATAAATAATTCTCATTCTAATGTATTTTCTTCTAAGATTTCACTAAGATGAAGCTTTTCGACTGTCTTTTCCCCTATTTCTTTTCCATGTTCCAAGCTTATGTACGATAAGCTTTTTTAATTTATCTTTTTTTGTTGTGTGTGCTTTTGTTGAATTATGAATTGATGCGAATTGTGAACTGGATTAAAAGATTTAGATAGAATTTTCAGACTTTTTTTTTCCTCTTCTACTCAGCAACCCCACTCAGTTCGTCGTTTTCTGCTTTACAATTTTTCTTTCCTTAAGTGTTTACGTGATAATGTTAAGAATTTTTTTAACAGGGCTTCAAGTTAATTGAAATTCGTTAACTGTAAACAAGACTAACGAAATTTTAAGGAAAGCAACAAAAAAATGTCAACAAGTTATGGTGTAGAGAGGCTCTCGGAATCATTAAAATTTAGGTTGGAGTCGTAGTGTTTGTTAGGCTAATGAATTTAATTGAAATTTGAGATTCTTGACTCAGATGACGGAGGGTTTGTTTGCTGTTTGTCAAGCTTTTTATTCTTGACGATGAAATGATTTTTTAGATAGCAATTTTAAAGCTTAAAGATTTAACTTTTCTAACTTAAAATGTCGTTACTTTTCAAATTTAAAATGTCGTTATTTTTTAAAATTCATAAAATCCGTTATGTATTCAAATTTGAAAAGTCCGTTAAATTTTTAAATTCAAAAAAGCCGTTAAATTTTTCAAAAATACCCAAACCCAATAAAACATCAATTTTACATTTTTCAATGACACATTTTGTAAATTTATTTAAAATTTCTTAAAATTTCACTAAACATTGTTTCTTATCCAAACTTTTCTCCGTACTTAATCATTTTGCAAATGTCCTACATTAAAAAAATGAGGTATAAACTACATTAATGTAAAAAATAAAAATATAAATGACATTTATTGCATTTATTTTATGACGTCTATCAGTTAACATAAATGAAAATTAAAATATATATAAGATTGTACAAAAGAATAAGAACGAACGAGTCTTAACACAATTTAAGAGAATAGTGTGTCTGAGTGGAGTTAGCATGACATTTTTTTGTTGGAGAATTCGAGATTAACGTGCAGGTTTTGCACTTGAGGACTATTATAGACTTATGTCCATCACTGACCGACCTAGTATTAGGAACTAGTTCCTTAATTACCAGGTCATTGATAGTAAAGTGTATGTCGTGAAGAGTTCCCCCAAAAAAGGGGTGAGGGTCAGTTACAGTCCTTCGATGCTAACTCCACCCAAGCACAAAATATGACAAGTTTTTTTACATCCAAAAAAGAAAACGAAATGTTGTTTCATCTTTACATCTACGGTAAATATGTAAATTACACATCATCATGATGAGAAATTATAGCATGCCCGTGTTGAGATTATTTGTGGTGAATTGTGAACTTGTATCGAGCAAGTGCTGCTTTGTTGTATCGGTCGTAAACGATACGACACTTCCTGTTGTTTGAATTTCATTTTTTATGATAATCTTCTTATCATTTGTCATCGGCACTTGCGAATAAAGGCCAACTACTGTAAATAGAAATACGGAATATGCAAATTATTGATTTTTTTCGTTCTATGTCGTTTGTTTCTGGTATGGGTTGGGATATACATACTTTGAATACTTGAATTTGAATTTCCAATTTGTCCAGTCGACGACGATGTTGTCGGAAAGATAAGTGGACTCATTGTTCCTTTCACTGGTTCCTTCATTAGAATTCGGGGTTTTATCTGATACTGTCCATTACTGTTCATACTTATTATGCAATTATTTATGGAATTTTGACTTTTTGTAATTATTGTTGGTTCCACCAGACTCATATCCTCGGTTTTTATCATCGCCGTCGTTGGTATAGTTCCTGTTGTTTTATGAACTTCTTTAAACATTGCAGTCTGTTGATGGATTGCCGCGAGGAAGCTTTGTTGTTGTTGCTGTTGAGTTTGAAGATCAGGTACTTGATGGCGCATCTAAAAATGGCACAAAATATATTTGTTAATTCTGTTAACTATCGAGGAATTCTTTAATATACACCTTTTTATGCCCATCAACATAATGTGGATTTCTACAGCCTTTACATTTACAATCTATACATGCTTTTGAATCGACATAGCACGGGCAACGTTGTCCACAGCATGTAAGTTTTCCAGGTGCAGCAGTGGCATTTCCACATCTACATCCTCTCCTTTTCTGCGGCTCATTTGGATTTAACGATAATAAAGACACTGTTGCCGTCGAGGACGATGTTTGCGTCGTTGATATATTATTGAGATTTGCCGACGTTGAAGTTGGAACTATAATAGGTATTTGTTGTGTTGCTATTTGAACAGGTGGCGTTTTGAAATTTTCAGTCTTTACAATGGTTGTTGTCTACAAAGGAAAATATTATAGATTTAAATTAATACTTTTTACGCAATTCCACTAAGCTGGATCAATCACGTAGGAGGAAGCACACCATACTCACATTATTACTAGAAGCGCTTAAATCTGATGTGATAGGAATAGTTGCATTGTCGTCCGGTGCTTTACGTTTTAGGGTAATTTTATTGCCACTGCCCGTGTACATCACAGAATATATTGTTGGTGCCGTTTGCTGGATCTTCATTGGACTCATAATTGATTTTGTTGTGTTAATTTGCGTCGGTGCCTGTTGTTGAGCAATGGATTTAACGCGCATTGGAACATGTGAGATGAATTGAGATGTCTTTAGAAGCGATGATGATGATTGTTGATTTGGTACTGTAAGCTGTTGGGGCTGTATTTGTGGTTTTGTAGTTATTGTTGAAATTGAAGATTGAACAATTGTCGGTGCTGAATATTGAACTATTTGAGAAATTTGAGTGATATTTGGTGAAAGTATTGTTGGTGCTGGAGATGTCGTTATCGTAATAATAGGCGGTGTTTTTGGAAGTTGAGGAGATTCCACAATTGGGATGATTTCTTGAATGGAAAATTGATCAGGAGATTGCACAATTGTTGTAGGAATTGGACTACAAGGTGGAAGCGGTGAGATTGTGGGAAATGTTTGTGGATGGTACGTATAAGGAACTACTTGTGGAGATTTTTCTTTCTTAATTATACTTTGTATTGGTTTCACTATTGATGAACTATTTGAATTTTCATCACTGCTGGATGACGTTGTCGGTGAATCGTTGTCCTGGATCATTGTTGCTGTATTACTACTACTGTTTCGTCCATAATTCACTCCCATCTCAATCATATCAATTAAATTCACTAAATTCTCCTGTCCTGTATCATGATTCGTTCGCCTTTGTATATAATCATAGATCCAGCTACCTTTTATTAGCTCACACAACTCCTTGTACAGCCTCAATATTAATTTTGTTTGACTGCTCTTCTCAAAAAGCTGAAAATCTCTACACATCTTACAGTTAGCTGTCGTTGCTCGATTCTTGCCTATACAATCTAAACACACACGATGATGACACGATAAATGTTGCTTTTTCGGCGTACATGGGTCATTAAGTAGCTCTTTACAATTTTTACACAATAAATTTTCATAAAATTCACGCAATTTTTCTTCAAACTCCTCAAATTCGTCCCAAACTTCATTTGTTTCGGCCGGTTCCGAAAACACAATACGTGCTAAACTTATATACGAGCTTAATGGAGTATTGGTCATTGTTAAATGCCTTGATTTAGACCAAAATGTTTTAAAAAAATTCTATATTTTCAATTGTTTATCATTTTTTTTTGTATGAACTTAATATTCGGTGGAAGACTTTAAGGCTAGGGTGCTAGTTATAATGAATTTTAGTTAATAAGCTACTATATTCTATACCAGAATTGTTCTATAGATAGAGGAGGTATTTTTATGTGCTATGGTAATAAAGAATGATTTAAGAGATGTAAAGAGTTTTGGTTAAGAACAACCGACACTGTATGCTGAGTTATAACGTATTTCCTTATTATTTGAAATTCTCTTATTCAGACGGTTCCGCAACTGTCGAAAAAAATTCAAACCAAAAATTCGTCAGTACTTTTTAACGGTCATTTCAGAATGAACTAATTTTCAACGAGTAAAAGAAATAATATAAAATAATTAATTAAAATGAAGCAGGCTGAAAATAATGACACAATTGTCGATACATTAACATTAACACAAGATGATCTACAAGATGCGTACGAAAAATTAGCAAAGAAATACTCAGAACTGAAAGAAAGCAATGATAAATTAAATCAAAAATTACATCAAGAAATATCAAACAGAAAAGTCTTGGAAAATACATTGAATGACGTCCAAAATGAACTGGATTCAATAAACGTAGTCAATTCTAAGGAATTAAGTCAATTAGCAAAGAGGAATGAAGAAGTAAGGATCAAAAACCAAACTTTAATTATGGAAAAAATTGTTTTGGAAAATAAAATTGATGATCTTAGTGCCACGATCAATCAATTAAACAAAGAAGTGAAGGAAGTTAGAGGCTTACTAGCTGTTAAAGCTATTAAGCCACGAGTATCTGATACTTTAGCAAAAAGTTTGGAAATTGAAAATGAAAATTTACGTACAACGATAAATGAGATGAAGGAACAGGCAGAGGAACTGGCTATAAAGTATTCAATAAGTGCAAATAAGGTAGAAGAGCTTACGGAGCGACTAGAATGTGTACAGGATAATTTGGATTCGAAGAAAGTTGAGCTGGAAGAAAAAATTGAATTAATGGAACATTTGCAGGAAAAAATGCATGAATTGTCAACGGAAGTGACATTGTTAAGGAATTCTGCTGTAAACGATGATAATAGTGAGTTATAGAATTTTAATTAAATTGGTTTATGGGCAAGTTCCTTTCTGGATTTTCAATGGTTGCTAATCGTCGGATTTATTTTTTAATCGTTGGATTTATTTTAATAACTAATTACCTTAATTTCAGATCGCAAAGGAAATTCCCTGTTTGCTGAAGTCGACGATCAACGACAGAAGATGAAGAAAATCCTGCAAGGCGAGCGCAGTCACTACCTAGAAATGAAGAAAGCCTTTAATTCCAAAGAAATGGAAATTCGTCGATTAAAACGTGAAAATTTAAATATAAAATCAGAGATTCAAGCATGCAGCAATCAATTGAAACGCAGTGAACATTTGTCATCAACTCATCTTAAAGTTTACATCGCAAATCTTGAATGTGACAAGAAGAGTCTCGAGAGTCAATTGAAAGAAATGGAAGAGCGCCTGAAAGATCTCGCAACAGATCAGAAAATGAATTGGATAGAAACAGTCGTCACGTCATCAAGTCGTGAAGCTCGTGAGTTGAAAGATAAACATTATGTTCTGTTGCGTGAGAAAACATCATTAGCCGATAATCACAGTAAGACATTAAAAGAACTCGCAAAAGTACGTCTCGATAGCATAAAGTTGAGAACCTTGTTGGGACGAATTGTCGATGAATTCAAAATTAAGATTGATGAGGCACAATACGACGATCTCGATATTGACGACGGTATTTTTGAGAATCTAAAGCTTGAAGACTATGAGCCATTGAATTTGAGTGTAAATAAGCAGTATAATGATGGCTCAAATGAAATGCTGAATGAAAGTACAATAATTCTCCTCGGAGGACGTGATAAATTGGGCAATGCAATTCCGTGTATAAAAGAAAGTGATTTAATGAAAAATCAACAGTTTGGAGGATATGGAAGCTGTGATCAAAATTTCAGTGCTAATAAAGTTAATGAATGTGCATTTGGATCTCGAAAAGATTACAAGACTTATGGCAATAAAGGATACGGTGACGTTAAAGCTGAAAACCTACAATCAAGTGGAAGCTTCCAAAAATCCAAATATGAAGGTAATTCATCCAATCGAAAGGACATTAAATTAGAGAAAGTCAGTGTGCCAGTCAGCAACAAGGAAAACGCAGCATCCAGCAATCCAATTAAAGTCATTAGACCAAAAATAGAAGTAAAGTCACCGCTGAGGAGCAAATCAATTCAATTTTCAGACAAGATTGAGACAAGAGTCATTGACAGTACAAAAGAGGGATATGAGCAGTCACGAGAGGCAAGGAAGAAGCCAGCATTCACTGTAACAAAAATCACGATTCCATCAAGAATTCCAAAAACATCGTAAAAATTTTCATTTGTTTCAAAAAATTTATTTTTATTTTTTTCGTCTAATTTCCTACAATTTTTTTGCTTTTTCTTCACTTTTTATATTAAATAATTTACTTCCTTCAATTTATTTAAGGTAAACGTGTGTGTGTGTTTAATTCTTTCTCACTTAATCTTAGGTTTTTTTTCGAGGCTCCAAAAAATCGGTTCTTTTTGAGCCTCTGAAGAATAATATGCAATTTTACTTGTTATGCTTCCCCCAAAAATGACAACAAAAAAAAGGTAAAAATTATGGTCTATGTTTATTTTAATGATAAAAAAATTATATTATTATTATTATATTCTCCCCCCAATAATTAAAAAATATTAATTTAAACATTTTTCGCCTAATTGCTTGGATTTCATCATTTTCTAAATTTTAAATATGTACAAAGATAATAATTTATTACTAGATTGGTTTTATACAATATGTCTCGTTCCATCGTTTAGTATCCAGTTTTTTGGTACTAAGGAAAAAGCTATAGTCATTAAAAATGTGTGTATGATAAATTGTTCTATAACAACATTCTTAATGGTCAAATTGGTTTTTTTCTTTCATTATGTAATAATATAAATTTCTTCTTTTCACGATCGATAATTATTATGATCGATTTTATATTTGTTGTACTCGAAATCGAGTCATTTCCCGACTTTTACACTCTTTTTTTTATTAATTTTATTTTAGGTCGATTTACTTAAATTAGATAAATATTTTTTACGGCTTGTTTCCATTACAAGAACAAAAATTAAAATTGCTTGCAATAAAGTTCTTTTTTGTGGAAAGTGAATTTTATTGGACGTGCTTTAATTTTGGACTGGAGTTGCTGTCAAAAAATTTAACGGATTTTTCAAATTTGAATTCAAATTTTAAAAAACCGTTTTTTAACGAATTTTTCAAATTTGAATTCAAATTTTAAAAAAACCGTTTTTTAACGTACTTTTCAAATTTGAATTCAAATTTAAAATAACCGTTTTCTAACGGATTTTTCAAATTTGAATTCAAATTTAAAATAACCGTTTTCTAACGGATTTTTCAAAGTTGAATTCAAATTAAGGCGAATTTGATTTAAATCAGAGGTGTTCAAACTATCCAGAAAAAATTCAAAATCAACCAAAAAAGACCGGTTTTGTCTTAAAAAAGGTCATGAAATCAAATTTTTCGGTGTTTTTGAAAAATATTTTCAAAATTTGGTGTTCTAGTGTAGTGTCGTGACACAAAAGTTTGAACACCACTGATTTAAATAAATTAAATTTTAATAAGATTATGTTGAAATCGAGGATTCTCATTATTAATCCATAATTTGAAATTTTCACCATCATTTAATCGTTAAATCCAGAAGATTAAAATTATAATCTAGCAAGATTTAAAAATTTAGTAGGTCAAAAATTTCGAGAATAAAGTAAATTGGATTTAATAATTTATATCGGAAGATAAAACATTATTTTCAAAAAGATATCCAGAATCATACGTATTTTTGTTAACTAAAAATTATTGGAAGAATTAAAGATTCAATTTTGTACTTTAGAGGAAGTCACAGTTACATGGGTATACCCAAGGGGGTCTGGACCCCTACCCTCTCGAAAAAAATTTTTTGAAAAACAATTTTTCCGAATTTCTAATTTGATAGCTAATCATTCACGTACCATTAGAATTCACAGTTAATAATCCTGGAGCTCACAACCAGAAAAATCATATTTCAGGGGTCGGTTGCTCGGTATAACCTAGGGTATATAGTACTCCAGGGGTATATACTAGGATAACTCTAGTATACACCCCTTGGGTTGCACTAGACTATACCCCTGGGGTAACCCTAGGGTATACCAAGCAACCATCCCCAATCAATCCAAGCGGCAATTCCAATAAAATTCACTTTCCATTTCCACACATAAAATTTTACATAATTCTCAATCTTCACATTCATTTAAGGATAATTTCAAACATTTTCTTTATTTTCTATAATCTTCCATGTGATTGTGCATTGGCTTAGTATTTCATTTTCATATTATTATTTCTTTTGGAATAGCATCGTCAAAAAAAAAACTAAAAATCGTCGTAATCATAATAAAAACTGAGTTGCTCCAATAATAATAATAAAAATTAAAAATTTCTATCGATAACATAAAAAAATTAGCTAAAGTAACAAGTTCCATACACAAAAAAATAAGTGGAGCAGAAGCAAAGTTAACTTAAAAGTTCTTCATTCCATCTAGGCTTATTGTCATTTACATGTTTTTTCTTCATCCTTTTCAGCTTGTGTAAAAAATTTCAATTTCATTTTTTTTTTGGTTCTATTGGGTTCCGTCTCGTGATTATTCATTTCTATGGGATTTAATTTCACTTTTTTTAATTCTTCTTAAATTGTTTTAAGTTCTTTATGTCTTGAAAAAATATATATCTTCATTTTTTTGTTAAATAGTTTTTTTTGCAGTCTTATAACATGTTTTCATACAGATTTCATTTTACTTTACTTTATTAATTTTATTAGTTTTCATTTTAGTCAGCAAATTGTTTTCATTTTTTATACGTAAGAGTTTTCTTTAGAGAGTAATGATTTTTTTTGTGATGGTTGGTTAGTTTGGTACAGAAGGAAAAGTTTTGTGTCAACTTGCTTGCTGCATAGGAAAATTAATTAAATTATGGTTGGCTATTGTGCATGCTCTCATTTATGGTGTCAAGTTCTTGTTCTTTAACTAAAGCGGACTTTAATTAAAGGCTTCTATCAAATTTTGTTAGAAAAACTGAAAAATTTCAAATTTAACTTTTATAACGGTTTTTAATTTTTTAAATTTGTAACGGAAATTCAAAATTCAAATATTTTTGCAGTTTTTTTACTGAACGTACTCAAGTTTTAATTTTAATTTTAACAGACTCTGAGCATGTTCTGAGGGGCTCTGAGCATCATCTCCTTGAAAAATGTCTGTCTAGGCCTTGAGTCTAGGATTAAATTCTTATAAATTTGAAAACTTGACAATTTAGACAGTTATATTAATTCATAATCAACTGAACATACAAAACTGTTGAATTTGACTTTTGTTGTGAAACTAAGGCTTATGAATGACAAAATTTTAAAATTTACTTTAAATAATTTCTGAATGCTAAATATGAAGCTGTAGATAGACAGAGCAGCAATTATAAATTATCAGACGTAGATCTCAAATTACATCTAAAGTTGCAATTTGCTAAGAGTGATACAGAAAATGGCATGCATGAATATATATGAGAACATGCCATTAGCATATTGCACAGATGTTCTGAACAGTTTGCTTTATATAAATTAATGACACTGAAAGTACATTGGCATGAAGCTACGTTTGCCAGATTATTCCTGAGCATATACAATTTTGAGCACTTAATTCTCGACACCTTGTACGTCTCATAATTGCTGACTGCAAACGACTCTAGTGGTTCCTACAGAGCGATGCACAGCACATCCTTTTCATTAATTAAGCATGCATTATGCATGCAACGTAGCAGCAACAACAAGTTTTTCATAAAACATCCCATTCCAAACTATTTTCACCTCCCAATTTCAAATTAAATTGTTTCAATCCCCAATCCAAAAATTAAGGATCAACAGTTAAAAAAACGTAAACTTGCTAAAGCACATCTTTACTAATTTTTGTTACTCATTTTGCAACTCATAAAAGAAGCTAACAAGTTCCTCAATTGTGACATTCAATTAGATATAAAAAAAATCTTTCTCATCTCAATTCTGTTCCTTTCACATCATGCACATTCTCATTATTTTGGCAATGATTCAAGCTTCCTTTTACGGATATTAAAAACTTTGTCATCGCTTTCATCCTGTGTGCAGCATAATGAAAGGATTTTCTCGTTCTCATTTCACTTTTAGAATTCATTTTCCTTAATTTTTTTTTGTGTATTCCTTGAGAAATTCCCCGCAGCAATTTTCAATGTTTTTTTTAAATATTTTATTTTTTCGTCTATTAAACTTAATTTTCCGAGCTTTACAAAAATGAACAAAAAAAGGTTAACAAAAAATGTGAAATTTTTAACAAAGAAATTTGAATTTTGCTCTCAATAATTAATGGAAATAATAGCATAAAGATATAAATTTAATTGACATGCAGCATTAAAAGCACAAGTCTTATTTAAAAAATAGTCTAAATCGTCAGAAAACAAATAAAAAGTCAGGAATTGGAATTGATTGGATTTTGAGGTGGATTTATCAGTTATCGATGCATTTTGAGGATATAGATACCTCTGGTTAATAAATCATTACAGTTCGAAGTCCTGTTCCAAAATTCTTTTCCTAATTGCTCCAATATTATTTTTGGCACTTTTACGAACATTTTTTCACCTAGATTTTCAAAATCTATAAATTGTTTTCAACTTGTTATCGCACTTGCTTGATATCAAATGCCGATCAACCACTTGTATGGCCTTATAATTAACAAAAGTTTAGCTTTTTCTCACTAAGGTCATTTCTCATGTGTCCCATTAAGGCTTTAGCACTTGATTTATTATCTTTTAACTTAATATTGTTTGTGAATGTCTAAAAGCCTCGTTTTTCACTTAATTCAAATGCACTGATAAACATCACCTCATAACTTTTGTGATTTCCAGCTCATATCCAATTTGAAGCACATAAAATTTCAATTTCGTTAATTAAATATTCCGGTGCAACCGATATTTGTTGAATTTATTTAAAATTATTTTTAGAACCTTTCAATTGTTTTCTTGTTCACTACATTTGTAAGGTTTTGAATTTTTAAAATTAACGGTTTTGTCAAAACATTTGTAAGGTTTTGAATCTTTAAAATTAAACGGTTCCAATTGTATGGTTATAAATTTAAAAATTATACGGTTCCAATAATTAACATAATTCTCGAAAACCTTTTTTTTCCACAATCAATTCCAATTTCCGTTCACAAACATAATCAAATTTAATTTAAATAGAATTTTGTTTAAAGAAATAAATTTAGGTACTTAGAAGAACAAAAGAATAATTTTTGTTACATATTTTTTAACGCGCATACTAAAGCATATATGCTTAGCAAAAGTACAAATTGTTCGGATGGGTTTTGCCTGATTTTAAGGAACTTCCATTTATCGTTAAACCTCCATACAATCTGACAAATTAAATGTTAGATTTGAATATTTTTTTGGCAGCCTGATTGTTTCTTAATGTTGCTTCATGATCTACATATTGACGTTTCGTCGCAATTTTTGAATCCCCGCTTGCACATATTTAACGACACTATTTGAACTGCTGTGTAACGTTATTGGTCCATTTTCGTGATCCAGCTCGATGAAAAAGTCTAAAATTAAAAGGACACAAAAATTGATTTATATTAGTGATGAAGTTAAAAGGAATTCAGTAGTTTTGTTGAATAATCCTCAATTTTTAAATAATTCTAGGATTTAAGATTTTTACAGATTTTTATGAAATCCGTTAAAACTCAAAATTTTGAAAAGTCGTCAAAATTTCTTAAAATTTGAATTTTTGAAAGACGTTAAAATTTTGAATTTTCAAAAAATCATCCAGTCTGAATTTAAATTGAGAATAATTCAAGCTTAAGCATGCAAAAGAAGATAAAACGAACTTGGTTCCGTACCTGTATGATTGCCCCGCGCTACCAGATTATCAGCTTGTTCCCACAGATCGTGACAGCTTACAAGATAGCCAAACAGTTGACCCTGACGTTGATACGCTTGATGAACCTGTAATGATACAAATGAACAAATGTAAAGAATGGAATTAATAAGCATCAATAAATCACACAGAGTTAATTCAATTAGTCAATTTTACCTGAATTGGCATCATGTAACAAGGCGGATTGATTGTATTTTGTTGCCCAGAACTATAACCAGAGCTCTATGAAGTAAAAAAGAGTATCTCGGAATTATTAAATTGAACAAAAAAAGTTAAGGAAAGAAATTAAAACAAAAAAATTGTTGAAGGTAAAAAATGAACCAACAAAAAATTTCATTTTTTAATTTGTTTGAACTACTTCTACAAGAAGAAATAATGGTTATAGCTCCGACAAAGCTCAATTCTCTTTTTTTTAAATGTTACAACAAAAAATCCAACCAAAAAAAGTGTAAGATTGAAAGAATGTAAGTTCTTATGTACATTAGACAATTTCAGAAAAAAAGGCAGATAGAGATAGAATGTACGACAATAGAATGTAGAACAAGAAAAAATTATCTCACCTGAGAGCCCACTGAGGTGGGGGATAAAGGCGAAGGTGTGTTTCCATTTGCCATTTCTGTTGGCTTGTAATCTGATATGATTCTCTGCAATTCACGAATTTCGGACCGTGAACTTTTGTACAATTTTAAGTATATATGCGATTGACACCGAAGGCTGTGGATTAAAATTTATCATTAGTATCGGTTGTAGGAAATAATTGCAAATTAACGGTCAATAGATTTTTAAATCTTGTTAAAAACGTAAAGAATTTGAATTTTTGAAAACCGTTAAATTTCAAATTCCAAAAATCCGTTAAATTTTGCAGTAAACTCAATAATGCTCACCTCAAAATAGCGACTTTACTGTGTATGTTACCCTGCATTGTTGCGTGCTGCTGTTGACTTCTAAATTTCGAGGAAATATATCTGTTTGTGAAAGATTTACAAATATTAAAATATAATGACGCATTTGAGTGTCAGTCACAACATACTTAATTAACTGAAGAGTATCTTTGAACATTGTAAATGCCACTTTATCCTTCCCCGGCTCTGCGGAGATTGCGGCACCAGTTAGTAGAAAATAAAGTACTGCCTCTAAATATAGCATGGCTTGAGCTAAATCGTCTCGTTCTCTATCAGCTGCATGCTTCAGTCGTTTGGCCTCGATAAGGTAGTCATTTTGACTTCTAAAAAAAAAATTTTTGGTTTTGAAAAGCTGTTAAGGATTTAAATAATAATTTTAGTTACCTCATCTCGGCTTGTTCGGAACCATCATTGTTACGTTCAAAGTACGACACAAAGACTCGTTTGATAATAGGAGGCGCCAAGTCACCGTTAACAAGGCAATTTGTGGATAACCTATCGTGATTTGTTGGTGGCATTGGCGGAATCTCACTATTATTCGTCATGATGTCAAGTACTTTCTTGTCTTTTTTCCTCCTTTCCTTATACGTTTGAGAACTAGGCGTTGTGACACTTGTCGATCGATTTCGAATACCCTGAGCACCATTTTCATTAATATCATTATCCTTCTCTTGCTTTATCTTATTTGGCTTCACGTCATTTGATTTTCCATCCTTCATTGGACTTGCCGATGTCGTTCTAAATTCATTCTTATAAGTTGACTGTTGTTGCTGTTGCTGTTGTTGCTGCAGTTGTTCACGTTTTATTTTAGGTAATTTTGTATCGACGCTGCTTGGCGAGTGATAGCAATTGTTAAAGTCTCTTGGTTTATGATCAATATTATTATTATTCAGTCGATCGTTGCTTGTTGAAAAGTTTTGTGGAAATGAGACGCGTGACGTAGCACTTTCTGAATGATTATTGTTATTATTATTATTATTACTACTATTATTATTCCGATGAGTTTGTTCTATCGATGCTGCTGACGACGAGGACGATGAGGAAGAGGACGAGGATGATGAGGAAGTCGATGAGACAGACAGTTGATCAAAAGTTGCTGATGCCGTCTTGTTTTTCTTTTTACGTCCATTTTTCTCATTCTGTTGATGATTCTCGTCATCCTCGTGTGTACTACGTCGTCTCTTCTTACTAGCCTTACTATTACTACTCGTAGGTCGTTGATCTACTGGTGGTGTTATTATTGTTGGTGCTATAACTGGCGCTGGTTGTATTATTGGACTTTTCGTTCTTATCACTGTATTCTTTAATTTCTCTTGTGGTATTTTGAGTCTCGATAGATCAATACGTGCTAGATCTATTCGTACCATAACTGAGGGCTTTTCGGTGAATGCACTTGATGGTGATGAATATTTAGGATGACTTTGTACACTTGTGGCACTATTAGTTGAGTCATTTGGTTTATTTGTTTGTTGTTCGTCAGGCGTAACTACAACGACTTGTCCAATTGGCTTCTTACCGCCATTCTTACCTCCCTTCCCAAGTCCCTCATTCGTACCCGTTTTTGGCTGATAAGCAAATAGCTTTCTCAGTGTATCTGACTTATTCTTATCACTTTTTGTCTTCTTTGCCTGAACTTTACCAAAATGATGATTTGAATCATCAGAATCAGCCGATTGATCTGAGGAGTTGGCTGTTGGCGGTGAGACTGGCGATTTGGAAGGTTCACTTTCACTATCACTACTTGACGACGAGATTGGTAATTTCTCAAGTGACGTTCTTGATCCAGTTCTCTTTGCAACCTCCTTCTCTTTCATTAATAATGATGGATCAATTGGTGATGGCCTTATTGCTTGCTTTACGGGACTTAATGACTTATTATTAGGTATTGTTGGTACTGTAACTGCTGATGGCTTCTTCTCATCCTCATCCGTTGAGTCACTTGTCGACACACGCGGCTTACTTTTTGGTGATTTTGCTTTTGGCTTTCTCGTCTCTTTTCTCGATGACGTTGACGATGTCGATGCTTTATGTGTCTTTTTGGCTCCATTATTGCTGTTTATATCACTTGGTGCTACATCATAAGTATTTTGGGATGGATTAACTTGATTGTTTGGCGTCGACGACGAGAGCGGATGTGTTATATCATTAGTATTGTTGGTTTTACTGCTATTACTTGATATTGACTTCTTTGAACGTCTTCTCATGTCTGAACTGCTACTATATCGTCCGCCTTCATCGGAACTGGAATCATCTCGAGGTGGTTTTTGTCGTTTTGGTACACGCTTCTTTTTCGTCACATTTGGACCATTATCACCCTTTTCATCAGACTCTGATAGACTTGGAAGTGGCATAATTGGTTGAATAGGCGGAAATCTTTCATTTAAGAAGGCAAGCGCATCATCAACGACCGATTTATTTTTCATTGAATTCTTCGGACTTCTCATTGATGGCGGTGGCATAGATTGTTGCTGCTGCTGTTGTGACTTTTGTAAAGGTATTTGCGGTGCTGGAGGCCTCTCATCATTACTTCCATCCGATTTATTATTATCGTGAATTGATGAGTTACTATTTTCATTATGGAAGGATGGTGATCGATGGATGCTTTCTGCATCTGTATCATCGTCCTCAACATCATCATTATCATCAGTTTTCACAGCCTGTGGATTCTCAGGTGATTGAAGAACTTCATTTGGTGACTTTTGATCTTCCTTATTACTTATAAATGATCCTAAATTCCACTTCACTTCCGGTCTCGGCTCATTCTTTATTATCATTGGTTCTGGCTTTGGCTCCTCCTCTTCACTCTCCGGCTCTGGTGGATCATTCTCATCCTCTGACGTCTCGGAATCTTCTGAACTTTCACTCGACTCAGCCGATGATGCATTGTTTATTGGCGATGCACTAAAAAATTAACATGAATTGAAATGCTATTTAATTTTATAATTCAATGAACTTACGCTTGATTCACAGCTGGTTTCGGTTTTTCGGTGTCATTATCACTGTCTGACACATCAAGGTCAGTGACACTTCTATAAAAGAATTTACATACATTATTGTTGACTGTATTTTGTTTTTCGAGTATTATCGAGAACTTACGCTGGAGGTACGACAGACGGTATTGTTTGATGGACAGGCTGTTGAATTTGTTGTAACTGCTGCTGCTGATGATGATGTTGTTGTGATGGTGGGGTTTTTAATTGTGATAAAGGTTGTACGGGAGACTGATGTGGAATTGGTATCACTGGTTTTGGTGATTTAATGTTATTTAGTAATGGAGGCGGAGATCCAGGTCCTGGAAGAATAAGTTCTGGATACTGAAAAGAAGAAAGCAGAGAGAAATTTATTAAATAACGGATTTTATACAACATTAGTCACCCCCTTTAACCCAGATATAAGTGGATTTTCGATATTTTTATGAAAATTCAATGACCATCACATGACTACCGAGAATATTTAAATGAATCAGCTGTCATATGTGTGTCATATAGTTTTCAAATAAAACAGATGGAACTCATTGTCATTGTGAATCGTAGTGACAGAAAAATATCAGTTGGATATACTTTATTTTTGAAATTTAATTGGGGGTCGTTCGAAAATTACGTCACGCAACTACTTTTTCCCTCCCCCCTGGTCACAAATTTTCCTAAGAAAGAATTTTTTTAGACTGTCACAAATTCTTCTAAAACGTGACGTAATTTGCGAATGACCCCTTGCAATTGGCTTTGTAGGCTAGTTCAAGTGATGTCAATCTATTAGGGAATTGGATAATTTCTCTGAATTCCTAAATATTAGACGGTATAAAGGTAATGAATGGACTAGCTTCCTGAAACTAATTGAAACAAAATCCATTCTCAACAAAGGGATAAGGGGTATTACATATTGGTACCCCATATTGGGGGGTCAATGGAGGCGTACCAAGATTTTTTTTGAGAGGGGTTTTATATGCATTTTTTTGTACTAATGGTATGTGAATGATTAGCTAACAAATTAGACTAAATACTAAACTTTTCGAGGGGGGACCACATTGGACACCCCATTTTTACCCCCCTGGTCATGTCATTTTTGACATAGACAAAATTTCACGTGCAACCTTCTCAAATTGAAACTAAAAGGAGGGTGTTTAAGTATTTATCTTATCTTATCAGCCTACAAACTAAAATATCAGGTCACTACTTATATAAACTCAACAATGACAATATCAGTCACTGATAACATTTCTTCCCTACTCAAATCATCAACCCACTGCAAGAAAAGAAGAAAACTACTCACCTTATGCTTATTTGGTCCATTAACAATCTCAGATAATTTCGTCTTTGCCATTTCATTTCTCGGCGTTGCACCGATCTCAGCTAATGGCGCTAATGGAAATGCTGTAAACTCCTTCAATATATCATCAACGCTCTTTTTCGATGACGGATCACGGCCGTTCTAAATGTGAAATATTTTTGTAAGAAAGAAATGGAAATGGAAACAAGGTGAAAATGTAATTAATAAACACTCAATTATAAGGTAGTTTGTGGAAAATTACAGGAAGAAGAAGAACAACAAAATAAGGCATAACAAAACAAAAAAAAGTTATTAGTTCCTGAATATTGTGTATTTTTTTTGTATGTTATTTGATCCCTTCATTAATTATTAAATTGCCACAACCAAAAAAAGCTGCTCTACTTTGAATAGTTCTTCATTCTTTATTAGCCATTGACTTTATTTCTCTTTACTTATAACATTCTAAAGTTTATTATTATTTTTTATGTGTATATCCGTTTAACCTGATTATTGTTTTGTTACTTCTTTTTTTTAATATTTTTTAAGACTTTTGTTTCATAATTTTTCAAATGTGTATTTGTGTATGGACTGTTGTGTGTATGAATGAATGAAATTTAAGTATGGATGGGTCACTGTATGTTTTTATTATTTCAATTTTCTTTGTTGTTTTTTGCGGATGACTCAAGCGCATTTTTGTCGTGATCAATTAATTTGTGCATTATTGGAATATTCGTAATTACATTGAAGGTTGTAAAAATCGTTCATTGATTTCGTGAAGGAACTTCTTCGGAATTTTATTGTTTTTTGTGGCATGCAGGAATGATTGGTGGAGTTACTGTTGGGAATTGAAATTTTTTTAACCATAATTTTTTCAAGTTTCATATTTTAGTGGTTTTAAGATTACCTAAGGTCAAATTTCTTGAATGACAGGATAATTTATAAAGGCAGTAGCAGGGGGTGTTTCGAATTTTTTTTATATGAACCTCAAAATTTGGGGGGGGGGGGGTTTGTTAGGATTTTATTCTTAAAAACCCTAGCAAATTGAAGAAAGTTTCCATGATGAGTTGTTTTAGCACCCAAATCACCCCCTGGATATGCCTTGGTAATAGGAGAACTGAACCAGTACCTTAAATACAGTTAGTTTCAGATCAGTTAGATACCGTAATTTGTTCAATCTGGGATCAATGGGATTGGAGGAAAAATCCCCCCTTCGATGATTAATTCCTTCAGTTTGCATGGGTCAGGGGTGTATTCAGGATCAACCCATCCCTTTTGGAAATTTTTTTCAATTTGCTAGTTTTTTTTCAAACCCCCCTACCCTCAAAAAATTTCTGTCTATCTCCTTAACCGTAATATTGAGAGGAGGAAGGAATGAAGGGAATGGTTAGAAATTTATTAGATTTGATATGAATTCTATGAAGTTTTAAGCTACAAGGATTACCTAAGGTAAGATGATTATCCCCTAAACGATATTAAGGACTTCGTGAAACTTATAGGTAAGGCATACATGCCTTGAAGCTTTATATCATGGGCGTACCAGGAGAGTCTGGAAACCCTTCAAAAAGTTTTGAGCCGTGCTCTCGCTGCGGTCCAAATTTTTTCGGAGGGGGTCCAGACCCTCCTGGGTACGCCTCTGCTTTATATCCTGCTTTAGATACATCCATATTCTTTGTTATCATTTGCAAACTGCAATCACATTTTCTATGTTTCTAACAAATTTCTAATGCAATTCTAGTAATTTATAACACTAAATTCTAACTGACTTTATATTCAGTCACCGTAAGCTATCACAATCTCTTCTGTCTTGATCAAAAGCAAGCAAAATTATCCGAAACTTTCTTTGTTAGCTTCACAACTAAACGAGAAGAAAAACAAGAAGATTTTCCATTTCTTCAATGAACCTTGATCTAGTTTAAAGATGTATGTAGCTTGTGAAGAACTTTCTTTATCTTTATCAAACAAATAGGAATGTAGAAGATGGGGCTTGTCTCTCCTGGGAGCTTATTAATTGTTTTTTTTGCAAGGATAAACCGACATTTTATTATTCTCATTATTTTATATTTACATTGAAAGCAGCCATGACAATGTCCTTGATGGCAATTAAATGCTTAATTGACATATTGGCAAATATGGAAATTAATTGAGTCTTAATGACTAGGATTTGTAGGAAATTCACCGTCGAGGGAGATTTGAACCCTTAGACCCGACCATGACTGTAGCTTAGCTACCATAAGGGCTAATCTAGACCCCGCATGACAAAGAAACTCTCAAATCTTTCGGAATTCCATCGAACAATCTATGACATAAACTGTCTAGACACTAGACAGCACAAAGTGAATAAACAAGCAAATTCCCTTTTTCCACAAATAAATGCACTGTAAACTTTAGTCTAGCTCACAAAAAAATGTTATGAAGACAGGAAAAAAATCGAGTTGAGTATGAAAATGTATCCATTAATAATTAATATGTAAATATATATAGAAATATTATTTTTTGTCAAACAGTACGTTATGTCCTGATGTATGTAGATGTGTATATCAAAAACCATTAAATATTAATTAAATTTAGTAGGAATGTGAATGTTTACTCCAGTGTATTGTTTTTTGTTTTCATTCGGTTATTTATGATTATATTGTCAAGGGGATGAATATTTTTGAGTTGGACATAAAATTTAGAGAAAATAGGAACTTGATTTAAGAACTTGAAAAAGTTAAGTATTTTATAAAATTATTTATCAAGTGGAAGCTTTTTCATGCAAGATTTTGCTTTTTGTAATACGATTTGAAGATTCTCAGATTTCGAGTTTAATTCTTTCAAAGAAAACATTTCCAAGAATATTTTCAAGTTCAAGAAAAAGGTTTTCCGAGAAAAATTTGAATCATTTCAATTTTAAATTACTTTTCTTTCTAATGTAGCCAGACTTTTTCTTGCTTAAATTATTATTATTATTTTTCTTACAAAAAATTTAAAATTCGTCTACTACGATGATTTTGAATCTTTTTAAAAAAAAATTAAAACGCCTACTACGATTTTTGTTTTTTTAAAAATTTTAAAATTCGCCTAGGGGTCGTTCACTTATTACGTTCGCTTTTTAGGGGGGAGGGGGGGTCTGAGATTTTGTAACAGGTCAAACAAAGAAAAAAATTTTTCTTGGAAAATTTGTAACAAGGGGGGAGGGGGGGGTCTAAAATTTCGTTTTTTTGCGTAACGTAATAAGTGAACGACCCCCTACTACGATTTTGAAATTATTAAAACTGGAAATCTTAGAATTTTTCAGAGCCATTATATTTCAGCAGGCGCGTAGCCAGGGGGTGGGGGATTTGGACCCCCCCCCCCTCGATAAAAATTTCTTCAATTTCCTAGGGTTTTTAAGGAAAAAATTCAAAAAAAAATCTGATCTAAATATTTTCATACAAAAAGTTTGGAAATCCTCCCCTCGATAAAATTCTGGCTACGCCCCTGTATTTCAGGTATAATTTTAGTTCCAATTCCAAATTTTTTACAATGATCAATGTTTAGGGGGGAGATAAAGCTGTGTGAATATTTTATATATATACACAATTTATTAAAGATTGAATTTTGTATTTGAAGCTAATTGATTTCAATGGACTTGAATTAAATAGAAGATAAGGGATCATTCACTTATGACGTCCATGATTTAGGGGGGAGGGGGGGGTCTGAGATTCTGTGACACTTTAAACTGAGTGAATGACCCCTAAGCTGTAAAACTCGAAGTCGACTTGAATTTTATAGGAAGTCAAGTTGACAAAATTCGAGTCTACTTTGAGCTTTGTTCAGTAATTTAACGAGTATAGCTATTCTGCCTTGAATATTCCCAAATAAAGAACTTTATTCTGTCTTGCAAAGCAGAACGTTAAGGTAAAGTTATGTCCATATGATAATTTAATTCCTCTTTGTCATTATTAATGCACATTAGCAAATAGGAGAGAAGAAAGCAGAATATATGCACAGAAAATGATTTATGGTGACTAGTTTGACTTGATTCACAGCAAACAAAAAGAAAGGAAAAAAAGAGAATTTTTTTAACCCGTGTAGATGACTAATGCGGATTTAATGTATTCTTATGATTACAGATCTTAATATTAATATTATTGCAAGCTTCCTGCACCTGAATGTATATGTATAATGTATGTATTCCTCATCTTTTTCACATCAATCTTTTTTTGTTTTTTTGTTTTAAAAGATAATTAAAAATATTTCCTTTAACAGTATTAAAAATTAATTAAAATGTATTTCATCTCTTTCCTCAATCGACATGACAATAAAGTATAAGGTATGTGTAATTAAAAAAATAGTATAATTAAGAAAAATATGAAACATAATAATTAAAGAATAGGACGTTAAGTATAAGAATTAAATGTGTGTGTATTATGAATATTTAATTAAAATAGATAAAAATCATCAACTTACATCTCTTGCCAATCGAGGAATGTTATATTTATTTTGATCAAAATAGCCACGTCCATTCGTTGGCATTAAATTTTTTGACAACATTTTTGATTGTGACAATCCAGGATTCTTCAGTAAATTAAAATTTTAGATTTTTTGGTTTTAATATTTTTTTTTTCAATGATTATTTAGAGAATGTTTTTTATGATATAGACAGGAAGAGAGTAATGACGAAAGTAAAAAAATAATAAATTAAATCACAGAGATAGAAAATAATAATAATAAATTGTGAATGCAAGGAACAGCGAATATTTTGATGAGTAAACAGTTGAAAGATGTCTACAAATATTTGAGAATGAAGAAAAAAATATGAAAATGAAAAAATTTTCTCTCTCACTCACTCACTCTTTACTGCTCTAGCTACCTACTTTATCTTTCACTAACTTTTCTCTCAAATCAGTCCTTGGAGACAAAATAATAATAATGTCAGATGTTTAAAACGATTCCACGAAAAATGCGGAAGTTGGCTTTGATTTAGGTATGACGACAAAAGTCTAGTCTTCTTGATAAAAAAACATATTGCCGACCTCTATCAATATACATGAGATGATCGAGAAAAATATTTTTTTTGCGAATAAATTGAGAAATGGCTTTTAGGAAAAATAATAACTCAGTCTTAGGCTGTCCATCTGCTTACTTTTTGGTCGGACAGCCTCGCTTTTGCAAAAACTTCATGACATGTTTTTAAGCATTAAGACTAAAGGTTGTAAAAAATACTGCACATTTCAGCTTGTCCTGCTTTTTAAGGTTGAAATCTGTTAAAAGTCGATGGCCAGCCTACTCCGTCTACTTTTCTAACCTATTTGGATGGTGATTTAATGGGTGAGGAAAAGCAGTTGATCAAAGGATCAATTAAATTTGTGGATATTTAAGTCATATTTAATAAATCTATTGACGGATTATCGGCTAAACGCTGGAGTAATGCCTCTATCATATCACATTAGAGGTGTAATAAGAATTTTTTTAAGGGGTCCAATTTTTTATCTTCTTCTTTATGCTCATGGACTTACTAGTTGCTAATTCTAACGGTACATGAATGATTAACTAACTAATTAGAACTTCAGAAAAACAAATAAAATTTCAAAATAAAATTTTTTCAAGGGTGTCTGGACCCCATCCAACAGCCCCCCCCCCCACTTTGGTACACCCATGTATCATAGACACTAAAGCGTCCTTTTAATCCAAAAATCAAGGCCAATCTTATAATATAATTTATTATTATGAACTTTCCCTGAAGATGGACACAGTTACGTTAGAAATTCCAACCTTCAGTTTATATGAACGATTTTCATTTCAAAATTGACATTTTAGATTATACTTATCGTTTAAAGTATGACATGATTACCTAATTTTTCTCAGAACTGTATTTCTTTCCTAATCTCAAAGGAATAATAGACTTCCAGGAACGAATTATTACTTCTTTTAAAAAAACACTTTAATAAATACAAATCCAACAACAAAATGATTTCAACAAGTTTCTCTAAATTCATACTCATCACAAAAAAGACTCATTTTTTCGCAATTTGAATTATCATGTTAGTCTATTGAACTCAAATTGCATATTTTGATTTCTATGACTCACATTAACTTTTTATTTCATTCTCATATAACTCTCATGACTCATGTGACTCTTATTGAAATCTTAAAAAGGAGTGAAAAGT
Organism: Chironomus tentans; assembly: GCA_963573255.1. NCBI lineage: Eukaryota > Metazoa > Arthropoda > Insecta > Diptera > Chironomidae > Chironomus > Chironomus tentans. The sequence goes on from OY754302.1 coordinate 7,062,698, forward strand.
TTCAATGTTGCTAACGGGGTCGTTCACAAGTGACGTCTATTGAAAAATTGGTTTTTAGCTCACGGGATTAATTCAGAAAAATCCCAATAAAAACTTCTTGATGAATAATTTGGGGATTTTGGAAGATATCATGTGAGGAAGCCTTAGAATTATTCAGGATCAAGTTTGAGTATTAAAAACTTGATTTCAAAATCCCCAACGTCACTAAATCCACTTAAATAACATCAGACATACGTCATCAATATTATTGGACGTCATACACTTCATGAGGTTCCTAATAATTCAATATTGCTACAATCTATAATAAACTAAGCTATTGCTTGCATCAGCAAACCTTATTAAGATGCAAATTTTCATTCAAGTCCACATAAACTTCAACTTAAAGCCCATCCAACACTAAATTCAACCTCAAATCTCACTTTCATCTGTGATTATTCATTAATAGGATTTCTTCAAGTGAGTGTGCAGCACTTATGTGTGTTTTTTCATTGAATCTTTCTGATAGCAAAATCTCTCTCTCCATTTCTCTCACTCTCGTGCCTCTCACACATACATAGCACAACATTGTTGCACTTACGATTAAAAATTGCTTCACATTTTTAAAACAACAACGACGATGATGAAAAAAACATTTTTTTTTGTCGGAACGAGAATGAAAAAGTATAAAGGAATCAGTCTCGATTAGTATAACAATTGTCGATATTTTTAAATAATAATATACACTGAGCAATTTAGGGCAAACGAGATGGGGATGCGACGCATGTAATCATGTTATAGAGAGGAAAACAACGTCTTTAATGTCTTTGTTATGAGCTAATTGTTGTGGATATTGTTTACTATAAGTGGATTGGAGTGCATTACAATTATTACGATGAGCTTTTAGACGTTCATGCGCGAGAGTTCTTAGCGGCAGAAATGAGCTTCCGGATTTACACCTTTGAAGGGGTTTTTTGAATTTTTTAATTGTTTGTGAAGGGCTTTTGAGCTCTTGATGGTATGCTTAACATGGATGGTTCATATTTTCCACTTCTTGAGCTTAAAGATTTAAACTGACTGCACATTATATGCATGTTGAAGGTCACTTTATCATCAAGAACAATTTTAAAAGTTACATTTTAATTTCGATTTCTGATTTGCTCTGATATAAATGAATTTATAAAGGTCAAGCCATAAGTCTTACAATTTTCTGATTTTGCAATGCCTTGGTTGAGTATGGCTTTAGAGAAACATGAAGTAAGAAGTGGTTTTGTTAAAGTGGATATGAAGTGGTAGCTACAAAGTTTAATTAATCTCAGTTTGGCTAATGCCGACGGTAATTGAGGAATTCAAATAAAATTTGTTAGTTTTGGATCCTGAGCTACTAAAGGATTATCATGCGGCTCCACGACTATCCTCAAAAAAACAAGAAGAACTAGTAACATTTTCTATGTCTTTCAATGTCAAAAAATTTGTAAGATCAAGGCCTGATTTCTGCCATTTAAAATCACCCATGTATCAAAGATCCTTGAGAATGACTGTTGATATTATTTTATTGAGTTGAGTACATACTTAAGATCGCACGTGATGCACGAAATTTCGTTCAAACGAAGAAAACAACATAAAAACAGACAATTCAGTTTATTATCAAAATTGATCACATGTAGCTTCCGAGGAGAAGAACAACCGCATATCGTTCGTAAACAAGTGAATCATCATGTGGACTCAATTTAATAAGAGCTCAAAATTTATGTTGAACATTTTTTGCTGAGCAGAATTGACAACTTTAATTAAAATTATGAGTTATTATGGTCACGAGGGAGATTTAAGCTTCAATAAAATTTTGAGATTTAATTAAGGGCATTTTCATGTCCCCAATGCTTCTTTATAGTGAAATTGAGCTTAGTAAAGTATTAAAGGCATGGACATTTTACTGAAATTGTTGAAGATTTAAAAGAAATAAATAAAAATTCAAATCCTTAGGGATCGCTCATGAATGACGTCCAACTTTAGGGGGGAGGAGGGGTCTGTAAATTTTTTTGTATGAGAATTTTGTAACAGAGACGAAGGGAGTCTAAAAAATCCCGTTTTTTGCCTGACATGGCTCCTTTACACAATCCAAATCAAAAGTTCCAAAAATATGCAAAAATGATTCCCGGCATCCCAAAAAACCCCTAAGTCACAAATTTCTTTTGTTTATTTAAATAGTGATTTAAGAATGAGCAAGAGAGTTGAGAGAATAAGAAGCGCAGAAGCAATAAACAAAACATTTAGAAGCAAAATAATAAGTTATAAGGGGCGAAAGATCTCATCTCGAATGTGATCGTAAATCGAGTTTGAAAGCACACACGCATAAATAAATAAATATAAAAAAATTTATATATGAATGAATTGGAGAGGAAAAAAAAGTAATATGTGAAGTGCAATGGGAAAAAATGGATGTTTGTATATTTATATAAAAAGTAACATTTAAATAAAAGTAAAAAGTTATATTCACCTCATGTTTGCTTAGTTGAGGAACAGTTGAACGTCCGTTTGAAAATGGCTTACTATCAGGCCGTTGAAAAACGTTATTGTTGTTGTTGTTATAAGATGATGAGCTATTACTATTGCTGCTAATATTGTTGTTCAAATTTGCACGTGGTGCTGGTGGCATAAGATTCAATGGTTTTGGTGGATAATTATTGATTGCCACATTTGTATTTGAATTATTGTTATTATTTTGTGTTATATTGTTGTTATTATTTAAATTATTGTTACTATATGCAGATCGATTATTTATACTTGATGATTGTGACAATGATGGTGTAATTCCATTGCTAAATGATGATTGTGGTAATGATTTGTTATTTATTGATGATCCGAAGGCAGGTGGTCCAATGCGCGATTGCGGTGTTTGAGGATATGAACCAGTATTTATACCAATTATTTGCTTTGAATCATTTGTCAATAATGGCACTGCCTCATTGAAATTTCCTAATGTTGATTCGATAGCACGATCGCCTTCTGATGCACTTAGCTAAAATGACAAAAATTGAATGAATTAGTATAGCTCAGGCTTTATTATTGTAAACAAGCGGTGACGCATATTCCGATATTTCTCATAAATTCCAGAAAATCATACACTTATGACTCAGACTCGCAAAATTATTACTCAATACAGTTACACAATGAAAATAAGGAGGCGAAACACACGCCTACAAAGTCAAAACGAGTAATTTGTGCGATTCACGTGTAACTTTTTTAAATCTGAGATTTTGACGACGTAATTGATGGAATCTCTCCCCGGTAGTCGACTCAACTGTTGAACGAACAATAAAGTGCATTGTCCAAAAGGAAAAGTTAAAGCCAAACAAGCTTGAATTGAATGAAATAATAAAAAGAATTAGTTTTCTTATTTACAAGTATGTTAATGGACAATTTGAAGACCGAATTCTTATTACTTCTCTTTTTTTTCATTCAGTCTTATTTTCTCATCATTCCAATAATTTTCAAATCTCTCTTTTACTTCATTCCTTAACAACAACAACCACAGAAAAATGAGCAATTGCTACTGCTTGCCTTTCAGCACCAGTAAGTTGAGTCGGATACACTTGAATGAATTTTTCAATTTTCTGTTAAATTTATATTTCTCAATTTACAGACGAAGCATTTGATGTTGTTGCAAGTTGAACGAGAGAGTGAGAGAGAGAGAATATGAGAAGAAAAAGTTTTTAAAAATTCCTCTTCTTTTATTTACCCACATACATTAATCGCTTTCAAAAAAAAAAAGTCTGTATAGCTATTACTTGTGAATAGCAGACAAATAATTTTCATATAATGCTCATCAAAGAAAGAACATTTCTTCACTTGCCATTGCTGTTTTGAGTGCTCAATCATTACACTTATTGTAATAAAATATAGAATGATTTTTTTTCGTCTCAATGTATGTCGATATGCTTATGTTGTGTGCATTTGGGTTTCCCATTGAGAGGCCAAGTGTACGTATTTTAATGAGGAACTTTTGTGCTATGTTGACAAAATTGTATTATTCCTTTGTCTACAGAAGAAGACACTGGATGGGAAGGAATGAAGTTTTTTTTTGAAGATTAATTCTGAATTTAATTTCAGTCGACGTAGATTGTGAGTGAAAACTTCTAAGACTAAAGTTTGATGATGTTTTGTCTGCTCAAACTAAAATCTAGAGATGTGCATGTCTATGTTTCTAATTGTCAGTTAATTGAAAAGTTAACGGTATTTTGGAATTTGAATTTTAACGTCCTTTTTGAATTTGAATTTTAACGTCCTTTTTGAATTTGAACTTTAACGTATTTTTTGGAATTTGAATTTTAACGTACTTTTTGAATTTGACAAATTAACGGTATTTTGGAATTTGAATATTTGATCTACTAAAAGTAGAACCTTTTGAACTGAACGTTTTTTACTAAAAGTAGAACTTTTTGAACTGAACGTTTTTTCCTCATAAAGGATAGTAATGGAAGAGCACTTTGGATGCGCAGAAAAAGAATAAGAATCAAAGAAATGAATTAAATAAGATCTAATTAATTATAAAATTTTCACAGGATTAAAGTGTAACTTGAGACCTTCGAGTATACTCCAGAAATAAACAAAATGAATCAGAATGATGAGGAATTGGCTACTAAGGTTAATTTTCAAGGACATATCACTCCAAATACCCTGACATGTAAAAGTTATGAGTAACTGATACAAAGATTTCCCAGGAGATTATCGAAGATCCATCAAGACCAATAATGCATGCCCTTCCCAAATCCTCGATAAACCAACAAAATCTTCTAATCCTCTTTCAGTTATGTCATCAAATCTTTACTCAAAAAATCAAACAATAGAAATCTTGAAACAAAACTTAAAAGGAAGTCGCAAAAACGCAATAAAATCGCAGTCAGCAATATGAATAATTTACAATGGACATAATTATTGCAATAAATAAAAAAGAGTCATTGAAATCACATGGCTTGAACAGAAAACTGAAATAAAAATAATTGTATAACGCACGTGATTGTTTTTTAAAAAATATCACAATAATTGCAAATTGAGCACGTTTGTGTAGGCTTTGTTGAATCCATCAAGACTGATCATTTCGAGAGTTTTGACTCTTTTAAATTAGTTCCATCGTATTAACTGCACATGAAGCTTCCAATTGAAAATATGCTAGAAACAGAAGCTCTTACATTGTCATTGAAACGTATAAATGTTTAGACTTATAAGCATCTATATTAAGATCAGTGGAAAAATAGCTCATGTCTCAATGTAATGCTAATATAATGAGTTGCGAGATTCATCACATAGCTATAAACGTGAGCAATTCATTTCTTGTTATTCTATTTATTTTCTCGAATGGACAATTCTCGCGCTAAATTCTCACTCACAGACACATGTCGATACTTTTCTTTTCGTCAAGTCTCACACATTCTATTCCTATTCTTATTATTATTACTTTTTGTCTTAAAAATAGAGGAACTTCTTTGCAGAATTATAAAAGACTTTATTTACAGCTATGCCACAACTTCTTCATCATGCCTTCTGCCTCTTTTTATTTTATTATTATTTTTTCACTTTTTTTTCTCATCTCATTCTTCTTGCTGAGCAATTGAAACAGCAATTCATGACGATTATCATTCATTATATGAATATTTTTTTTCTTCATCTCCTATTGTTCCCTCTACGTGTGTACAACCTCTCTATGCATGAATACATGCATGCCATGTCTTCTACTTAACTTCGCGCGCGCTAATATGTCGTCTATGACAAATCTCATATCATCATCAACTACAGCATTAAAAATTAAAATTGTAAAATGAAGATTGGATTGAATAATTTACATAAACTGCGCTGCTTACTGATCATAAACACAGATGGAGAGAGTAAATGGAGTTAGGTGACTAAGACGCATTGTATTGTGAGTCAGTTTTGTTATTAAGTGTAACTTTTAGGATTAATCCTGAGCAACACGCTGTGGTAAACTGTGGATATTGCTGTCAAGTAGAGCAAATACCATCGTGACGTCTTTTTGACGCTTTATCGTTATAACGTCGAGGTAGAATTACCCTAAAGAGCACTAAACTATGAGAAAAATTGAAAAAATCGGACATTCACTTAGTTTTCGACAATGTTTCGAAAATCCATTCCAAAGTGATTTTTTCTTGGAGAGGATATAAAAGTAGACAGGGGCGTATTCAGGGTTTTGTAGGTCAAACCCCCCCCCCCCCCCCCTTTAGGGAACATTTTTACAATTTGCTAGGGTATATTAAAAGAAAATTTCTGGATACGCCCCTGAAAGTAGACTTATATGCCAAATTTCAGGTCTTTTGATGCTGTTTTCGTGATTTTATGGCTGTTTGAATTTGGAACGGGGTAAAAATCTTGATTTTTCACACCACATTTAAACTGGAAATTCTCAACAATGGTTTAAGATGTTGAAAAACGGGGTTCGGTTCCTAATAGTGGTATATAAGAGCTCCATGTCGGCATATGGCAATGTTTACAACTTTGTAGTTTTGGTACCGGTGTGGTTTTTATCAAGGAGCACACAGATTGAGAACCAGCCAAAATAGTTACTACCAATATCAAATGACAGTGCAACCTGTTGATTATATTTCACCAAAAAAAAGAACTCAGATCATTCAATCTCTTCACAATTCCAAAATATCTCACTAAACAAATAAAATATTCTCCCAAAATATCAAGGATCAAATTAAAATATTAGTCATCACCAAAAGCTAGTCTAACTGAACGAAAATCACAGAGAACATTCTAGAAAATTCCGATAAAAATGGAGAAGCAGCAACAGAGAACAGCGGCGCGTTTATATTGAATAGATGGAGAATAAGAAGCGAAAGAAAAGAAGAAATAATTTATTTGCATTTCAGAGAGCGATTTCATTCCTCCTTCTCTACATTTCTGTGTTATATGATCTATTTTATGAATTTAAAAAAATATTATTTGCAATTATGTGACGAAATAATTTCATTCCGGATTGAATAAGAATTATGAAAAGTAATTGCAATGTGTCATCATGTTTGACTATAAATATCTCCTTATGGGATGAAATAGTTGAATGAAATTTTATTTTAAATATACCCAATTGACTCGTAGAGCTCATTGTTGACTTTAACATAGAAAAATATAAAGTTTGATGCTATTTTTAAATGAAACGACATTTGCATAAAAAATATTTTTTTATCGATTTTTTTTTTCTTTCTTTCTCTTTTCGAGGAAGTTTACGTTGCATTCACATTAAAACGCCTCTTTACTGTTCCTAGCTTTCATTCAGTTATTTTTCTTTTGCCTATCTCGATTTCATTTAAAATAATAAAATGCCACCTTGTGAGGCACTACTAAATAAAATACACAACAGAGATAATGTTGTATCTTTTGCGTATATGCAAATTAATTCTATTAATATCGTTAGATGGCGAGAAGAAAACATCAAGTTTTAATTTTTTTGAGATTAAACGATTTTCTGCTCATTCCTCTTTCTCAGTTCTATTTTTGACACATATTTTCCCCCCGTTGATGATTTGCAGCATTTACGGTGAAATTAGTTGATTTCTGGTAATTTTCAATCAACTTAGACAAGTTAATGTGTGATTAAGGAAAAATGAAAAGGTTTTTTTAAATTTTTTATAGCTCAATCAATCAGTCAATTGAGCAATTTGCTTTTCTATGCACGGCTTATTGAGGAGGATAGACCTGAATTTTTCATAGATTTAAATGGAAGTAAGATTTTCACTTTTGACAGTTTATTTTTATTTTGATTATTTTTGGGGGGTTTTGTGCTTTGATTTTTGATTGTTTGTTTCAGGGGTGTAGCCAGAATTGGTAAGGTGGGGGGTGGCAATTTCGACTGACTTTCTGAGAGTCTAGGGGGTCTAGGGGTGACTTAAAGTATGCATTCGAAATTTCAAATTTTTTCAGTCACGATTCTTGAATTTCCCCATTTCAAGTGGGGGGGGGGGGGGGGTGTTTATATGAACAAAAAAACCCTAGCAATTTTAAAGCACCCAATCACACCCGCCCCCCCCTCTCCTGGATACGACACTGGTTTGTTATATCGTTGAGTATTTTAAGGCTATTTAGTCTATGAAAATTGAGGTTAGAATGCCTTAAGATCTATGGAAAGTGGCTAATTAATAAGAATCTTTATGGCTTATTTACAAATGACGTCCCACTCTTATTTCAGACAATTCATATCACATTTTAAGAATAGTTTTTCAAAAGAGCGTTACAAAGTTTAAGAGGATGGATCCCTTCTAATTGCTGGACATCACTTATAACCTTTAATGGAAATTGTTGTTGTTCCTATACACAATTCACATAAAGTGCTTAGAAAATGTCCATTAAAGTTTCTTACACTTCAGATTAACCCCGTAATAAGAATTTGTATTAATTACAACCCAACAAAGATTTATTATCCTTTAATTTATTTTTATTGAGCATGAAAAAATATGGCAAAGCTTACAGTTGACTCTTTAAAAATATATTTTGCAAATTTTCATATCACTCACTTCACAAATTTTTTTATAGCAGTTCTTTGGGGTGTTGAATTTGATAGTGTCGTTTATGACAGAATAAAATATCATTTGAGATTTATAGTCTTGGCTTTCCGATTTTGAATAACATCTGGTTTTAGTTAATGAATCAGAAACATGAATTTGTTTATAAATTAAGCTGAATTAACAATTATAGACATCAAAATTTTCATGTAATTAAATTATGTAATGTCATCAGAGTTGGGATCAAAGCGTTGCCTTAAAAAATCCACGGATCTAAGAAGAAGCTATAAAGAGTAAAATCGACCAGAATGTAAAAATTGACCTATGCACTAATAATGACAACTCTGAACTTTATAACTAGCTTTTATTTAATAAAATATGTAAAATACCTCTGATAATAGAGATTAAGCTTCTTAACAGCTATTTCCGACCTTCCACAAATGATTACTGTCGACCTTTTGTAAACGAAGCTTAATTTGATACACAGGTCAAATAAGAAGCATCAAGTTAAGACAATTGAATCATATCTTGTTTCAGGATATTTAACCTCACAACAACACTTAACCTCAAAAGTAAACTTTTGATAATTATTTATCATGTTACGTGAGAATATGAAGATTCCTGATAACGTCTACATTTGTTGTCTACACGGAGGTGTAAAAAAATATTATTCTGATAACTGCATAATAAAAATTTTCGTTATGTGTCATTCAGGAAGAGCTGATTCAGTATCATCTTCATAAAAATGTTTGTAAATTCGTCATTATCTTTATGTAATCGTTTATGGCTTGTTGATATCAATTTTTCGGTGATTTTTCATTTTTGGGACATCAGGGGTGTACCCAGGAAGGGGGGGGGGGGTTTGAGGGTCTCAAAAAGCACCTATATGACATATTATTCTTGACAGAATGTCAAGGAGTGACTTGAAATTTTCAGTTAAAGTCGAGCATTCGCGTGGGTGGAAAATCCATATTATGAACAGCTCAACAATTGTGAACGCTCAATAATAAAAACTTTTTAAAAGGAGGAATGTTTTTATTATATTAAATATTTCTGCTTGAAAAATTCTTTTATAAAGGAAAACTTTTTTGATTTATGAGCCCACAAGTCATTTTTTGCAATGCGGATATAAATGACATGAAGCCAATATAAATCGATCAAAGTATGTCTAAGCATTCAAAAGTGAACACGAACGATAGAGAATATTATTAAAAAATTACTCAATAAGTTGTTAAGAAATTCTTTTTTTAAGTTCATTATTCAACTCAGCTCTTTGTTCCTTACGAAATCACACTATGAGCTACATAATACATCTAATCATAGAAACAACAAGTTGTACAGAAAACAAGTATTTTTCGATTTTTATCACATCGTCGGAATCTATGTAGATTCCTTTATAAATACCAATTTCAATTATAACTGAATAGTATTGGTGCCGACACAATAGTTATAAACATTTTCGTGTTAATCATCTTAAAGGGCATTGCAATGTGTCTCTCCTTTGTTCAATTCTTCATGATTTTCAATAGGGTTTCTTAAACTGATGATTTGTTGATAGCTTTGGGTATAGATATTAGAAATGTGATCGATTAGACCCCCTAAGGAACCCACTGCCCCAATATGTCACAAAAATTGCATTTGTTTGAGAAAAGAGAATTTGAATTTGAAAATATCGTTAAAATTTGAATCTCAAAAATACGTTAAAACAAATTGTGCATCAGACCTCCTTAAAAATTGGACGTCATTCATGAACGACCCCTAAACTTGAGAAATATTTCTCTAAAATAGAATAGAATGATAATCGTATAAACATAATATAGAACAAGCATGAAGAAGAATTGAAATAAGAGCATGTAAAGTAAGTGAAAAGTACAATCTTTTCTTCATCTCTTCCTATGTGCCTCTTTCATTTCGGTTCTTTGTACATCGGATTTCTTTCTTTTCTGTTGTTTCATATATAAACCACCAACAGGTTGCCTTTTCAGAAGGAGAAGAAAAAAAAACGCACACATGTAGTACGCCGTCGCAAGAGTATGAATAAAGAATAAAAGAGTTGTCTGACATAAAGTATTGAGATGTTTCAAGGAAGGAATCTTTTTTATGCTTAGTACTTATTCTATTATACTCTCTGTATCATGCCGCTTATGGATATTATTATTTTTCGTACATTCTTTTTATCCTTTCATCTTTTTGAATATACACTTTTTTCTTAATATTCGATAAGCACACGCACAATTTTTTCTCTCTTTTTGTTCCTGCATGTGGATACTAAAGAATATGTAATTGTGGCATACTTTGTCATTTTACATAGCTTTTAATCTGTAAACAATAAAATTACTGTGCAATTAACTGCATTATTGTCAGTGAAAACTTTATTTGTGCATGAGCATCAGCCTGAATGTGTTATTCAGATGAAATTGCTTTGAGCAGCAAATTACAGTGAATAAATTTTAATGATCTGATCTTTGGGGTCGTCCACTTATTACGTTACACAAAAAATCGAAATTTTAGACACACCATGTTACAAATTTTCTAATAATAATTTTTTTTTCTTTGTTTGACCTGTTACAAAATCTCAGACCCCCAGAAGCGTAGCCAAGGGGTGGTCCTTAGGCACCCCCCTCGAAATCAAAATTCAATACAAATTTTTACAGAAAGAATGTTGAAGGCTACTCACAAAATCAATCTTAATGCCTTAAAAAAGTTTAAAAATTTAATACGAAGGTTATATTACAGTGATTTTTTTCAAAAATAAAAAGTTGGGCACCCCCCTTCAAAAATTCTGGCTACGCCCCTGTAGACCCCCTCCCCCTAAAAAGCGAACGTAAGATTCTGAGATTTTGTATCAGGCTTGGTTCAAAATTTAAATAGTCTATATTCTGCATAACGTAATAAGTGAACGACCCCTTTTTAGAAATTCAAAAACTGCATTACAGTATTGATTCTGATTTATAGATTATATGGAATTAATTCATCAAGCATTTGTTAATTTACCGAAAAATTCTTCTGCATTTGCTATTTTTTAAATAATTTATTAGGAACAAAAATATTTGAAATTCTCAACTAGACTAGAAAGAACATTTTTTAAGTGGGAAAAATTTACAAAAATTCTTCAAAACATAAACAAAATCAAATTGCTTAGTAACCAAAGCAAAAATACTACGTCGTAAGGAAAAAAAAAGAAAATTCGTCATCAAAAGAAGAAAAGTTCAAGGTAATACTAATAAAAATAATATTCAAAAGAAGCGCAGACGAGAGCAGAAAGAAAAAATCACGTTGCAATGACGATTTGCAGTAATCATTAAAATCGTGACTAAATGTATTGATGTTTACGATTAAAAGTGTTGTGCTTTTTATCATTCGTGTACGCTCTTGCTCTCTAGCATTTGTTTTTTTCATTAGAAATAATTTTTCAATGTTAGAACGCCATAACTATTACCTCGATTCAAAAGCTGAATGTAAACAGCAATTAAAAAGTTACTAAATTTGCTCACATGTACATAAAAAGAGAGGATTATATTAATGTGGCAAAAGTTTTCGTTTTAGATGGTTTCAATATAAATTACGTCGCAAATTGAGCAATAAATATGTGTGATATTTATTTATTACAGATTTATTGAAAAGCTAGCTGAGCTTGTTATGTAGTAATTGTGTTAAAGCGCAATCTAGTTAAATATTTCTTTTTAAATTGGAAATTCGCAGAAATTGTCAGCATTTCAATGATTTAATTGAAATTCATGAATAAAATCAAATTTTTTGTTCCATTTCAAAAAGTTTTTCATGAAAAATCAAGCAGAATTAATTATTCTTAAGAATTTCTGTCCCAATAAATATTCAACAAAGTGGCACAAATCAAATGCAATAAATGCCCAAATAAATATCACATTTCCTAATGAATTATTATGGATTTATGTCAACTAACCTATAAATCAGAATAAATGTAGACAGACATTAAGCACAAATGTAAGGAGAATGTGCAAACTAGAACTTCATATTTCAATGAATTTCACCATAAACAATGTAAAAAAAAGTTGTAAGTAAATGTAAATAAAGATAGTTGTGAATGAAATAAATCTGTTCGGGTAACCATGACCTCTGCACAATACATTTTTTATTGCGAACTGTTTGTTTTGTTTTGTTTCACTCATTCCAGGCATAAAAATTTACAAAAAAAAATCCTTCCCCACGACAGGAAAAAAAGCATAATTGAAGAGAGGAGCAATCAATGGATGAGCATCTGGCAACTCAATAGAAGAATTGTTGCTTCCCGCCACTTCACAATTTATTCTCATTATATAGACTTGAGTAGAACAGAACATATAAAAAAAAATATCCGACAAAAACATAGATAAAATGCGGATAAGGCCAATTAGAGAACAGTGGAGAAGTGAAGCAAAGCAGTTGAAAATATAAATGAATAGAGGAAAAAAATCTGTGCGCTTTATTAAATGATTATGTCAGTACACGACCACTGTGGATGTGTAAATAGAAACAATACACAAAAAAATAATTTTGTGTCACATTTGAAATTAAAATATACACCAACATGATGTCTAATCATTACGAATGAAAAAATATATATATCTGTCTCTTTCGTGACATCGACAAGAAAATTAAATGTTTTGACTCAGAATGTCCATATCAATTCTGTTCAGTTCTTTCTCGAAGAAATATCGGAATATACGACAATGGGAAAAAGGAACAATAATAATAATAGCATGTGACTCACCTTTACTGGAACACCAAACAATGGGGTCTGTGGCATGTCATTATCACTTTGTGATTGCCTTTGCATTTGCATTTGCTGCTTTTGTTGTTGTTTGGCTTGTTCACGTCGATCCATTCGTTCATTTTCTTCTAACCTGTAATTAAATTAAACGATAGAAGAAAATGGATTTAGATAAATTTGTCTTTGTGTGTAATGTTATTGATCCTATCAATATAAATTAATATCCATACATTGTTTACTGATAATATTCATCATACACTCAATTTGATAATCATTAATTCATTTCGATAATGCTCAATGAACACCAGACGTAATTATAATTTTCTGCAGGACTTGAAGTCTATTGATAGTGACACACACACACACAGCTGATAATAACTTTTGATTTTGAGATTTAGTTATGCGAGGGGATGGAACTATGAAGATTTGTTGTTGTTGAGAAACTTTGTAAACAAAAACTTTTTGCATGCTTATCCCCCTGTACTTTGTTTAGTGAGCTATCGGGGATGGTCACTTGACTTAATTGTTCAATGTTTTGTAATTTGTGTTTTGTGACATTACTAAGTCTGTCAGAAAGACACAAGATCATTATCACCAGACTACAATTGCAAAATGTCAATCAGATCTCTCAAATTCAATAGCAAACAGTCAAAAATAATTCAAGCACTCAATAATTTATGATTGTCACACCCTGTAGTTCCCCTTTCACCTACAATCAACACCGAACCCCCAAAAAACACAAAAATGCTCAATTTTTTTATCACTTACTTAGCAAAAATATTTTCCACATTCAGAATTTATTATCATTTAGAAGTCATTAAGCTTGCTTGGTTTTGCCGCATTGTGGCAAATAAAGTGGTCAGAAAATTTAAATCCAAACACAACGAAATTGAATTAATGAGAACTATTTTTTTTATTACCACAAAACGGCAGTAAGGTATCAAAAGCAATGTATGATTGAAAATTAATGAACCACTGACCGTGACCGGAAGTTTGTTAGAGGTATAATGTTCAACATCTTCGCTTTAACTTTGTATTATTATTATTATTTTGTTTTTGTTTTTCATTCACTGTGCAAAATGGCTTTTAATTCTATTCACGAGATATAATATAATTATTGACTTAATTTGCATCTGCAGTGTAGGAGTAAAGGAAAAATACTGAAAATTTTAATTATTTATCATATTTCAATCCTCACACTTGTATTAATCGTTATTATGAAATCAGAAATGAAGTCAGAGAAGAAGGAATTTCATAACAGATTCTCAGGAACTTAATTCAGTTCATATACATTGACATCAATACTTTTTTTTTCTCTTTCTGCTTATCCATACACAGCCAATTGATATTCCTCATCGCCGAAAACAAAATATAAGTTTTTTTTGTAGTAACAAGCAGTCAGTATAGTCACACGGAACAAAAATGTACACAATCACCCACACAGTCAAACATTAAAATGTATTAAAATAATAATAATAATTTGTAATACAACTTTAATGAAAATATTATTTTGATTGTTCACATTCCAGAGTATAACTTTTTTTGTTTAAAATTTCATGTGGAAGTAGTGTAAACTCCCAGGGCTCATTAGTTAATGATGTCTGTCTAAAATGGAATTTTAGAAATACTTTTTCTCAAAAAAAAAAAAAAATAATAATTGGAAAAATGGTCCTCAACTTCAGACCCCCCCCCCCCTAAAAGTTAGACGTCATTAGTGACCAGCCCCATGCATTTCTTTCAATTACGTTTAATCAACAAACAAAATGATTTTTTTTCACTTAACAGCTATGTTTTCTGTTTTAATGCGCCACAATATAAACACTATGATTGAGTGTCATAATACAGGCCATACACTCTGCTTCTACGCTTCATAACAACTGAATTACAATTGACTAAGAACAAATATGTAAGCAACAACAAAAAATGGCATTCATTTCATTCATTCAGGCACTATCAGAAACAATAATAATAATAAAAAAAAATCTAAAAGAATGAGGAAAATAAAATTGTAAGAGTAAGTAATGTCATGTATACTCTATGAATACAAGCACCCCTTTCTTTATGTTTTCATAGATTATTATACTTTGATTGTGTACATTTATTGATCTCCTTTTCACTTAAAAATCGAATTTTATTAGACTTCTTTGTGGACAGAAAGTCACTGTGAGACAATCTAGAATTGGAGTGTGTTTTATTGAAGGATGAGGAGGAAAGCGAGGTTCTGGATTGGAGGTGACTCAGACGATGGTTGACTTAGTGTCATGAGAAGGTAATCTAGGATCATTCACGAATGTCATTCAACAAAATATGAATTTGGACCTTACTCCTACTTCAATAAAACTATCCACCTGTTCCTGACCAAGACTACCTATGAGACTAACGTGAAGACAGAGGAAGGACAGCTTCTATTTAAAACCAAATTATTCAAGTGAATCTAAACAGAAATGTCAGTAAAATCCTCTAAATGGTCAATGAACTTTAGCCAAGCATAATATAATTTGTTGATTTTACGACAAGTTCTTCTAGATTCCAATACACAAATATTTGGAGCATATTCTTTTTTTTTCCTCAAAATTATACAAAAAGATGATGAAAGGCGTTTTCCGGATTACTCATTATTGGCAATTGACTAACTTAGTAAGCCTCAAAATGCGTCATACGAAAATATTTTTAGTGCATCATTAAAAATTCAACAATCTAACAAGGTTTCAAACGAATCACAGGACAGTGGCCTATAAACATAGCTCTAACATATCATTTTTGTACAGTAAACCACAATTAAATTTTACCGTGTAGAGCAGGCACTTAAGAAAATCGACTTTACATATGATTACTCCTGCTTATGAGATATTAAAAAGGATAAGCTTGATGATTATATGAAATTATTGTTATATCCAGCAATAAATATCTTAAGAAAACTTTATGATGACTAAGCTATAAACAGCTTACAGGTATGAGCAGCTACTTTTTTGCAATTTATTAGTACAGCTGGATAAGATTAATCTGTTTTCATTTTATAGAGTAATAAAGAAGCTGAGGACATGGACGTTGCGATTGCTTTGTTTGCTGACAGCTTTGATAATCAATTAAATTGGAATTTTGAATGGTGTCCTTAATTTAGTCAGACAACAGCCAAGTAGTCGAATCTGAACCATTTTATTGACAACATTTTAGTCTATAGCTTTCAACGGAAGGCAATGAGCCTGAGATTCTGAGATACTTTTTTATTTTATTCAACCTGTCTCTTAAATCGTGCTACAATGTTCTGGAAACCTGAAAAGGCTACGATTTTAACTTAACAATAATTCCTTAAAACTATATTATGATACTGTATTAGTGACTTACAGTTTTCAAGTACCAAAGCACTAGACCATTGCAAAACTAACCTCAATTCACTAAATCTTCCAATGAATTCACAAAATAAAAATATCCAAGAGCAAATCGATCCCTCAGAATCACTAAAAAGGTCAAGCACACCAATAATTGTATGCAGCATAAGAAGAATTAGAGGATACCGAAAACACGAGAGAGGGAAAAGAGAATTTTCTTGCGTATATATCCCATAAAGTTAAATGCAAATAAGCCTTTTTGTCTTTATTGCTCGTAAAGTGATAGGAAAATAGAGAAAATTGACAAAGATTTTTGAGGATATTTTAAAAACCATAGGGTGGCTGAAACATGATATAGAATAAATAATAAACTTACATTAAGGAGAAGATATAGAAGCAGCAGCAGCAGAATAGGAACGAGAACGTGTGACAAACACACACATAAAGAAGATAAAGTTAAAAGTTGAATCAACTTGAATAAAAATGAATAAGAAGTGGAATTGAAAAGAAGAACAAAAACCCTCGAAAAGTGTAAAGGAAATGAAGAGAATGCACGAGATTTGTTAGCAGACACATCTGTGTAATATTGGTGAACACAAGATAGCATTTCCAAAAAATATAAATTCTCATTCTATCTCATTCATAAAGATCTATAGTTACAATTTTATTTTAAACATCTTTTCCTTTTCTTTCATCATTCATTACTTCTAAATTTCATTTCTATTTTTCCTCATTCTGAGAAGAAGCAACAAACAAAGCACGACATTTTAATCTATTCTCTCTCACTCTCTATGTTTTATTTTTTTTTCTCTCTCAAATTTACAGTAACAGTTTGTATACACAATTATAAAAGACTTATGAGTCGAGTTATGGGCACCTATAATAATATTTAATACCACTTTCCGTTGTGTATACATGAAACAAATACAATCGCATCTAGAAAATCTTTTTTTTCGCTTTCGTCTTCTTTTTTGCCGTTCAATGACGTGCGCATTGAGTGTTTTTCGAAAAATGAATTTTCTAAGCGGAGATATGAGGGCAAAAATAAAGTACTACGACCATACAAAGACACAGCATCGCAGGAGGAAGGAAAACATTGCTAATAAAATTTTTTTTGTTGATGCTGGAAATGCCAAATGAAGAAGATTTTCTGTAAATTTCATTTAATTACACTTAACAGAAATAATAGAGAAGAAAATCGTCTGGATCAATTAAATTGTACGATTCACATACTTCTCGTTCCGTATATACAGTTCTAATTTTAAGAACAACAATTTAAAAGAGGCACACATAAAGAGAAAATCCAGAAAAGTTATCGATTGATGTTTTTTTTCCTCTCTCCTCTTTCTTTCATTTTTTGCAGCATGCTATACAGCATTTAGTGGATAGATTGTACACCCACAGTGAATATTATTAGCGGAGGAAAATGCGAGAACCTTTTTTATTAGACATTAAATGCTGAACAAGGAAAGGATAATCTCACACTCAGAACATTCTCATCATTCTCGCAATTCACGCTTCTTTTATCATTAAACATTGTCTCTTTATTTTATTTGTCTGTCTGGTTTTCTTTGTTATGTTTTATTTTTGAGGTTAGAATTTTGTAATTGACCTTTTCTGTCAACTTTTAAGGGTTCGTTTGACTTCAAAGTTCGTTTGCTTACTTGCTCTTCTTGACTCTATGATACAACCTCATTATTCTTGTTATTTTAATTGAATTTCATTAGAAAATTGTCGACTAAACTCTCGATGTGAGAAATCCATTGGAAAATAATAACTCAAAGTCAATGATTCATATAGAACACGTGCAGCACTTACTTTTTCTAGAGCTACAAGCCGTTGAAAGAAACAACTTTCTGAACAGGGGTGTAGGCAGGATTTTTGAGGATTTTAAAAATATGTATTGAATTTTGATCTCGACGAGGTAGCCATGGGGGCAGGGACGTATTCAGGGGAGGGTTTTTTGGATTTTTTTCAAATTGCTAAGGTTTTTAAAGAAGAAAAATTTCTGGATACGCTCCTTCCTAGGTGTACCTCTAGAGTAGGATAGGTTGGGGTACTATACCATAGGGTATCTTACATACCATACCCTAGGTGTACTCATACGCTACCATACCCTTGGGGTACCCACCCCCTGACTATGCCCCTGTCTCTGAATGACACCAATTATCATAAACGATTATTTCAAATTTCACACCGATTACAAAGTAGGAAGTAATGCTGAAGGAAAAAGGAAATTTTTCTTTATCGTAAAAAAGGAATGAGAACAGCAGAACGAGAGGGAAAAACATCACAGTAAATAGAAATTCCGTTTCATCTTCCGTTTTCTGTCCTCAAATAAAAATTCTTCTTCTTTCTCTCCTTTAACACACAAAAAAATGAGAAGAAAAAGAAAAAAACACATTTTCATTCTCGAAATGCACAAACGTTGTTTTTTTTCGCTTTTGCTTACTTCAAATCGTGAATGTTTATATATACACATCTTATTAGTAAATCTATATTTAGAGAAGTTTATTTGAAATTTTTTTATTCTACTTCATATTGATTTGATGTCGCATCGTATTTGTAAACATTTCTCACACACATACATGCTTGAAGAGGGCCTTATTGAAAAACATTTTTTTTTCCTTTTTAACCATTTAAAAAAAACTGTGTTTTGCTTACAATGACCTCGCGTGTCCTTTTCATTTCTGTTTTGAGAATAAAAATGGAATGTAAAGAAGAAAAAGTTTTTCATTTGCTCTTTTTTTCCTTCCGTTTTCTTTTTCACTCTTTCGTCTCATTCACGATAATATTTCTTATTGTGTTTGAATGTTATTGGTGTCTATTTGGATGTAGTGTGGGGAAATGAAAAACTATAACACTCATAAAAATCTGTGCAAAAATGAAAGTTTAACGGCAATCAATTGATGATGATCATAATGTAGATTAATGATAGATAGTTATTGTAGACAAATGTGTAAGACAATAAAAAAAAGGCAAGGCGAGAATCGAAAACTTTGTCATTGTTTGTCATCTTGTTTTCCTATTCAATAGACATGACACACACAAAAAAAGAGAGAAATATGGGAAAATATGGTAAAAGGATTAAAAATGGATTATAGGACAAAAGAGAAAAATTTCATTCATCGTTGCATGGAAAGCTGGTGCGACGAGAAAAGTTAAAAAGCAAAAATGTCCCTTGAAGCCATTCTAGCAAACGGTTGTCGACGACGACGGTGGAAAAAAAACTTTTTCATGCATAAAAAACACCTGTACAGATGAATTCTACGATCCACAAAAAAATAAAATTAATTTTTCTCTGTAATAAAATATACAGTGGCATGGAGAGACGAGAGACAATTAGCAGCAAAAATTTGTTTAAATAACTAAGTGCGGTGAAGATTTTTACAAAAACTTTGATTTATTTGAAGTAAGATGGAATTTGGTTTCGTCACGAAGAATTATCACAAAAAACTGTTTGTTTAGTCTCAGACTCTCTTCTGGACTTTTTAGAGACTTTACATCAATTTTAAGTCTCTTTCGTGAGAACTAAGACTAAAATGAGCAGAAATACCTAAAAAAACATTTTAACAGACCAACGTGAAGCTACATTTATTGACAAAACATCTGAATCAAATTCGATTTTGGACTTTGATTTGAGTGTAAACAAGGCATGTCGAATTTAAACCTTTTCAGTAAAAATTATCGAAAAGTTCACGCTTATCTGGACACGCTTGATTCCACAGAATTGAAAATTTTGGTAAAATCCAGAGTAAAATATTTACTTTCATAACTAAAGACCACTTAGACAAGAGCTTTTAGATAAAAGACTCGGCAGCGCTGTGGTCTATTCAGGGGCATATCCAAAAAATTTTGATGGGGGTGTTTTAAATGATATGGACAGCAAAATCTAGAGGGTGTTTTGGGGTTTTCTGCCTGAAAACCTTATTTTAAACGATCCCTAACAGACAATGATCGTACAAAGAGTATCATGCCTTAAATGTACTGTAGGCTCTGAACTAGTTCTGCTCTTGAAAGCATGCTTTATGTCTGTTAGAGGATACAAAGAGAAATTTTGTCATAAGAGTAGTTCCAATCCCCTTTCTAAGCTATTGGTCTAGGTAAGAGAAAGCAAAGTCAGTTTAAACCAAACGTCATTAAATCCCCAGTAACTTTGAACCTCGTTTATAGCAGTTATTGATCAGCTACTGTTCAAAAAGATTCTATTATCAAAACAGTAAGTGATTCATCATTTATGATGCCAATAAAAATATGGGATTTTCAGATCGTCACAAAATTTTCATAAAAAAATGTAAAACGTATAAAGGTGTCACACAGCCAGAGGCGTATCCAAATTTTTTTTGTGTGGGAATATTTAGGGTGAGGGGGGTTTAGGATTTTTTTCTTAAAGAACCTTAGTAAATTGAAAATAATTTCAAAAACTTGTTTGACCTTCCTGAATACGCCCCTGTACATAGCTCCAGATCCCCTCATCCCTAAATGTTGGACTTCATAAGTGAATGACCCCTAAACAAATAGGTAAGGCTTTTAACTGTACTGTACTCTTTAACCACATATCAGTTTTTAGACAAAAAGTTAATCTACTTCCGAATTTTTCTGGAGCGTCTAGACCTAGCCGAACATTTTATCTTCGAGAAGAAAATAATTATCTTGACTTCTGTGTAGGTTTTTAATTGTAATTGTATGACGATAAGTTTTTCATTTCATTTCAAATATGCGTCGCGGTTTCTCTAAACATTATTTGTATTATTATTTTTCGCCTTCAAAGCAAAAAGTAATGAAAATTAAAAACTTTTTTTTCATTACAATCCATATAGTTATTATAAAATAATATTTTCTTACAGCCACTTGGTGTTTATGATTCTCATGATTTCCATTTTGTTTTGTTATCAAAACCAAAACACTCTTTTGTTTTCTCTTTTACTCACAATTCAATCGACTTAAGTACTTTAGTTATTACGAAACTGAAAATATATAGCACTCACTGCAAAAAAAATGTGTGTCTCTCTCTCACTTTTCTCGCCTAAAAAGCCACACGTAGAAAAACAATACATTGATATTGTATAACTATGTATATAAATATTTTTTTTTGTGTATAAATATATAAAATTGAGCTCATAATACAAATGTAAGATCGACAATCAAGTCAAGGCAACATTGGGCATGAAGTAAATTTTCAAATTGCAAGAAAATAAATATTTTTTTTTGAGGTTTAAATAAAAAAACGTAACACGATTTGATACTTTTTCGCTTGATGCCGTTTACTTTCACCAAATAACTTTTTCTACCGTATAATAAACGATTTGTTAGTAACTTACTCAGCATGATGTGTTGATGAGATATTTTTAAAATTAGAATGAATGTTTTTTTTCTGCTGTTATTCACACTTTACTTTTAGAAGAGAGCATCTTCTTCATCATCATCATCTCATGATTATCTTCCTTGTTTCAAATTAGCGCTGAGTAGATTAAGAGGAATTGAAATAGAAGGCAGAAGAAGAAGAGAAGTATTTAATATTATTTATAAATTGCATGGTAATGTAGGAAACTTATTGATTTGCTCATAAATAACCTTTTGAGATAATTTAAGATCTTGCATATACAATAATAATAGTTTCAGAAAATAAACATATTATATTTCAGAGTTGTGGACATAGCCAATTTTGTCATATGCTCTCTGTTGTTTACTTATTACGTCACGGTGAACAGCGACTGTATAAATCCCCCCTCCTCGTTACAGATTTTCAACGAAAAAAAGATTTTTTAGGGGTCGTTCACTCATTACTTTACGTAAAACAGAGACTGATCTACCCCCTCCTCCACTCGTTACAAATTTTGAACCAAAATAGTTTTTTATTACAAAATCTCACCCCCCCCCCTCCCCCTCAAACTGAACATAGGAACCTAGTATATCCTGTTACAAAATCTCAGACCCCCTCCCCCCTAAAATGCGAATAAGTGAACGACCCCTTACACTCTCTACCTTTGTGTTTTTTCTCGGAAATCTTTTACTACTTTACCCTCCAGACAACAATTATTTAAACATAAAATTTAATGCGTGTTGCACAATCTTTACCATGTACCAAAGTACAGAAATGCGTATGGACGATGATCTCGTGAAACTGGAAATGCTATGAAATAATCGTAAATGCTATACACACTTTTAAAATGACCGGCGAACGGTAGCTGTTTGCGTCACTAAAGACTATACGGCACCTAATGACAATTGTGTTTTACAACAAAGCAGAAGTCCCACTTTAAATTAGATAAAAGGACACGAAATCAATGGGATTTAATTTTTTATGAATTGAAGTGCTTTCGAAAACTCGTGTCTCAGCTTAAAATAATTGTCGTGTAAACAAGGCTCTGCACTGGCACCCATAAAAATTAGCACATTTTAAATGCTGACAATAAAATAAATGCTTAATGAAAGATAAATTGTGGGTTTGTGGAGTAAATGCACGAGTTTCATTTCGTGACAAAATTTTTGCATTTTAAGATTGTTGGTCGAGGAATTTTGCTATGAGTGCTCCTGTCTGGATCAAATTAAATTGATTTGTAAAGAAATTTGAATTTTTATAGCAACTAAAGAGGTGAAATAACGGACAAGAAAGTAAGTTGAAACAGGTTCGAAATGGATCAAGTAAGACATAAGCTTAGGGGCGTATCCATAAGGAAAAATATTTAATATTCACACTCAAAATTCATTCCCATATTCAACAATTCAATTATGTGAGAAATCTCATCAAGCCATAACAATATGTGCTGAAGATCCTTTCATATCTGTTGAAGACAACCACGATTTTCATCAAGGACTCAATCTAAACAAAGACTTATCTCATCATTTAAAATATTTTCCTCCATTTTCAAACGTGTAGTATTCTCAACTCAAGTGCCTTCGCCCTAAGTTGTTTACCACTCGAGACAACTCTGTTGCATTTCATAATGAATGAGCCTTTGAGAGGGCAAGAGGAAGAAGAAAATAATTGTTTAGTAAATTACTCAAAATCTAATTTAAAGGCTAATTGATGTACAAACGCACAAATGTAAGAAGAACTAGCCACAAAGCAGTAAATGTATAAATTTTTTATGATTACAACTAGTGAGGTGAGCGTGAAGCTCTATTAAAAATATGCAAAGCTTGAAGTTTTTTCGTTGCCAGCCATGAACAAATAAAAACGAGTTTGTTTCATTAAATGAAATTGTCCAATCTTCAGCCTTTAATTATGGTACAATTAAATTCCTTCACGTTAATTACAATGATTAGAATAATTCATTTGAATAAAAAGACGAGTCTTGCTGTTCGTATGAGAAATATTGCATGAACTAATAAAATTACTTTTATGAGCATGTTTAAGTCATGCACAAAATGTAGACAAAAAAGAGCGAATGAAAATATGATGATTATTAGAGGTTAAGCATTGTTGATATATTCATACTCATCCGATTTGTTAAATGGAGTTTATGATGTTGGTATAAGCACGAAAGGGAGCAATAAACCCTTTTTCCTGTTTCCACATTCATTCAACCCCAATTTTTTTTTTCTTTCTTTTCTGCTCTCTTTCATATTATTTTTTTGTGTGTGGCGTTCTTCTTCTTTTTTTATTTTTCCTCATCTACGACACACAGCCAACAACAGCACAGTCAGTTAGTCGATGAGTGGATGGGATAAAAAAGAAGAAATTTAGAAGCATTTATTCGACATCCATTTACATTTTTATTCAAAATAACATGCTGTTTCAATGATTATAGAAGATGTGCCTCTATTGCAATCCTCAATAAGCAGCACTAAGATTTCTCTCTCGCAAGACTTTTCCCTCTCTTGCTCAATTGTCGATGGATTTTTCACAAGCGAGAAAACGTGATTGTTGTGAATTTGTCGACTCGTCTGTCTTGCCTTGACATAAAATGCGCTTAAACAAGCTTAAATTGACCACTTAATGTACTTATGCTGTGACTTAAAAAGAAGAATCGGTCTACAATGACGATAAAAGTTTCAAACAAATACAAAAGTCATATGTGTAGAAGAATTTCCTTTCGATTTTGTGGTTTCCTCATCGTCAAAATACGGAAAAGACATTTTTGTGTATTCTCAATAAAGATATGCGTAGAAGCTTCTTTTTCTCTCCATTTTTGTGAATATAAAAAGGGAGAGATTCTTTTATGGTTTCACTATTTAATGCTTATTAAATTAAGTATCAATTATGGTTCTGTTTGATCTATAAAAATTAATTGTAGTAAATTTTTTACACCAAGAAAGGCGATAAAATGTCGAGGAAACATTTTTGACATGCCTTCACATATTCGTCTACATTAATAATAATAATATTCTTACAGCGATAAACTTCAGCACGAGCAATATATTAAACAAAAAGAAAAACCGTTTTTATAGAACTGTGTGTATGAATGTATAGATAAATATTTTTTTCAGACTTGTTGACATTGTTCATTGATGTGTATGAATTTTTTTTTTCATGGCAAGTTTTAATTTTGTTTGTTAAACTTGTGCGAAAAAATAAATGTAAAATAAAAGAAGAGAAGAAAAAATTTGGAAGCGCTTATCGCGCGCTTAAAAATGTAACACACGTTTTTTATGGGTCAGCACAAAATTTCTGTCTCTTGATGAATGAGAAGCACAGTGGATGAGAAAAAATAAAAAAAATTACGTCTTTGCAATCATTAATTGTTAAATTGAATGTTTGAGATAATGTTTTATTGTAAATTTTAAGTAATGTTTCGTGAAATGTAAACGTTTTTGCTTTTGATTTAAATTTTTAGTTAAAAACTAGTTACGACTAACTTTCGGATAGCTTTTAACTAACTTTTAACGGATTTGGCTACGGAGGAATATGAAGTCGATTTAGCCAAATTTTATAAAGTTGTATAAATTAGTAAAGTTTCATATTAGAAACAAATTAATTTCAAACATAAAGTCAAGGGTTCGAATCCCAAAATATGAAACGTAGTAAGTTTTACATAATTATCTAAGTATTTTTTTTTATTTTTTCTCAAATTTCACATTTTTTTACTCTCATTTCTTTATAGTTTAAGATGACTGCAAAATTAAATTTTCACAGACACATAAAAGCTAAAAAAAAATATCAATAGAAATTTACTCATCAATATTCAAGGAGATCAAAAAGTAGACAATGAGAAGAGAAATTCACGATAAACGTGAAATGCATTGTAGCATTACAAATTACTGGGTAGCAATATCAATGTTTAGTTTATAAATTTTTAATAGAGAAAAAACTAGACTAGAATGGAAGGAGAAGAAAACTTTGAATATAAAGTAATTTTTTTTGTGCCACAAAACTGTACATATTGTGCATATATGATGAATTTTTACGACTTTTTAATGCTGAATAAATTTCTCCTTAATTCCATTTCTTTCCTTTTTCTCATATATGAAATAACACATGCAAGGAAGAAGAATGAAAAATATCCATTGACTGTCATTTACAGACTACATCTATAAGGTATTTGAAAGTAGGAGAGAACGAAGGAGGAAGAAAAAAATAAATTCATATGAAATTGAGTCATTGAAAGGAATGTTGAGGCACATTTTTGGTCTACTTGTGTTGGTGAACAATGGATGTTTTTTCATCACTACACTCGTGCCGTCCATAAAACTTTTTTTGTTAATTAATTTCACAAACAATATACGGATTGAAAATGAATTCTTTTCCAAGATCTCGGTCGTTTTTTTTCTTATCTAATCTAATCTTTTAAAATTATAAAAACTTTTCAAGACCAATTTTATCTTTCACATTATTTTTTCGCACAGCCAAAACATTCAAGTTTTGTGTCCATTGTTGTAACTTAATTTCTCAACATCATTTTCATTTTCATCCAAAAATAGAATACAAGCAGGAGAAAGAGAGCAAAAGTGTGCTGCTTGAATGGCTATTGGCATAGCAAATACAATCATGTAATCAGTCAAAGATTCAAACGGTTTGGTTATAAATAGAAACGAGTAAAATTATTCCAAATTGATATAACATTTTTTTACTGCTGTGATACGAGCATTTGTGAATGATTATTTAAGAGAAAAAAAGGATGAAACATTCAGACCTTTTTAGGATGTTATAAAGTATAATTTCTGGAAATTTAAAGGATGACTCAGATGATAATTTGTTTGAACTTATTTTTCATTCGCTCGCCATTTTATATCCACACAACTGAGTGAGATATGACTATAAAGTGAAATTTAATTATTAATTCAGGCACCTCTTCGTATCTAGGATCAGGAGATAGGGTATACTCTTGGGTGCACCCATCAGCACCCCCCCTCCTATTTTTGGAAGAACCACTACTAGTTTAAAGCAAAAAAGTTCATCATTCCTGGATACGCCCCTGACTTCCAAAACGAAGGAATCAATTGTATACGAATAGGAAAATGCCTTCTTCTACAATTCCTCCCTTAATGACCCCATTAAAACTTTTGAAAGACATTACCTCGCTCAAGATAGAAACAAATTCCAAAAATCATACACAAGCCTCAAGAATAAAATTGAAATTCTTTTGTTGATATTTTGAGATTTCTCGAGTGAGATACCCTTCCACACTCAGCAGCACAAGTAAAATGATATCCTTATAAAACTGAGATGGAAGAAATATTTCAATTGTGAAACGAGAATAAGAAAAAGCACAGAAAAAAATATTTTTATATCCATATTATAAACACACGCTTACATGCAACATAATAATAATTATATAACCGAATTCGTTATGTGATATCAGAATGATTTTTTATGCGACTGTCTCATATTAATCATAATAATAGTATTTTTTTATGTCATTAAAAAAATCTTTCATGTCTTGAAGCAATACTTGAATTATTCTAATGAAAAGTCGTAAAGAATGGTCAAGGACAAGTTCAAAACGCGCTCTCTTGCAAAAAAAATACAAGAAATACACAAAGACATAAGCAAAGACACTACATGAGTCTCTCTTGCCAAAGCTTAAGTCTATACACAAATATAAAAGTCAAAATGCGAATTTACCGTTTTGAAACTTTTTTTTACTTCATCTGATTGCCAAGTCGTAAGCAATGTGAAATACACAGTCGAATGACAATATTTATGCATTAGCTATCATAATTATATTACTTTCTTTCTGTTATTACAAGTTTATTGGAATGTTGCTCCTAAAATTGATGATCGTTAATAAACAATGAAGCTGATAAGTGGTTCTAAATCAATAAATCTCATCTTAAAGCACATCATCGTCCTAAATGGGAAGTGGCTAGCCATCAATAAATTGAATTGAATGAAAGAAACAATAAGTTTATGTCCTACATTTCAATTGGAATCAAATACAAAGCGTAGACAGCCTTGAACTACTTCTTACATAGTTGAAAAATGAGAAAGAGAGAGCTACTGTAAAGATTGCGCAAGTGACCACGAATGACGAATGTGGTGTTTTATTTTGTTAAAGAAAAAGATATCTCAATGGTATAAAGTTGTGGATATTAAAGTGTACAGAAATTTTTAACACATTTCTATAACAAAAATGAATTTCATTTTGTGAATTCTCTTTTGTGGGTTTGCAAAATGGTTGACTGAATAATTGGTTAGGTAGCTAAGGTGTGGATGTTGTGTCTCAAGAATGTGATGAGATATTTTATAGGAATTTCAGGTTTTAGGAGGTTTCAGATTACAAAATGAAGTTGCTGGTTTGTTGGAGTAATCTTGAGAACTGGAATTGATGTTTGGCTTATTGTGGTTTTCAACAGTTTTGAGCTTTAGGAACTCAATAGAGTGCTTTGAAATGGATGTAAGGTTAATTTTGATTAGGTTTCTAGGGGTACACGGGGTACTCTACCCTACATACCCTAGGGATACTCTAGGGTACACCTACAAAGTAGTCCAATATTCTGAAAATCAGTCAGAATGTCATGAATTAAGCTTGTCCTGTTCATTGAGCTCCTCTTAAGCATACCTAGATGCATTCCGTGCTTAGATTAGCGGTAACTCATGAATGACAACTTCCAGAACATACCAAAACGTCATTGACTGCATTAAATCCATCAATCTTGTCCCAAAAATACCGAAATTATCACAAAGTAGCCTAAAATAATCACCATAACCATATGAAAGCTCTGAAAAGAATGATAAGCTTATCATCTTATCAGCATTTATGCGGTAATATAAATAGAAATAACAATTAACTCCCAATAAATTCGCGATTTTTTTTTTGTTCTCAGAAATAGTTCAAAGCATTTAGCCTGCAACTTCAATGTCATTTTTTCCTCCACCAATTCTCATCACATGACATTCATTGCTCCATGAGACTAAGTAAAGTATACAGCATTTACACACCACACTAGTCAATACGTACGAAAAAATGAAGTTGCTTGCAAAAAAACTAGCGGAAACAAATCAATTTGTTTATGTGTCGGAAGCATGAAATAGCAACAGCACCTAGAAACAACTTTTTTAAAAAAAAAATACAAACACTTCCATTTCGTTATTTTTAAAAAGAGATTTAAA
The DNA here is from genome assembly GCA_963573255.1 of Chironomus tentans. NCBI lineage: Eukaryota > Metazoa > Arthropoda > Insecta > Diptera > Chironomidae > Chironomus > Chironomus tentans. The sequence continues at coordinate 7,091,741 of OY754302.1, forward strand.
TAATATTGCAGTCAGCGACGTAAGTGGCATGAAGAAGGAATGTGAAGCATATTTGAAGAAAATATAAAAATTTATTATTATCCAGCGGAATGCTTTTTCTATTTTTGAAGTCACATGCAATTCTTGACTACATGAAGTTTACTTTTATATTTTTACTAACTGTTTTTTTATCGAGAAATTCCACAGGGTTGGTGACCGTAATATTCTTTTAAGCTCTTCTCTTCTCAGCTCATTCAAAAATAAAACTAGCAATTTAATTTGCAAAGTTTACAGCTTCTTTATATAACAAGAAAACTTTACGGATATTTCCATTTAACGAAAAAAAGAATCTCAGGCTACCCTAATTATTAGAAAATGTTACAGCCTCAAGCTATTTTCATTGTAGTTGTTGTGTAATAGTCGAAAAAAAGGTAAAAGTTTACTATTCGATAATCATTCAGAAATTAAAAGCAGCATCTATGTATGTGTGTGAAATGCTTTCGCTTTTAAAAATTTTGCTATAAGGCATTTTATTTTATTTTACTTTTTTTTGCTTCACTTTTTTTCGGAAACAGCTTTTCAACTCGTAATTCGAAAGCGGTTTGGATGCATTTAAGCAAAAAAAGAGAGAATCTCTTTGATGGTCAATGGCATTCGAATATTTTATGGCCTTTGGACAGACATTCGATATTCACATTTCGCTTGGATGCTAAATCATTCTGCAAGGTCATTTCTCTTAATTAATCGAGTTGTATCAATTGGTATTTATTGCTATTAGCAGAATCAAATCATTCAGAAACATTTTCGAAATAAAATTTGACAATTTACAATGTCCAGTAAAAATTCAAAAAGTTAACGGTCAATTGAAATTCAAATCTTGTTGAATTTAAATTTCAAAAAATTAACGGTCAATTGAAATTCAAATCATGTTGAATTAAAATTCAAAAAATTAACGGTCAATTGAAGTTCAAAAAATTAACGGAAAAAATAGAATTTCAAAAAATTAACGGTCAATTAAAATTCAAATCATGTTAAAATTAGAATTCAAAAAAGTTCCAGCTACAACTCAATCAGATCAACAGACAAAACACACTTTAGATAGATAATAGTCACAAAAAAGTCTATTACAAAGAGCAACATGAGAGACAGTGAGACATCAACATCATCGTAATGCCATAAGCGGAAGATAATGATGAGTTGTAAAAATGGTACTTGACTGTAGAAGCATATATAATACACTTCGTAAGAGTTATGAAAGCATAAAATATATACAACCGAGCAATATTAATAGAAGTAAGCAGATAATGATGGAAGCGCATTTGCATTTGAATGCTTAAAAGATAATTAGTATTTTAATTATGCAACATGATGTCAGATTTAATCCATCGACCTTGAAAGGCTTAATAATTCCATTGGAACCACGAAATGCTCTGGAATTCACGAGAAATTCCTCACCAAAAGCTGGTCAAGTTGCATTCATCGTTATTTGCTTGCAAAATATGCGGCAGAAGAAAAAAATTCCCCCTTCAACAAGTTAACACGATCATGAGCTTGTATGAGTACAGTCAGTGCTTACTTGCTTGCCATATCTATGTATATATCACCGACATTGATCATAACACTTTTTTTTCTCTGCTCGTTTCTATCTCACTCTTTGGTAAACTTTTCAATCAATAATTGATACCGGATGTAACTCAATTGTGGGGCCAACATGACGTCACAGCATGCTTTATATTTCTCTTTTTTCTTGTGCCGATTGCTTTTCTCGCGTAATTTTTCATTTGAAAACAGGTTTGTAAGTGAATTGTAGTTTTTTTTGGGAAGCACGAATTTTAATTCTCTTTTTTTTGCCTCTCAAATTCTCTCAAAAAATGTGTTATTTTTTTGTTAGTTTATTTTATATTTTGAATGGCTTGAATAATACGCTCTATTTGATATACTTTTTCTTTTCACTAATTGATGCAGTCTTGAAGCCAATGAATTTCTCATTATTTTATTGATTTTTGTAATCTATTGGAACATTTCATTTTTATTTTTGTTTTGTAATCGATACTCTGACAGGTTCTGATTGCTGGTTGTCACTTGATGTGATGGTTTGGAACTTTATCTTGTTCCTTCTTCTTTTGAGGGTGTGGAATTGATCATTATTAAAATTGTAGTTTTAACTGCTTCCGAGAAGCGGATATCATGTTGATTACATTTCTGGAGCATCCAAAAGGATATAAAACTAGGGTGACCATCTGCGTAGATTTTCAACGGACAGACCTGTATAAATTTGGAAATTTTGTTCCAGGTCCTGTATTTCTTCACGAAAATTTCCATTAACTTTCCTTCATGTCCTGTATTTTTGAGAAATTAGATGCTTAAAACTGAGGTTCTGGAATGTTATATCTCTAACTACAAGTGTAGGTACCTAAGGTAAGCAGACTGTGAACTTCTTGGGTTCGAGAATCGACAAGCTAACGTGTCACTTTTTATAGTCATGTAGTGGATATAACCTCCTTTAACTGTCTTGAACAACATGATGGACATGTCAAGGACATGAATTTTTCTTATTCCTCCATAAAATGTTAATTTCTAACTAAGGTCATGCATTCCAAGTTTAAATTCTTTAGAATCCTCATTGATTGTCAATTATCAGCTCAAGCAAGCACAAATTTCTACAGAATTAAATACCAAATGATAAATTCATGAAAAAACGAAGGTCGTAGTCCAATACCAATGATGAGAATGCAAGTTGTGTAAATATTTGCATCATACAATATTTACTGTATATAGTTGTAAAGAAGCACTTGTTTATAATCTCCTCATTAATCCGTCTCATTGAGAATAAATAATTCACCGATGTACTTTTCCATCTCCTACATTTCCCTAATTTGTATTAATTTGCACTGAGCAAAAGTAAAGACAGTTTCATATTTATCATCTGCTCACCCATACAAAAGCTCATTCATCCCATATACACATAGACAAAGACAAATCATGAATAGAAGAAAACATTGTTCACAAACACAGACAACCTCATCAATGAGACGATGGAGAATGTGCAAAAAAAACAACAATATAATGTGACGAAGAAATGAAAAGAAGAAATATCGTCGATGTCGGTACAAAAAAAAATTACACACGTTTTTTTTATACGGGGTAAATGTGTGGTTGAATAGTATGTGCGCTGAGGGAGTGAGACATTTCGATAGACAAAAGAACTAGCATAAACTTGGTCACTCGTGAGTCTGACGAAGGCGCAATTTAAGGTCTAGAAAAATAGGTTTTGAGTCGTTTTGAGGTTTGAAGGATGGAATTGATAATTAAAAATTTAACAGTCAATTAAAATTCAAAAAATTAACGGTCAATTGAATTTCAAAAAATTCAATTAAATTTCAAAAAATTGCGCAATTTAGTGTCTAGAAAATTAGGTTTTGAGGTTTAAATGATGGAAGAATTGATTTTCTGGACGCAAATATTCCTTGAAGCAAGCTTTAGAATTTTGTCAGCAGTTGACATGACCATGTCTAAGAGAATTTTTGGGACTTCAAGTGCTAGACCCAGGGGGTTCATTTGGGTGTCGACGGAAAATTTCTTCAATTTTCTAGGTTTTTTTATAAAAAAAAATCCCAAAACACTGGTATTAGCACTTGAAGTCGAAAAATCCTCTTAGAAATGACTATTGCCGTTCATACAAACAAAAATCAACACAGGGGGAAAACCACTTGGTGGAAAAAAGGTCATTTTCCACCATCTACATTTTAATACAACAATTTTGAATCCTTTAATATTGGTTAGTGGAAACGGTGTCAGAATATCTTATATACTGGTTCTGCTCAAGATAGGACCAAAGTTTTTTTTCCACCAAGAGGTTTTCCCCCTGAATCAACACCCCCCTCGCAAAATTGGGTACCAGCCGAAAACTGCACCAAACGAGGAAGAACCAGTCACAAAGTCATACTACAGACACAACCGTCACTTTCATGCATCCAAAATGTATTTAAAAATTATGTGAATATGATTTTCACTCACCAAGGTTTTTGTGGTTTTTTCATTTCAATATCAGGATAAAATTTACTATTCTTTTTCATTCTGCTACATTCTTGTTACGTCGTAATATGGTTTGATTGATGATTGAATGACTACCAATCATCCTTAATAACTGGATTGGGAATCCAGCCGTTTATAAAATAATCCAAGTTTTTCTTTCTGTGTTCACTGTGCCTTATTTTAATCAATATTTGATTTCTCCTTATGACTGACTATTTTTTTGTGTGTTATTGATTAATTTATATATTTATATCTTCACTTATAATCACTGGATAGAATCTACTTCTTGATGTTATTCATATGATGTTACACATAATAATATATTACTATACTTGGTTATGCAAAATAGGCATTGATTTATTTCCTTTTCTTATCATTAATATTTTTTTTTCTGTGTTGTCATCATCACTATAAAAATTTACTACATTGCACGACTTTACATAAAACGAAGGGGGACGAGAAATAAATTGTTGCTCCTTTCCAGAAGTCCTCAAGTAACTTGAGTTGAAAATGATGCTATTCCACAAACGGAATTTTTACTCTCTTTTTTTTAAATCACGTCACTGTGACCGACCGTCATACAAACTTTTTCTTACTTATAAATTTTTTTATCTTAAATTTCTGCATTGAAATGTGACATGGAAAGAAAGGAAGAAAAAGAAATAAATTTTTATTTATTAAATATGTTGGGTAATTTCCATCGAGTAGTTTTGGATTCTCTAATTTCTTGCATTTCGTGGGAAAAACCAATTGAGTAAGCATCGAAGGTACTTAAAGAATTATTAATGACATAGATTGGATGTATTAGTTATAGTTTTTTTTTCTGAGAGCGCATCGATTGTTTTCGAGCTATTTTTGCATCGTTTAAGTGATGTGGGAAAAGAAACTCGAATTTAATTATTTTTTTGTTGCATCTGTGATGAAAGATTAGAAAAGTTTGATGAAATTAATTTCACAGGTCAGACATCACTTTTTCTCAAAAAATAACCAGCATGAGTAATGAAAATTGCCTTCAACCACGACAAACGAGACTCTAGTCCATAATAGAATATTGTTTACTTAATTTATCAAGTCATTCCGATAGCATTTCATGTTCTACGCTAGTTTTTCATACTCAATTCATTCGAATGACTTTAAAAGTTATTAAAAATGTCGAATATTGGCAAACATATTAAATTGATTGAAATAGTTCTTGAATGGATAGAACAGTGGCATCGCGAGCGAATAGAAAAATCCATAAGTCTGGAGTTGAGAGCTTAAATGAGTCCTTTCATTATGCTTTATGTCCATCAACACTTGAACTTTTCACATGATGATGAATATTTATATTATATTAATTTTTTTGGTACACAACTACGTGATAAAATGAGTGCATAGATATAGGGAAAATTGATTTTTCTTTTCCCTTTCACGTCTCCATCATCAGATGTGTTGTTGTTGCTCTCTTCTTACGTTCAATTCCGTCGTGTCTGTATGTGGGAGTGTATAACGGTGTAGTATTTGTATGAGTGAGTCTATACGTACATACAAAAAAAATCTATATATACAGATATATCATGGATTTTCCATCATCTCTTGCCTCGCATGGTGTCGTCGGGTTATTTTAGCAATGAAAAATTATTCCTTTGTTTTCATTCAATTACCCCCTTTTTTATTTCATTTTTCTTCGAATCCGATATCATTGCATTTGTCCTCGACCAAAATTAAAATACATAATAATAGTATATATGTGCAGCATGATAAAGAGTAAATTTACTCTGTAGTAAAAGAATGATGAGAGAAGCGGGTATTGGCAATGAATAAATTTTAAATGCACTATTATCACTAATAATATTAATTTGGATTAGAAATCACTAAATCTATTGAGTTGAGCGAGCGAGATGGAAAGAAGGAAGGAAAAAAAAATTAACTCTGGATGTTATGTGAAATATAAAATAAATTTTTGTGAGAAAAAGAAAAAGAGCGAAGCAACGAGTCAGGCAGCTGTGAGAATATAATAAGAAGTTGTACATGTAATTTCTTATATTTTTTTTAATGTCTTGAATGTGTGTTACTTTTTTTATATATATGAATTGCGACGAAGGAAGTATCTTGCTTACTCAATTGATTTCATTTTTGGACATTTACGATATTTAAAATTGATAATTGAGATGTAATTTTAATTAATTTAATTAGTTTTTATGGACGCAAATGCAACACTCTTTTTATTTCCAATCTTTTTTTCTTTCTCTCTCTTTTTTCTTCTGAAGAAATTTCTATTTTTCTTACACTTTTTTTTTCACTCGATTCACACTAACAAAATTTTTTGTTAATTTAAAATTGTGATGCTTTTTTGATTATCCTTGACAATTATGTAATAACCGAATGTTTATACTATAAATTGGAGCAATTATTAGGTTTGAAAACGAACGATTTACAGTAATTATTTATTTTTATTCTGGCATCTTATTTCTTATTTTCACTTTTGTATCTAACAAGTAAAAAAGTCTTTACACCTTGATTCTCACTATGTTGGCGCATGTTGCACGACTTGCGGCACTTCTGTTGCTCAAATTTAATTATTTTCTTGATTTTGCCTGATTACTGGATCTTTTTTTTTGTCACTGGATCTTTATTGAATTTTAATCTAGTTTTCCTTGAAATTTCTCCTTATTTTGTCAATTTTCATGCACTTTTCAGCGTAAATCACACAATCATTAAGTACTTTATACTAATTATCAATTATTTATCATTCCACACTATTTAAACACATTAAAATCAATAAATATTCACAAAACATTTTAATATTTAAAAAATACATTGACAGACTGACAGAATAAAACCCAGTTTACATCAAAAACATGCTAATTTTCAAAATTTCAAAAATTCAAAAAAACTTTAGCCGTTAACAAATAAACTTATGTGGCTTTTGCTCATTAATTAAGGATTATTTATGGCATAATAATTTAGTTTTAAAGTTTTATTTATTCTTTTCAATAGAACTCTCTGAAAATCTCCCTAATTGCTGCTTTTAATAGCTTTCAGATTATAACGGTCATAAAATTTTCAAATTTCAAAATCAACGTATTCATTTTGTTGAATTAAAATCCGACTAAAGTACTATAATTAACAAGCTAAATTAAGTGATTTATACGGTAATTGGTTGTTAAGAAGCTATTAATTGAATTGCAATCGTTTGGACAGTGAAATACAGTGAAGTAAGGTGGGAAATCGTGAAAATAAAATCGAAAATTGACGCCACTGGAAAAATTAAAATAAGAAAATAGAAGCGCTGAATCAGATTAACAAGATTTTGTTAAATTAAAGGAAATTACAAAGATATGGCTGACAAAAGTAAATCAAATACGTTCAAAATGCATGACCTCGTGTGGTAAGTATCGAATTTCAGTCAATATCATGTTAAATTTGTGTAAATCACGGTAAAATTTTAACCTTTGCATTTTTAACAATTGAAAAACATTCAACTAAAGTAAACAAATATGATTTTAGGGCGAAAATGCCAAGCTATTGTCACTGGCCAGGAAGGATTGTTGAGCCCAACACACCGCAAATTGCAAAATTAAAGAAAAGTCCAACACAACACTGTATCTTCTTTTTTGGATCTAATAACTAGTAAGTTCTTATCAAAAAAAACATCCAGAACACGATAATAAACATAACTTTTTTTGTTTTACAGTGCATGGCTTGAAGAGAAGAGTTTGAAGCCGTTTTACGAGTTCAAAGAAGAAATGAAGGCAAAAGGAAAGCCAAAGGATCTCTTTGCAGCAGCTATGAACGATATTGAATCGTTTATTGAGAATCCAGAGAACTTTTCAGCATTGTTTGAGCCAAAAACGCCAGTCCAAAAGAAGAAAAGTATACCGAAGCCAAAAATAAAGCATGATATTGAAGCTGATTTCGATAGTTTAATATCAGACAATAGTGTACCGTCATCACCAAGTCCATCAAAGACATCTACACAACAGCAGCCATCCCGTAAGTCCGTCGATAAACCAAAAACAGATAAAGTGCCTCAAAGCAAACGCAAATCAACCCGTGAATCTGACAAAATCCTTAACGAGGACATGGATATTGAGCCAAATGCACAGCCACAAGCTAAAAAGCCAAGAAAATCATCTCAAGCACCAATTTCATCGCCAAAGCTTAATGAAAAGAATCCAGAAGAGACAAGACGTCGATCAGACGTTGCAGACGTAGCAAAAGCATTAAAATCACCACGTCGTACTGAAGCTTCATTAAATGTTTATGGCTTGATTGGTGTTGGTATAATGGGAAGTACAATTTTGGAGAACTTATTAGCCAGTGGACATGAAGTTGTCATTTACAATCGTACACCATTAAAATGTGAACCATTCATAGCTGAAAAATGCACAATGGCTGGAAGTCCGCGAGAAGTATTTGAGCAATCTTATGTGACATTCGTTTGCGTCTCAGATTGTGATGCAGTCAAGGAAGTTGTATGTGATGGTGAACGCGGTATTATTGCAGCTGATTGTGGGGGAATTGAAAAGGGCTTGGTCATGTTAAGCTCAGTCGATTGTGAGACATCCCGTGACATCCACGGAGCTGTTTTAATGAAAGATTGTCGTTATTTGGAAGCACAGATTCAAGGATCAAAAACGGAAGTTAAAGAGGGTAAATCAATTGTCGTATCAGCTGGTGAGAAGTCATTGCATGATGACTGTAAGACCTGCTTTAATTCATTTGCTAAAAACACATATTATTTGGGAGAAGAGCCTGAAACTGCTGTAAAAATGAATTTAGTTCTTCAATCGATGGCAGGCGTACAATTGGCAGCACTAACAGAGGCATTGACATTAGCTGATTCCCTTGGACTTCAATTACGTGACATACTTGAGATCATAAGCTTGAGTAATTTAAATTCAGACTTTATTACCGAGAAAGGACTTGTCATTGTGGACGAAAAATTCCGTGAACCATCCAAGAAAGTCGATACGATGCAAAATGATCTGAAAATGGCACTTGAATTTGGAGACACTTTAGAGCAACCATTACCGTTAGTTGGAGCATCAAAGGAAGTCTTTAAATCAGCCAAAAGGATGGGATTTGGATCGGAAGATTGTGCTGCTGTCTATTTTGCGCTGAATTTCAATAAATATTGTTATGACTATGGAAACTATACTGAAAATGGAACCATGTAAATGGTTCACACCAACACAAAAAGTGCAAAACGGAATCAGCAGTAATATCAATTTTTGATTAATATTTTTAATAGTTATTTTTATAAGAGACATACATGAAAAGTTAGGACAAAATTATTTTTTCTTCATCTATATTAAGTTTTTCTTATCCTTTTTTCACTAGATCATTTCCCTTTTAAGTAAAGTAGTTTTGAAATATCTTTCTTTTATCCTCGGAAATCATTCATATTTAAAGAAGAATGTAAAATTATTAACAGAAAAAAAAGTTTTTATCAATAAAATATATGAGAAATAACGGTCTTTTTAAATTTAAATTTCTTTTCAGCTTCAGATTTCTCATTTTGAATTTTTCAGTTAATTAGTGGATAATTTAGTTATGTTAATTAATGGTTCATAAACTTCAATAATTATTTTATTGATTTGTCTAATGACTGCTTAGTTTGGACGTGGAAAGCTTGGTATGAGAAAATTTGTCACCAACGGTTTTTTGAAATTTGAATTTCTGGAATTCAGCTGAACGGAAAAATTGACGCTACGAATTTTATTTAAAAAAATTGTGTTTTAAAGAGATCCAGCCATTATTAAACAGAAGAATTCAGTTATTAGTTAATTAGAGACATATATGTGTGAGACAATGTCGCTAAATATCAATGATCTTGTATGGTAAGTGAAATTAACAAAATAAAAACAAACACAAAATATTTCCAACAGTTTTTCGGATCTTATCAAAACTATCTACGTATGTTATGTGCATCATTAAGTAGCATAAATGGCTGTCTAGTCATTAAAACATGTTTGTGGACATTAATTAGTGTAGAAAGTGATGAAAATGATGAAAGTAAATTTTCGGCGCTCAATAATTTAAAATTGATTTTAACCTCAAGAGTTAGTTCCTTTAAAGCTCATATTATACACAATGTAGCATATACTGATTATAAACAATGATTTATTTATGTATTTTAGGGCTAAAATGAAAGGATACTGTGCATGGCCAGGACGAGTAAGTTTATAAATTTTCATATTAATAACATAATTTCTAATGTTTTGATTCTCACTATTTGATTCCTTTAAGATTGTTGAACCGAGTGATCAATTAAATAAACTTAAAAAGACTGAAAAATCACAATGTGTATATTTCTTTGGATCACACAACTAGTAAGTTAATTTACATTTTGCGCCATTCTGGATGTTTTACTGTAACTTTTCTTTTTTCTGCAGCGCTTGGATTGAGGATAACAACGTCTATCCATACATCGACTTTAAGGAACAGATGGTAAAATTAGGAAAACCAAAAAATTCATTCGATAAGGCAGTTGGGGAGATTGAAGCTTACATGAAGAATCCAGCGGTAAGTTATTCCTCATAAAAGCTTAATTCTTATCATACTGAACTGGATCATGTAATTTCCAGGCTAATGACGTGATCATCACACCGGCTAGAAAAAAATCCATCACAAAAGTTCGACCATCAAACGCATCCGAGGAAGTTCCAGTTCAAGAGCATGAAGGTGCAAATCACATTGAAAGCGGTGAGGATGAGACACCAAAGAAAGTTAATAAAGTAATACCAGTTAAGCGTTCAACGGTAAGCCATCAACATCTCAAAAAATTAATCCACAATAGACCTAAATTTGAATTTTAATTCACAGCAAAAGAAGCCAAAACAAGCGATTGCAAAGAAGAAGAAATTGGAAATAGACGAGAGTGAGGAGGTTGTGCCTGCAAAACGTCAACGCTCTATACCATCAAGTCCAATCGCACGTAATCACAACAACAATAATGAATTGAGCTCAGATTTCTCGACATCTCAAAAGGAATATTCCTCACCAGTGCCTAGGTCACGCGTCGCTCGTGCTGTTATCGATCGTCCCGACATCTTCAGCCAATCAAAGCCAGATCTAGAGGAATTGGATGTTGAGACAATCACAGAGACATTAAAGTCAAAAAATATCAAGGCATCGACGAGTAAGTTTGGCTTCATTGGCCTAGGAATAATGGGCAGTGGAATTGTCAAAAATCTTATTAATTCTGGACATGATGTGTGCGTATATAATAGAACGCATGATAAGACAAAGAAGTTTGAAAAGTGCGGTGCATCAGTTATGCTAACGCCTAGTGACGTTGTTGAACATGCTGATATTACGTTCAGTTGTGTGTCTGATCCTCAAGCCTTAAAAGATGTAAGTTAATGTCCCGTTAGATTCTAGACTGAATTTAAATCGTTGGATTAAAAGTTAATCTCTGTAGATTTAAATTAAATCCTAAGGATTAAAAGTTAATCTCTAGATTTAAATAATCAAATCATTATTCCTCTCATTTGCAGACTATATTCGGTCAGTATGGAGTCGCCTCACTTCCACCAGAGCTCGTCCGTGAAAAGGGATTCGTTGAAATGACAACGATCGATGCTGACACTTCCAAAGATATTGAGAGTGCATTAAATGATATCGGCATGCAATATTTGGAAGCACAAATTCATGGTACAAAGGCACAGGCAGAGGAGGGAAAACTCATAATATTGGCAGCTGGAAACAAACAATTATTCGATGCATGTCAGACTTGCTTTGAAGCCATGGGGAGAAATTCATTCTTTGTTGGTGACACTGGCAATGCTACGAAAATGAACTTAGTGCTTCAAACAATCACCGGCATCACAATTGCTGGATTAGCTGACTCATTAGCTTTAGGTAAATAATATTGTGTGAATATTGAATGGAATTTGTTAATGTCATCATTATTTTTTTGTTTAGCTGAAAAGGCCGGATTGCAAACAGACACGTTCTTGGAAGTCATGTCAAACACAAATTTACGATCAGACTTAATTATGGATAAAGGACTTGGTGAGTTATGGCTTCCTGAAAATCATTGAAATTTACTAAAATCTTTTAATCTCCAATTTTCCAGCAATGATTGACACGCGCTTCTCGCAAATCAACTTACCACTCCAGCACATGCAAAAAGATCTCCGTTTAGCTATTAACATGTCAGACAGTCTAAACAATCCAATGCCATTGACAACGATTGCAAATGAAGCGTACAAAAATGCTCGCCGTGCTGGATTAAATGAGAACGATGCGAGTGCAATATATTACCGTGCACGTCATTAACAATTATGGATTAAATCAAAGTTTAAGAAGAATAATAACAAAAACAAAAGAAATAGATCCAAAAAGGACCAATCCAACTTCCGATGAGAGTAATACAAGTGAAGATTACTCATAACAACCTTTTTTGACCTTTTTACACACATTACACATTTATTATTTTGTTAGAACATCAGAAAAGAAATAACTATTCATGGATTTAAAAAAATACACAAAAATAATTGAGGATTTTAGAAGTTTAATAATCGTTGACAATGAAGTCATATCGTTTTATATTAGAAAATTATTCTTTTTTCCCTTTATTTCTTTACTTTTCAAAGTATATTCTATCCTATTTAAATGAATCAAGAAAAATTATTAAATTTATTTCCTTTCACACCTTTATCTTTATTCATACATATAATTTTTTTCCCTTTAGTCCTTAAGTTAAACACAAAAAAATTGATCGCTAATATTATATTATATTTTTTTTCTCCCGGTATGATTTGATGTAAAAGAAAATGAATAAAAATTATAGAACATTTTTTGAAGAAATAATGACACGAACCGTTTTGGATTTTGGAACGTATTTAAATTTTCACAACATTTGTATGGTTTTGAAGGAAATGCTCGAAAACCCTTCAACAGCTTCAAAAGGCAATAATTTTGAAGCTGTTGTATGGTTTTCAAGCAAAAAATTATTGCCTTTTGAAGCTGTTGAAGGGCTTTCGAGCATTTAATGCAAAACCATACAAATGTTATTTTTGTTTTTGGAATTGTATGGTTTTCAAGGGTTTTAGACAAACATTTGTATGGTTTTAGGAAAATTTAGAATTTGTAAGGTTTTGAAGAAAAAAACGAAGACCATACAATTCCAAAAGTTGTTAATGGAAATGCTCGAAAACCCTTCAACAGCTTCAAAAAGGTAATAATTTTGAAGCTGTTGAAGGGTTTTCGAGCATTTACTTCAAAACCATACAAATGTTATTTTTGTTGTGATTTTTTTGGAATTGTATGGTTTTCGTTTTTTCTTCAAAACGTTACAAATTCTAAATTTTCCTAAAACCCTACAAATGTTTTTTTAAATTTGATGAAAATGCCTGATTTAAATTTTGAAACTAAATTCCTTGCCTTATTTTCATTTCTCTGTTGTACTTCCTCATTTTTCTTGAAATTCTCATATTTTTATTATTTCAAATAAAAATTTTTTTATATCAACATTGTAAAAAATAATGTTAAGAACTAAATTAAATAGAGTTGAATGTTTCAATTTAATGAAATAAAAAAAGCTAAAAGAGAGAAGTGAATATATTAAGAAGATAAGAGGAAGGAAGAGGAAAGTGAGTCCTTTACAAAGAAATACAAGCTGTTTACATAATAATGATGTTGTAAAATAAGAAGTATAAGTAAAAGTATAAAGAAAACTTGTATCATTAAGACACATATTATAAATATAAAAATTCATTTATTTTTTAATGAAGGAAAACATTTTAAAATCATTACACAACACACATTATGTGGTGGGGTTTTCTAAGGATGAACATTTTTCACTTCTTGAAGTAAGTTTTGATGGACGACATTGGGGGTTGAGTAGTGAATTTTTGGCAGAATTAAGGATCATCAAAAAGTATTACAAATTACGGCTGTTAAAAAATTGAAAATTTTAAAAATTCAAATGTAAAAAGTTTAAAAAATTTGAAAATTTTGAACTCAAAAGATTGAAAATTAAAAATTCAAATTTTAATGTTTTGTTCTTGAAAGTTCAAAAATTGATGTTTTGGTCTAAAAAGTTTAAAAAAAAGTTGAAAGTTTTAAAAATTCGAATTTAGAAAGGTTAGAAAGTTTTAAAATTTTGAACTTTACCAAAATCAAATTTTGAACTCAAAATATTGAAAATTTAAAGTTTAAAATTTTTCATCTTTTGAGTTCAAATTTTAATTTTGTTAAGCTTTAATTTCAAATTTTTAAAAATTCAAAACTTGAACTCAAAAGATTGAAAGTTTTAAAAAATTGGAACAAAAAAGTTCTGAAAATTTAAATATTAAACTCAAAAGATTGAAAATTTCAAATTTTGAACTCAAAAGGTTGAAATATTCTAAATTTAAACTCAAAGGATTAAAAAATTTCAAATTCAAAATATTAAAAAAAAACAAACCAAAATTTGAACTCAAATGATTAAATTATGATTTTAAAAGATTGAAAATTCAAATTTAATGTTTTAATCTTAAAAGCTCAAACTTTAATTTTTTGATCTTAAAAGTTCAAATTTATAAATTTTCAATCTTTTGAGTTCAAATTGTGATTTTGTTAAAGTTCAAAATTTTCAAATTTTTTAAACATTTTAAATTCAAATTTTTAAAAAATTCAAAACTTGAACCAAAACATTGAAAATTTTAAAAAGTTGAAACAAAAAATTGAAAATTTTAAATTTTTCATCTTTTGAGTTCAAATTTTGATTTTGTTAAAGTTCAAAATTTTCAAATTTTTTAAACTTTTCAAATTCAAATTTTTTAAAAAAATTCAAAACGAACTCAAAAGATTGAAAATTTTAAAAAATTGAAACAAAAAATTTCTGAAAATTTGAATACTAAACTCAAAAGATTGAAAAATTTAAATTTGAACTCAAAGGATTAAAAAAATTCAAATTCAAAATATTAAAAAAATAATCAAAATTTGAACTCATTGAAATCATTGAACTCAATGATTGGATTGTGATTTTAAAAGATTGAAAATTAAAAATTCAAATTTGAAAATTTATTCTTAAAAGTTCAAATTTTATTTTTTTGTTCTTAAAAGTTTAAATTTTAAAATTTAGTAGTTTCAAAATTAAAAATTAAAAATTTCAAAAGTCAAACTTTAAATTTATATTATTTTGTTTGAAAACAGCAAAATTTTGAATTAATTTTCATTCCTCAAGTTAATTGAGTTAACTTTACAACTCAATGTTAAATATTTCAAAATTCCAAAATTAGAGATCCAAAAAACAAAAACTAAAATCCACCCAAAATTAATCCAAGGGATAACTTCACAAGAAGATAAATAGAAATGAGAAATTATTTTCCTGCTCTATACATAAATGAGGATAAGGAAAAGAAAACGCGCATACACATACAATAACAAGGAAGAATAAAATAGCAAGAATAACTCAGAAGAATTAAGAAAACATATATATGGGTTTAAAAAAAGAAGAAAAAAATCTTGTAGATCATAAAATTAATGAAAACAAAAAAAATAAAGTTTGTAAGAATTTAAAAAAAGCAAAAAATGCAATAAATTCAGTTTCAAAAAAAAATAAAATCCTTTGATGTTCATTTTGATGCCGGCGATACAGAGAAGAAAATCTGTTGTATTAAAAACGCATGTGCCTCGATTGTGGAAAAATCGGAAGCTTTTCCTCTCCGAGAGAGCAGCACTTGATTCTCACGAGAGTAAGCCGCATATAGTGTGAAAATCCTGACAAGAAGTGATGTCTGGGTGAGGAAAAGCACATGAATATCATTCAGAAATTCAATTCCGAGCTAGCTCAACATTTTTTTCTCTCTCGTGCCAACAAATGCAACATCGTAAGAGCGAAAGAGAGCGAATCCAGGACTTTTTTGCATTATTGTTGTTGCTCTGCCGCACATATTTGAGTAGAGCTTTTTTTGCAGGACGAAAAAGAAAAAAAAATATTTTCACATCACGAAAGCGAGCATTCTTCTCATTTAGTTTTCGGATTTACTGATAACAAGTTGTGTTTTTCTGTTGTTCTGTAAGTAGAAGAAATAAATATAGAAGAAGAAAAAAAATTCCATCACTGAAGTTAGAATATGTGTGTGGTTTGTGCATAGTCACAGATATCTACAGTAAAAAAGAATTTTGGAATCATCATTCAATTAAATTGCTTCTTTTTTTGTCTCTTACTGTGCGTTAAGTGGTTGAAAGGAAATCTTTATTTTCCATCTCGATATGTGAGCAATTTCCGTGCTGTATACGATGAAAAAAATGTCGATGGAATTGGTGATTTATATTTATCATGATTGATTGATGAGTGGTTTGGTTCCTTTTGTGATATATGATCTGATGTTGTTGAGTGTGTGTTTGTGTATATTAAATGTTTCATACGTCTTCTTGCTTATTGCACTTGTGCTGTTTGTGGTTTCGGACGGCTTTCTACAACGAAACGACACAAAAGTTGTGAAGGAAGCAACAGACATACATATAAGGATATATGTGAACTTTTTTCTTCATCTTAATTACCTCGTCGTCGCTAAATTGGGTCATGGTGTGAATTCCTTTTTTAATTTCATTTCCTTCTCTTCTTCACCTCTTCTTTATTTCACACAAAAGCGTTCCACAAAATTTCCGTGGCATTCATGCATGTATACACTTATAAGGTGTGTATTCATTGCTCTGTTCTCATTATTACTGCTTTTGTTGGGGGAATTGTGATTTTTATTTGCATTTTGTCTCAGTTTTGAGGGGTTTAAGTTCGTGATTGATGAATTTTTATTGACATCCAGGATAGAGAAGTTTTGTATTGCTAAGGAAAATGAGTTGAGTGCTGAAATAAAAGGGGAATGTTAATTTTTAAGGAGAATTTTGTAGTCTGATGAGTTTTATTTACGTGTAAGTATTTTAATGACTCAATCTTTGGAGATTTTGTAATAATTTTGATTTTCTCTGGAAGTTTGTTTTGTAATGAACATCCAGGAAGGTTTTATGTTGATTATTTGCAAATTATTGTGTAGCCTTTGCTTTTCTGGTTATATATGAAGCTATTATGCTTAAATGATTATCAATAAGTAGTATTCTTCTTGTAAAATTGGTAAATTGATAGTTTTAGAATATAATTTTATTCTGAATTATAATTCAATAAAAAACTGCTATAATTTGTCAAGAATTAATTTTTTTACCCAAATAAAATAGATTAGCTTTAAAGCTACTATATTCCACTTAAATTGCATCAAATACGGCACTATTATTGCTATGAGAACTGATTAAAATTGAATTTTTAAATTTAAGTTTCAAATAGGAAAAAAGATGCTAAAATTGATGCGAGAATTCAAATTTTCTAAAAACCGTTGAAATTTTAAAGATGCGAGAATTCAAAAACTGAAAAATCGTTGAATTTCAAAAACTGAAAAATCGTTAACATTTAAATTTTCTTTTAAATTTCCATAGCCAGCTTCATCAGTTCTCTGCATAAAATACAAATTCCATATAACAAAATTTTCCTCTAAATACTTCCCCTCTTTAAATTGCCTACATCACAAAAAGACAAATAGAAAACGTTCATCTTTTAATGCCTATTCCAAAATTTATCGCTAGATTTAGACAACAAGGAGCTAATAAAACTCATCCACCTAAGCAGTCTTTTCTACTTGCACATTTTTCCTATTTTTTCTCTCTCTTTATTTTCTTCATTACATGTTGTCTTTCCCCATGCACACACACATTTCAGGCCTGTTGTTCCTCCACAAAAAAAAGGATAATGACGAGAACACAAAAAGAAAGAAAAAATTCCATTTTTTTGCCTTCTCGTTTTTTTTTGTTGCTCACAATGCGATGAATGTGATGGAATTTAATGGCATTTTCGCTGCCTTGAGTGAGTGGCTTTATATTGCGGGCGGCCTCATAAGGAAATAAAAAAAGCTATCGTACTTTTTACTGTGCACAGATTTTTTCCATTCACAGTAAATGAAAAGACATTGAATATAGCTCCGAGAATTTTTTCGCACATCATGGGACATGGGGTAAAAATTTTAAGTAAGTACATAAAAAAATATTGAATTAAATTAGATCCAGTACGAGCGAAAAATCCGCCACATAAGCATAAACCAAAACATTTTTTTCTGGTCTGTATCTCGTTGCTACTTCCGTTGCGACCCAAGAAAAATGACCAAACATTAATTTGAGAATTGCAATCCATTAATTTTAAAGTAAGAAGAATGTTCTATGGTATTGGAGTGCGGGGAGATTGTGTACAGTAACAGAGAGATCAGTTTCCGCCTTTCTTCTACTGTAATTTTACTAATTGCCGATTCTTCAAAAATGACATGCCCATAAATTTCGATCAAAAGTCTTTTCTGGTAAACCTACTAGAATGTTTGTGCTTTAAATTGGATCTTTTACTTTAATATGGTTGCTTGGGTTGCTAAGTTGTTATTTCTCTTGAATTTTGTAATATAAATAAGATTTTTATTTTCTACTGGATCTTTCAAACTGACTGGATCTTTAAAAAGGGTCAATTATTGATTGCTGGAAGTAATGTGCATTGTTATTACTGGAAGTAAGTGTATTTGCTATGTTAAGCTTCAAATTAAGTCCTGAATGAGCTTAATTGATTCGAATATGCCAGAAAACTTCTCCAAAAACTATCAATTTTTAACGGATTTTTAAATTTTGAATTCCAACATTTGTGTGGTTCTGAATTTTAAATATTTTAAAGCCGTTGAAAATCAAAAAACACCAATAAATCAAAATTTAAGCCAATTAATGTCAACTAAAGCACCATTTATGTTAATAACATCACAGGGAACCACTACAAAGCAATTAATGAATTCCTCCTGCTGATAACATAGCACAGTTATCAAAAATCACAGACTCATTCATAAAAATTAATTTCCTGAAAATTGATAATTTCTATCGTCATAAAATTATTTTTCCATTCATTTAACGAAAGAATAGAAAACATTAATCAAAAATTCATAATTAGACACCAAAATTTCGTCCATAAAAATAAGCTAAAGGCATAAAAAAATGTTTCAAATATGGAAGAAAAAGGGACGCAACCATTTCCTTAATGCAATTATCTAAGTATTTATTTTATTTTGTACAATATTTTTTTCAACAACAACAACACCACGAACGAGAGGAAAAATAAAAATAAAAAAGGCAAGATTTTGTTTTTTGGTAAGTAAGCAGTAACGGTGGTGAAGGGAAAATATTCTCATGGTTATCGATTGTCTGCCTTCATCTTACATCTAAAACATGATTCTTACATTGAACAACGTTGCCCACACCACTTTGTGCAGCTTTAAAAAGTAGAAGAAAAGGAATTTTTATTTTTACTGTGTATATAGTGTGCACGATGTATCCGAGCTGTATATGGACACTGAGGCTGGAAAAATTCTAAATTTTAAAAAATTGACCTTAATTTAACGGATTTTTCAAATTTAAAATTTAATAATTATTCAAATTTTTGAATTTTGACCGTTAAAACTTGAATTTTTAAAGCGTCGCTTTTAAAATTTCACAATTTTTTCTAAACAAATTTTCAAACTTAAAATTTGCTCGGGACATACAGTATCGACTATTAGATGTAAGAATAAAGTAGGGAAATAAGGAATGAAGTCTTAGATAGAGGCACACACATACAGAATGAAATACGAAAAAGAGAAATAAATATTTTCCTATAAAACATCCTTAAAATTATTTTTCCTTTTTTGTTCCATTCTTATCTTCCATTCCTTTTCCCTGACTACGACGCGAGACATTAAATGAAAAACACATAAAAAAATCGACTCGTAAATAACGTAATTTCTTCGTTCATTCTTGTTCCTTAAAAAAAGAGATAGAAAATAAGTTCCTTGGCTTACTTCTTTGTTATACAATTTTTTCTTGTATGTGCATGATGATGATGATGATGAAAATCCTTACGATTTTTCTTATTTCTATTCTAGCAAAAGAATCTTTTCTTAACTACGTATAAAAAGAGGAAAATTGCCTTCTTACGAGACGCCTTTTCTAAAAAAAACACGCCATTGCTCTTAGAAGATACTTTGCTTGTGTCATGATTTCTCGTACATTTATGTTCACTTCATGTCGTAAAGGAATTGAAGAAAATCTTTAAGAAAGAAGTAGAAATTAGTTAAATTATGATTGTCGGTGGATTTACGAAAATAAAAACTTAAAATTTTGACAAATTGAGGTAGAGTGTTGAGGCAAATGAAAATAATTGAAAGGAAAGGTCTTGAATCTTTTTTTTTTGGAGAAAATCTGCTTAGTCTGAGTGTTTGGTGGAAATAACTTCTTATGAATGAATGTTTAAGGTTGAAGCTTTAAGAAAAACTGATTTTCTTGTTGAAAAGATAAAATATTTTCAACTTTTCTTACCGAGTTGATCAAATTCTTGCAATTTACTACCGAAATGATGTAAGAAGTTTTCAAAGGTCATTACCGAGATGACATAAATTTCAAAAATTCTTACTGAGATGACGTAAATTTTAAAAATTCTCACCGAGATGACATAAACTTCCAAAGTTTATAGCCGAGAAGACAAAATTTCATATCTTGATGACAAAATTTGTTAAATTACTGGCCGAATTACCAAAAAAAATTGAATTTATTTCTGAGATGACCAAATTTTTTTTGAGCAGAACGACCGAAAAATTTCAAAATTTCTTACCAAGATGACTAAATAATTTAAAGTTTTTAACCAAGATGACAAAATTTCATGCCGATATGACAAGAATTTTCACTTTAAAAGTAACCAATCCCAAATTTCTTCATATTATAAACATTTTACTGAAATTAAAAATTCCATAAATTTTTAAACAAAATTTCAAACTAAAAAGGAAAACTTTTGATTAAGTTTAAATAATAAAAATTAAATTTGCATAAGAGAAAGTCAAAGTTCAACAATTCTTTCCGACCAGAACTTATCAAGATGAAAATTCAACAAAACAACAAACAATATTTACAACATCACGAATAATCAGATCAAGCAAAAAATAAATAAAATTCTCAAAAAATGTTGCAAATCATTGCAAAATATGAGTTTTGTTCAAAAACTTCTTGAGACTTCATATTATTATTTTGGGGTAGAATATTTATGACTTCCAACATTTGTTTGGTGGGTCTCTCGAGTTCTGTGACACCAATCTGTTGTGACAGCATGGGATTGGGCTCTAAAAACCCAAATTTTTCAATAGACAACATTTCTGAACGAAGCAGCAAAAAATAAAGAACAGAAGCCAACAAAAAAAACCAGATTCTTCCGTGAGAATCTTTAACCAATCTCATTAAATTTCAAGCCCCAAAAATGTTCTTCCTTTACACCAAATGCTGTTTACTGTTGTTCCATAAAATCTTCTTCGTCTTTTTCTTATTTCAAACTCATAATCATCTAACTTTTGCCCTCCTCCTTCTATCTTTTTTTGATGCCTTTTGTGTGTACTTTTTCACATTTACATTTCTGTACATTCAACTCCTTTCTTTGCGCTTTTAATAATGTATCCCTTTACAATTATTATTCTCAGCTTATAAGCAAAAATTTTCATTTTTTGCCACAACTTTTTACTCTTTTTTCTGTGTGGGGGGGGGGGGGGTGTTCTTAAGTGACGTTTACTCATAGAATTTAGCTTTATTGTACCCTTTTTATTGTTGCAGCTGGATGATTAGCATCCAGCTGAACCGTAGCATCAGTATCCTACCCTTGTTACATCACTGCCTTCACCCTTAAATATTAGACGTCATTCCTGAACAAGCCCACATGTACAATACTTTTTCAACTGCTGCTGTTGCTATATTCTTTGTGTATATGCTTTTAAGGCACTTTTCTCACTCACAATACTTTAACTGTGCCATAAAGTATATTGTATTGTAGCTCAGCTCCTTCAATATATATATGCTTTCAAATAAGTATGTAAGAATGAATGAATGAATGAATGAATGGATGTGGGAGGTCGAAGGAGTAGGGCGGCTGTAGATTGTTGTCATAAAATGGGCTGGTAAGGTAATATTTGAATGAAAAATGAATGCTTTTAATATGCCTTAGAGCGTGATGTGATGCGGAAGACCTTTTAGCGAATGAGAGGGGAAAAAGGAGTTGCAAAACGCATTTCCCAGGGTCTATTTTACCTTTTTGCTATTCTTTCCTCTCCATAATTTTATTTTATTGATGAGATTGTGACAGGATGAAGTGGGGTTAAGGTGAAAATGGCGCATTTGTTGAGGCTTTTATGGATATTTTTTGGTTTCGAGGATTTGAGGATTGAAAATGACAATTTGGAAGAATAACGGTTATTTTTGTTTTGAATGGATCGAATTTTTAGCTAAGACACTCATTTTTTTGAAGAAATTTAACGGTTTAATTTGAAATTTTAGTCAAGACACAAATCAGTAAACAAATTTTTTCTAAATTTTCTGAAAACACAAAATATTAATTAATTATTCGATTATTTGCAGTATTTTTGACATAAATTACTTAAAAAATAACAATACAAATGAAAAATTGTAAGGAACAAGTGAAAAATTACCTAAATGTATTAAATTTCTTGTTTCTTTTCAAAAATCACAATTTATCGATTAAAAATTAATATTTTCATCCAATTTAAGCCACAAAAGTTCCAAAAATAACATTTATTTACATAAATCCAATACAATTTTCCAATTTCGATGTAAATTTTCAACAAAAGGACAACAAAAAGGATCTTTTTCAGTAACATAACCTAAAAAAATTACTAGAATAAAGCTTCATTCAGCTTCTTAAAATAACCCCCAAAGTGTTTTTCAACAATCCACATTTTCCAAGAAGGTGCACATACACTACGCAAAACCGGGGAGAAAAGGCAAAAGAAGAAAAGAAACTTTTCCTCTTCATTTCCTGCCTCCCCTCATTCACACGATAAGAATTGAAACGACGATAATTAAAGGCGAGAAATGAAGATGAAAATGAAGAAGCAAAATAGAAGTGAATGAGCGAGTAAGTGCAAGAAAGGAGAGAAAGAAGAACATTTTAAGTAATATTAGATTGTTATTTTATATGAATTTTTAGAGGGTAAAGAACCTATTAACAATAAGTTAAGACTCAAGACCCTTTTCACTTCGCAGTTTTCTATGCCATCGGCACATTATTACACCTTACGAAGTAAAACTGTTTGTAAATAATATTTTATTCTTCTTACTATTTGTATTAATTATTAATTGGTATATTGGAATTATCATATAACATTCTTGAACGAGACCTGAATGAAAGAAGAGGTTGTTGAGAAGTATTTATCACGCATTTACCATGCTATCAGGTGATAATTGCGAGGAGGAAAATTTGATAAGGTAGAAAATTTATTTTCTTATAATTTGGCATTTTCGAGGAGCAATTTAATGGCATATTCATGCAGAATTGCTAATAAGTTTGAGTTTGTGTATTTTTATTGGCATATTAACATGAACGCTGAGTGAAAACTGGGAATATTTCCACAATTTAGATAGTGACGTGTTGAAATTGCCTATTTGGGAAAGTTACTTAAACAGATACTTAATTAAATTAATTGAATCAATTCTTTCTGATTTTCTCCATATATTAATGGCTGATGGAGCTATTATCGTAAACTGTGGAATCTTCACGAAATATGAAATACTATCTGGGAGTTAGAATCTAGAATTGAGCAAATAGAACGTTAAATTATGATTTTTTGGGGGTTAGTTATGAATTTTTTATTATTTAATTTATTTTATTTGTTGGGAGTTTGGTACTCAGAAATGTGGGTATTTAGAGGGGGTCCAATGGGGTCCAGAGCCCTCCTCGAAAAAAATAGAATTTTGTTGGAGTTGTTTCAAAGCTCTATTTTGTCAGTTTATCATTCACGTACCGTTAGAATTAATAACAAGTACAGAACCATGAATATTAGATCGAAAAAAATTAAACCTTTTTTGGTATGCCCCTACACTCAGACGTCTTTAGACCTCTTTACCATTAAGACAATTTCTAGTTTAGAAGAGGCTTGGAGCTTATTTTGGGTTTCAAAATTCAGTGGTGTATGCAGTGGTGTAACGAGAGTCTAAGTTGCCTTGACAAAAATTGTCAGGGGAGGGGAGTTTTGGGAGTCAAACTCCCTTCTTTTTTGAGAATTTTCTTCAATCTTAATCCTCTATCGCTCTCTGCAGCCATTAAAAAGTAAACAATTCAAAGTTTTT
Source organism: Chironomus tentans (assembly GCA_963573255.1). Classification (NCBI taxonomy): domain Eukaryota; kingdom Metazoa; phylum Arthropoda; class Insecta; order Diptera; family Chironomidae; genus Chironomus; species Chironomus tentans. The sequence goes on from OY754302.1 coordinate 7,115,897, forward strand.
TAAGAAAAATAATTTAAAAAATCTGGATACACCCCTGCATCACTGACTAGACGTTTAACTTTTTATTTGCATGAGGATGGTTGCTTGCTATATCCGAAGGTTTACAATACCCCTTAAATAATTATATAGAGCTTAGGGGAACTCTATGGCAACTCTAGGTTAATCTTAGATGTATAACAAGCTATCAAGCCCAGAAACATCCTGGGTAGGCATAATTTTCTTATTTTTTGAGCCAAGATATTTTCCTATGTTATATGACTTATTTTTGTGGAAAAGGCATTCTAAAGCTTAATCCTCTATCGCTCTCTACAGCCATTAAAAAGCAAACAATTCAAAGTTTAAGCTTCATTATTCACATTTCTATTCATAAGTTTTGAGCGTCTCCATCAATGATTGTTCTGATTTGTACGAAGAAATGTGGAAGGAAAACATTGACACAAGAAGAAAGTTAGGAATAAATGAAATTCGCCTAATACATTAAATTATACAGACTGTTGACTTTTTTGCTCCTCCAACTTTTTCACTTCTTTATTTTTCTTTAAAAAAAATTCTTCTTTTTTCTTTCCTGATAATTCACAACGAAAATTTCTTAACAATCTTTCAAAAAAAATTCTTTCTTATTCCTCTTCCATATTTCGCAAGCATAGAAAGAAGAATAAAAATTTTTGTGCACTCGAATGGAAATTATTTATAACATGAGACAAAAAAAATTTTTATTCGTCTTTCACACACACTTGCAATTCTCTCATAAGACTTATAATCAAAAAATATATATAACAAGATAAGCAACGAAAAAAAAAGAAGGAAAAAATTTTTGTAGCAAAAATTTTACGGTATGATGATTGCTTGTTCATTCACTTTAATTGGCTTATTGTGTCAGGTATGGTTCAGAAGATAAGGAAGATAGAATGATGAATTTTAGATTTTTAAGATTTATTGTGTTCAAATCCTTGAGATTTGAGATTTTTTTCTCATTTTCTTTTAAAAAGCTTTTTTGTGTGTATCGGGGTGGGTGGATATATATTTTATGGAACTTAATCCATATACTCTTATAAGCACTTAGATGTCTTGTTGAGATATAGTGACCTAGTTAAAGTAGATTCTTGGTTCATTCTAAATGTGTAGAATTTCTAAAATGGGAATATCTCTAGGGTATCTCCTAGGGTAACCCCAGGGGTATAGTCTAGGGTATACCGAGCAACCAATCCCAGATTCAAGAGTTTTATTCACTAGGTGTGGGTTTTGGGTCCAACTACCCCTTCATTTTTTGAAATATCCTATCATGAAGTTGATAAAATATGATTTGATTATTTTTGTTTAAAAATTACGATTTTAAGCATCAAATACGTTAGTATAATGCCATGAACATTGTATAAATCCTTGTCATATCGACAACACTCTATATAATGATTGAGAGATCCAGTTTCTGATGGGAATCGAACCCACGTACTCACAAAAAAAGTGATAAAGATTACCAGTCTGTTGCCTAACCACTAGACCACAGAAGTTCACTCTCGCTGGCAGATTCGCCTACATATGGTTTGATACTCCAGATTCCACTTCGTTCAGACACCACAGTTAGGAAAGGAAACTAATTTCCAGCCTCCTGGTCACTAGTTTCCCAACGGAGAGCCACAGCCTACTAATAGTCTCCATCTGTTTGCCGCTAACTTTCCAATAATTTTAGTAAAGTATCGTTCTGTATTATTGCATTAAAACACTGCCATAGGCTCTATTATCTTAAGTTATAAAAGAATTTGAGATAAAGCTAAGTAAATCCTCTTTAAAGTCCACCCTAACAACAAAAGCACAAGAATTTAATTTATTGATATCAAATCGCAATCCATCAGCCATTGATTGAGGCCATGTCATGACAATTTAACCTTTTCCTCCACTGAGACATTTCAGTTCATTTAACTTCATGTTGACCCCAAGAGCTCAACATCTGAGCTCCATCAATATGCTTCATATTTCTCAGAATACATCACATATGCGCTCTTATCAGCCATTTTGACTATCACAAAAAATTATCTACTTCAGTCGTCTTCCTATCCTCATTCGTCTTGTGAACAACCTCATGTGAACAATAAGATGAAACAAGGCAAGACACACACAAAAGTAAAAAAAGATCTTTTTTTGCCTGCCTTTATTCATTGCATCGCAATTGTTTGTGGGGACGACATGAAAAGAAAAGCTCAGAAAGAAAATCTTTTTACTTCAATCTCATTTTATTCCTTCCAACAATAATTATTTGACGGAGAATCATCATCGTTGGCAAATTTGTTGCCGGAGACACTTTTTTTCCGTCCTCCATTCAGTTCCATCTAAAAGCTCTGTTCAAAAGTAAAAGCACATTGTCACAAGTACATCATGACATACACTGAAATCCGCTTAATGATTTTCATGTCGCTTCTATTGTATAGGAAGGCTTAATTAGATTTTTCTGCCTTCTTCTTTTACGTTCCAAATGCTATGCAATCAAAGAAAGAGTGACGATGAAGAAAAAAATTGAAAGAAGCGAGATGCTTTGGATACAACAAGAGTGTAAGGAAAGAATATCTTCGAAGGTGTTGGTGGAGAAAAAAATAATAACGAGCGTTAAAGGGAAGATTTTTTAGAGGAAGTGCTTTGATAAACGCGGTTTTCACTTGTTGGGTGAATATTTTGAAGAGTTGCTGACATTTTGTATAAAAATATTGTGTGGATCATGGTTGGGTGAATAAAAATATAAGATTTAGTGATCCTAGTCTAGTGTAGTCTAAACTTTAGTAAACTGTGATAATTACGACGTCATGATATTTTTTTTTTGGGGGGGGGATACCTTAGTTTCATGTTAATTCAGATACATATCCAAGGAAGACCTCCTGGAAACTACGTTGACATTATAATGGTAAAATGTCAAAAAAAAACGTGGAGGGGGGGATTTGGGGATCAACCCACCTTTTGGAATTTTTTTTCAATTTTTCTAGAGATTTTTAAAGAAAAAAATCCCAAAACCCTCCTAAACCTCTAAATTTTTTCATCTATAAAAAAGTTGAATCCCCTCCCTCGAAAAATTCTTGATATGTCCTTGACCATGATAGTGTCATGATGATGGTTCTTGTCCCAGTTTTGACAGTTTTTATCCAACTTCATTATTCAGTCTAAACCTGTTAGGATGATAAAAAGCACAAATAGATTTACGATATAAATGTAAATAAGTTTGTTGAATGAATCCTACATATAACAGCTTTCAAATGAACGTGAACATGAACGGGCATTGAGATTGAAACAAGAGGATAAGTCGGCTATCGCAGCTCATTGTCTCGAGGAAAAGCATGAAATGGGGGAATGTACAGTTCTGAAGGAAGTTCATAATGTAATACATCTTGACGCATGGGAAAGTCTGTATGAGTTCAAAGCTCTTTGAATACGCTTCGATAGGGAAGCGGGAAAAGCTTTTGAGAACGAGCTAAATCTTTCTCAGTATCAAATAAGTCTTGAATCCCCTCCCTCGAAAAATTCTTGATATGTCCTTGACCATGATAGTGTCATGATGATGGTTCTTGTCCCAGTTTTGACAGTTTTTATCCAACTTCATTATTCAGTCTAAACCTGTTAGGATGATAAAAAGCACAAATAGATTTACGATATAAATGTAAATAAGTTTGTTGAATGAATCCTACATATAACAGCTTTCAAATGAACGTGAACATGAACGGGCATTGAGATTGAAACAAGAGGATAAGTCGGCTATCGCAGCTCATTGTCTCGAGGAAAAGCATGAAATGGGGGAATGTACAGTTCTGAAGGAAGTTCATAATGTAATACATCTTGACGCATGGGAAAGTCTGTATGAGTTCAAAGCTCTTTGAATACGCTTCGATAGGGAAGCGGGAAAAGCTTTTGAGAACGAGCTAAATCTTTCTCAGTATCAAATAAGTCTTGATAATGGCAGCTTTGCTGTCGAAATAATTATTGACAAATAAATTGTTTTTGACTATAGAAAGTAAAGTGTTTTAGTTGATACAAAGCTATTCAAAAGAATGAGACATCTCCCAAGAATTTTGGTGAAGCTTTTCCAAAAAAGGGTCTATTGCACTTTTTTTTTTCGATTTTAGACCAGTGTGATAGAGGGGAAAAACAACTGTTTACACAATTCAAATATAAAATGACCGTTGATATGTTCTGAAAAAAACCTTTAAAAAAATTTCATCAACCCCAACAAAATCTCCATCCATGAGAAAATCGCACTCTAAACTCCTTTATTTCATTTAATATTATCAAAAATTTATCAAGCGACAAAATTTTCGCCTTTGTCATTGATTTAATTTACCTCAAGCGACGAAAAGAAGAATGAAGAAGGAACTTAATGAGAAAAAAAAGTTTTCTCTTGTCTTTCACCGCAGACATGCCAAAAAAATTTTTTCTTTGGTAAATTCTTTGCAGCTCTTCTTATTCAATATTATATCACATTTAAAGTTTGGGATAGAAAAACATCCCCCAAAATAGTCATGACTTAAATTGTTATTTACCATCATTACGGAGGTCATCCATTCTCAATTTTGGGACTTTTTTTTATTCTGTTTAAATTTAACTCTGCACATAAAATAAACGGAGTTGAATGATTGTAAAATATGAAAGGGTTGCTCTTTACATAAACATGATTTGTGATTTTTTTCCGGTTTTTTTCTCCATTCCATGCATAAAAAAGGGGTTTCTCGATTCCATTTGGACACATCTTTCTAGCGTAAAGCATTCAGATTAATACTTGAATGCCAGCAGTCGGCATACAATATTCATGAAATATAGTTTAAATGAATGAGTGAGTAAGTAAATGGATAGATGGTTGAATGAACTAGTGAAATAGGATATGGATGAGTAAGAAAGTTATGTGACAGACGATTTTTTTATGAATCGATAACTGAGAGAATTTTGAAATTAAGGATTAGATTTGATGAATATTTGAGGTGTAGAGCTCAGACTCTGTCACACAATGGTATGGTCCAATTTTTTCTTATGCAAATATCAATTTCGAGAAAGGGGTCTGGACCCATTTTTGCTCCCTCACCCTGGCTACTCACCCTGCAGTAGAACTTAATACTTGAACTTATATTTTCAGTTTTTTAATGGGATTCGAGCCTTTGGTGAACGATTATTAATAATATTAACATTTAAAGCTTACAAAGGGAAGTTAGCACCTGTGTTTTTATTAGAAGATATCCTATCGTGTCCTGAACATACGATTGTTTTGCATATTTTACAATACTCAGAGCTATACTTAAGATGCATGGCAAATCTAACCTCAAATTAAAAAATTCCTCAATCTTTAAAATTAATTTGTCAATAATTTACAACTAAGGATATAAAAGTTGAACCAGTTTCTATCCATTACATGTCAATTCTCTGAAAAATCACTTTCTAAATCACAATTTAAAGCTCAAAATAACCCAAATCTTTAACATCAACTCGACAAACTGCTACCCAAACCTCATCCATCACTCTCAATAAATCAGTTAAAAGAAAGTAGTCACAATCCATAGCAAAAATCACTCACATGGTCACGGATAAAAATTCATGATGAGGAAAAAGGGATCGGAATGGTATTGCTTTAATTAAAAATTGAATCTCCTTTTTTTGCTCTCATTCGTTTGTGCTTCTGTGAGTGAGTGTGAGACTGACTTTTTTCATTCAATATGACCAGGCAGAGGGGAGGGTGTTGGGGCTGTATTTTAGCCATTGAGTGATTGCATAATGATTTTTTTTCTGGGGTTGGATGGAATTTTAACTTATTGACTTTTTGCTGGATATTGGAAAATTTTTGCTTCTCATTTCGCTTCGATTATTCGATTTCACCCAATTTAAATTCAAAAAGGAGCTCAATAACTTGACAGTAAATTCAATTCTGTGCAATAAATTATGGAAAAAAGGAAGCTCACCATCTTTCTCGTTTTATTTTACTACGGCAAGTTTTTCACTTTATTTCAATTGCAATCAACTTCAGTCTCATGCAATCTTTTATTTTTAACTTTATAAAATATTTAATATCCAAAAATAATTTTCTCAGTCGGTAAAGATTTTTTCTTCATGTTTATAGCTGCTCTGCATAATCGAGTGTCCAACATTCTCTAGAAAAAAGATAGAAAAAAATAATTTTAATAAGCAGATGCTCATGTCGGATGTGCGGGCTAGGAAAAAGAAGAAACATTATTGTACGTTGGGAGATATGCACAAGGGCGAATGAGAGATGAACAAAAGTTTTTGGCAACTAATTTAAAGTTTTTTGACC